>CM044316.1:79642500-80307500 GCA_024291935.2 Okapia johnstoni
CCTTAAATGTGCCACTTCCTTCTTATCCTGGGTCCTGGGTTCCAGTTAATCTCTAAGCCTGGAAAGTTCTGCACTAGTGCTTTGCTCATTCATATATTTATTCATCCATCCTTCATTCACATGTTATCAGCTCACACATTATCACTTCAGAACAGCCTCCCTGAGTAGCCCTCCCACCCCACAATATCACATCATCATTGTGTGTACTTCATGCTCTGTATCGGTATCTGAATTCTCTTGTTCATTTACTGTATTCATTCCCCTCCTTGCTCCCTACTTCCTACCTCCTAGAATGTAAACTCTATTAGACCAGGACTCCCTGTCTTGCCTGTTGCTGTTTCTAGCAGCCATAAAAAACTTTTTGGAACATATTAGATTTCTAACAAAGACTAGTTAATGTAATAAGCAATGAGATGAAAGGAAATTGTAGTCTTGCTCCTAGTGAACATCTTCAATTTTAAAAGTAACCCACTGCCATTTTCTCATGAAAATAAACTTACCATATCCTCAATCCCTGAAAGAAAAACTAGAATTTAAAAAAATAGATGATTCGTGTTCTTTAGTTCAGTTCAGTTGCTCAGTCGTATCTGACTCTTTGCGACCCCCATGGACTGCAGCATGCCAGGCTTCCATGTCCATCACCAACTCCCAGAGTTTGCTCAGACTCATGTCCATTAAGTCGGTGATGCCATCCAACCATCTCATCCTCTGTCGTCCCCTTCTCCTCCCTCCTTCAATCTTTCCCAGCATCAGGGTCTTTTCAAATGAGTCAGCTCTTCGCATCATTCATGTTCTTAAAGAACTGTAATGTTCTAGGGAGCTACAACTTAGAAAAAAAATACATTATAAATCTTGGTTTATAATTTAAGTATGTTCAGTTCGAAATTAGTTTTTCCACAAAAGTAGTTATAATGAGACATTAAGATCCCAAACCAGCTACTGAAGCCCTTTAACTCTTCACCTGGCGATTATGGATTCTAATAGTAACTTTTCTTCATGTATAAACACATTCTGGTTTCTGTTTGGAAACTTCAAGAAAATCCTTGCTGCTTCCACAGCCTCTGTTACCTGGTTTGCCATCCTTCAGAAGTCCATAGAGGAACCTCCCTGGCGGTCCAGTGGCTAAGACTCTGTGCTCCCAATACAGGGGGTCCAGGTTCTATCCCTGATTGGGGAGCTAGATCCCACATCCATAACGAAGAGCAAAGATCTTGTGTGCTGGAAATAAGATGCAGCGCAGCCAAATAAATAAAAATAAGTATTTTTTTTTTTTTCTAAAAGAGAAGTCCATAGAAGCTGACCTGAGGGTTCAGAATGGGGTAGGGAGAGGAAAGAGGAGCTCAGGGGGAGAGGAGCTCCAGGAGAGAGGCAAATTTCTTGAACCCAGCTTCCTGAATTTGGATAAACGCTTCTGCACATGAGTTGGATAGCAAATCTGAAGGTTTTCTAGAGCTTGTGGACATCATGTTAAAATAGAGATTTGGTTCATAAAGCAGAGTAGCTTTATTAACTTCTTATTGAGATGCAAGGTTAGAGATAAGAGAAGCACCATTGAAATACACAGAATAAGTTTTCTGTACTCGATAATAAAATTGCCGTGTCACATAGGAATAACATTTTGTGTTAAGGTTGAGTGTAAACCCTCAAGAGAGATAGTAACTAATTGTAATAGCTGCTTCTAATAAATAGTTCACTAATAAATATCTGTAGTGCCAAAGTAATTAAAATGGACCATTAAAAATAAGGATGTAAGTATCAAGGTTGTCATATTGGATAGTGTGTTGGAATTAGGGCTTTGATGAAATACCCCAACATATTGTGATATGTCTATATATAACAAACAATCCTGCCTTGTTTAGGTCATGTGTATAATCATTATGAAACCACTGTTAGTTTCTGAGCTTATTGCACATACATGATACCACATCCCCAAAGCCTTTGAATCTATGCATAACAGAAAGCGTTCATTTCAATGCCTGGTATTACAAGTGTGTTAATGTGATATAACAATCACAAAACCCCATTCTGTCCCCCAAAAAATATTTTTAAAAATTAGAGCCTTTGCCTTTATGGAGTATGGTTTTGTACCTTGGAAATCTTTAGATAAAAATGTAAAAGTATTGGTTAAGTTCCTTTGCCTCTTTGAATCTGCCTAGAGAAGTGTTCAATAAATATTTGTTTTAGCAGGGCAATATGAGCATGTTAAATTATGTAAATAGAGGCGTGTAGGTATTGCTTACACAGTTTCTTTATTCCACAGCAGTACAAAGGCCGGAGGCGTTTAAGAGATTAACCCCAGGAAGACAGAGTAGCAAAAGTGCCACTGTCAGCTCAGGTCATGGTCATTACCGCTCTTAACTCACTGGGAGCTTGTGGGACTCCATAAAAACTGGTCTTAGACTGTACAAACAGTCCATACTGGAGCAACTTTCAACTCTTAGGATTAGGAATTGCTCTTTGAAAATGTTTGTCAGGGTTAATTATTGAAGGCTCTCGTGTGAATGTAGAGGAGTCAAATGAGGGCAGGTGGGTCTGTCTACTGCTTCTTGTTTGAGTCTAAATCAGAGCAGCAGAGAAAATATATTTATTCTCTAGGTAACAAAAAGAAAAGGGCCTTTCCTGAAGTTTTTGTGGAAACCCAATTTAACTCCTTGTGTATATATAAACCACCTTTCATTGTTCACATTTTGCAAGCATTTAATGTCATATGTAACATTCAAGCTCTTTGCTAGGAACGGCAAACATAAATGAGATGTACGTTAGTCCCTGGAGCATTTATAGTCTTCTACAGTGGGGAGTAAACATGTAAATAAGCAAATGCGGTAGAGTGTGGTAGGCATATGATTGCAGTCTGCGCAGCATACAGTGGGAGCCCAAAAGGGGGAGTTATTAAATCTTTGCAGGGTGAGGGGTGGGGTCAGGAGAATCTTTATGAGAGTACTAAAGCTGTTTTGAAAGATAGAAGTCTTTACCACGTGGAATCTACATATAATTAAAATACAGACATTAGTAAAGACAGAGGAATGGGCTGTGTCTGGCAGGATTGCAAAAAGGATTGCTCTGCATTGCATGCTATTCTGTTTATTTTGCAAGGCTTTAGGGGTGGATCAACTAGTTAAGGGTTGATGGTGAGAAAAGAAGAATGACTTCTGCTGCAGACCCGGAAGACATGGAGAATAGTCTCCAGACCTGAGCACAACTGATACTTGGAAAAGGAGCAGGAAATAAGAATTTCATATAGGTTTTTCTAGGATACAATTTGCATGCCAGAGATACATGTTTGTGTCTCATGAGAGTTTTTCTTAGAAATGTGTTAACTAGTCTAACCAGAAAAAGGCTAACATATCCAATTCTATACCACTGCTCACAAAAAAAAAAAATCAGAAGTCTCTATTCTATAAAGTGTCAATAAAAGTTCAGATACTTTTTTTTGGTCTTTTATTAATGCATGAGGTAATACCTCCTAGAAATTGAAGCATTTATTATGCATGGAGATAGAAAGCTATTTCGTATTTTAAAGAATATTTCCTGAAAACAACCCTGATAAACTCTTTGTTATTAGTTTTAGTTAAAAAATAGGAAAAAATGGATCAGGTATAAAGTATTTTCCAGTGTAATTTCAAATACAGTCTGCAATTGTATGTTAAAGACCCATAAAGGCATAAGTCAATATAGCTTTCTCTCTCTATATATATATACATACACACACACACACACACACACACACACACACACACATATATATATATATATCTCACAATATTTAAACTTAGGTAAGCATATTAATACAGGCTCCCCAGGTGGCGTTAGTGGTAAAGAACCCATCTGCCAGTGCAGGAGACTTAAGAGATACTGGTTTGATCCCTGGGTCGGGAAGATTCCTTGGAGGAGGGCATAGCAACTCACACCAGTATTCTTGCCTGGAGAATCCCTTGGGCAGAGGAGCATTGTGGGCTACAGTCCGTAGGGTTGCAAAGAATCAGACAGGACTGAAGCAACTTAGTACTCACACACACAAACATTTCAATACAAAACTATATTTTATTTGCCCTTTAAGTAAGCCCTAGGGACAGAATCAAAAAAAAAACAAAACAACAAAAAAGACTACAGAGCAATTGTGATAACTTTAACTGTGTAACAATAGGAAATATATCCTGTGTATTTTTTCCATGTTACTACTCTTTGTGAATTTACTATTGAATTCATATTCTTGAGGTAAAGATAGAATTCAGAGCATAGAGAAAGGCAGCGAAAATACCCCAGGAAAGGGTTTGTGGTGTCGTTTAAAATTCAGCATGTGTAACATTTTTCTAAGTTATTAATAGGCTTGGGAACAACAATATAAGCCATTTTTCCTAAATAGAAGCTAGTCTGAGAGAATAGACTTCCGTCAGAAGTGGCTGCTGCTAGGGAGAGGGGAAGCTGAATTCAAACAGTTTTGTGAGAAACTGGAAAAGAGGAAGCAATTCAGCTTTGCAATCGGTCCATGATATTTGATTTACTCTCTTTGGAGTTTACAAGTAGCTGCCAAGTTACGTATAACGCACACTGACTAATCCTGGGAGGCCTCTCTTCCAGTTGGCGTCTGCGTCAGTGGTGGTCAGGAGAGAGGAAGCAACTTGGGGGAAAGATTGTTTACCACTTTGGTTTGACATGAAATTAGAAGGTTAAAGTGAGTGGTTTGAGACACCCTGGAATACTGTTTTGTATAAATTTAAAAGATCTACTTAGTATCTAGTCCTAAATGTTCATTAGAATCTCATTTATTTTTCAATGTGGACCATTTTTAAACTCAGGCTTCCCTTGTGGCTCAGCTGGTAAAGAATCTGCCTGCAATACGGGAGACCTGGTTTTGATCCCTGGGTTGGGAAGATCCTGTGGAGAAGGGAACGGCTACCCACTCCAGTATTCTGGCCTGGAGAATTCCATGACTGTAGAGTCCATGGGGTTGCAAAGAGTTGGACATGACCAAGCGACTTGCACACTTTCACATTTTTTAAGTCTATACTGAATTCATTACAGTTCTGCTTCTGTTTTATATTACGGCTTTTTGGCCACAAGTCATGTGGAATCTTTAGCTCCCTGACCAGGGATCGAACCCATACCCCTTGCATTGGAAGGTGAGGTCTTAATCCCTGGACTACCAGGGAAGTCCCTGAGATCTCATTCTTCAGAGTACCTTTTTACCATTTCATTGGGGGTAATTGTAAAAAGTCAAAGACATAACTTTTCACAAATACTTCTTATCTTTAGAGTGATTATAAATTCTGCATGAGATTAAGCAGATAATCAGACTGGCTAACAAACCCCCAAGTAGTTACAATCGTGTCCTCCAGAAGGTTATAATCTAAGGAATGCTGGGACCATTTGTACAGATATGGAACCAGAGAAGGTAAGGAGAGTCTGAAATCAGCTACATGTGGTGTATAGCTCTCACACATTCTTTGTGGCTGCACATTTACACTTTTCCCCACTTACATATGATAATTTACTTGATGGGGAGGACTCAAACCACATTTGTGTGTTTGTGTCTCTTTCTGTGGAAAGACTGGAACAAATGGGAAAAGAAACCATTGACCAGCTGCATGTGAGTAATTTTTTCCCTGGAATAAGCCTACTTCAGTTTTCCGGGGGAGGATGGCTTGGAGAAGGTGTGGTAGAAACAAAGTCATAGACCCAGACAGGTTTGAAAGGAGGCTTTTGCCTCTGTTCACCCAGTCTGCAGGCAGGCGAATGGGAAGGGAGCATCCAGCAGCAAAAGCAGGGTTAAGACTATACACTCACAGGGTTCACACACGCCCCTGGAGTGAAACCCAAGATTCTCCACCCCTCCTCTCTCTCCAGAAGTCAGTGTGAGAGCTACAGGAAAGATGAGTCTTAGGCTTACAAGTGAACACACTTCACATGTACATCCGAAGTGAGGTCCAAGTACACATTTTGAAAACAAGTATCATTGAACAAGATGAGATATAAATTTGAAAGACGATTTGCAAAGAAAAGAACTAAAGGTTTTCATTCAGATAAATGAAAAAGGTATGACATTGTGGGAGTAAAACAATTAAGATATTTTGTTAGCTTTGTTGTTGTTCAGCACTAAGTCGTGTCTGACTCTGCGACCCTATGGACTGCAGCGCGCCAGGCTTCCCCGTCCTTCACTGTCTCACGGAGTTTGCTCAAATTCATGTTCATTGAGTCAGTGATGCCGTCCAACCATCTCATCCTCTGCCGCCCCCTTCTCCTAGTGCCTTCAATCTTTCCTAGCATCAGGGTATTTTCTAATAGATAAATCCTTTTAAGAGCCTGTTTTCAAGGTTTTTCCCCTAATTTTATTTATATGTCTTCTAGAGAAGTGATGACATTGTTAATAATATTCTTTTTAAGCTCCTGTTATAGTTCAGAAATTTTAAGTGTGGCTACTTCATTCTCTTCTCAAAATAGTGCTCTCGGTAGGCATCGTTGTCTTTATTTTATAGCTAAGACTTAGAGTCTCACAGAATATAAGTAAATTTGCCCAACATGCCACAACTACAAAGCAGGACTAAGATTTGAATCTATCTGTGTCTGATTCTCTGTTATCCACTAAACCGCCCACAAGCATGTATGCACAGGCGCATGAATGTGTGTTAGATATAGTGGTGCTTTTCCCTTTTCTGTGAAATTGCTGAATGCTTTAGCCAGATAGATGAAATTGTAACAGTCAGAGGTGGAAGGTGCCTCTTAGTGAGAAGAAAGCCTTTTAAGTAAAGAAAGCAGCATGGATAACACCTTGGGTTTAAGAAAGTACCGGATGTGTTTTTAAAATCCCTACCCAGAGTAGGACATTGTGACTGATGTGCATCATTTTTGAATAAGGGTGTCGAGGGAAAAGCTTGGAAAGTCAGATCCAGATAAGTATGGGAGACCTTGACATCTCAATTTGAGAAGCTGAGGCTTTACTTTGCAGGCACTGGGAAGTTTTGGTCAGAGATATTACGCGGTCAGAAGGTCCGTCCCAGAGTGACTGATGTGCATCATTTTTGAATAAGGGTGTCGAGGGAAAAGCTTGGAAAGTCAGATCCAGATAAGTATGGGAGACCTTGACATCTCAATTTGAGAAGCTGAGGCTTTACTTTGCAGGCACTGGGAAGTTTTGGTCAGAGATATTACGCGGTCAGAAGGTCCGTCCCAGAGTGACTGATGTGCATCATTTTTGAATAAGGGTGTCGAGGGAAAAGCTTGGAAAGTCAGATCCAGATAAGTATGGGAGACCTTGACATCTCAATTTGAGAAGCTGAGGCTTTACTTTGCAGGCACTGGGAAGTTTTGGTCAGAGATATTACGCGGTCAGAAGGTCCGTCCCAGAGCCATATCTCGACTCAGCTTGTTTGGGCATATGGAATTACTAACTTAAACAGTTCCTCAGCTGTTGACAGCAGCAGCAGCAGCATCCCAATATGTCAGTTTTCTGGAGACTCTTGTTGCTGTTAAGATATGGTAATCATCTCAAGTTTCCCATTCCTTTGTAGTGTCTTACCCTTATAAGTGAGTTTGCACTGAAAAGTGGACAGAGTTTAGCAGTGACCTTTCCTGATCAGTGACTGCTCTGATAAACCCCGTGTTTCTCTGTGGCCCTAAAGAGTTCTGACATCCCTGCTATCACCCTTGCAGTTCAGTTCAGTCGCTCCGTCATGTCTGACCCTTTGCGACCCCATGAACAGCAGCACACCAGGCCTCCCTGTCCATCACCAACTCGCTGAGTCCACCCAAACCCATGTCAATCGAGTCGGTGATGCCATCCAATCATCTCATCCTCTGTTGTCCCCTTCTCCTCCTGCCCTCAATCTTTCCCAGCATCAGGGTCTTTTCCAGTGAGTCAGGTCTTCACATCAGGTGGCCAAAGTATTGGAGTTTCAGCTTCAACATGAACACCCAGGACTGATCTCCTTTAGGATGGACTGGTTAGATCTCCTGGCAGTCCAAGGGGCTCTCAAGAATCTTCTCCAAAACCACACTTCAAAATCATCAATTCTTCGGCACTCAGCTTTCTTTATGGTCAAACTTTGGGGAAGCTTAAAACTGCTTGGTGATGTTCTCTTCATATCTGGATGATGTCTGGGGCTGCTTGTTAGCCAACTCTGACTCTCGGGGTGGATACCAATGTGAGAAATTTTATTGTACATTTCATCCCTCATTGGTAATTGATGGAATATATTGTATAAAAATTCTGAAAGAGATGGGAATACCAGACTAGCTGACCTGTCTCCTGAGAAACCTGTTTGCAGGTCAGGAAGCAACAGTTAGAACTGGATATGGAACAACAGACTGGTTCCAAATAGGAAAAGGAGTACGTCAAGGCTTTATATTGTCACCCTGCTTATTTAACTTATATGCAGAGTACATCATGAGAAACGCTGGGCTGGAAGAAACACAAGCTGGAATCAAGATTGCTGGGAGAAATATCAATAACCTCAGATATGCAGATGACACCACCCTTATGGCAGAAAGTGAAGAAGAACTAAAGAGCCTCTTGATGAAAGTGAAAGAGGAGAGTGAAAACGTTGGCTTAAAGCTCAATGTTCAGAAAACTAAGATCTTAGCATCTGGTCCCATCACATCATGGGAAATAGATGGGGAAACAGTGGAAACAGTGTCAGACTTTATTTTTTGGGCTCCAAAATCACTGCTGATGGTGATTGCAGCCATGAAATCAAAAGATGCTTACTCCTTGGAAGGAAGGTTATGGCCAACCTAGATAGCATATTTAAAAGCAGAGACATTACTTTGCCAACAAAAGTCCGTCTGGTCAAGGCTATGGTTTTTCCAGTGGTCATGTATGGATGTGAGAGTTGGATGATGAAGAAAGCTGAGCACCGAAGAATTGATGTTTTGAACTGTGGTGTTGGAGAAGACTCTTGAGAGTCCCTTGGACTGAAAGGAGATCCAATCAATCCATCCTAAAGGAGATCAGTCCTGGATGTTCATTGGAAGGACTGATGTTGAAGCTGAAACTCCAATACTTTGGCCACCTCATGCGAAGAGTTGACTCATTGGAAAAGACCCTGATGCTGGGAAGGATTGGGGGCAGGAGGAGAAGGGGACGACAGAGGATGAGATGATTGGATGGCATCACTGACTCGATGGACATGGGTTTGGGTAAACTCCGGGAGTTGGTGATGGACAGGGAGGCCTGGCGTGCTGCAATTCATGGGGTCGCAAAGAGTTGGACACGACTGAGCGACTGAACTGAATTGAACTGTTTGTATTTCTTGGATCCTACCTCAGTGCATTGCCAAGAAACTGCTGGATTCCACCTGTGCAATTTGTTAAAAGAAATTAAATGATGTGTTCCAGGAAGAGTTCACATTTGCTCATTATTTCTGGCTTAAGTTGAGGAGAAAGAATAAAAATTAGTTAAGACCAGAGCACCCAAAAGCAGTGTTGCCGGAAATTATGACCCTGTTACTTTGACATTTTGTGTGTATGTAGCAAAGGGGTCTAATTATTAAGCTGCTAATAATATTATTTAAGAACTCATTAAATGTGCTACCGTTTAATAGACTTGTCTGATCACAAACCTTCATTAAAAATCTTAGAAAATTGTTATTAAATCTTGTATTTTTCCATAAAATCACATCATTGGATAACTCATGAGAGATGGACTTCAGCCTGTGGGTCACAGTAAAGAACAAAGATTGGGTATTATGTTTGAAGGATGCTCAAAATTTGTAGTATTTCATAGATGTCCCTATAGTATTAATGCAAAGGTTTGAAAATAAATCTGGAAAATAATTAGTGTTGTAAAGAAGAGATACCAAGAACAAAATTTGCAGGAGATTTCATCATTAACATTTGACTATAAGTTAACTTTTACTGAGGATGAAGTCAATGGAAAAATGTCTAAAATTCACTTTTGAGAGAAAATTAAAGACTTTCTCATAGGGGTAAAGCCATTATCTCTTCCATTAGTATATTCACCTCCAAACAAAAAGCTATTTCTAGCTTTTAAAATTGAATATTTTGATTTAGGGTAATTATTTTAAAAGAAATACTTTTCTCATTTCTGAAAGCAGTTTTTCAAAACTTCACTGCTTCTCTGTGTGTCTTTCTCATTCATTTTGGAGGTGAAGACAGGAAATAATAATGAACACTCCCCTCATTTAAATCCCCAATTTACAGATGTAGAGACAGACTTCCCCATAGTCACCTGCCTGAGTAGCTGAGGAAGCTGTAACTATAACTTGTATCAGGCTCATTTCAAAACCTGTTTTGTTTTTTTTTCCTGTTACACATATACCTGTCTATATATTTTTAATGACTGACTTAAAAACTTCTGTGCTATTTCTCGTTTAATACTTTCAAGAAAGCTATTGTTCTGGATAGGAAAACACCACCTGTGCCCAGACAGGCCTTTGGATGCACTCACCACTTACCTGTTCAGACATGATAAATTGCTCACTGCGTTTGCATTTCAAGTTAGAAAATAAATACCTTTTCTTTTTCTAAGGGACTTCCCTTTTTCTAAAGGAACTTGTATATATGGATTAAGTTCATACAAGATGAGAGACAACATCCAAAAATACATAGATCTTTTTAATCAATAAGTGCATAATAAATATATAGCGAATAAGTAATTTTTAGCAAGAATAGAATTGGTATTTCAAAATTCTAAAATAGTCTATCAGTGTCCTTAATATCGTGTTGAATTAAAAATTCTTGCTTTAACAAATGTCTGTGACCATATTATATATTATTCTATTAGTAGTTAGAGATCTGTAAATTAAGGAGTTTTTTTTGCTAGTAATATTTCTATGAAAATAGCAGTGCAGCAAAAAAGAATTCCATCTTTACTTTGAAAGTTCAAACTTTGAACAGTTATTGGATATGTCCTTAAAACTACTCTTTGCCTTAATTATCTCTGAATTGATTTAGTTTGTTTAACAGTATGATTTTAAAGAATCATTATTCCTTCTAAAATATTTTCAGATGAACCCTAATAGATTTGAAGTGATGGAGATATTACATATGTAGGTCTGGGAATCAGAAGGAAGGCCATATCTTGCTCTGTCTTCTAGAATAGCTGCATGGTAGCTTAGGCCTAGAAGAAGAGGGACAGCAAATATGTGCTGATTCTTAAATAGTTGTCTGGTGTTTTCCCCTATTTTTCATATTATTTAAATAATTATAAAGTCCAATATTGAGTTGTATAGAAAACATTGGTCTGCAGATCCCTAGTTAGTACTTTGAACATTTCATTTTGATTAATGGTTTTCTTACCAGCTGGTCCTCTTTTATGATACACAGTTCCCTTTCACGAACTTCCCTCGTGGCTCAGACGGTAAAGCGGGAGACCCCGCAGGTTCAATTCCTGGGTCGGGAAGATCTCCTGGAGAAGGAAATGGCAACCCACTCCAGTATTCTTGCCTGGAAAATCCCATGGACGGGGGAAACTGGTAGGCTACAGTCCATGGGGTCGCAAAGAGTCGGACACAACTGAGCGACTTCACTTTCTTTTCTTTTCTTTCCCTTTCACAGCTTCCAGATTTAATGAGTATTGGAGAAATACTCGTGCTGTGTCAGTCTCGGAATTACATTTTTAGAATAAAAATACTTTTGATGCAGTTTAACCTCACTGGCATTATCTAAGTGGTTTTCATAAGGGTTTTATTGACCTAAACTAAGATTTTCAACCTCTGCATTATTTTGGGCCAGAAAATTTCTTGTGAGGGACTATCCTGTGCATCGTAGAATGTTGAACACCATCCCTGGCCCCTACCTTTTAAATGCCAGCAGCACCCTGCCCCCCAACTGGGATAACTAAAGATGTCTTCAAGGCATTATCAGATGTTTCCTGAGGACCAAAATTGCCGCCAGTGGAGAGCCAGTACTCTAGACAGTCAATCTATTCCTTTTATCATTTTTACCTACATGCTTTATGAAATGTATCCTGTTTTTATGTTTCCTTTCAGTTTTATTGAAATATAATTGATATACAGCACTGTATAATTGGAAAATGTGTAGCAAAATGATTTAACTTACCTGCGTCATGGAATGATTACTATGTTGTTTAGTGAACATCCATCATTTCATGTAGACACAAATAAAAGAAAAAATTTCCATGTGATGAGAACTCTTAGGATTTACTCACTTAATAACTTTCATGTCAAACATACAGCAGTTTTAATTATATTAATCATGTTGTACATTGCATCCCTAGTACTTATTTATCTCATAACTGGAAGTTTGTACCTTTCAGTTGTCTTTGTCCAATTCCTCCTACTCTCATCTCTCGGAACCACAAATCTGATCTCTCATTTTCTGTAACTTTTTTTGTTGGTTGGTTTTTGAAGAATAATTGACCTAGAACACTGTGGCAGTTCCTGGTGTGCAATATAATGATTTTATATTTCTGTATATTTCAAAAAGATCACCACAGTAAGTCTAGTTAACATCTGTCACCATACAAAGGTATTACATAAGTATTGACTGTGTTCTCCACGCATATACTACATACCTGTCACTCATTCATTTTGTAAATGGAAGGTTGCACCTCTTAATATCTCTTACCTATTCCTTTCTTCCTCTCTCTGCTTTCCCCTCTAACAAAGTCCTGTTTTTCCTCTGTATCTATGACTCTGTTTATGTTTTGTTTTGATTGTTCACTAGTTTTGTTTTTTTATATTCCACATACAAGTGAAATCATACGGTCTTTGTCTTTCTCTGTCTGACATATTTCACTTGTCGTAATACCTTCTAGATCCATCAGGTTGTGGCAAATGGCAAGATTTCATTTCTTTTATGGCTACATGTAATATTCCTTTGCTTATATACACCTCCTCTTCTTTATCCAGTCATCTGTTGATGGACTCTTAGGTGGCATCCATATCTTGGCTATTGTAAATCATGCTGCAGTGAACATGGGGGGCCATATATCTTTTCTAATTAGTGTTTTTGTTTTCGTCTGATGAATATCCGAGTAGAATTGCTAGAACATACATTAGTTCTGTTTGTAATCACTTTTGGAACCTCCATACTGTTTTCCACAGTATCTGCACCAACTTGCATTCCCACCAACGGTGTGTGAAGGTTCCCTTTTCTCCACATCCTTGCCAGCATATGTTGTTTGTGGTCTTTTTGGTAATAGCCGTTCTGACATGTGAGGGGTGGTATCTCACTATGATTTTGATTTGCATTTCCCCAATGATTAGTGATGTTGCGTATCTTTTCATGTGTCTATTGGACATCTGTATGTCTTCTTTAGAAAAATGTCTATTCAGGCAGGTCCTTTGCCTATTTTTAAATGAACTGTTTGGTTTTTTGTTGCTGAGTGATTTGAAATCTTTCTATATTTGGATATTAACCACTTATTGAATGCATCATTTGCAAATGTCTTCTACCATTCAGCACACAGCCTTTTTCATTTTGTTGATAGTTTTTCTTTGCTGTGCAGAAGGTTTTTAGCTGGATATGGTCTGTTTGTTTAGTTTTGCTTTTGTTTTCCATGTCTGAGAACACAGATCCAAAAAAAAGAAATGTTGCTAAGACTAATGTCAAAGAGTAGAGTGCCTGTTTTCTTACAGATATTTTATGGATTTGGGTCTTACATTTAAGCCTTTAATCTGTTTTGAATTTATGTTTGTGTGTCGTGTGAAAAAGTAGTCTGATCTTTTGAAGGTAGCTGTTCTTTTTTACCACTACCATTTGTGGAAGTGGCTGTCTTTTCCCAATTGTATATTCTTGCCTCCTTTGTCATTGTCTATGTAAATGTGAATTTAATTCAGGTCTTATTATTCTGTTCCATTGATCTGTGTGTCTGCTTTTATGCCAGTACTAAACTGTTTTGATGACTGTAGCTTTGTAGTATAAGCCTAAAGCCAAGGAGTGTGATTTCTCCACCTTTTTTCCCTCATATTGTCTTGTTTGTGTGTTTTGTTTTGCTATATGGGGTCTCTTGTGTTTCCATACAAATTTCAGAATTATTTCTTCTAGTTCTGTGAAAAATGCCATTGCTATTTTGATAAGGATTTCATTGACTCTTTAGATTGCTTTGGTTAGTATGTTCATTTTAACAATATTAATTTTTCCAGTTCATGAGATTGGTATGTCTTTCCTCATGTTTGTGTCATCTTTAATTTCTTTCATCATTGTCTTACAGCTTTTTGAGTACAGATCTTTTACCTCCTTAGATTTATTCCTGTTTATTTTACTCTTTTTGATACAGTTGTAAAGGAGACAGTTTTAATTTCTCATTCTTTTAATTTGTGATTAGTGTGTACAAATGCAACAGATTTCTATATATTAATTTTGTATATACAACTCTACTAAATTCATTGATAAGTTCTAATCAATTTTTTGGTGGTGTCTTTAGGGGTTTTCTATATATGCTCATGTCATCTCAAATAGTGACAATTTTACTTCTTCTTTTACAACTTGAATTCCTTTTATTTATTTTTTTCTTGTCTGACTGCTGTGACTAGGACTTCCAATACTATGTTGAATTAAAGTGGTCAATCTTGTCTTATTTCTGATCTCAGGATGTACTTTCAGCTTTTCACCCTTGAAAGTGACGTTAGCTGTGAGCATATCATATATGACCTTTGTTATGTTCAGGAATGTTTCTTCTATACCTTCTTAATGGATATTTTTTTGTGAGTAAATGTTGAATTTTGTCAAAAGCTTTTCCTGCATCTATTGATATGATCATATGGTTTTTATTCTTCATTTTGCTAATATGTGTATCACATTGATTTGTGGATATTGAACCATACTTGTGTCCCTGGGATGAATCCCTCTGGATTATGCTGTATGATTCTTTCAATGTATTGTTAGATTTGTTTTGCTAATATTTTGTTGAGGATTTGTACATCTGTATTTATCAGTTACATTGACCTGTAATTTTTTGTGATATCTTCATCTGGTTTTGGTATCAGAGTGATACTGGCTTCATAGAATGAGTTAAGAAGTGGCCTTTCCTTTGCAATTTTTTAGAATATTTTGAGAAGGATAGATGTTTGCTCTTCTTTAAATGTTTGGTAGAATTCATCTGTGAAGTGTCTAGTCCTGGACTTTCATTCATCAGGATTTTTTAAATTGCTGATTCAATTCCATTCCTGGTTAGTCTGTTCATATTTTCTGTTTATTCCTAATTCAGTTTTAGGAAATTGTACATTTCCTGGAATTTGTCCATTTGTTCTAGGTTGGCCATTTTATTAGTGCGTAACAGTGCACAGTAATTTCATATCACCCTTTGTATTTCTGTGGTATGAGTTGTAACTTCTTTCTCATTTCTTATTTTATTTATATGGCCTCTCTCTCTTTTTTACCTGATGACTCTGGCAAAAGGTTTATCAGTTTGTTTACTTTTTTGAAAAAGCTGCTCCTAGTTTCATTGATCTCTTCTATTTTTTGAACTGTATTTCATTTATTTTTGCTCTGATTTTTATGGTTTTGTTTTTTCTACTAACTTTGGTTTTATTTGTTCTTTTTCTCTTTTAGGTGTATGCATAGGTTGGTTTTTCTTTTTTTTGTAGATTTTCTTGCTTCATGAGATAGATTAATATTGCTATAAACAACCTTCTGATAACTACTTATGCTGCACCCCATGGATTTTAGATTGCTGTGTTTTTGTTTTCATTTGTCTATAGGTGTTATTTCTTAGTTGGTTTCTTCAGTGACCTGTTGGTTGTTTAGTTGCGTATTGTTTAGCTTTTAGTCGTAATTGATTTCTAGTCTTATAGCGTCGTAGTTGGAAAAGACGCTTGATATGATTTTAGTTTTCTTAAATTTGCTGGGGCTTGTTTTGTGGCCTAGCACATGATTTATCCTAGAGGGTGTTGCATGTGCAGTTGAAAAGAATGTGTATTCTGCTACTTTTGAAGGGGATGCTTTATATATGTCTATTCAGTTCAGTTCAGTCGCTCAGTCGTGTCCTACTCTTTGCAACTCCATGAGCCGCAGCACGCCAGGCCTCCCTGTCCATCACCCATCTAATCTGATGTATCTGGAGGAGGAAATGGCAACCCACTCCAGTATTCTTGCCTGGAGAATTCCATGGATGGAGGAGCCTGGTGGGCTCTGGTCCATGGGGTCACAAAGAGTTGGACATGACTGAGTGACTAGCACAATATCATGTATCATTTAAAGCCAATATTTTCTTATTGATTTTCTGTCTGGAAGATCTGTCCATTGATGCAAGTGGGTGTTAAAGTCCCTTACTATTATTGTGTTACCGTCAAGTTCTCCCTTTCTGTTGTTAATATTTGCTTTATGCATTTAAGTGCTCCTATGAGAGACCTATATGCAAGTCAGGAAGCAACAGTTAGAACTGGACGTGGAACAGACTGGTTCCAAATAGGAAAAGGAGTACGTCAAGGCTGTATATTGTCACCCTGCTTATTTAACTTATATGCAGAGTACATCATGAGAAACGCTGGGCTGGAAGAAACACAAGCTGGAATCAAGATTGCTGGGAGAAATATCAATAACCTCAGATATGCGGATGACACCACCCTTATGGCAGAAAGTGAAGAAGAACTAAAGAGCCTCTTGATGAAAGTGAAAGAGGAGAGTGAAAAAGTTGGCTTAAAGCTCAACATTCAGAAAACTAAGATCATGGCATCTGGTCCCATCACATCATGGGAAATAGATGGGGAAACAGTGGAAACAGTGTCAGACTTTATTTTGGGGGGCTCCAAAATCACTGCTGATGGTGATTGCAGCCATGAAATTAAAAGATGCTTACTCCTTGGAAGGAAGGTTATGGCCAACCTAGAAAGCATATTTAAAAGCAGAGACATTACTTTGCCAACAAAAGTCCGTCTATTCAAGGCTATGGTTTTTCCAGTGGTCATGTATGGATGTGAGAGTTGGACGGTGAAGAAAGCTGAGCGCTGAAGAATTGATGCTTTTGAACTGTGGTGTTGGAGAATACTCTTGAGAGTCCCTTGGACTGCAAGGAGATCCAACCAGTCCATCCTAAAGGAGATCAGTTCTGGGTGTTCATTGGAAGGACTGATGTTGAAGCTGAAACTCCAATACTTTGGCCACCTCATGCGAAGAATTGACTCATTGGAAAAGACCCTGATGCTGGGAAGGATTGGGGGCAGGAGGAGAAAGGGACAACAGAGGATGAGATGGTTGGATGGCATCACTGACTCGATGGACATGGGTTTGGGTAAACTCCAGGAGTTGGTGATGGACAGGGAGGCCTGGCATGCTGCAATTCATGGGGTCGCAAAGAGTCGGACACGACTGAGCGACTGAACTGAACTGATGTTGCATGCATGTATATTTACAATTGTTATATCTTCTTGCTGGATCAGTCTCTCTATCGTTATGTAATGTCATTCTTTGTCTCTTGTTACAGCCTTTGTTTAAAATCTGTTTTCTCTGATGTAAGTACTGCTACCTCAGCTTTCTTTTCATTTCAGTTCATATGGGATATCTTTTTCCATCCCATCATTTTCAGTCTCTGTGTGTCTTTAGATCTAAAGTGAGTCCTTTGGTAGGCAGTGTGTGTATATATATATACACACATATATGTATGTCTTGTTTTCATATCTATTTACCCACTCTGTGTCTTTTGGGTGGATCATTTTGTCCAGTTCCATTTAAATTATTGATAGGTATGTACTTACTGCCCTTTTTACATTGTGTTAGGGGGTGTCTTTATAGTTCTTTTTTGCTCTTTCCATCTTCTGTTGTTCTCTTTCCTTGTGATATGATGACTACTTTAGTGTTATGTTTGGGTTCCTTTCTCTTTTTTTTTTGTATACCTGTTGTAGGCTTTTGGTTTGTAGTTACTATGAACTTCATGAGCTTTATATGTTGCAGTCTATTTATGTATACATGATTATTTGAAGTTGGTCGTTCCTTAAGTTCAAGTGCTTTTTAACAATTCTATATTTTTACCTGTCCCTCCATGATTTAATGTTTTTAACATAATACTATATATTTTTGTATGTATTCTTTAAGTGCTTATTCTGGATATAGATACCTTTATTAATTTTGTCTTTTATTTTTCTTTATAACATTATAAAATGGTTGATCTATTTAACTGTATATTTGTCTTTACCAATGAGTTTTTTTCTTTTGTAATTTTTGTGTTTCTGGTTGTGGCTTTGTCTTCTGCTTAGAGAAATCCTTCTAATATTTCTTGTAAAGCCTGTTTTGTAGTGCTGAACTCTTTTAGTTTTTGCCTGTTTCTAAAACTTTTGATCTCTCCATCAAATCTGAACGAAAGCCCTGCCAGATAGAGTATTCTTGATTGCAGATTTTCCCTTTTCATCACTTTGAATACATCATGCTACTTCTTTCTGACCTGCAGAGTTTCTGTTGAAATGTTTACTGATACTTTTTTGGGTAAACATTGTTTGGGTAAACATAACTTGTTGCTTTTCCTTTGTTGCTATTAATATTCTCTCTTTGTCTTTATATTTTGCCATTTTAATTACGCTGTGTCTTGGGATGTGTCAAGGTCTTTGGTTTGACCTTGTTTGAGACTTTTTGCTTTCTGGACCTGGATATCTGGGTTCTTTTCCAGGTTAGAGAAGTTTTCAGCTACTGTGTCTCCAAATATGTTCTCTACCCACTTTCTTTCTCTCTTTTTCTTCTGGGACCCCTCTAATGAGAATATGAGTATGTTTAATGTTGACCCAGAGGCTGCTTAAATGGTCCTCATCTTTATTTGTTTATCTTTTTCTGTTCAGCTTGACCTATTTCCACTACTCTGTCTCCCAGTTGGATAATTTGATTCTCTGTATCATCTAATCTACTATTCCTTCTAGTGTATTTTTAATTTCAGTTGTTGTAGTCCTTGTCTCTTTTTGGTTCTTTTTCATTAGTTTCTAACACTTCGTTAGACTTCTCACTGTGTTCATCCATTCTTCATCCAGGTTCTTTGAGCATCCTTCTGTCCATTACCATGAATTCTTTATCAGGTAGATTGCTTATCACCATTTCAATTAGTTCTTTTTCTGTGATTTTATCTTGTTTCTTTGTTTGGGACACATTCCTTTGTCACCTCATTTTCCTAATTCTTTGTTCACATTTCTATGTGTTAGATAGGTCTGCTACATTTCCTGATGTTGAAGAAGTGACTTTATGTAGGAGATGTCCTATGGGGCCCAGAACACTCAGCTCTTGTCGCCGGATCTATATGCTCCAGGGATGCCCTCTATTTCAGCTTAATGGCCCCTTCAGCTGTGATGGGGCTGACTACTTTGGGCATGCTGGTGGGTGTGACTGGCCCTCAGTCCAGTTGGTAGCCAAGTCCTGCCTCGTGGGGAGGTTATCAGCTCCTGGGGAGTTGGGCTGGGTCTTGGCACAGCTAGCTGCTCAGCCTGGGACGTCCCAAACCTGGTTACAGCCTGTTGGTGGGCATGGCTGGATCATGGGGTAGTTGTCTGTGGGGATCCTGAGCTGGTGTTAGCTTACTGGTGGGCGGGCCAGATCCCAACTCAGCAGGCCGCAGGGCCCAGGAGTTCCTGGAGCTAATGCAGGCCCACTGGTCAGTAGAGCTGGGTCCTGGGTCCTCTAGTGGGCAGGGCTGGGTCTCGGAGCATGTGAGGGGCTTAGGTGCGTCTCTGGCATCTGGCCTGCTGGTAGTTGGGGCTTTATCCCCACGCAACTAGCTGCTGGCCCTTGGGGTCCTAGGATTAGTGACCACTGGCTGGTGGGCAGGGTTAGTTCCTCGATGCTGATAAGCTAAAGGGAGGACTCCAAAATGGTGCTTCCTAGTTCCAATGTCCTCCTGGTAGGGTGGGCTCCCCAAAATTGTTCTCATCAGCCTTGTGTCCCAGGGTGAGTCCTAGTTGCTCCTGCCTCTCCAGGAGGTTCTCCAAATCTGAAACCTAGACTCTTTTCAAACTGCCACTTCTGCTCTGGGCCTCAGATTTTTTGTATGTGCCATTTAAGAGCAGAGTCTCTGTTCCTACAGCCCTCTGGCTCTCATGAAAGCAAGCCCCAGGGGCTTTTATTACCAACACTTTGGAGGCTCCTTTTCCTGGAGCAAGATCCCCAGGCTGGCAAACCTGATTTGGGGCTTGGACTCCCTTCTTCGTGAGAGAACCTCTGCAGTTGTGATTGTCCTCCCATTTTGGGGTTGCCTACCCGGAGGTGTGGGTCTTGTCTATATCCCATCTATACCCCTCCTGTGTGACTCATTGTGGTTTATTGTTTACATCTTTAGTTGTAGATCTTTTTTGTTAGTCTTCAGGACATTCTGACTGATGGCTGCTGTGTAAATAGTTGTAATTTTGGTGTACCCATGGGAGAAAGTGAACTCAGGTTTCCCTCCTCCCCGGTCTGGATCACTCCTCTGTATCCTGTTGTTCTTCAGTTTACAGAACAATTAATCTACTTGACTTTAGAATGTTAGTTTCAACACTTCTGGGTTGTTAAATTGCTTCTGATTCCTTTTGTTTCCTATCATAAACTCTTCAAAAGCTGGTAATATGTTTTCACAGGGTTGTGTTTGTGTGAAATATTGAAAAGATAATGTCAGTGAACCTGGTGCTTATGGAATCATCTTATTCCTCTGGCCGCTGTTTGGAGAATATCTTGGTGACGTCTCTGCCTTCTCCTTTATATGCAGCCTATAAATTTTTTTCCAAACTAAGCTACCAGTTTCAACATTTTTGTGAAAACCAGACTACACATTGTCATTATGTTTTGTTCACCTAGCTCCAAAGCATAGTACAATAATTGTTTTGATTTGGGATGAACAACTATCCCTGTTGGCCCAGAACTGTCATGGTGTAACACTGAAAATTCTGCATCCTGAGAGGCTCTTCAGTCCTGGGAAATCCAGAACAGTTGAAAGCCCTACTTGGTGTTACCTTTTATTTTCTTGGCAGTCAGGGAAATTTAGGCCCCCTCTAACGTCTCTTCTGCCGTGGAATGGGGAATTTAATGCACTGACCCTGAGATTCTCTGCCCACAGTTGCGGTATGTGTAGACTCACAGTGTTTACCAAAAGTTGAATTCAGGTCTTGGCCACAGAGCTCCTGACACCATGTATCTGGTTTCCCCACACATTTATGTTGCTTGCCTTGTATCCAGTTGTCTTTGGTTTGTAACCCTTCATTTAAAAACTGCTTCCAGTTTTATTATTTTGTCAAGAAAATCTTTGGCTTTATTAGGTTTTTTACAAGGCAGGCTCCTAGACACATATTTGTTGTTCAGGATTTTTTCAGCCATCACATAACATGAAATCAGCTTCCTGAAGCAGCTTATAATCTTTTGGCAGTCTTTTTAAGTGGTTTTTTGCTCCCAGGTGAATAACTCAGAGACTCTTAAACTGTCTGTCAAGACTTTACAAGTAAAATAGATAGGAATCTATGTGGTGTTGACTAAAGATTGTTCAAGTTAACTTCTATATACTTAGTATGTATCGTTTCCATAATAATACAGGAATGATCCAATGTTAGCTTAATGAATTCAAATTGAAGTTTGTATCTACAAAAGCTCCTGTTAAAATGCAAACTTGTGGGTAGTAACAATTCCATCAGCATGTAATAATTGTATGGATCAACTGGTTATTACATAAACCCAGGTGAAATGTAACAAGCTCTGAAAGGTCGTCAAAGGGAGGGCACTAAAGCTTGGTTTGTCTGACATAGGTAAAGGCTGAATGTTAACAATTCTAGGCAGGTAAACCAGTTCTAAAAATTAGTTTTAGCAGGCAGGAGATAGGGCATACCAAGAAAGGAGCTAATGCTAGTATATAAAATTGAGAAAGAGGTAGAAATGAGTATGTCTGCTAATTTGTCTGGCTCTACTGGTCTTAGCCTGTTGTTTTAAGAAGTTAATAAATACTGGAGTTGAAATTTAGTTGCATACTCCAGGAAAGAAAAGGGTAAAAACTCATGGTGTTACTCATCTCCTACCCTCAGGAATGTTGAAGTAGGTCAGTGGAGTTCTCATTAACTCGAACATAGCCAGTACTAATCCCATGATGCCCTCTCTTGATATCACAATAGTAGTGGTCATACTTACAAGGCGTCAGCAGTTGATATTGTCCATATTTTCTTCTTACAGTAACAAAGCACAGACTCATTGGGCAGCATTGAGCACTTGTGTGGACATATTATTCTGGATGCCTACTGTTCCATAGGAACTTGCTGAAGGGAACTCTGAGCAGATTCTTGCTAGTAGTACCTAGCAGGTACATTTTATTTTCCCACTGAAGATGGTGTGCATGGCATGAACCAGTCTCTCCTGGTTCGTTTATGACTTCAACTTCTCAGAGTCCTCCTCTTCTGTCCAGCTACCAACTGCTAGAGTTTTCCAGCTCACTACTGGTCTCATTTATTTTCTGTCTCTATAGCAGTATATAACAAAATGGTACAAGAATGAGACTAGAGAGTATAATAAAAGTGCAAATTCAGAGTCCTAACTTCAGATCTACTGAGTCATAATCTCCCAGGAAATTTTTTTGTACATTAACATGATAGAAATACTATTCCACACTCTCCATCAGTGGTATCATCATTAGCCATAGCTTAAGTACCATTTTATGTTTCATGACTCGCAAATCTGTCAGTATATCTCCACTACAAACCAGTCTTTGAAGCTCCGGTTTTGTGGCTCTCCTGCCTTTTGCTCTGTCCTCTTGGATGTCTCATGGGTATCTCAATCTTAACATGTCCAAACGAAATGTTTAATACTCTCTCAAACCTCTTCCTCTCAGTGTCCCATAGCTCAGCAATGGGGCCATCTTCCCCAGAGTTTCTCAAGAGCATTATTCATTGCTTTCTCTGCCTTATACACAGTTTCTGATCTATCCGCAAGTTCGACTGATTCTGCCTCCAGATCATGCCATGATTTCATCTACATTTTTATAGATCTATCCAGCACCTTCTGTGCAACCCACCACCCAGACTTCTGTGACTACTGAAATTGGCTTCTAACTGGTCTGCCTACTTCACCTCTAGCTCTCTTCCAATTTGTTGTCTCTTTAGGAACCAGTATCATCTTTTAAAAATGTCATGTATATTCTTTATTCAGACTCTTTAATGACTCCTCACTGCTCTTCATATTCAACTCAAACATCTTAATGTGGCTGGTGTTTGTTAGTACATGACCGGCTCAGTCTGCCTCATCAGTGTACCCCACCCCAGCACTCTGCTCCTTGCTACTGGCCTTGCTGGGTTCCCTGAAGGTCCCTTGTCTTGAAACCTTTGTAGGGGTGCTGGCCTCTTCCTGAAATGCTCTTTTCCCTGATACTTGGCTCCTTACATTGCAGATTCCTTCATTCACTTCAGGTCAAATGTCAGCTTTTTAGGGAGGCCTTATCACTCTTATTGGACTGTAATTCTCCCTCATCCTCAGCACACGGCGTTGGCTTAGTTCAGTTTTCCTTTCCTCTATAATACTAAGCATGTTGTGGTTATTTATTTCTTCTTTTCTCCTCCTGTCATGAGACTGTATACCCCATGAGGACAAGAACTGTGGCCCTTTTCATCACAGCTGTACACTCGATACCTAGAATAGTGCCTGGTTAATAATAAACACTCAGTGCATATTTATTAAATTCATGAAGGTTTAGGTTTTGTTTGTGTTTAATGTAGGACCAGGAAAATGTTGGCTGGGAATAAAATTTGAGTGAGATTTTTTTAAATTACTGATTTTATGTTGAAAGTTGAAGCCTACAGACTAAAATCTAATGTGACATTGTCATAATTCAACTCAGTAATATCTCATCAGTCATCTATCTTGCTTTTATGTAGTCTACATGTAAATATTTAATAACATTAACTAGCCAATGCTTACTTCCTTTATTTGTATGATTTACAGTAAGATTCTTGTTCTTTATTTGCATATACAGCAATCCAGACACAGTAACTAATCTTTTTTTTTATCTATGTGGAAAATGAACAAATACAGGCATGATCTTAAATACCAGTAGAAAATGCCTTCATATGCTGACTTGAGGGAGGCTATAAAAGCAAAAGTAACTAAAAAGTATTCTTCAACTCTTGATTTTCATGCCTGAATTTTAATCCTTTTGAATATTGTCTTCTCAAAAATTATATATATATGAGAGATCATTATACTGTTAAAGCTTAACATACATGAGATCTATTGCATCACTTATATTTTGACTAGTGGAACTGGATAGCATTAAAATAATTCTTTTTTCCTGTAGAATGAACTTTAGGAGAAAACTGATCTCTGTATACAGGCATACCTTAAAGATATTGTCGGTTTGGTTCCAGACCATCACAATAAAAGTGAATATCACAATAAAGTGAGTCACACAATTTTTTTTTTTGTTTCTCAGTGCATATTAAAAGTTATGCTTACACTATATAGTCTATGAAGTGTGTAAGAGCATTATGTCTAAAATGCCAACATACATAGATTAATCAGAAATACCTTATTGCTAAAAAGAAAAATGCCAACCATCATCTGACAATGCAGGTTTGCCCCAAGCCTTCAATTTGTAACAACAAAAAAAAATGCAGTATCTTCTTTGATGTACCTCATTTTTCTGTGCTTCACTTTATTGCTCTTCGCAGATTCTGCATTTTTTACAAATTGAATGTTGTGGCAATCCTGCACTGAGCAAGGCTGTTGGCATTTTTTTTTGTAAGCAGCATTTATTCACTTCATATCTCTGTGTCATATTTTGGTAATTCTTGTAACATTTCAAACATTTTCATTATTATTTGTTACTGCGATCAGTGACCTTTGAGGTTACTATTGCAAAAATATTATAATTTACTGAAGTCTCAATTTTTTTAGACATAATGCTATTGCACACTTAATAGACTACAGTGTAGTGTAAACATAAATTTGATATGTGCTGGGAAACCAAAAATGTCATGTGACTCACTTTATTGTGGTCATCTGGAACCCAGCCTGCCATACCTCTAAGATATGCCTGTATACGATTGCAACTCTTGTGACTGTGTATATGCTAATAAATTATATGCTAAGAAAATCCTGACAACAATTGGAATGATATATTAATATGTGCATAAATGTGCTTATGGGCTTTGGAGGAAGAAATGACTCTACTTGGCCTTTTTTCATAAATAATAACATATGTGATGTTGAATATCATGTGTCAGTCACTTGTTTTTAATCGTAGTACCCATTTGCTTAGTCAATTCTTACATTAATAGCTTTTGTTTTCTTCTTTCTTATCTAACCATTTCACCTTCTATGCTTGGCTTATTTTTGTTAAATGGTACAAATATTGAGTAACATTTGTTAGTGTTGGCACACTTTCATAACTACCCCCCACCATGGCCTTTCTCCTCATTACCTTATCTGACACTCTAAGCTGTATTTTTACTATTCTTGCACAACTGATTCAGGTGAAACAGAGAAGCCATAGTTTTTAATCCCCAGTCTATTCCTTCTCTCACAATAGAAACTGTGGTTATATCTGGGGTATCATGAGTGAGTTAAATGCTGAGTATCACATCTTGGATTGTGGCCTCTTATGAGTCATTTGTCTTTTGAACAAGGTGTGTCCAGTGTTGGAAAGAAATCATAACAAGGTCTACACTGGAGTGCCAACAGGTTTTTCAAAAGGAGTTGCCACACCCAAACCTAAAGCATTTTTTTCAAGAGCTAAGATTAACAGTAATTAACATTTAATATACCCCCACTTATTTGTCATTAAGTTTCCATGAAAACTAACATTTTAGCCATGTTTGTCAATGCTTTTCTTGATCTTTCAAATATATGTCTTTCTTAGATTGGTCTTTTGTCCATAGAAGTCTTTTTATTTTAATATTTACTGCTGTTCCATAAAGAGTAGGCTTCCCTGGTGGCTCTGACAGTAAAGAATCTGCCTGCATTACAGGAAATCTGAGTTCAATCCCTGGGTTTGGAAAATCCTCTGGAGAAGGAAGTGTCAACACACTCCAGTATTCTTGCCTGGAAAATCCCATGAACAGAGGAACCTGGTGGGCTAGTCCATGGGGCTGCAAAGAGTCAGACATGTCTGAGTGACTACCACTAAGAGAGTAATCTTGCTTGATAAAGGCTGATGGTCAAGGTGAACTGACGTCAACATTGTGCTCTCTTGACAGGTCCTCCTTGTTCATTACACAGAGAAGTCTTGTCTGGGGGGTGAGGAGGAAGAACTGTGTGCTAAGATCTTGTACAGATCATCGTTTTCAGAGCTAGAATCTCCCTTCAGTTTATATTCTTTAAGCGAGTACTTTTTTGTTAAGGGTCTATTTCAGTAGGAGGGAGATTCCTTGATAGGTTTATCTTCCAAGTTGTACAGCATAAGAACTATTAAATTTTATTTTTGCATCATTTGTTCATCCTTTTTGGTCATGTAAAAGTAAGCCAGATTTCTTATACCATTATATGGTTTTCTATGAATATTTTTGTGAGCTGTTTGGTTTGTAAAACCTTTCCATATATTTGTGAAAACCATATCTAATGTATGTAAAGTTTAGTGAAGTTGTTTTGGTTTTTATATGAAGATAATTGTCATAAATCAAGATTATAAGTCTAAACGATAATTATGGGCCCACATGTTTGATGGGAAGCCTATGGGGTGATGATGGAGAACATTTTCCCTTTTTGCACGTAAGCAGATTTTTTTAATTGTTTGAAGGACTTTGCATGCATGCTCCAAACAGCTACAAAGTCCTTCACTGTAAGGTGCTTACTCCAAAACCCAATCTAGTTTGTCAGTCTTACAGTTCTCAGAACTGACACATTATCGGTGCTTAACCTCAAGGGAAATAAAAGGAGCCCATTTTTGCTCTTGATTTTATATTTTTGTTAGTATATATAGCCTTTAACTACTTTAACTGTTGGAAATAAAGATGGGCTTAGGTATCATGCAGGCTTCCCAGGTTGCTCAGTGGTAAAGAATTTGCCTGCAATGCAGGAGCCATGGGTTCGATCCCTGAGTTGGGAAGATTCCCTGGAGACGCAAATGGCAACCCACTCCAGTACTCTTGCCTGAAAAATTCCATGGACAGAGGAGCCTGGCGGGCTACAGTCCATGGGGTCATAAAGAGTCAGACACTACTGAGCAACTGAGCACACCGAGGCAAGTGCTTGTGTGTCTGTCAGTATAGGTATCATGCAATACAAATCATTTTGCACCTTGCCTTTTCTCTCCATGCCAGGCTGTGGGAATGTATGCAAGGTGCTGTGTGTAGTCTGGCTTTTGCATCTGACTGGCTGTGCTCTTCTGCTGCATGTGAATGGACCATCAGTTGTTTGTTCCTGCCTCTTTAATCTGCTCTTGGATGACCTCTACCCTTTCACTCTTGCATATCAGCCTTCAGAAACCCATACATAGTGGTTAACAGACTCCAGAACTAGATCACTTGGGTTTGTGGTTCTACCGCTACTAGTTACACAACTGTGGCAGTTCATAAACCTCTGTGTCTCAGGGTACTCATCTGTGAAGCGTGGTATGTTTCCTCTGAGGAAGATGTATTATGAGGATAATACAGTGAGAACATAGCAAGGACTTAGAATGGTACCTGGCATGTAAGAGTCACTGTACAATCTTAGCCATAACATTTATTAACATGGTCTTTTTACGTGCCTTCCGAGGTCTCAGTGTGATACTTTCTCATGAGTAAGTAGCTAGAAGGGTAATCTCTGGGCCATAGCACAGAAATATTTTCAGTTTTTTTTTTTTGAAAATTGTTCTCTAAAGACATTGTACCTACTTGCACTTCTACCTGTGATGGTTTTTCTCATCTTCACGAACACTTTCAGTCTGATAAGTGACAGAGTATTTCTCTGTTATTTTAATTTGCATTTTCTGATGAAGAGTGAAGTTGAAAATCTTTTCTAATTGACCTTTCTTGGAATGCCTATTAATAGTCTTTGTTCGTTCTTTGTTGAAAACAAGACAGATAATGCTGGATACAAGCATATGACATGAAAATACAAGGAAACTCACTTTTTTACCTCTATGACGAAAGAGCAGGAATGGAGTGAATGAATAAGACAAATGTATCTGAACATTTTATTTTTTTAAACAACAAAAATTTGAAAATTTGGAAATTTTAAATGTTATAGCTGGGTGATGAGTAGCTAGTTATGATTTACATTTGTCATTTTCTATATTTTACACATTTTGAAAGAGAAATCAATATTCTTTTTATTATCAAGTCCGGTCATGATGTGCTTGTGATTCAGACCTCTTTTTGATTGGACGTACGTTTGTACTTTTCTCACTTTTTCGTGGCAGTCATTGGTTTTCTTAGCATCTCAAGCGTAATTAGCCATAGATGTGTGTACAGGAGTAGTCATGCCCTGTTGTGTAACACAAATTGAAAGATAATATCTTAAAATAGCCTTTATATAAAATCAACTTCATATAGATAAAAAGGACAATTAAGTGATTTGTTGTTATTTAGTTAGGGATTGAACCTGGGTCTTCTGCATTGCAGGCAGATTCTTTACCACTGAATCACCTGGGAAGCCCCAGTTAAGTGTTAGCAATAGTCTAAATATCACTGATTAAGAAAATTAATATGTACGAGTTACTGGAAGCTAACCAATTACAGTGAAACCTTAGTTATAAACATATAAACAGTAAAATTAAAATGATGACCATTCACTTTATTTAAAAATATGGAAAATATTTTTGGAAAGTAATGGGATCAGAAAGGGAAATCTTTAACTTCTTGACCATAGAGGAAAATTGTGATGTGATTAAATAATAAAATATTATATAGAATATTCTGTTTTAAATGGTTTATTGAATATGAGTTACCAAAATTAACTGTATCATTTATTATACTTGGATATCATATAAAAGTGCTTTTGCTCTTAGTTTTAGAATGACTTCCATTTTAAACAACATCATTAAAATAGATTAAATGTTATTGCTGATATAAGGAAGCAAATCACATAAACCCACCTAGTCTCATTGCTTGTCTGTTTAGCATGTTTCAAGGCTCTTGAAACTCACACTCAGCTCACAAAATCTACTTTAGCAGGATCTACATGCCTAATATTTATAAGCTGATTATCTAACAGTCTTACAACTTCTTGAATAATAATTTTTAAAAGCACATATTTATTTAACAGTTTATTATCAGCCATTTAAAATCACAATGTGTATTTCCTTTCAATACCCATTATATTTCAAGAACTTTTTGTTAAATCTGCTGTATTTCATCTCTTTGTGTTGGTTAAACCTACAACATGTTACAAAAGAATCTGATTCTATTAGTTGTAGTTTTATTCAGAAAGATTAATAATAAATATTGAATTAGAAAGGTTAACTAATTTTTTTTAAAATTTTCCCCAAGCCCTATTATGGCTCACATGGTAAAGAGTCTGTCTGCAATGTGGGAGACCCAGGTTCAATCCCTGGGTCGGGAAGATCCCCTGGAGAAGGGAATGGCAACCCACTCTAGTATTCTTTTTTTTTTTTTAATAAATTTGTTTATTTTAGTTGGGGGCTAATTACTTTACAATATTGTAGTGGTTTTTGGCATACATTGACATGAATCAGCCATGGGTTTACATGTGTTCCCCATCCTGAACCCCCCTCCCACCTCCCTCCCCATCCCATCCCTCTGGGTCATCCCATTGCCCCAGCCCTGAGCATTTGTCTCATGCATCGAACCTGGAATCGTGTTCTGTTTCACATATGATAATATACATGTTTCAGTGCTATTCTCTCAGAATGTCCCACCTTCACCTTCTCTCTCAAAGTCCATAAGACTGTTCTATGCATCTGTGTCTCTTATTCTGTTTCGCATGTAGGGTTATCGTTACCATCTTTCAAATTCCATATATATGCATTAGTATACTGTATTGGTGTTTTTCTTTCTGGCTTACTTCACTCTGTATAATGGGCTCCAGTTTCATCCATCTCAACAGAACTGATTCAAATGTATTCTTTTTAAAGGCTGAGTAATATTCCATTGTGTATATGTACCACAGCTTCCTTATCCATTCGTCTGCTGATGGGCATCTAGGTTGCTTCCATGTCCTGGCTATTGTAAACAGTGCTGCGATGAACATTGGGGTACACGCGTCTCTTTCAATTCTGGTTTCCTTGGTGTGTATGCCCAGCAGTGGGATTGCTGGGTCATATGGCAGTTCTAGTCCCAGTTTTTTAAGGAATCTCCACACTGTTCTCCATAGTGGCTGTACTAGTTTGCATTCCCACCAACAGTGTAAGAGGGTTCCCTTTTCTCCACACCCTCTCCAGCATTTATTGCTTGTAGTCTTTTGGATAGCAGCCATTCTGACTGGTGTGAAATGGTACCTCATTCCACTCCAGTATTCTTGCCTGGAAAATCCTATGGCTGGAGGAGCCTGGTGGGCTACAGCCCATAGGGTCACAAAAAGTCAGACACGACTGAGCAGCTAACATATACTGTAGCAAAAAGTTGTTTATTTTGAAAATTGTTGTTGGGTTGTTCACACTTTTCAATGTATTTCCTGTATTTTAGATGTAGATAATTTTAAAATTCCTTAGTAGTGTTGCTTTGAAAACTGGTATGGGGAGAAATAAAGAAGAGAATTTGAGTGTAAAAATAAACTCCACTTAGAAATTTAGCATACTCTTAAAAGATCACCTCAAGTTAAATTATAGTTTAACTCCAATAAAGACTCAAAATATTAATACATGTTCTCACATATTAACAGTAATAGAGTGTGATTCAAAATAAGCCCCCAAATGCAAACAATGAAACAAAACTGAGTACAGCATCAAAAAATCTGGCAGTGATGTCATTTTGCTCCACCCTATAGCTCATGCAGTTCCCAAGGAAGAAGCAGTGAATTCCAAGGCTTCAGTTTCACAAAGGTTTTCATCTCTCTCAGTTCTCCTTAAGCTTCCAGTTCTGTATTCCATTTCACTATTCATTTCATACTCTTGTTTCGGTTCCTCATCATTTGCTGCTACTGATCACTTTATAAAACATCAGGAATACCTGCACAACTTGATGTAATTCACCTGCACCTCAAAACAAACAGCATCTAAAATGAGTAAGTAAAATAGCGTTCCTTTGCTTAGTAACTTGAAGACTCACTTATTGGGGGTGCGGGGTAAGTAGAAGGGAGATTATATTTGTTGGCTAACTGACAAAACTGAGTAGACGAATACATTTTGACTGTTCTATTCCCAGGACAGTTCTTTATTTCACCACTATTTATGCCTTTTTAAGAGTGCAGCAGTCACAGTCTCTACAAGACAGGTAGGTTTCTCAGACTGCAGCAGGTTCCCTGAGTGTTGGCATTGATGCACCAAGCCTAGGAAGTGGCAGAGATAGGGCACCGAGTATCTACTCCAAGAATGAGTGTGGCGCCTAATTCATTCTTTACCTTGAATTTCTTCAAGGTAAATTTTGATTAAATGGCAGTATTAAGGAACACTGTCTTATTTTCTAAATTTGATCCTGAAGATGCTTTTATTAAATCAGTTTTGATCGTTCATTCAGTTCAGTTCAGTCGCTCTGTTGTGTCCAACTCTCTGCGACCCCATGGACCGCCAGGCTTCCCTGTCCATCACCAACTCCTAGAGCTTACTGAAACTCATGTCCATTGAGTCGGTGATGCCATCCAACCATCTCATCCTCTGTCATCCCCTTCTCCTGCCTTCAATCTTTCCCAGCTTCAGGGTCTTTCGCAGTGAGTCAATTCTTTGCATCAAGTGCCCAAAGTATTTGAGTTTCAGCTTCAGCATCAGTCCTTCCAATGAATATTCAGGACTGATTTCCTTTAGGATGGACTGGTTTGATCTCCTTGCAGTCCAAGGGACTCTCAAGAGTCTTCTCCAACACCACACTTCAAAAGCATCAATTCTTCGGCACTCAGGTTTATAGTCCCAACTCTCACATCTGTACATGACTACTGGGAAAACCACAGCTTTGATTATACGGACCTTTGTTGATAAAGTAATGTCTGTGCTTTTTAATATGCTGTCTAGGTTGGTCACAGCTTTTCTTCCAACCAGCAAGCATCTTTTAATTTCATGGCTGCAGTCACCATTTGCAGTGATTTTGGAGCCCCAAAAATAGTCTCTCACTGTTTCCATTGTTTCCCCATGTATTTGCCATGAAGTGATGGACTGGATGCCATGATCTTAGTTTTCTGAATGTTGAGTTTTAAGCCAACTTTTCGCTCTCCTCTTTCATTTTCATCAAGAGGCGCTTTAGTTTTTCTTCACTTTCTGCCGTAAAGGTGGTGTCATCTGCATATCTGAGGTTATTGATATTTCTCCTGGCAATCTTGATTCCAGCTTGTGCTTCATCCAGCCCAGCATTTTGCATGATGTACTCTGCATGTAAGTTAAATAAGCAGGAGCCTTGACATACTCCTTTACTGAACCCTTCATTACATTCATGAATATTTGTTGAGTTTCTAATAAGGGCCAAGCCACCACGTTCACTGTGGTAAACAAGAAAGAGTAAGGTCTCTTCTTTTTGAGTGTATATATCTTAACATTTGAGACAGACATAAAGAGATGGATAAACACACTTTACATACTGGTAAGTGTTCGGGTGAAAATCTGTTGGAGGGATGTGGAGTCAGAGAAGGTATCACTGGCGAGGTGACACGTGAAATGAGAAGAAATGCAAAGGTTGGGGCCAGAACCTTCTTGGAAGAGAAAACAGCAAGTGCAAAGAAAGGCGCAGAAACTAGAACAAGGGTGGCAAAGTTGAGCCATAGAAATGACAGTATGGCCCTTGCCTAGTGAACAAGATGGGAAATCTTAGAAAATGTCATCAGGGTGGGCGGGGCCTTGGTAGAGCATATCTTTTTTTTTTTTTTTAACTTTTTAGTTTGTATTGGGGTGTAGCTGATTAACAATGTTGTGGTAGTTTCAGGTGAACAGCGAAGGGACTCAGCCATACATGTACATGTACATATACCCATTCTCCCCCTAACTCCTCTCCCATCCAGACTGCCACATGGCACTGAGCAGCGTTCCCTGTGCTGTGCAAAAAGGTCCTTGTCTGTTTTCCGTTTTGAATGTAGCAGTGCATACATGTGCATCCCAAACTCCCTAACTATCCCTGTCCCCCATCCCTCCCACCAGCAACCGTTAGTTCATTCACTAAGTTTCAGAGTCTCTTTCTGTTTCGTAAGTTCGTTTGTGTCATTCCTTTTTAGATTCCACATATACAGCATATCTTAAAACTTAACATTTCTTTTTTCTTCAGATCAGTAAGTGCATAGACTGCCTCTTTTCCAGCAAAGTTTAGGTTAGAGGACTAGCTTATAATAATGTCATTATTTTGGCTATTTAGAGTTGAAATAATTTTTGTTTTGCCAGTGTCTCCAATTTGGGAGATGTCCTGTACCATGGAGTAAGCATGTAGCCAAGATCTGTGCAGACAGTTGTGAGCAAGCAGTCAGGAAGAACATATCAAAAATAAGGATAGTATTCACATTTTGCTTTAATCAAACATTCATTTATCTCTTCATTTTGTGCACAGAGTTGTTTCATCTATAGATTTGTGCCATTTATTAGAATGAGGTGTGCTCTGATCCGTCAATGCTCAGGTATGCCTGTAGAGTTGCAGATAATTCCTTGAAACCCAACCTCTGACACAGTTGACTATCAAATGGTCAAGCTAAGTGAACTTTACTGTAGCTGAAAATATAAATTGTCAGACCATACACTTTTTTACAACTGTCATCAATTAGTTTAAAGGCAATCTATCTGCAGTTTCTTTCTGAGATGTTTCAGAGTCGACAGAAAAAATTTATCTCTCCGTTACTTGAACTTGTGAATTTAGCCTGAAGTGATCAAATCTAAAAACAAATTCATTAGTGCAATAAATTATTTGTTACTCATTACATATGCATCGGGGTTTATTCTTCAGAACTGAGCAGAAAACAGATTGTATTGTTGTAGCGAAAATATCCAGCTGTTGATAACCCATTCAGTGTGTTTAGTTCTTGATTGCTGTGTTTTATTCTTACGGTCTCAATGTACATGTATTAGAAGTGAAACTAGCATTATAAAATACATTTTCCATGTGAATGAAAAAGTAAGCACTATAATTTCTCAAGGGAAAAATATATTAAAAAATAACCTTGTCCTGAGCTCCTTTTAACTGCACCAGCATAGAGCTGAGTTAAATGCCCAAGAGGGGATCACCGTGGTCTACACGCAGCTCATCATGGTGCCATCTTGTTGGCGAGGACACCAGCATAGGGTATAGATGGTGAATTACCTAGGTCCTGAAGCTCCTTTGCAACAAAGACAAAATAATGAGTAACACTTTCTGTTCACAGCAGAACACAGGGTCTCTGATGACTTTAACCACTATTCTTGGGCCAAAAAGTAGGGATCCAGCAACAGTCACCTTTTTGGGGTCCTCCGTGGTCATTTCATTGCCTTAAGTGGTTGATATATTTTAATTTAGCTTCTGCATTTCAGATTGGTCATGGAAATTCATTGTTAAAGCTTGATAAACAGACAGCTTTCAAGGCTTAGTTGGCTTAGTCAGTCTTGAGTCATTAGTGTATTCTCACTTTCATAGCAAATGTCATCAATAGGATTTATTATACTGAAGTACTTTCCTCCTCAATAAAATGCAGGTTAGCGTTTTCAATGTGCCTGATTTTCAGGCATGCTTGAATAAATTTAAATGCTGGCAACTGGTGGAAAGTAACTGAATCAGAGGAACTGGAGATGGTGTCACTGATTCTTGGAAATCATTTATGGTTATAGATTAGAATGGACTCTGCCGCTGCCTGTCTCTGTTATGCAAACATCAAGTCCAAGGATCACATGATATCAAAAAAATTACTGAGCTTCTGCAAAACTTTTTTTTTTAACTCTTTCTTTAAATAGTTTCATGATCATACCCTATTTGCAAAGTCAATGAAACAGTTGGACTTCCTGGCTGCTGGGTTTTAACCTAAATATCTCAGATGGCACACTCATTGGCCTCATTCACCTGCGGTGGAGGAAGACATGCGGCTCTGTTGGGTCATCAGTCTGCCCAGACCTGCGGGACAGTGTATCTCACCTCCAGTCTACTTAGGGGGCAGATCACCCCACATACCTCTCTGTGTTTATGTTCCGTATGCTATCTGACCCTTAATAGGTAAAACATCCTTACCTGGCCAAAAGCAACAAAGTTGGATAAAACTTGGCTGAATTGGAAACTGGTTATTAATCTGCCTCTTCCTATTTCCCAGGGTCCAACTTCAGGCCACGGTGCTTCCTCGCTGGCCTTGACCTCGGCTCCCATCTAGTATATGAATTTGGACTTTGCTCTCTCTGCCTTGGAGAAGGAAATGGCAGCCCACTCCAGTATTCTTGCCAGGAGAATCCCGGGGACGGGGGAGCCTGGTGGACTACAGTCCATGGGGTCACAAAGAGTTGGACACGACTGAGTGTCTAATACACTCTCTGCCTCATTTCACTCTCTTCCTTTTGTACCCGGCCACTAATCTTTATACTCCAGATTGCTTTTGGATTTTCTTCTTTCTTTGGACGGCCTTTCAGGTTTCCCCCAGCCTGATGTGCCCATCCGCTCCATCTGCTGTTTCTCTCACTCTTCATTCTTCCAACTTCTCTCTCACCATTGCCCCATCTTTTCTACCTATGAACAGTCTGGAATCAAGTGTGAGCTTCTTCCATCTCAATCTGATAGAATTTCGGCCAGCTAACCTTCCACCACCATCTAGGGCACCTCACCCATCTGTCTTCTGTCCACCAGGGGTGACACCCTTTGCCACTGGTTCTCTAGGAGAAGGCGTTCTTACTATGGATTTGTCCTAATGGATACCCCTGGGTTCCTTTGTTTTACTCACCTAGTCCTTGCACGTTTTCTCGCCATAACTTTCATGTTGAATGTACAATAAACACACATACGTACTTCTTTCATTTACCATTTTAGTAAGTTTTACCACCTAGCTCTCATTTGTTCAATCTTATTAACATAATGATAAACAGAATGGAATAAATTTTATTTGCAGAAAGTCATGCTTTAGAAACATCTCCTATTAGATAGGGTTGTTGCCATTTACAGAGGGATTTTGTAGTTCTCTTAGTCTACATTCAGACTGCTGTTATTCTTTTCTTTGATCTGGAATTGTGCTTCTCAGACTTTAGAGTGAATATGAATTTGTATACAGAACAAGTAAACAAATATGTATCTTGTATTTAATAGGCAGAATCACCCTCAAAAAATCCCTTAAGCTTTGGCCCCTTAGAGAGTTATGTATTTTTGTTTTTTAACTTAAATCATTTGTCAACATTTAAAGAGCAGGACATTTTTTTTAAATCTGGATTTTCAGTGTCAAAAAATTTTTAAATCTGGCAACATCACTACTTTGCATTTCTCTGTGGCAGCTGTTTTTTTGGCACCAAGGAAGAGCTGCCCCTTGACATGGGGATGTACTCACTGGTTTGACACAATTCCCATCCTGCAGGCTTCACTCGCTCCTATTAGCTGCTGGGCCTTAGAGTATACACGGGTTAGTTTCTCCTTCAACAAGTTCCCTGACCATAAACTACCTTTTTCCTCAGGAGATGCAGTGATATCAGGTTTTCAGAATCCATTCATTTGTCATTAGGGCATTAGACATTCTGCCAACGAGGAACTCTTAAGAGTTCCCAATCAGGGTTCTCTCTGGCAGGTAGGTACAAGTAGAAAAGCTGTCTGTCAGTGGGTTTCATGAGGGCTTCCCAGGTGGCAAATCCCATGGACAGAGGACCCTGGTGGGCTATAGTCCATGTGGGTTGCAAAAGAGTCCCATATGACTTGAGCCCACAGTTGGTTTCATAGTGGTTTAAATAGGACAACAGCATAGTCCTGAGTGCTTTTAACAGGTTAATTGGTGAGTATTTATAAATGTGGGATGTTTCAAGGCAGTTGAGTTCATCTTAGTCCTGACCTCACCTGTTTAGGAAGGTGCATTTCTCAAAGATTCTGACCAGCTTCAGGTCATTGGAAGAAATGAATACAATCCAGTATTCGTCTGGACCAAACATGAGAAAGTCAGCTGCCTTTCATGTGATATGACATGCCCAGCCCCACATCTATTGCCTTCAGACATTTGCAGTCCTAGAGTCCTCCCCGTGGGGATGAATGTGAACCTATTTGATTTGTGTTCAGACTACTTATACCCTTAGCAATCTCTGACTGTACTTGCTGTGCATGTTAGCAGTTCACCTTATTTATACTTAGATGTTTAGGATGCAAATAATTTTAAAAAATTATTGTTTAAACTCCTTTGCTTACTCCCAAAGATAATTTAATCTATAACATGACTGTGATATATAAATACATATATATTAAGATTATAAAACCAACTTTTCAATGACAGAGTATAGAACTGAACACTTTAGTATTAAATTGGTGTTGAGTTGATGTCGGTGTCGTCCTTATTAAAAATATGTACTCTTCCAGCAATATAGTGGGTTAAATGGGATTCTGTGGTCTTTGGGGGAAGCCTCACCATCTCCTATAATGGTTTCTATGGAGAAGTGCATTCAGTAATAAGCATGTTCGAAAAGGCTACAAAGATGCGGGAAAACTTTTTTTACAAAATTTATTTATTTTTTAATTGAAGGATAATTGCTTTACAGAATTTTGTTGTTTTCTGTCAAAACATCAACATGAATCAGCCATTGGTGTTCTTATGTCCCCTCCCTCTTAAACCTCCCTCGCATCTCCCTCCCAATCCCATCCCTCTAGGTTGATACAGAGCCCCTGTTTGAGTTTCCTGAGCCATACAGCAAATTCCCCTGGGTTATCTATTTTACATGTGGTAATGTAAGTTTCCATGTTACTCTCTCCATACACCTCACCCTCTCCTCCCCTTTCCCCATGTCCGTAAGTCTGTTCTCTATGTCTGTTTCTCCATTGCTGCCTTGCAAATACATTCATCAGTACCATCTTTCTAGATTCCATACACTCAGCCGCAACCCCTGGGCAAGGTGGTAAAGTGTGGGACTTTGGGTCTTTGGGATTAAAGATTGAGATCTTTTGGGGTCTTTGGGATTAAGACTAGAACCATATCGCCTCCACTTTTCCCCGCTCCACATGGTATGTGTGGCACATTTTCATGCCTGTACTACCCCTCTCTTCCTGTCTCTCTTTTCTTACCATTTCTCTCCTGTTTGCTCCCACACATGCAGTGTTGGTGAACATCTCTCATGCTTCAAAGGAACCTATTCGCCCATGGCCATAGGCAATTTCTGTGTGTGTCTTTCTACTTACTGTTCTTATCTTAAAGACAAACTTGAAAATGCCTTATTGTACTGCTTTATTTATTCGATAATCAGGTAAATCACCACTATTGTTATTTCCAAATGTAAATTTCTGCAGTTGAGTTCAACAGCAAATTCTTCTAGCTAAGACAGGACACATGATTAAATACTGTCTGTGCATGGTCAGGGTTTAGTGTTCATGAAACAGCAATTAACTGAGATTTTGAATTGAATACCAACAGGAAGTCTAGAATGGCTTGGCTGGAGAAAGCGGGGCAGAGAAAGGAAGAGGATGAATTTTAAGGGAGAAGTAGGGTCCAGATTATGTAAGGTCCAGTTGCTTATGTGTAATGCCAAGTCATTATAAAGTTTTGACTGCCGAGTAGAGGATTGTTGTTGTTCACTCACTCAGTCGTGTCCGACTCTTTGCAACCCCATGGACTACAGCATGCCAGGCTTCCATGTCCTTCCTTCACAATCTGCCAGAGCTTGTTCAAACTCATTTCCATTGAGTCAGTGATGCCATCCAACCATCTTGTCCCCTATAGTCCCCTTCTCCTCCTGCCTTTAATCTTTCCCAGGATCAGGGTCTTTTCCAATGAATTGGCTCTTTGCATCAGGTGGCCCAAGTATTGGAGCTTCAGCTTCAGCATCAGTCCTTCCAATGAATATTCAGGACTGATTTCCTTTAGGATTGACTGGTTTGATCTCCTTGCAGCCAAGGGACTCTCAAGAGTCTTCTCCAACACCACAGTTCAAAAGTATCAGTTATTCAGCTCTCAGCTTTCTTTATAGTCCAACTCTCACATCCATACGTGACTACTGGAAAAACCATAGCTTTGACTAGACAGACTTGTTGGCAAAGTAATGTCTCTACTTTTTAATATGCTGTCTAGGTTTGTCATAGATTTTCTTCCAAGGAGCAAGCATCTTTTAACATCATGGCTGCAGTCACCATCTACAGTGATTTCAGAGCCCAAGAAAATAAAGTCTGTCACCGTTTCCATTGTTTCTCTATTCACCACACAGTGATTAGAGCGGATGCCATGATTTTATTTTTTCATGGAGGATAGACTGTGGTGAACAGTGGCTGGTGGGGAACAGTGAAGACAAAGAGAAGAGTTAAGCCTTTGCAGGTGTCCAGGTGAAAGATAGTGATGGCTTGAACTAAGGGATCCGTGGCAGGGGGAAGAGGTTTCCGATTTACACTATACTTTGAAGGTGAAACCAATAGAATTTCCTACTGGATGAGATGTTGTGAGTAAGAGGAAACAGAGCGTCCAGGGAAAGCCCTGGTCTGAGTCATCTAATCGTCATGATTCCTTTTCTCCAGCACACCAGTTATCCAAGCTACTGCCTCCTAGGAGAGATCAACTTTGAGCCATGCTCCATGACTCAGTTGCTTCTCATCACTTCTGCCCCCAGCCTCCCCTGGAAGCTAACCAATTGTACCTATTCTGTGAACTTTGTAACAGATTTTGAAATCCTTTCTCTTTCATCAAACTCTTCTGATTGACCAAAGACCAGGCTATTTCCACATAGTTTATTCAGTTGGGAGGAAGAATTTCCACTGCTTCCCTGTCCTCAGCCTAGTTATGTATGTGGACTCCTTGCTGCAATGCATGCAGCCTGTAACTGAGAAATACTTGTGCCTCGTTTTCTGTTCAGATACTTGCTCTACAAGTTTAATTCCATGTTTCAGTATATGTACATTTGTCTGAAGTGCCTATCTTTGGTTTTTAATACCTATATGGCACTTCCTAGCTTATACTTGTGCATTCAGTTTTAAATAAATGTTTTAAAAATATACTATTTGACTCCGTCGTGGTGGCAGTGTTTCGTTAAGAATTTTAATACACTTTTCCAGCAGTTAGGCTCTTTTCCCCCAACCATAGTGAAGTGGTGATATACCTGGATTTTTCAGAAGGCGGCACTGTGCTTTCAGGTTTGAAGGACTCATCTCTTCACCACACTGAGTTTACCATGCTCTCCATTATGCCAGTATCTTACCTTTGCCAATCTACAAGTTCACCACCTATTTCACAATCCTGGAAAGCCACTTTTGTGTTAGGAACTGTTCGGGAAGGGATGGAAAAATATCTTGTTTTATTAAGAAAAATAATGACACCTCGTTTTAGTCATAAATCTAGATTTTTTTCATTGAGTTGACTTTAATAATATGTTTTTAGGAACAATGTTTAGCAAAGGGAATTAATTTCCTTTGAGAATCATAATGAACTTTCAGAAACCAAGATTGATTTATTTGCTTTTGTCTAAGATTAACCAAGTTAAGAATGGAAAAATCCTATTAGGTCATAAAAGGCTGTTCCCTTCCCCACTGCAGGGTGATGCTCGACAGTATATTTCCTAATCTTTGTTCTTTTTAATAACATTCTTCCTGTATCCATTTGAAAGTCATTACCCCCAAATATTTCCACAAAATTATAATATTGTGCACGATTTCAGGTGGAGATAAACTCCTTATGTTTGTTTTATAATATACTGCAAAGTTTTTAAAAAAAATACTGAGTAATGTTTATCTCTTTCAAATGGGAGATTGTATTAGCTTTCTACAAGTTAAATAATAGCAGTATTTTCTTTTACTTGAGTAGCTTTCAGCATCATTTTGGAAGAGTGATATTTTGTTTGGAACATGCTATGCACTGGATCATTTGTCATATATGCTTTATAAAGAAATAAGAATGTACCCTAAACTGAGCAGCAAATAGGTCAGAATTTTTTTTGTCTTTTTGGTTTCTATTTTTTAATGTAAAATGGGCAGAATGGTAGACTAATGTCCCATTGGGACATGAATAACTCAAATAGTAATTTGTATTACTCCATATATATGATGTGTAAATAAATTATATATTTTTTTATATGTATATAAATTACTCCATATATATCTCCATGTGTAGAGATCCTCATGCAGACTTGCCAGACCTCTCAGCAGGTGACTTGTGCTGTCATTCATGATTCCCAGATGATAGTCCAGGTAGGACTTGATTTTTTTGAAGTTAAGATGCATCTAGGAAATGCGACTAGGGAATAGTCAAGTTAATTAGCAAATTATTAGGCATGTAATTATTAATACACAAAGTGGTGTCACTGTGGACATTTCTCTTTCAGTCTAATGGTGTGTGTGTTTTGAATTATTCTCAAAGATAGTTTGGAAGTCATCTGGCTTTAAAAAAAATTAGGTAACTCAGAAACAAAGGAATTAGTCTGAATGTTATGTATCACTTTCAATTCTCATACTATCTTAGTAATTAAATAACCACTTAATTCAATAAATAGTTAATTTTTTTCACCAATCCAGATGAAATCTACTTATTTGCTACTTTAAACTTGGCCATGGCTCATCCATCAGTGCTTCCAAGATGAAGCCTAAACTCCCCATCATGTGAGCTTCAGTCTCACCTTCCATCCCTTCTCTTCCTAACGTACCCCTCCTGCCCCACACTCATCCTCCGGTGGTCTCATAGCTTTGCTCCTGTAGACCATGCTACCACCTGCAACTTCCCCCCTTTCTTTGCCTAGTGAGCTCCTACTCATTTTTCATCCCCAATGTCAAATGGCTGGACAGCCTTTCTGGGTTTGATTAGGTGGGCTTATTTTGCATTCTCTAGTTTTTTCTAAGGCTGAGATGATGCTTCATTCATTTTGATATTCCTCTTTTCACCTAGCATATATCCTAGTGTCTTTATGCTATTCAATAGCAGGAGTATTGTAAGTGTTTGTGGAATTTGTCAATAAGTTAATAAGTGAATGTTATGGTGATCTCTTCCTGGGTGGATAATAATCAGTGCTTTAATGACTGATACCCAATATTTTCTATTCTAAGTTTTCATATTTCACACAAGTGAAGAAATCTATTATATTTTGGTGAAGAAGCCTCTTTTATTTGCTAACCATTACTTTGCATTTACTGGTAGAATTTTGTCATAATTATCTCCAGTACATTAGGTGAATTACACAATCTCATATATACTAAACAATGTATGCATGCCTGTCTCTGCATTTGTCTGGGTAAAGAATGACATTACAATATTCTAAGAACTCTCAGAAACATTTAAGCATTGACTACTAAAAGTCAAACTGTACCATGAATTCATAGCTCAGGTCTTTGGAATCTCATTGGGCACACTGACACATGAAATTTAAAAAATGCAAGGCTTTACATAGTTGTTTCAGAATGCTCAGAGGATGAAATAATTGCTATAGAAATTCATAGAGTGGTGTTGGGATAGTTAAGGAAGGACTAAGGGGGCAGTAAGATTTGTGTGTGATTTTAAGGATGCATAGGATGAGAGCATCATAGGAGAGGTGCAGGCTGGAGAATATTCCCTTGATCCCTCCTCTTTATTCCACCATTTCCTCCAGATACTCAGATTTGCACTGGGTCACACTAGCCAAGTTCTGGGAAAGGATCCAGTAGGAAACGTGTAAGAAACTTCCTGGCCATACCAAAATTGCTTCAGTATCAAATTGCTTTGTTTCTTGGGTCTCGCATCTGTTTCCTTGTCCTTTCACCAACCCCTGTGCTAGTTAAAGTGAGTCTCCTGATTCCTGACTCCGCGACCTTTGGACCATTCTTGAAGCGTTGCCGTTATGCCCTGGGGTCCTCATCTGTCTGCTGGATTCCTTTTCTACCTTTAGACTCTGAGCTCCTGTGACCCGTGTGTCCTCCTTTCTGCCTGGCTGAGCTTTCTGACTTGCTCTCCTCCCTCAGACCCTGGGCTTGTTAATATAGTTAGCTTACCATCTATCTAATCGCTCGCTTACTGTCTGTTGATGGTTGCTGACCCACTGCATCGGCTGCGTTTCCAACCAGAGACGGCTGTAGTCTCAGTTTTCGCTCAGCTTCTTTTTCTATCATAACAACCCGCTTGCTTGCCCCAAAAGGTTCATTTGTGGGAATACTGAAAAATATTTGTGGAAATTCTAAAAGAAAAAGGTTAAAGTTGCACCGTGAAGGATATTTTCAAGACAGGTTGAACTGTATACTTCTGTGTCAGTGGTCTTCAAAGTGGAGTGTTCTTACCTCAGAAATATACAGGATGATCCATTGGGCTGTGGAAAGATATTATTATCGTATTTAGTTCAGTGCATGTTTATCTTTAAAATTTTTTAATGACTATAACTACTTACAATACAAAATAAGTATAAGATGAAAATATTTAAAATAAATAAATTATAAAGTGGGGAGAGGCTTCCCTGGTGGCCCAGCAGTAAAGAATCCACGTGCCAGTGCAGAAGACATAGGTTCGATCCCTGGGTTGGGAAGATCCCCTGGAGAAGGAAGTGACAACCCACTCCAGTGGGTTTCTTCTTGCTGAGAAAATCTCATGGACAGAGGAGCTTGGGAAGCTACTATCCTTGGGGCTGCAAAAGAGTTGGACATGACTCAGCAACTAAACAACAACAAATCAAAAATACAAATATTTCAATTATAGAGTAGTCCAAGATTCTCTGTATGCTAGATAATCAGGCACCACATATGAGGTGCCTGGAGGGAGGAATCTAAACTCAACAACCCAGAAGGCTTGACAGTATGGACCTTCTGTCTTTATTCAGTTTCACCTCTTTGGCGGATATTGCAGTTTATGTGTGCATAGATTTACAGATTGTGTTTCTAGCTTTAACCAAAATAGCACTCACAAAGGGATCAAGAGCCTTAAAAAGATTCTTGCCAAGAACCTGCAGACTGAAGCTACTACTCATGATGCAATCATATGTTGAAGCTGATACTTCTAATACCGACCCTTCCTTAACTGCATTCAGAGAAAAAGTCAGTGGTATTTTAGTCAGGTATTACAGAAACCCCATCAATGAAAATAGATAATTTCCAAGTGTACTATTAGAAAAGTACATACACACCAATATCCTAGAAGAAGAACTTCATTCTAAGTGTATATTCTACTTTGAGATAGTAAGCGTTGTGAGTGTGGTGCGTGCTACAGTCATGCCCAACTCTTTGTGACCTTGTGGACTGTAGCCCATCAGGCTCCCCTGTCCATACAATTCTCTTTTTTTTTGGATTTCTTTCCAATTTAGGTCACTATAGAGCATTGAGTAGGGTTCCTAGGGAAGGATTGTTAATAGAGAACTATAGCATCTTAAACAAATTTGATAATGGTTTTACCAAGGAAAGTAATTATAGCTGTAAAATCCGTGCGGCTCTATTTTTAAGCAAGGTTCTTCAGGGAAAGGGGGTAGGTAGCATGATGAGAATTCTATTTTTAACTTAGGTCAGTTCTTTCATGTATTGACAACGTGACCCTTTCAGACAGACAACTCGGCATTTACTCTTTGAACTCTTTCATATTCTGTAAACATTAGGAAGGATCAGTTTGCCTCTTGATCCAGCAATTCTCATCCAGGCCTCATGTGCTGAATCTCTGATCAGTTACCTTCGTTTATTCAAAATCTCTTAAAAGGTGTGATTTGGATCTGTTCTTTTAATATTTCCATAGAAACTAAAAAATTGGTCTATGATATTGTTTTACATACTGGCTTCCCTAGAAGGAGAATAAAGTTTATTTTAGCTTGTGAGATTTTTATTAATATAAACCATATAAATCACACAAAAGTTGACCTTGAAACTTCTCATTTGTTATATTAGTGGTTTTAATATTATTGCAGCTGAATTTCAATAAATGTTAAGTATTGAATACATATTTCCTCCGTTTATTTATGGGTTTTGTTTTTTTTGGTGGGGGGGCTTCTGCCTTCTTAGCTTTCTGAATCTCCAAAAGAATGTACAGTTTTTGAATCTAAAACAGTGTCATGGACTTTTTTCTGCTTATCCTCTTAGGAAGTTAATTAAAATGGGAACTGTCTCAGGTCCCACAAAAAGCATCTTCCCATAGCTCAGGTTGAGGGCACACTATGCATAAGAGAATGATTGCAGAGTCTCCCGTGGAAGCAGCCCCATAGTAATCAGAGCTCTGAGTCTGCAGTGCAGCTCCCTGGGTGTACGTCTTGGCTCGGCCAATTCTGAGCTTTGTGCTGTGGGCAGCTGACTTAATGAGCCAATGTCAGGAAGTTGGTAGAAGCACAAAATGCAAAAAAAAAAAAAAAAAAGTATATAAATGCCCTTGCAAGATGCCTAATACATGGTAAGTACTTCATAAGTAAAAGCTGTTATTATTGTCATTATGATTGTGGAGAGGACAGACCCTTGTTGAAAGGGGTGTTTAAGGAGCTATATACTTTAATTACCCAAAAAGACCAGTGATGTGTCTTCCCAGGTGGCTCAGTAGTAAGGAATCTTCCTGTAATGCTGGATATATGGGTTTGATTACTAGGTCAGGAAGATTCCCTGGAGAAGGAAGTGGCAACTCACCCCAGTATTCTTGCCTGGGAAATCCCATGGACAGAGGAGCCTGGGAGGCTGCAGTCCATGGGGTCACAAAAGAGCTGGACACAACTTAGCGACTAAACAACAAATATACACACACTCGCATACACACACACACACACACACACACAGATATATCCTCACAATTATCCTAGGTACTTATTGTCATTATACAGTTGAAGATATTGAGGCACGAGAAATTTAACTTCCCTGAGGTCCAATATCCATTAACCAGCGTAGTGTATATTTCTACTTCAGAGCGCATGCCAGACCTCTGTGTCTCATCACCTCTCTTAACCTTATTCTGTATTAATAAAATATACATAGATTTCTGATCATTAAAAGCCTCACATAAAAATAATGTACCACATTTAACCAGGAGTTGGTGATTTTGCTGGTTAATTTGTGCTCCAGGCAAATTGTGTGCGTTATAGACTCAGAAATGTGCCTTCTCAGTGAGTTAATACTGAGGGTAGGGTAGATGCAGTGCTCTGCATTGATCTGGGTCCACCTTTAGACTGAAGCGTCATCTCCCATGGTAGCAGCACTTACACTAGCCATCAGAGAATTAGCACTTTCATGGGTCACTCTTAACCTAAACACAAGCCTAAATTTGTAGACTTTTCACTGCAATTATCCTGGTATATCAATACTTGCCATTTTCTTAATGAGAATGTTTACTTTTATGATTTGGTAAAAGTTATCTAACTAATTGGGCTTCCCTGGTGGCTCAGTGTTAAAGAATCCACCTGCCAACACAGGAGATATGGGTTCAATCCTTGGGTCAGGAAGATCCCCTGGAGAAGGAAATGGCAACCCACTCCAGTACTCTTGCCTGGGAAATCCCATGGATGGAGGAGCCTGGTGGGCTACAGTCCCTGGGGTCACAAAGTGTCAGACACGACTTGGTGACTAAACAGCAGCATCTGATTAGGTCTAATAGAAGTTTTACTTCTGAAAGCGGTAGCATTTAAAAATTAGTTTTGGATTTAATGACTGATATAAGATTGTAAAATAACTTTATAATAGTATCCATTATAGTAAAATTTTAAGAAGTATCTTCAGATTTTTTTTTCTCAATTGCAAGGAATATAAACTTGATATGGGAAACCTAGGTATCCTTCATTCAGAGTTTTTCAACTGTGTGCCTTGTAAGCCCTATTTTTCACAATTCATGAATCTCTTTCCGTTGCTGAGTAGTTTTCTAAATATATCACAAAGGGTAAGCTTCCTTTCTGTAAAACCTCATTCTAAACTGAGTTCCATGTGAGTGTCCACAGGGAAAACCGAGGCAACCCAGAGTCACTTTCAAGTGATTTTTATTCATGTGTCCATTTTATGTGAAAATCTTTAGAATTAGTTGTTCATAGATGTGTGATACTTTTGTCTTGCCTCACATAGATAAATCTATGCAGGTGAATATCATGCTGTAATGCTTTGTCACATGACATGGATCTTAAAGTTTTCATGAGACCCTCTTACCAGTTACACTGACAGTGAAAATCTAATTCTTTGTTAGGTATGCAATGTAGTGTGTGGAACTATGATAATGGATCCAGGCTTAGCTGAATAATAACCTTACTGAGGTTTTACTCTGTGCCAGCCACTGTGCTAAAGCTTTCCTGGAGGTCATCTCATTCAATCACAACAAATCTTTGAGTGAGCTCCTCTTAATCGTCCCTATTTGAAGAATGATAAATCTGAGGCTCACAGAGTTTATTCAGCTTGTCTTAAGTCACGCAGCTGCTAATTGGTGATACACTAATTGGTCCTTAATTCCAGACCAAGGAATTTGTATATTACACATAGTGAAGGATAACTGTAGTGTTTGACTAAATATTATATAGGAGAAAAATTTGTAAATGTGATTATTTTATCTAGTAATTAGTAAAAGAGATTTTCCCTCCATTTCTCATTGGTTTTCATTTACCAGCAGCTGCTAGATTCTTTTCATTAAGTTTTTAGGTCAAGTGGTTAACAATCTTTAAACAGACCTTTAAATCTACCAGATAAGTTTATTTATTAACAACAATAAAAACAAAACAGCCAGTTTTCCAAGAAACCTTTTCTAATTAATAGTGGTCGTATGATCATGATATTTTAATTACCCTCCAAGGTTTCTTAGGAGCAAATTGTCCAACTAACTGTTAGAATACTTATAAACAAAAATAATTTAGTGTTTGCCTGTGTGGTCTCCTCAAAACTGGATAAGTTGTGGGGTTTTTTCAGTTATATATATATAGACATATATACACACTTTTCAGTTTTATATATATATATACACACGTATATGTATACATATATGAGTGTATATGTATATATTACTGCGTGCCTAACTCGCCATCCAATGCTGACTCCTGGAATCCTTGTCTCTCTCCTCACTTCTCTGCCCCACTTAACAAAACTGACACCAGCCGTAATTTTTAAGTAGAGACAGTGTCTGGTGTTGCTATCTTGAAGAATGCAAAATGACCTTTCTCTGAACTATACAGTAGTGAATTGGACTCCACAGGCCACTAGTGTCATGGAGTTTATTCCTGTAGAATTATTCAGTGTATATTGTGCTTGAAGTTTCTCCAAAGACTGTCATTTTGCAGAGGCAATGCAAAATAACAACTAAATAATACCTTGGGAATTTTTTCAAAAGACATATGTTTTGGATTCGTTTCCATTATAAGTTATCACGGGATATTAAATACAGTTCCCTGTGCTGTACAATAAATCATTTTTGTTTATTTTATACACAGTGATGCGTATTTGTTATCCCACCTTTGGTAAGTGTTAAGTTTGTTTTCTAGGTCTGAGTCTATTTCTGTTTCGTAAATAAGTGTGTTTGTATTATTTTTAATGATACCATATGCTTGTCTTTCTTTGTCTTGGTTACTTCCCTTAGTATGATAATCTTTAGGTCTGTCCATGTTGCTGCATGGGCTTCCCTGGGGACTCAGACAGTAAAAAATCTGTCTACAATGCAGGAGACTCGGGTTTGTTCCCTGGGTCAGGAAGATCCCCTGGAGAAGGGAATGCCTACCCACTTCAGTATTCTTGCCTGGAGAATCCTATGGACAGAGCAGCCTGGCATGGGGTCATAGAGTCACACACAACTGAGTGACTAACACTTCCATGTTGCTACGAATGGTGATATTTTATTCTTTTTTTATGGTTGAGTAATATTCCTCTGTGTGTGTGTGTACCACATATTTATTCGTTTATCTATTGATGGACACTTAGGTTGCTTCCAGATAAATTGAAATGTTTGTAATTTTTTTTGCTTTCTTTGTTTTTCTTTTAGCTTTGAAAAATTCAAGTATAGTTAAACTCTTTTTAATATTCACTGTAATTAGTGGGAATTATTCCCCAGAAAGGACTAATTATGAGGACAGTACAGTAATCTTAGGAAATATAATGTATTCAACTGTAGCTTAGCATAACTTTTAAAATCTATTTGTTACAGGGTATTATTTTTAAACAGCACGTACAATTTTTAGATAATCAATATTCTGGTTTAAACAGACATTGATGTTAAAATATTATTTTGAAACTTGTGTTGAGTGAGTGTGGAGTTTGGCTTGAGAATTCAGTGTTTTTTTAATTCTCTAACTTAATATTACTTATTAATCTCTGTTACCTTTGGTCAGATATCCGGGGAAGAGCCACATGAACTGAGCATGATAAAGTCCATGACCTTGTTTGCTTGTTTTTTCATTGTGTCTGAAGGCTAAACTCTCTTAGGAGGGCAAAAGCATTCTGCAAAAAATGAATGCTGACTGTGAGATTGATAGAGAAGGGGGTGGGAACAAAGTAAAAAAAAATACACTTGAATTCTAAAATTAACCACTGTTATCAATGTGCTGCCCACCAGGGGCTGTTGGCTGGCCCACTTTTGGAAGGACCCTCCCCCTCCCACTGGGGTGCCTGGGGAGGAGGAGCCCAACCTCCTGATCACAGGCTTTGCCCTTATAAGTATATTCTGTGGGCGTGCTTCATCCTTAGGCAGAAAAATTACCAAGATCACTTCCAAAGAGGAGATTGGTTGATTTCAGTCATAAATGCACACTTAACTAACAGTTCAGCATCTTAAAATATATTCAGACTCTCCTGATTAGGCTTTTGTAAGTATGGCCATACTTAACAGCATCATTTGTCCATATTTTCCAGCCCTTGAATGTTTCTGATGTGACCATATTTGGGGTTGACAAGTCATGGTTTAGATGGGCAGGGGCCGGGAATATTAACCTCCTTGCATTGCCAGGAGGTTTTCTCTGAGTTTGGACTAACAGCAGAGCTTGGAGAGCTGGAGAGACGTGGAACCGGTATTTGGATGTGGGATGCTTTTGGCCTCCACACGGAGTCTTCGGTTTAGCCACTTGGTTACATTTTTACGGGATTGCTTCTAGAATCCCATTCCAGTGAGTTAATCAAAAGTCAGGATTATAATTTAGTAAGGCATTGGCAATTTAAAAAAAAACAACGTAGACTTAGTATATTTGAAGTGGTACTGATTCAGGTGATTTAATAACATTGAAATCATCTATGTGATTTTAAAACATTTGAAAATATGAAAGTATTTTGAAATTGATAACATCATTATAGAGAAAATGTAAATTCTCAACAATTTTATCACCAATCAATCAGTTGATTGGAATCCTTTTGTGGTGGATCCTTGGCCTTTAAATATTTAAGAAGTTCTGCAGGTGGTATGTGCACCCTGGGGTAAAGAGCTGATGTTTTATGTAGTTTTAACTACAGTGTACATGTTATTTTACATTTGATTTGTCTATACCATTTTACTTAATGTTATAGCAAATATTTTCAATGCTTCTTTATAGTCTTCAAATTTTTCATTAAAATGTCTGTATATCTGGAAATCATTCTTATAATGTTCAGTGTTTTGTGTGTAAGTCAGTAGAAAACAGTGGTGCAGTATCATTTGATTTCTGTTGGATCATTTCCAGACCAAATCGGAGAGAATGAGTAATAAACTTTGCTGTTCATCTTTGCCACGTTGCTTTCATAAGGGATGTAGCAATCTCAGTACTATCAGCAGTGAGTGCTTCCACCACAGATTTCCTGAAATTGGGAATTATCATCTACTAAGCACATGTTAAATCTTCATTATTTTGGGGACTCCAAAATAAGATGAGGAAAAGTGCTGTAAACAGCTACATTTACAGATAGAACCATGAGCAGTTCCCTGGCAGTAAGGAAATGTACATCGGGCTGTGTCTGTAATCAGATAGAGGTACATTAGTCTAATTTGAAAATGACTTTCTAAACCATTACCAATAAAAAAAGTTTTTAAATGAAAATTACCTATAGCAGCCCAGAATAGATGAAAATTAGCTACCATGGCTAATGCCAACGACAGTCAGTTGTTAGCAGTGGGGCTACTCAAAATAATCAAACAAGGTCGTAGTAAATCAAAACAAAATGAACAAGTGAAATCTTAAGGTTTTTATCAGGCTCTGAATCTGACACACTGCTGAAGAAATTAGTTTCAAACCTGATAATATCTTTGAGAGAACAAATTTCTTTCCTTACAGGAAAAACCACCTAGAGTCTCATCTTATTAACCCTTAACTGTGGAAAGCATACTTCCAAGCACAAAGAAGGTTATTGAACTAACAAATACATTGAGATACAGATGTTCAGGGAATATCTCTGAACTTTTGAATTAGACTCCTTTTCTTCTTCCCCTTTCTCATTCTCTAGCATTTTTATCATCATCGTCGCCATCAGAACGCCTAATAAAGGAGCATCTGTAAAGTACTGTACTGATCCTTTCTCAGCCTGGTTTTGTTTCATTTTTATCATAGCCCTTAGGGAGATGTATTTCACTGTTTCATTTTTCAGATGGAGAAACTGAGCATGGAGAGAATAAACACCCAATTCAGGTTATAGAACCAGTTAGAGCAGAAGCTGGAATTTGACTGAGACCTGTGCCATCCCAGAATCTATCCTTCTGATCCCTGTAATCAGACATCTAGGTAGACTTTCTGAGACTGGCTCGCACAGATGCTGTGATTTGGGTGCGAAATCATTCCAATCTAGTGGCTATGAAAGTGAAAGTGAAAGTGGCTCAGTCGTGTCCGACTCTTTGCAACCCCATGGACTATACAGGCCAGGATACTGGAGTGGGTAGCCTTTCCCTTCTCCAGGGGATCTTCCCAACCCAGGGATCAAACCCAGGTCTTCTGCATTGCAGGCAGATTCTTTACCAGCTGAGCCACAAGGGAAGCCCAAGAATACTGGAGTGGGTAGCCTATCCCTTCTCCAGCAGATCTTCCTGACCCGGGTTTCAAACCAGGGTTTCCTGCATTGCAGGAAGATTCTTTACCAACTGAGCTATCAGGGAAGCCCAATAGAAGGGGCTAATTCCTGTAGCAAATTTTCCCAGAGTTTGACCCACCTCTGACTCCTTGACTTTCAGGAGGCCTACAGTGGGTTTATGACGAGCCATGTTTACTAGACTAAACAAAGGTTCAGGTTCAGAGAGAAATTATCTAAAGTTCTGTTTATCAGAGGCTAGTTCTCTTTTATTAACATTCACATCAGTAGGTTTGAATCTTGAGGCTATTTTCTATGATTTTTGTCTCTCGAATCTTCCATGTCTTTGAGTCACCAAGTTCAGTAGGAGAGGTACGTACAAAGATTAGTGTGGAAAGACTGCAGATTTTCAATGTAGCTATTTCCAATTTTGAAATCCAGCCCCACTATTGACTATTTTTGTAACTTCGGACAACTAAGTCATTTAATGTCTCTGTGCCTTGGTTTTTTGTTCTTTAAAATGTGTATAATGGTAACAGGTTTTCAGGGGTTTATGGAAACTGACATATCTGTATATAAATTTTGATATACTTTCTGATACATGTAGGCTCTTACCCCAGTGCTTTTCACTCCACAATGATTATTTAAGATATTATCTTACATTTCCACTTCTAATAGTACTACAGCCAAGGCTTCCCTCTCTTCATTTCTTAGTGGAACATATACATATACCAGCTACCAAGATCTTTTCAAATAATCTTTTAACTGTGTGTTTCCCTGATAGCTCAGCTGGTAAAGAATTTGCCTGCAATGCAGGAGACCCCCAGTTCGATTCCTGGGTCGGAAAGAGCCACTGCAGAAGGGATAGGCTACCCACTCCAGTATTCTTGGGCTTCCCTTGTGGCTCAGCTGGTAAAGAATCTGCCTGCAATGTGGGAGACCTGGGTTCAGTCCCTGGGTTGGGAAGATCCCCTGGAGAAAGGAAAGGCTACACACTCCAGTATTCTGGCCTGGAGAATTCCATGTCCATAGGGTCACAGAGAGTCAGACACAACTGAGCGACTTTCACTTTCCTCAGTTTAGGGACCTGATCAGTCTGTCCCCAGGTCAGACCATCCTACCTGGTGTGACTTTCTCTGATAGGGATTTCAGGATATATATTATCTAAAAGTACTAATTGCAACCCATTTTTTCAGCCTTAGAAAAGAAAGGCACATTTCCCAATATAGTTACTGCTCCTTATTTTTGCATTTTTCCATTAATTTCTACACATCTGCTTTTTTTTTACAACACTTCTTTTGTGCCATAATACAAGCTTTTCTAAAAGTTTGCTATCTTTGAGGTTTAAAAAAAATAATATTGATTTTAAAGTGACTCTTTTTACTGATGCCTTCTACATCCCAGTTTCTATTTGTGCTTATTCTTTCCGTATTTATCATTGTACAGACTTTCACTCTGTCTTCGTCAGCTTTCTTGTCTTGAGTCCTAAAGACTGAATTTGTCAGATAGTCACTTCAGCACCTCTTCCATCCCCTTCAGCATTTTATTTGATTCTCGACATTACACATCAACTTTTACATGCACGAGAACTTTTTCTTTCTGGGTGGATTGTGATTCATAAACTTTTGCTCGGGCGCTTTGTCTATAGCAGCATAGGGCTTTGAGGAAGCAGCCTTCAAGGACCATACAATTTTGTATTCATCTTTTAAAGCTGGCAGAAAGTTCATTGTTCATACATAGAGTTTGGGCTAGTTTCTCTAAAAGCTTTTTTATTTTTTGGTTTATTTTAATTTGCCTTCTAAAGATCATCCCTCGGTTTTTTGGCTACACAAAAAGCATTGTGAACTACCCACTATCGCAAATATCAGATCAGAACCTCTTTTTCTACTTTTATTTTTCAGCTACTAATAGCATTCTTCCTGCCACCTATATTTAGAATGACAGAATCAGAAACGACCATGAAACTCATCTGGTCCAATCATTTCCTTTTTATCCAAGCTTGCACCCTTCTTCCTATATCACCTCTTGTATACTTCTTGACAGTGCCTCTGTATTCCCAAACAACAGTGAAATAGAAAATCGTACCCAATCATAATAGCAATTTGTTTTGATGATTATAGGGATGGTTGTTGTTCACTGTTGTTTAGTCTCTAAATTGTGTCCGACTCTCTGAGACCCTGTGAATTGTAGCCCACCGGGCTCCTTTGTCCATGGGATTTCCCAGGCAAGAATACTGAAGTGGGTCACCATTTCATTTTTCAGGGGATCTTCCTGACCCAGGGGTTGAACCCACATCTCCTGCATTGCAGGCAGTTTCTTTACCACTGAGCCACCAGGGATTAGATGAAATTAGAAATTTCAAAAAGAAATATAAGAGAAAATTATGTTGGGAAACATAATTTCTCTCTCTCTATATATATATATTCTCTTACTACAAATTCAAATTCCAAATTAATTTTTTATCAGAATCTTATAGAGATTATAATTTTCAGTTAGAAAAAAAAAACAGCTGGAGTTTGAAAACTGAATTTCTTCCTTGAAAGTCATCTCTTATCTTGTTAAAATATACTACAATTATTTAATGTGCTGACATATACAATAGCTTGAGATCATATCACTACTAGAATAAATAGGGAAAATATTTTGAAAGAAGATTACTTTGCAATACTCTTGAAAATTGTTTGTTCGTTTCTTGAATAAAAATGATATTTCTTCCCTTCAGAGTCAGTTCTTACTCTTCATTATTCTAGATTCTGCTCTTCCCTGGAATTTATGTAATTTTATCAGAAATGGGACTAACTTTTAATATACTAATAGAGAATGATTAACACTTTATAGTTTATTCCTATAAGCTAAGCTAATCAAGAAATCTATGCTTTGTTAGATGAATTGAAGTTATGATCTCATTAGTATTTTTTCCTCTATTGAAGAAGCAAAATTTATTTTTCTCATAAAATAATTGTTTCCTATAAACTGAAAAATTCAACAGAAATAGTGTAGTTGGTGTTTAAAATGTAAACATGAAATTCTTGTCTGTTAATTTAAAAAAATCTAACTCAGCTCTTCTGTACTTACTAAAATTCCTCTTATAAATGTCATTAACAAACTGCTACCTGCCAAATTCAATTGTTTTTCCATTTCTCATCTTTGATACTGTTTATAGCATCCTACTCTGTGAAACTTTTTCTAGAATTTTAACTACTTTTAAAATTTTATTGTGAAACATGTAAACTATTAACAATGTGAGCACTTAATGTGCTGCCTTCCAGTTTGATAAATAAAATAATATCAGCAGAGTTCAGGGTTCCTGTGTGTTCCTTCCTGATGGTAATTTCCTCCTTGCCCAGACAGAAGTTCTCAAAGATTTGGTATTTACCATTTTCATGCACTGTTTTATACTTTCATTGAATATGCGTACTCCCATTCAGTATGTTGTGTGTCACATTTTTGTGTTTTGATCTTTATGTAAATGAGATCAAAGTGTGTGTGTGTGTTATTTAGCATCTATTTTTGTATGTTTCATTTGGTGTTGTTTTATGAGATTTGTCCTCTCTTTTATTTACTTAAACTTTTGTGACACTGTTTTTGGTTTTCCCGATGACTGCCCCTGCTCATCTTCCTTGGTTGGACTGTCCTTCCCAGTTGGTTTTGTTCTCAGGGTCCTGTAACTGTCAGCCTCTTTTTCACTGCAAAGCCTGTCTCTGCACCCCCTCCTCTGGTGACTTCTACAGAGCTCTTGTATTCTCTTGAGATCCAGGCCTTGTTTGTCTAAAAACTTACTGGATATCTGCAACAGGATATCCTGCAAGTACCATCAACTTCATCCCTCAAAAAGTGAGTTTACTCTCTTCTCCTTAGCCCTGAAATTCCCTCTGATATCTCTTGATTTGAATAAAGGTACATCATCAATCAGCCCTGTGGTTCATACTGTTTAATTGGGTCCTTCTGTAATCCCTAGTGTTCCTTACTCTTCATAGCTACTGAAATCACTAAATCCTCTAGAGGCTGAAAGTAAAAACTAAGCTGCTTGAAGAAGACACATAATAATACAAGTACATAATAAGCACGATTTAAGCCAGTAGAGTTTTGTCTTATTTTGTGTTTTTCTCACGCGCCCAGATTGAGGCGAGTGGCCGGGTCACAGTTCATTGCAGACTCGGTCCACAGCAGCCCTCCCGTCTTCAGCATGGGGCTTCCAGAGTCACCAGGCCAGCCAGTGTGAGAGGGGCTGCTGGAGGCCCGGGGTCAGAGATGGATCCCTAAGAAAGGCCTAAGGCGCTCACACCGCTTCCACTCATTCTCTGGGGACTGCGGGAGGTCCACGAAATGCAGTCTCTAAGTAGGTTTAATTCTGTGCCGTGAAAGCCTGGGAGAATGGCCTTTGGTGGATGCTTCCATGTCTGTGCCACATATAGCTTCATGAATGTTTTTGGGGAGGTCCTCTTCCCCACATTATTTAAATGCCACTGCTGTAGTCCAAGACTTCAGCATCTCTAGCTTCAGCTATTTCAGATAACTGTTTCCCTGGTTATGTTTATCTCTTCCAGTCCATTCCCCATGCTAATGTCAAATTAACTTTCTAAAGTATTGGTGTGTAATGTGTAGTATAATGAATATAGACAACAATAATGTGCTATAATCGTCAAACTTGCTAAGAGACTAAAATTTAATTATCCCAGCCACTAAAAAGAAATTATGTAATATAGGTGCTAATTATTGCTACAACAGCAATAGTATTACAACATATAAGTGTACCAAAGTAGCATGTTGTACACCTTAAATTTACATAATGTTATATGTCAGATATTTTCAACAAAAAATTAAAAAAAAAAAAAGTCCCATATCCCTCTGGAATATCTGTAGTGCTTAGTGAATAAATTCCATGATGTGTGACAGATGTATAGAACAGGCCCACCTCAGCCTCAGATGGCTTCTGTGACCTTGTGTCCTGGCACCCTTTTCACATATTCTATACTTGGAACACTTTTGCTAGCTCATTATCATTTAACTATATTATGTATTTTCATCACTGTATGTTTTTAATTTTGAAGTTTCCTACAACTAGAGCTTTTTCTCCCTTTATCCTATACAGTTGTCACCTCCTATCAGTGGCTTTCCTAGATAACCTTCCTTTGAAGTACAGTTCATTATTGCTTTCCCTGTGTTGCCAAGAATTTAAACCTTCACTGCTCAGAATGTGGTCTGCAGACCAATGGCCCTGGCATCAGCTGGGATTCCACCAAACGTGGAATGCTGGGCTCCGCCAGGCCTGCTGAATCAGCATCTGCATTTGTGACTATCAACTATGTGATCTGCTGGTGCTCAGACTTTAGAAATATATATATATTTGTTGTTGTTTAGTCGCTACGGCGTGTCTGACTCTTTTGCAACTCCATGGAATATAGCCTACCAGGTTCTTCTATCCATGGGATTTCCCAGGCAAGAATACTGGACTGGGTTGCCATTTCCTCTTTCATGGATTGAACTTGTATCTCCTAATTTGCTGGAGGATTGTTTACCACTGAGTCACCAGGACAGCTCCTAAACAGTGACGTGTGTGTGTGTTGTTGTGGGTGTGGGTGTGTGTATCTGTTCTTGATGCATTGACATGAACTGTATCTTGTTCAGTTTGGAGTCCTCAAAAACTTCTACAGAGCATCTGTTACATAGTGGCTCTCAGTACACTTATACCAAATGACCAGGTTTATATTTCATCTTGTCTTCTCTGGAGATACACTGTCGTAAGAAATCATTATCTAAAATTAAAGAGTAAGGGAAGCATTATCTAAAATTTAAATATATTCAGGATTTAAATTTAAATATAAATTAAATTTAAACACATAATACACACACATATTGCACATATGCACACACAAGCTGGAAGTTGAAAGGTACTGCTAGTATTCATCTTTTTATTTTGCTCTTTATGACCAGGCACATCTTTAAATAGCTTTTGGTCATGAGTTGGTCCGGTATAGATTATACTGCTCTGAGTATATTTAAGTTGTTGACTAATATATAGATATATGAGTATTTTTTTTTCTGTACATTGTTAAGGAAAGTAGACTGATGACTATGGGCTACAAAAACATTAAAAATCATTTTTAAGGAAGGTTTGTATTTTAGCTGATTTGTTCACCCATATTTCCCTTATTGCCAAATTCAGACTTAAAGTGAAGTAGGGAAAACCACTAGACCATTAAGGTATGACCTAAATCAAATCCCTTATGATTATGCTGTGGAAGTGATAATTAGATTCTAGGGATTAGATCTGATAGACAGATTGCCTGAAGAACTATGGACAGAGGTTTATGGATTGTACAGGAGGCAGTTATCAAGACCATCCCCAAGAAAAAAAAGGCAAATAGACGTTACTGAGGAGTCCTTACAAATAGCTGAGAAAAGAAGAGAAGCAAAAGGCAAAGGAGAAAAGGAAAGATAATACCCATTTGAATGCAGAGTTTTGAAGAATAGCAAGAAGAGATAAGAAAGCCTTCCTTAATAGAACATTTCATGCGAAGATGGGCTCAGTAAAGGATAGAAATGGTAGGGACCTAACAGAAGCAGAAGATATTAAGAAGAGGTGGCAGGAATATACAAAAGAACTATACAAAAAAGATCTTCACGACCCAGATAATCACGATGGTGTGATCACTCACCTAGAGCCAGACATCCTGGAATGAGAAGTTAAGTGGGCCTTAGGAAGCATCACTACCAACAAAGCTAGTGGAGGTGATGGAATTCCAGCTGAGCTATTTCAAATCCTTCAAGATGATGCTGTGAAAGTGCTGCACTCAATATGCCAGCAAATTAGGAAAACTCGGGAGTGGCCACAGGACTGGAAAGGGTCAGTTTTCATTTCAATACCAAAGAAGGTGTGTGCCAAAGAATGTTCAAACTACCGCACAATTGCACTCATCTCACACGCTAGCAAAGTAATGCTCAAAATTCTCCAACCCAGGCTTCAACAGTACATAAAATGTGAACTTCCAGATGTTCAAGCTGGATTTAGGAAAGGCAGAGCAACCAGAGATCAAATTGCCAACATCCGCTGGATCATAGAAAAAGCAAGAGAATTCGAGAAAAACATCTACTTCTGCTTTATTGATTACACCAAAGGCTTTGACTGTAGATTACAAACAAACTGTGAAAAATTCTTCAAGATGTGAATACCAGACCACTTTACCTGCTTCCTGAAAAATCTGTATGCAGGTCAAGAAGCAACAGTTAGAACTGGACATGGAACAACAGACTGGTTCCAAATTGGGAAAGGAGTACGTCAAGGCTGCATATTGTCACCCTGTTTATTTAACTTCTATGCAGAGTGCATGCTTGCGTGCATGAAGTTGCTCAGTCGTGTCCCACTCTTTGCGACCCCATGGACCATAGCCTGCCAGGCTCCTCTGTCCATGGGATTCTCCAGGCAAGAATATAGGAGTGGGTTGCCATGCCTTTCTCCACATCATGCAAAATGCAGGGCTGGATGAAGTACAAGATGGAATCAAGATTGCAGGGAGAAATATCAATAACCTGGCTTAAATATCAATAAGCTGGTTTAAAAGTCAACATTCAAAAAACGAAGATCATAGTCCCTTCACTTCATGGCAAATAGATTGGGGAAACAGTGGAAATAGTGAGAGACTTTATTTTTGGGGGCTCCAAAATCACTGCAGATGGTGACTGCAGCCATGAAATTAAAAGACGCTTGCTGCTTGCAAGAAAAGCTAAGACCAACCTAGACAGCATATTAAAAAGCAGATGTGAATTACTTTGCCAACAAAGGTCCATCTAGTCAAAGCTACGGTTTTTCCAGTAGTCATGTATGGATGTGAGAGTTGGACTGTGAAGAAAGCTGAGCGCTGAAGAATTGATGCTTTTGAACTGTGGTGTTGCAGAAGACTCTTGAGAGTCCCTTGGACTGCAAGGAGATCCAACCAGTCCATCCTAAAGGAAATCAGTCCTGAATATTCATTGGAAGGACTAATCCTGAAGCTGAAACTCCAATACTTTGGCCACCTGATGCGAAGAACCGACTCATTTGAAAACACCCTTATGTTGGGAAAGATTGAAGGCGGGAGAAGAAGGGGACGACAGAGGATGAGATGGTTGGATGGCATCACCGACTCAATGGACATGAGTTTGAGTAAACTCTGGGAGTTGGTGATGGACAGGGAAGCCTGGCATGCTGCAGTCCATGGGGTCACAGAGTTGGACACAACTGAGTGACTGAACTGAACTGATTCTGCCTTAAAAGAGATGAATTTAAGCTGGCCAATCTATATTTAAGTTTGCATTAAATTCAGCCATGGTTTTGGATTTCCATTGAATGGACTGACCTGGCAAGATTTCTTTTGGTTTTTTGTTTCTGTTTACTTTAATATGGTATACCCAAAACTGTTTGGAAAACAAATATGTTTCATAATAGTACTCATATAAGGACAGATCCTAGTGTGATTCTTGATGCAAGAGCTTCCTGAACTGTGGCATCTCATGTGCAGCTTTCTCACAGAAAGTGAGAAACAGTGATGCCAATACTTACTTTCAGTGTTGGTCTAACAAAATTTGATAGGTCCCTTTGGCAAACTGCGAATAAAAAATAAATATAGTGAATAAGAATGTCAACTTAAAATACTTCTTTGCATTATGGGCTTATTTGTCCAAGAACATTCCTACACAGTCTTCTACACAGTTCATAATGACCAAATGGTGAAGCCCTTTCATTGTCTGGTAGTTTTGTACGTAAAGTTTTATAACTTGGTATTTAATGTGTGAATTTATGTAAATGCACTATTGTGTTTTGCATGTGTATTTAAGTTTTTTAACCAAATAAAAAGTGTCCGAATGTCAATATTGGCTAAACTTTTGATTTTTAAATATTAGAGAATTTTTTTTAGATTTCCACGAGTCCAGATTCTGAGTGGGCAATATAATTATCCTTTGCTCGTGTGATAATTTTATTATCCTAATCAGCTTGGTCTTGCACTTTTATGAACAATTCCACTTAACGGAAAAGAGGAAATACTGTGATTTCAAGTTTAGTTATAATAATTTTACCTAGATTTGAACGAAACATTTCTCATGATATGAGACCCTATGTAACATAGATTATCCAATTCAATAAACACTTGCATAGCATCCACTATGGGAGGTGTATGGTGCACAGGGCTAGGGATAAACAGTACCTGGCTTTGAAAAGGGGAAAGCAAAACAGATTGATTTACTACAGAGTGTCAGTCTAAAATATGACTTCTGAACAGGTGCCATGAGGGCTCAGAGAAGCCACCACTTCATTCATCCCAAGGTGACTTCGAATAGATGATACCCCAACTGATCATGGAAAGATTAGCTTAGTAGACTTTTGATAGGTCAATTGAAGGAGGAAGGGAAGAGGAGATACTGGCTGCAGTGTGTCCAAGTAGAGCAAGTAGCCTTGGTGAACACAGGCAGTTCTGATAGAATGTGTCATGTGTTGATGGAGAAAGAGAGCAAAGTTCAGTTTACGATGACTGGAGTGAGTATAAAGTAAAACCGGGCCAAAGTGGAAGATGAAATTGGACTGGTAAGCAAGAGCTTGTCATTAAGATCCAGGTGTCGAAGAAGCTTGTAATTTTACCGTTGATGGGGAAACAGTGAAGATTTAAGAGTAGAGAGGTGATAGGATCAGGGTGCTCGAAAGAGGTGCAAGAGGTGCAAGGAATCAATTATTGAAAAACTTAGTCATTTATCCAAGAATACAGCTAACTCACTTAATGGAGCTTCTGTAAAGTTAATGTCTTTTTTTTTCTTCTAGTTCAGTTTTTGCATTGCTACCCAAATTGATAAATATCACTGGGCAAAATGTTTAATTTCTTAAAAGTGATATAATTTTACTTAGAAATTGGTAAATCTTTTAAAATCACAGGTTGTAAGAATAACTTTTTGCTCTCATCAGTACTTTAGAGCTAAATTTTATATAATGATTAAATTGAAGTATGGAAAGGAAAGAAGATTCAGCAACATGCAATTGACAACACAATTTCTGAAGGGGAATATTTCAGTAACTTGCCATTTCTTCTTCTTTGATTAATTCATAATTAGGTGTGTTTCCTTGATGGTGGACAGATATGAAATCACTATCTCTGAATAGACACATACTTGAAAACCTTTGCTATATACCAACTGAGAGAAAAATCACTGACAATTTACCACTAATCTAAATTTGAGCTCTTGAAATCTTAATACCTTAATTGAAATTGGTCATAAAATAAATTGTTCAAAGGAGCTGAGGTACAAAGTTAGAATAGCAAGGACCATAAAGAACTCTCACCTTATCTTTTTACTTTATTCACTTGGTTTTATTTTCCTTCACCACATAAATTGTTAGGAATTTTCCACTTGCTAGAAAGGGCTTCTCAAGCACTGTTAGACAATTACTGAAAAGTTAGTCCTTTATTTTAGCTTATTTTCCTCGTGGATAAATCTGTATGTAATCATTTTAACAGGTGAGAGAATTCAAGGAAGTGGTCATTTCTCGGAAATGAGTTTGCAAGGCTGTGAATTTTTTTTCCCTAGGAGTATGATATCCCATGTCTTTTTCACGTGAAAGGTACTTTTCCACCTTGTCACGTCTACATTGAGCAAGTCCGCCCACTAGGAGGCGCTCTTTCCAAGCTCATTTATCAAAACACCCTGAAGACTGTTTCCCAATAAACCTTGTTGGGGTATTCACTTTTTCTGTTTCTAAGCTAAAGATGCTAACACACAGTCATTTTTTGCTAGTGAAAGCAGGCCTTTTTTATTGTTAAAACAACAACAACAAAAACTTCCAAACATTTTGGTTGGTACCTGTTTTTCTAGGTATTTTTTTGTGGCCAGAGGTGTTTAATTTGTTAGAAAAACGCAATCTCTTTGGTTTCACATGTTCATTAAAAGTTCTAATAGTGCCTTTAAAATAGTGATTCTTTCCCCAATATTTTTTTCTCTTAATTAAAAACATATAGATCCCTAATTTTATATCAGTTGTGAAAAGTTGAGGATATTAAGCCATAATGGAATGCAGTGTTACAAAGAGTAATCAGTGATTTGTGTTAAAAAGAGCTTTCAGTTTCAAAAAATCATCAGACTGTAAGGATGGTGTGTAGCCTATATACATAAACATAAATACAGTTGAGAATTACCAGACCATAGAGAACATTTTCTTAGTGGCTTGTAAAAGTCAGTCTCATTGTTGCTGGTCACATACTGCTATAAGCAGGCCCCTTGTGATAAGGATGCACATAAAATTAAAGTCATTAGTGGTGTCAGAAAAAAAATCACACTCTGCATCTTAGAGATAGTAGTTAATACAGCTATTTAATTTTCAGACAATTTCAAACTTCTGTTATCGAAAAGAATAACTGAACATTTAAAATGCATTTCAAATTGAAATTGACTGGTTTACCTTAAAAAGCATGGATTTTCAGATTTGCTGTACCAGAGTTAAGACCTGGCTCCATGTATTCATTCATTCATCGAGTGCAGACTGTCCTATCCCTGACTTTGTTTAAAGCAGTCAACATAAGGACAGAAATCCCTTTACTTGTGTTTATATTTGGTAGTGGTGGTGGCAGGGGACAAGGGTGCACACCAGGTTGCAAGAAAAAAGGGTATAAAGCTCTTAGAAGAGGATTTAAAGTAGCAGAAGCTGAGCTGTTTTATACACAGAGGCAAAAGAGGTCTCTCTGAAAAGGTATCATTTGAGCAGAGATCTGAAAGAAGTGAGAAAGAAGGTCACACATAGGACTAAGGGAGAACGTTTCAGACAAAAGGAAAAACAAGCACAGTTCTGTGGTTTATTCTAGGAACAGTTAGAGAGCCTGGGCCTGAAACGTGGAGCAGGGTGTTGGCAGAGGAAGACAGAGAGATGGGAGAGGGCCTAGTAGAATTTTCCTACCAATGAGATGGGACGTCATGAGTGGGATTTGTGCAGAAGAATGGACTCATCTGACCTCGCTTTTCACAGGGTCACTCTAACTTCCAAGGTGAATCTAGGCCACATGGGGCTGGAATGAAAGAGAGAAAATCAGCTTAAGTCATTTTGCAATTGTGAGGCAAGAGATGATGGGTTCTTGGTGAACCTGAGGAAGTTCTTTAACTTTGTTGAGGCTCTTCCCTCCTGTGAACAGGAGATGATGAGACCAATGTATCAACTTGTTTTGAGGATTAAATGACAGAACATGCTGGCTTCATTTGGCCAAGGTCGTGTAGAACTGATTCATTCAGAAGGTCATCTCTTTGAGTTTTATATGCATGGACACACACATGTGTAATATCCTGTATGTATATTTCACCCAGTCAAAATCAGGTGTTTGATTATTGTAGGAGTCAGTCTACTTACTGTTCTCTCACTCTCCTTTCTTCTGCATCAAATACATTTTCCCACATTAACTATTTCTCAACAAAGTTCTGAGTATGTGTTTCTTTGCCAGCACATTCCCAGGTCCCAAACCTGTGATGGTCCCCTGTAGCTTTATCATCATCAACTCAGTGGACATGAATCGGATCAAACTCCAGGAGATCGTGAAGGACAGGGAAGCCTGGCGTGCTGCAGTCCACGGGGTCGCACAGAGGCAGACACCACTGAGCAAGTGAACAACAGCAATAACTTTAGCATAAAGTCAGAACTTTAGAATTCAGTTATTTGAAGTCTTCGATAGTTTCTTTCACCCACTGTGGAAGCAATGCCAGACTGCTTGCTAGTGCCTATAAATGCCCTGTCCTTCAATCTTCTTGTGTTCGATTTAGGGTCCTTCTACCTAGAATGTCCAGGGTATGAATCTCAGTTCCCCCCCACACAGATATGGAAGGAATATGACTCTTACTTGATCATAGCTGAATCAAGCCCCATTCTGCTAGGGTGTAGAAACTTAATCTGGCAATTCTGGTCTCCCTTGGCCTTTTCCTGTGGCTATACTTAGATCCTTGGGGACTCTGGTAATTGTAAGCCACTGGGGGGGAGGAAGGCAGGGACATCAGTCTGGTCCTCTGTGGAGATCCATTGGCAATAACATGCTGCCTCGCATTTCGGATGTCTGCCACTCAGCTGCTCCAGAGTCAGAGATGAAGGCCCTCACTTCTTTTCCCTTAGGGGAGAGTAGTCCTGGGACTTTGCATCTCCCTGCAGTCCCCTGGGCCCTGAATGCTAGCAGTGGACTGAGAGGGAAGTAGCTGTAACTTATTCGGGCAAGTTTTCCTCTCTAGTATAGAGAGCAAAGATTGATTATGCTCTTGAGACTTTTGGAAGTTCATAGTGTTGTATGTTCAGCAGGAAAACATGGGCATATGGTTTGCTAATAGTTCTTTCGTTATTGTTTTTAGTTCTTAATTCTGTGGGCACCACAGAATTTACACCTTTACCCCTATACACACACCTATGATGTGTGTTCACGACAGGAAGATGTACTGAACTTTTATAGATGGAGGTCCAGATGTCCTGTGTCTTAAAGCAGTGTTTCTCAGAAGATGGGTGGAGAGCCAAGTCTATCAGGGTTACTTGTTCAAAATGTGGTTATTCCAGAATTTTTGACTTGGAATCTTTCATGATGAAGACTGATAATTTGCATTTGTAATTAATTTCTAAAGTGATTCTTTTGTACCCTAAACTTTTTGAACCATCGTTGTGAGTTGTGGAGAAAGACAATGGTCATAAGACAGTGTTCTTCCAAACAACCTTTTTGATTTCTTCTGGGCCAAGATATTTTGGACTATGGATCAAACAGAGCCAATTAGTACTGGATTGTTAACTAGTTTATTATCTGTTTATTTCCAACATAGATTGTAATTTTCTTTCTCTCTCACATGTATACATTTTGTCAGTATCTAAATCTAGATTTAGATCTATACTTCAGAATTTTTTTATCCTTTTACGATGTGCTGTCAGTTTATCTATAAATCTCTTTCCATTTTCATACTCAGTATTGTTTGTTTGTGCCTCTTTTCTTAATAAGCCTTTCTGTAGGTTCGTCTATTTTATTTATATCTTCAAAGAACCAAGCTATGGTTTTGCTTATTATCTCTGCTTTATTCCAGTATATGTTTTTTCTTTATTATTTATTTTTCTACTCAATATTTACTTTTTAATCTGTAGTTAGTTTTGAATTAAATTATCTCTTTTTAGTTTTGTAAATACATACAATTAAGTTTATAAATTTACTTTTCATGTCACTATAGAAGCTTTACAGTAAAATTTGGTACCTTCATTTAGTTCTAAACATTTTGTGATTTGCATTTTAATTTTAGTTTGAGAGCACTTGTTTAAAGGTTTTAAATGTCTTCTTTTCCTACTGAGTCCTCGTATTGTAGTATTGGGTCAAAAGTGGAGTGTATATGACATCATTTTGAAAAAAATTTTTTGAGATTTTAGCAGGAATCTTGTACATAGTCAGTTTTTATAAATATTTTCTGTTAACTTGCCAAACTTTTTGTTTGTTCAGACTTTTTTATCCTTGTTATTTTTTTATCTGCTTGATCTATCAGTATCTGACAAAAATGTTTTAAAGCTTTTATTTTGACTGGGTATTTTTCACCTTCTCCTTTAAATTCCATTAGGTTTTACCAAATATGTTTTAAGATTGCTTTGATATTTTTCACATATTTTGATAGTTTTTCTATTATAAATATCCCTTTAACGCTTTTTTCTTTCTGATTTCCTTATTGCTAAGGGGGCCTCCTATTACTGTTTTTAGTGTGTTTGTATTATCATTTTCATACTTTATTTTCAGCCTTTTGTGCGTTTTTGCTTTAGATGGGATTCTTGTTAAGCAGTAAATAGCTTGATTTTTTTAATGAATTCAAGTATTCTCTTTTCTAATGAGTTTAGTCTGTGTATGTTCATTGTGATTACTGATATATTGGATAACTTATGGCTTTATGTTTTTTGTTTATTATATTTTTTTTTCTTTTCTTCTTCCTTTTTTTTTTTTTTCTTCTTTTTTTTTTTCTCCTTCCCTGTGTTCTGGTAAATTGATAATGTGTTCTTTAACCTCTTTTTTTTCTGATAATTTGGAAACTGTGGATTGTATTAATGTTTATTCATAAATTTCAACATGTATTATTTGTGAGAAGTTTAGCAGTATCTATAGTTATTGTCTTTGTCCTCTTTGTAATTAAAATGAGTCATCAATTTTTATTTATAGATTTTTGTCAACAAGAATTGTCATTTGTTTAGCAAACAGATAAAAATTTTGGCCCACAAAGTAACTTGCTATGTTTATCTTTGTTTCTTGTATATTATACCTTCCTGCTGAGTTTATAATTTTTCTTGTTCCAGAAGAGTTTATTTTAATGAGTCTTTTGGTAAGTGTGTTAGTGCCAAGTGTTTCAATCATTTTATGTCTGAAATATATTCATTTACCCTCAATTCTTGAATGATAGTTTGAGCAGGTATGACATTTTAGGTTAAGAGTTATTTCCTTGGCACCTTTCTAGTATCTCTCCACTGTTTCCTGCCATCTACTGTTGCCTGTCCATCGTTCTAACGTAATGTAGATAACACACACTTGCAGTTCAGTTCAGTCACTCAGTCGTGTCCGACTCTTTGCGACCCCGTGGACCGCAGCACGCCAGGCCTCCCTGTCCGTCACCACCTCCCAGAGTTTACCCAAACTCATGTCCATTGCATGTTAGCTAGTGACATATTTTTCCTTAATTCTTAAAAATTCTCAGCAATTGCCTTATCACATATTTCGTTATCAATTCTCTTTTTCTGAAAGATATATTAGGATACTTTCCAGTGGGCTTCTCTGGTGGGTCAGATGGTAAAGAATCTGCCTGGAATGCAGGAGACCCCAGGTTTAATCCTTGGATCGGGAAAATCCCCTGGAGAAATGGCTACCCACTCCAGGATTCTAGCCTGGAGAATTTCATGGACAAAGGAGCCTGGCAGGCTACAGTCCATGGGATTGCAAAGAGTTTGGCACAGCTGATCTATCAACACTCACACACACACTTTCCAAAATTTTACATATTCTTCTATAATTTTTAACCTTGTCTTTCTGTGCTGCATTTTGGGTGAGTTTTTCAGTATTTACTACTCTTTCATTAACTCATTCTTTGAGGCCAGCCTAAAGTTATCCCACTGATTGTATCTTTAATTTCAGTAACTGTGCTTTTAAATATGAAGTTATGTCTTTTTCTCATTTGTCTATTCTTATTTCACTTCTGTGTATATTTTGTGAATTCTTGTTACTTTTATTGATAATTTTGGCTACACTAAATTCTGGTCATCATTAACTTGCTTTTTTAAAGTCTTTGTCAGATTGTTTCATGAAATTAATTTCATCTGGAGCACATTTATATTCAAATACTTGATTTTATTGATTGCCTTTTACTTGCATTAGGTTTATTCATGTGTTTTAAAGTGTTGGTTGGCAGGCTTATTTGGAATGGCAGATTCTTTTTTCTTTTATTTTTTCTCCTCTTTTTCCTTTTCTTCATCATCTTTTCATGTCTAACAGGATTGCAATGGCTTCCACCCGACACTCAGAGTCTCCATTCTGGAACTCAGACTGATAATAACAATATACTAGTCAATCTAGTCTAGGAGCCAAATAACAACTTGGCTCAGTGTATGGTAGGGTGGCTGTATTGATGTTTTCACTTAGCAAGTCTTACAACTTCATAAAGCACTAACACAGGTGACAGTTGACAGAAACTGTTTCAGTCTTTTATTAGGAAGTTGAGGTAGGGAGGCATCAGTGCCTGCCACCTGCAGCCACCTGTCTCCTGTGAAACATTCTAGTTTCTCTTTCTTCCACAGGAGCTGAAATTTCTGGTGTCAAAGCATACTTACAGACCCATAATCCGACAAGATCACTACTTTAGCACCTGCCCAGTCGCTTGATTTTTATTCCTTTCCAGTTCACTAAACTATTTGATTATATTTGATGCTGGCTATAATTTTTACTCTTCCTACCCTTAGGAAAAAACTCTTATCATTGGTCTGTATTTAGAGTGGACTTTTCCTCTGTGAAGCTATTGTGAATCTTAAGTTGGAAGTTCTGAACTGTTTGAGCAAGAGGAAGAAATAAATGATTTTATTTGTTATCATTAAGTAATGTTTAATGTCCGTTAAGGCAGAAGTAGCTTTTTTATTTACTGACTTTTATTCTAGTTGTGGAACTCATTGCTCTGAAAACTTCACTTTGATTGCCTTGAAGCTTTTCTTATTTAGATTGCCTCAATTTTGGTACTGCTTTGTTATGACTTATAATTTGTTGCCAAAATTAATACACTACCCATAAGTATTGAAGAGTATGCTTTTAGGATAGAAAGTATAAGAGCAAGGCTGGCAATGTTTCAGTGTCAAAAGAGATTGTTTTATTAAAGGCTTCCCTACTGAACACTTCTATAAAGATTTTTGTGAGTTACTCTGGATAATATTACTCTGCTTCCTCAACCGGAGCCTCTGTTTAATTCTCCACTCTTTTTCACTCAACAGATACTTAATTGAGTGCCGATTATATGCCAGCCACTGTTCTATGCATAACATATTGGGCATGCAACAGCAGACAAATCATATAAAATTTCTATCTTCTTGAAGCTTACATTTCAGCTAATCGTTAATAATAGCTTTGATTTGGCAGCATTTTCCTTAATCGGTAAACTCTAAGGAGATTGGTTATTATGTACAGTATTGGTTAGAGAAGAGCAGTTGGTGCTTCAAGGTTCACTTTTATTATCTTTCTACCCAGGAGTTATGTCCAGAGGAACTCAATTGATTATTCTTGTCACATGCCTGGAAAAGGGACACAAGAAATACTACCCTATCTGTATGTACTTGTGTCTCTCTATATATGTTTTCTGTTATAAATCTATGGCGGCAGAGGACTATCAGTTATTCTATTGCTATTGTTATGGACTTAAATGAAGGCAATCCAGGAAAAGATAGATAATATATTTTGTCTAAATATTAAAAGTTTGTCTAAAAATTAAATGCACCACTTTTAGAAAACCACATTGAAATCTTCCAGCTTGAGAAGCAAAGTTAAAATAAGGTGATGAAAAAAAGCCTGTTGTCAGTTTAAGCCATGATATTATGTTTTAAAACATAGTAGTCAAAGAAGGGTCCCATTTTTAATGAGGTACAAGATATGGATTAGAGTTTCTCTCATTAATTAGTTAACTGTGTGAGGAATGACACTTAAAAGCAACTCTAGGGTATTGGTTTTCATTGACTTACTCATTTTGTTCAGATTTGCTGCTGTGATTAATGAATTTTTGAGCAATGACGATTAGGTTAATTTGAGTTCATTATTCAAAACTAAGGCTTAACAAATGGAACACTAAACTGAAGGTCAGGAAATGTGAATTCCATTCTAGGCTCACTGCTTACTTTCCATGCAATTTGAATTTCTTCCTACCTTGTAGAGATATTGTGGATTAACATTATTGTGAATGAAATACTTTAAAGGACTAGGATATAAAGTACTATGGAAATATGTGTGGAACAAAATTATCATAATTTAGAGAAAAAAAACTTTCTTGTTCACCTTGGAATAATATTTAGAATTGATAAACAACTTTTCAGTGGAAATTTAAATACTGTGTTCTATCAGTTAGAAGGATAGCTTTCTTCTCCATATTTTAAAGAATAATCATAATATTTAACATTTGAGTAGTGATTTCTAGATTTTTAGGCACTTTCTCATTCTAACTTCATATCACACTTACAAAAGCCCTGTAAGATAGACCGTATATGTATAGCCTCGTGAAAAAAAGACAATACTCTTTTCTTGTGGGGCTTAAGAGTAATTGGACACGTTTATCTTATCCTTTAACACTGATGTCAATTTAGAATTTCCCCTTAGAGGCCGGAGAGTCTGTCATTGTCACGTCACCTCTTCGTGCAGCTTAGAAATAACATATTTTCCAAGCATACAGCTTGATATTCTGATTTTCATTAGACCTTCGAAACAACATTGTTGTCTTTTTTCTCTTAAGGACTGTTCTTGTAAGTAGCTCCTAGCGTTTACTGCACACTAGCAGAATAGCAAAGGAACCACAGTTATTTCAGAAAAGGAATGTGAACAGACTAAGCATCTACCACCCTCCACTGACTGTCCTTTAAGGGGTTGGATATCGATCTGATCCTGCCTTATCCAAAATATGAGCTACTCTTATCTTGTGATGTACAGAAGCCCAGTCGGCATTCAGACGATTTCACAAAAGGGAAAACAGATTATTCGTATCATTTTCTACTTTTCTCTAAGAATTCACAGTAAGTCAAAAGGCCACAGTTAGTTGGCATTTACTCTGAATTTATGAGTCGCCCATGATTCGGTGATGTTGCTTCATATTCCAATTTGATCCATTGCTGGCCCAAGGAGGACGCACGGGAAAATTGACTGAGTTTCAGTATAAAGCTCTGTTTAATCGTCAACTGGGGACAGACAGTCTGGGGTTTTGTATACACTGTCATGACTGTTGTCCCAGTGAATTTGCTTCTGAGATGAAATTCCCAAAGCAGAGAGGAAAATATGTGTCAAGAGCTTGGAGACGGGCCTTATAATGTGGTCAGTGGAGATGTTAGGTCATTGGACTCAGTTTCTGAAGTGAGGTCCCAAACTCTAAGTTTTTCGGGGGTCAGTCACACAAATGAAGACAAATGTAAGGCAGTGGGGACACCAAGAGCACAGGCACTGCTGAGGGGAGTTCACGTTCCAGTTATTAAGACGCTGCACTGGCCAAACAGAACACGCGTCCTGGCTAAAGTTCACTTTCCAGTGTGTCCCACCTGCTATTAGGCCACGTTCAGTTCTCTCAGCCAGGCTAGTCTGCTGGGTCCCAGTAGATTTCTCAAGTGTGTGTCAGCATTTGAGGGGCTCTGAAGCCTTGAGTGAGAGAGTCACTGACCCTGTCACGTTGCCTTCATCTTTCCTCTGTTCCTCCTCTTCCTCCTACACACACACACACACACATGAGTCACGGCAGGCTTAGAAATACAGAAGCCTGATGCCACAACTCTGCTCGTACAGGCTTGTGTATTAATCTACAGCACTAGAAGGGAAACTGCAGTTAACATAGGGTGGCAGTTTGTTTGATGTAAGTAAATAATGTGAGGTTTTATTTTATCAGAACAGAATATTTATATGCTTTAAATTGCTTTTTTTGTTTCCTTTGGATTTTGATAATGGCATGTACTTCATTCTAAAAATAAAAATTGCTTTGCAAGAGTTTCCTTCCCGCAGGTATTGCTACAGAAGGGACATACTCAGTGCTTCAAATAATTGATTCTAAAACCAGTGCATTGCTTAAAATAATGCCACCGTATCAGTGACATTTTCCAGGTTTCTCTTTGTTGAATGACTCAGGACTGTTCTGTTTATGCTTCCTGTCTGTTTAGTGGAAAAAAACAGGAAAAGTTACAATATTTGAATGAACTTTGCTTGGATTCTTTGCAAATTCTTTATATACACATTTCTGTAGGACTTTGTAAACAAACAGAGCAGTTACACAGAATGACTTATGCTCAGCTAAGGGTTGAAAGCTATTTACTGCCAGATCCAGGAGAATAGAGGAAATATAAACATATGTGATAATAAATAGTAAACATGGAACTATAATTGCTTTCGATTAATGCTATCTGTCCAGATAATTAAGACCTTAACAGGTTATTCAGTGATGTGTTTTCAGTTTAGGGGTTGATTGCAAAGCTGCATGGAAGCAAAAAGCCATGCTCTATTCTAGCTCAAACAAAAGCCCAGAGAAACAGAGGAAGGATGCTGCAGAGACTGGAGCCAGCCAGTTTGAACCGGCACTAGTTAGTAATGACAGGGAGAGCTGAGGTGGGACCAGCAGAGCGGAGGGGCGCGCAGAAGGGGAATTACATTCAGCCGGAGCCCCGTTTCAAGGTTCACTGTGAAAGCCATTTAGAAGCTCTCGTTTAAATGTGTGGTTACGGACATAATTTCTCACAAACTTCTTATTCTTCTGTGGAAGAAACAGAAATAACTGTGTGATAGCCGAGCTTTATTATATGCTTTCCCCCTGGGATTCGCTCCTGTTTACCTCTCTTCTTTGGAGCAGAAAATGAATACTCATAAAATCCTTAATTTGGAACGTTTCCCAAGGGAAAAAAAAACGCGCCAAATATAAATAAAGCCTGCTTCTAGAGAATTCCTAAGAATATTGTGCCAAGTAAAAGCTCTACTTTTAAATATCGTAAGCAAACTTCACCATCCAAAGCAAATGAAGCTTTCCTTCAGAACGATGTCTGATTACGATATTGTAAAACGTGCACCAGGGTCCTCCATTTGCTCCAAATCAACAGGGACAGGAAATCACGTATAATCCTCTGTGAGGTCTAAAGTCACAAAAAATTTTCTTAAGTAAAGGAAATGAAATTGGTTGATAGTAAATGATCAGTCTTGTGGAAATGTGTAATACATAAAGCTTTTTTTTTTTTTTTTTTTTTTAATGAGAACGACCTTCAGGAATGAGTTAAATTGAGTGGGCAAGAGTGTGGATATGGGGCTTCTGGCATATTTCAAACTCATCATTCTCAAATCAGTTCTGTCTCATTAATTTTGGTTTTACTACTACCAGGCAAGAGTCCAAAACCATTTAAAACCTGCTAGATGGTTTCTGCTCTAGGAGTCACTGCGAATCTAGTCCCCCAACTGAAAATACAGGGATTGGAGACAGAATTGGGAGAACGATCTAACCCACATTCTCAGCCACACAGATATCTTAGGAATTTAAAGATTCGACTTCAGAACAGACTCTCGTGCAGAACAAGGATAGTCTAAATTCAGGTGCGTATGAAATAAAAGCCATAGCTAACCTGACGTCTCATTTAGTAGAAGCCACAAGGATTAACTCATGGGGTTATAATGATTATGGAAGTTAAAATATGATGATGCAGTTGGTTTTTAATTTTGATCATGTAATTGGTTAATCCAAGGTAGTCTAATAACCTTATTTTAGCCACTGATTTCAGTCTTTCTCCTCATAAAGCCTTGCGTTAGAGCATTTGCAAGAAAACTATACCCTGCTTTTTTCTTTCCACTCTTTGTTAGCTACTTAGCAAGTAAAGAATTGTCTGAAAATAAGAGGATGAAGCCTAGAGCCTAGTGAATATAATCCAAAAGTGTGAATAATTAGAATTACTAACTAGCCCACCTTTCTTTGATGATGACTCATTGAGACTATTCACTCATCAAACACTTTATGCAACTAACCACGAGTATTCCTAAGTGTGAAGTGCTAAGATGATAGCAAAGTGTTTCATATTCATGAAAACACTGTATAAGCTTTGGCTTAAATATATGTACTTGATAATTAATTAACAATTCCAGTGAGCATTCAATTAAGAAAACTTTAGCAGACATAATAAGGAGTTAGTTCTAGAAAAATAATGGGCCAGATATATTTGGCTTAAGTGTCATAATGCATGTTGTTGCCTGGAGGAGGGGTAGATTTGACTAAAAGGGAGATGAGGAAGAGAAATGAATATGAGATATTTACAGAAGAATGAAGAGTTTCTCAGAGTTAATAGTAGGTTCTGAGTTTGAGACTAGTGAGAGGTTTAAATGTACAGATAAAGCGGGGTCAGGTTGGAGATTGTAAAGTTAATTTTTATAGAGCAATGCTCACAAACCCAAATGCCTGCAAGAGACCAGAAAAGCTATTTAAGTGTGGCCCTTGGGACTATGGTAACTGGTAAATGTATGCCCTTTCTAAGTGGAAGCCATTACCCAACTCTGACTAATCATTCCCTATGGCAAAGACCTTTGACTTTTTAAGAAAAATTGAGTATCTAAACTGTTGTGTGAAATATTTGGATTTTTAAAAGCACTAAGCAGATCAAGCAAAAACCTACCCGGAATCTGATTTTAGCCTATGACACTACAGCTACAGTTTGTGTAGGAAAAGATGAGCCTTAGAGCTTTTTTCATCAAGCCAGAGACCTGATGAATATTTCAGGAAGATTTCACAGTGGTTGCCTCTAGGTGATTTTGAATCGCAAAGAGCTACAGCCTCCAGGAAACCTTTTCTTCAACTAGGAGCTACAGATAATCACCACGACTTGAAGACTGATTAAGTTGGTTTTCGCATGTGTTTCTCTAGGTGCTTTGGCCAGGAGGAAAAATTGTAGAATGGCTCTTTAGTACTAGCCTTCTCATATCTCATAAAAATGTCCTTTGTCAGCAATATCTGCTCAGCCTCTAGCCATACTTCAGTTTTAATTGCCAAAAAATTGAACAGTGAGGGGTGGATGGGTGAGCAGATTGGCCAGTTGGTTGATTGTTTTGAGGCTATCCTGAAATCTGGGAGATAGTATGAAAGCAGTAACCCCTGGTCTTTGAATCTGAAGTCTTAGAACCAAGTCTCAGTTCTTCTCTTCCTGGTCTTCTCATCTTGGACAAATCATTCAGCTTATTGAACCTGATAGACCCTTCTCCATTCTGGGACTCACGGCACATGCTGTGTTTTCTTGGCTTGCAAAGCCTCTCTTACATTTACCTGGCCGCCGCTTTCTTGTCTTTAGTGCTTAGTCACTCAGTTGTCTTTGACTCTTTGCGACCCCATGGACTGTAGTTGGCCAGGCTCCTCTGTCCATGGGATTCTCCAGGCAAGAATCCTGGAGTGGGTTGCCATGCCCTTCTCCATTCTCGTCTTAAGGTGACAGCTAAACCGTCAGTTCTTCAAAGAGGCCTACCATGACCTGCCCATCGAAAGGGGAGCCTGTACTTGTTTCCTAAGGTTGCTGTAACAGAGCACCACAGTTTGGGCAGTGTTAAACAACAGAAATTTATTCTCTCATAGTCCTGGAGGCTAGAAATCTGAGATCACAGTGTCGGCGGGTCTGTGCCCTACTGAAGAATCTAGGGAAGAAACTTTCCTGGCCTCTTCAAAGTTTTTGGTGATTTCCAGTGATCCTTAGCATTCTTGACTTTCAGCTGTTCCCCATTTTCTACCTCTGTCATCACATGGACTTCTTTCCTGCGTGTGAGTCTGTTTTCATATGGCCTTTTAATCAGGACCAGTCAGTCATTGGATTTAGGGCCTACTCTAAGCCAGCGTGACCTCATCAAAACTAATGAATCTATAAGACCCTATTTCCAAATAAAGTCAGTTTCTGAGGTTCCAGGTAAATATGAATTTTGGGGTCACACTATCCAACCTAGTTCAGTTCAGTCGCTCTGCTGCTGTTGCTGCTGCTGCTGCTGCTGCTAAGTCGCTTCAGTTGTGTCCAACTCTTTGTGACCCCGTGAACCGTAGTACGCCAGGCCTCCCTGTCCATCACCAACTCCCGGAATTTACCCAAAACTCATGTCCATTAAGTCAGTGATGCCATCCAACCATCTCATCCTCTGTCATCCCCTTCTCCTCCTGCCCCCAATCTTTCCCAGCATCAGGGTCTTTTCCAATGAGTCAGCTCTTCGCGTGAGGTGCCAAAGTATTGAAGTTTCAGCTTCAACATCAGTCCTTCCAATGAACACCCAGAACTGATCTCCTTTAGGATGGACTGGTTGGATCTCCTTGCAGTCCAAGGGACTCTCAAGAGTCTTCTCCAACACCACAGTTTCGAAAGCATCAATTCTTCGGTGCTCAGCTTTCTTTTAGTCCAACTCTCACATCCATACATGACTACTAGGAGCCCTCATTTATTTATTTTTTTAAATGCAATTCCAAAATGCCTAAACAACACAGTGCAAGACCTTCCCTGGCCAATGAACTGAATTTCTTTTTATTCAAAAGACAGATTTTTCTTCTCCTTTTCTTTTCTTTAGTATGTTAAGCAGGCCTGAAATACCATTATTTAAGAGAGGTAGAAGGAAGAGAATGCAGGTTCTGAAACAGCGTGGAGAAGGTCAAGACTGCCTATTCTTGTCACAGGTGTATTTATCCCCTGGATAAAGGAGGACAGTGTTGCAGCGTGAATGAGAACCCATGTGTCTGTCCTGTCTTTCTACATCATCAGTTACCAGTGTTGTTTTGCAGCAAAATAAAATTAATATACATATAGTTAGATAAGCATGATGATATTAAGCAAGATGTAAAATTCACATGGGCTTCCCAGGTGGAACTAGTGGTAAAGAACACAGCTGCCAGTGCAGGAGACATAAGAGACACAGGTTCGATCCCTGGGTTGGTAAAATCCTCTGGAGGAGGGCATGGCAACCCACTCCAGTATTCTTGCCTTGAGAATCCTGTGGACAAAGGAGCTTGGCAGGCTACAGTCCATAGGGTCACAAAGAGTCGGACACGACTGAAGTGACTTAGCACGCATGTGTGCAAAACTCACATAGTATTTAAGGTTAAGTATGGCACACACAAAAGAAGCATTTGTCAAGGATACAGCCCCAGACTTCCCAGGAGGAGTCAGACATGCATATTCTTTTCCAGTAGAGGTACTTAAATAGAAAAGTTTGAGATATACTACATGTGTCATAACTTATTCCTCACAACTACCCCACAAGATGAATATAGTTAGCTTGATTTTAAAGCTATAGATACTGAAGTTCAGAAAGTAGAATAACTTCCCTGACATCACTGTTGTCTACTGGTAATATTAAAATTTGAATCTAGGACTCTTTGGTTCAGAAGAATGAAATCTTTATGTTGTATAAGGAAGAGATTTAGAAGCAAGCAAATGTAAAGAAGGAAGATATGCCAATAACATAAAATATCAAACAGATCAAGTTGGATGAATACTAAGAAGTAGTCTTAGTGGCTACTTGGTAACCATGGAACCTAGTTAAAGAGGGTTAAAAATGAATGTGAACCAGAATGGTACACAATTGTTCATCAACCAGAATGACTAATATTCAGAAAAAACATACAGTACCAGGTATTGCCAATGGGAATTTCTGCTAACCAAACACACACCTATCCTATAGTCTTATCAGTTTTCTTCTTAAATATGTACCCAAGATAAATAAGCCGTAAAAGACTAGTCTGTGAGATATTTATTACAGCTTTATGCATCAGTTCAGTTCATTCTCTCAGTCATGTACGAATCTTTGCAACCCCATGGACTGCAGCACAACAGGCCTCCCTGTCCATCACCAACTCCCGGAGCTTGCTCAAATTCATGTCCATAGAATTGGTGATGCCATCCAACCATCTCATCCTCTGTCATCCCCTTCTCCTCCCATCTTTGATCTTTCGCAGCATCAGGGTCTTTTCTAATGAGTCAGTTCTTCGCATCAGGTGGCCAAAGTATTGGAGCTTCAGCTTCAGCCTCAGTCCTTGCAATGAATATTCAGGATTGATTTCCTTTAGGATTGACTGTTTGGATCTCCTTGCAGTCCAGGGGACTCTCATGAGTCTTCTCCAACATCACAGTTCAAAAGCATCAATTCTTTAGTGCTCATCTTTCTTTATAGTCCAACTCTCACATCCATACATGACTACTGGAAAAACCATAGCTTTGACTAGATAGGCCTTTGTCGGCAAAGTAACATCTCTGCTTTTTAATATGCTGTCTCGGTTGGTCGTAGCTTTTCTTCCATGGAGCAAGCGTCTTTTAATTTCATGGCTGCAATCACCATCTGCAGTGATTTTGGAGCCCAAAAAAATAAAGTCTGTTACTGTTTCCACTGCTTCCCCATCTATTTGCCATGAAGTGATGGGATCGGATGCCATGATCTTAGTTTTCTGAATGTTGAGTTTTAAGTATAGTATTCCCAAATTGTAAATAACCCAAATATCCATAGATAGTAGAATGGATACATTTTGGTACATTTATTCAGTGGAATACTACACAGCAATTCAAAACTGTGAAACATTATTACAACAACGTAGATGGATCTCACAAACATTTGTTAAGAGAAATAAACCAGATATGAAATAGTACATACTATGGATTCCATTCATATGAAGTTCAAGAATAGGCAGAACTAACTGATTATAATACAGATGTATATGGTGATTTTCTTGAAACTACTGGGTATTAACTGGGAAGGGAAATAAGTGAATCTTATGAGATGTTGGAAATGTTCTATATCTTGATCTTGATGGTGATTTTATAGTGGGTACATAGAGATGTAAAATTTTGTCTAATTGCAATTAAAGATTCCTGATATCTACTGTATATATGGTAGGCTTTAATTTTAAAAGTGTTAAACAAACATTTTTTTTTGAGTATCTTCATGAGCTAAATGGGGAACAAAGAGGTAGTAGATAAAGAGAATATATTTTTAGAAGAAGAAAGAAAGAAGGAATCAGGCCAGAAGGTCCAATACCTAGATAATAATGGATCTAGAAAGTATGAAAATAGAAAATGGAGAGGAGGAAATTATCAAAGAAATGTATAATAAAAATGGCCAGAATTGAAGAATATGATTCATTAGAGCCCTTAAAATGCTTAGCAAACAAAACCAAACAAGGTATGGAATCACTGTGACATTTCAGAGCACTGTAATAGAAAGAAAGGTCTAATGATTTCCAGAGGACCCACCCAACCCCCAGCCCAGCGTCACATGTGGGGATTAGAATGGTGTTAGACTTCTCAACAGCAACACTGGAGGATAAAAATTAGTAACTTTAGAATTCTGACTGTAAATTGTTTTTATAACACAATCATACAAGACCTCAGTCGTATAAGACTTCAAAAAAATGATCTCTGCGTACTCTGACGTAGCTACTAGAGATGTGCTTCAGTACAGGAAGGAGGAGGAAAATAAAAATTCAGGATCCAGAATGCAAGGGGAATCCCAGGACGATGTCTGCACAGCAGGCATTAGAGCACAGCTGGTCTGTTCTCAACCTTCTAAAACAACTGAAACTTTAAAACCATGTACATGAAATTCTTTTAATGATTATAAAAACTGAATTAAAAATGAATTGGGCTTAGATAGTAGAGGTAATAAATGGGTGAGCGGAATCCCAGAATAGATTACCAGGAGAAGGAATTGGTTATGAGCGTGGGTGTTGAAAGGCTTCCCAAGTGGCTCAGTGGTAAAGAGTCTGCCTGCCAATGCAGAAGACACAGGTTCAATCCCTGGGCCAGGAAGATCCCCTGGAGTAGGAAATGCAATCCCCTCTAGTATTCTTGCCTGGAAAATTCCATAGACAGAGGAGCCTGGCGGGCTATGGTCCATGGGGTCGCAAAGAGAGTCGGACACGACTGAGCTATTGAGCATACACACACGAGTGTACAAAAGAGAGGGTGCTTGTCTTTCGCTGATACAGGGAAACTCTAGGGATTCTCTGCATCATAAAGTACCTGTGTACCTGATGGCTGAATTTGGTTTAAAGTCTGACCCACATATTCTGAGATGCATTTGAATGACAAGTCAGAATGAAGCAAAAAACAGAAAAAAGATCATGATATTTTAGAGCAGTGTGGTAAGTAAGGTACCTTAGCCTGCATCCATCCCAGTCCTCCTAATTTTTAAAATAGAGTGTGTTCCGTTCACTGTTTGGAAGAGACTCAGTAGAGTACATGGTGTTCTGATATGGAGCTTCTTTGACAAAGGAGGGATGACTTCACTCGTGCTTGATTAACCATTTCCAGAATAATGCATTGTTGAACTTTGTACAACAGCTGCTCCATAATTCCTGTCAGTATCTTAACTACTGAATGTTTCCAAATATTAGGAGAGCTGGCCATATATTCATAATTATGGTAGTTATTTCAATGAAAAATACAGTAATGAGTAGATGTAAAAGTTTCATGCTTCATTTTGAACTGTATTCATCTCCTGGATAAAATTTAATATATATATGGTGAGAAGGAGAAAGAGAGCTATGGAGTATATATATAGCTATGAAAGTGAAAGTGTTAGTAGTGGGTTCCATCCCTGGTCAGGGATCTATGATCTCACATGCCTCGTGGCCAAAAACCAAAATATAACACAGAAACAATATTGTGGCAAATTCAATAAAAACTTTAAAAACGGCCCACATCAAGAAAATCTTTAAAAAATTAATAATCAATTATAAATAATGTTCTCTTCCTATAGATGAAATGGCTAATTGAGCTCAAAACATTAATGCTGACTATTGCATTTTACTGCCATCAATAAAAATAAGCCTCAATCTTCTTTTATATCCTTATTCCTACTTTGCAGAGCAAAGAATGATCACTTTATAAAGTTTGTGATTAAGGCATAAAAGCAGTAAGAGAAAGGGAATCTTGTGTGTGACTCAGCCTTGATCATCTCATCTTTGCTTCTAGATAATTCATTGTTCCCAACTAGGAAACATTTCTTCTGCTCCTTAGTGTCTTCCATAGAGCCCACCTCAGTGCTAGATACTCTGTGGCTACTAGGTAACTAGTTGAACTGGGTTGTAGAGAGTTAATGAGATTGCTAAACTAGTTGAACTGGGTTGTAGAGAGATGATGAGATTGCTAATTTTTCAAGACCAAGTCAGGAACAAGGTAGAATTGTGAATTCTTTTTAAAGTGATACAGAATTTTGAAGATACCTGTTCCTCTTGCTTTACTGAGGAAAGAAGGAATAAAATTTCATCAGTTACTGTGAATCCTTGAAAATAGATTGTATGATGTTAAACATTTTCCTGAAACTTTCTGAAGTTTTAAAGGTAGACCCATTCTTTCTAAACAGCCTCTTAATCTCCCTCACCTACTTCTTTGCTCCACTCGGGCAACCGCCTGTTTGTTCTCTGAATCTATAGATCTGTTTCTGTTTTGTTATGTTTGGTCATCTTTATTTTTTTATATTCCATGCACAAGTGAAATAATATAGTACTTGTCTTCCTCTGACTTATTTTACTTGGCATAATACCGACTAAGTCCATTCATGTTGTTGTAAATGGCAAGATTTCATTCTCTTCTATGGCTGAGTAATATTCCAATATCTCTTTCTCACACACATGCACACACACATGCATCTATTGATTGGCACTTAGGTTCCTTCCATGTCTTAGCCATTGTAAATAATGCTGCAATGAACAGAGGAATGCATATATCTTTTCTAATTAGTATTTTTGTTTTCTCTGGATTAATGCCCCAAATTCCTTAGTGGAATTGGTAGGTTATATGGTAATTCCATTTTTAATTTTTTGAGGCACCATCATACTGTTCTCCATAGGGACTGCACCAACTGCATTCCCATCAGCAGTGTACAGGGGTTCCTTTTCTCTACACCTTTGCCAACATCTGTTATTTGTGGCCTTTTTGATAACCATTCTGACAGGTGTGACGTGATATCCCATTGTGGTTTTGATTTGCATGTCCCTCATGATTAATGGGGCATCCGGGTAGCTCAGCTGGTGAAGTATTCTTGGCCTTCCTTGGTGGCTCAGAATCTGCCTGCAATGCTGGAAACCCAGGTTCGATCCGTGGGTTATGAAGATCCCCTGGAGGAGGGCATGGCAACCCACTCCAGTATTCTTGCCTGGAGAATCCCCAGGCAAGACAGAGGGACAGAGGAGCCTGGTGGGTTACAGTCCATTGGGTCACAAAGAGTTGGACACGACTGAGCGACTCAGCACAGCCCAGCATTATTAATGATGCTGAGTGTCTTTCATGCGCCATCTGTATGTCTTCTTTGGAAAAGTGTCTATTCAGATCCTCTACCTATTTTTTAATCAGGTTGTTTGGTTTTATTTGAAGAAGAGTTGTATGAGCTCTTTATATATTTTGAATGTTAATTCCTTATCAAGTGTATCATTTGCAGATATTTTCCCCAGTTTAGTAGTCGGCCTTTCCATTTTGCCAATAGTTTCCTTCGCTAAACAAAAGAGTTTCAGTTTGATGTAGTCTCGTTTGTTTGTTTTTGCTTTCGTTCTCTGCAAATGAGGAGACACATCCAAAAATACTGAGACTGAAATGCATAACTGAGACCACTGTCAAAGAGCTTGCCTGTATTTTCTTCTAGAGATTTTATGGTTTCAGGTTTTATATTTAAGTCTTGAATCTGTTTTTGAATTTAGTTTTATGCCTAGTGTGAGAGAGTAACCCAGTTTGATTCTTTTGAGTGTAGCTGACCGGTTTTCCCAAAACCATTTACTGAAGATGCTGTCTTTTCCCTGTGTGTATTTTTGCCTCATTTGTCATAGATTAATTGTTCATATAAGTGTGAATTCATTCCTGGACTCTCTATTCTAGGCCATTAATCTATGTGTCTGCTTTTGTGCCAGTGTTATACTGCTTTGATGACTGTAGCTTTGTAGTATAGTTTGAAATCAAAGAATGTGATGCCTCCAACTTTGTTCTTCTTTCTCAAGATTGTTTCAGCTATTCAGGGTCTTATATGTTTCCATACAAACTTTAGAATTATTTGTTCTAATTTTGTGGTTATTTTGATAGGCATTGCATTGAATCTGTAGATTGCTTTGAGTAGTATGGTCATTTTGACAATATTAATTCTTCCAATTCATGAGCATGGTATATCTTTCCATCTGTTTGTGTCTTCTTCAATTTCAGGTCTTTTATCTCCTTAGTTAGATTTGTTCCTAGATTTTTTATTCTTGTTGATGCAGATGTAAAGGGGACTATTTTCTTAATTTCTCTTTCTAATAGTTAGTTGTTAGTATATAGTTCATTAGTTGCAACATGTGGGCTCAGTAGCTGTAGCTTGATGGCTCTAGATCATGGATTCAGTATTTGTGGTACACAGGCTTAGTTGCCCCATGTAGCATGTGGAATCTTTCTGGACAAGGGATTGAACACATGTTCCCTGCATTGGTAGGTGAATTCTTGGCCACTGGACCACCAGGCAAGTCCCTTAATCAGTTTTTTAAAAGATTAAATACACAGCATATGGTCCAGCCATTCCTCTCCTAAGTATTTACTCAAGATAAATGAAAGCATATGTCCATACTAAGATTTGTACATTCATAGCAGCTTTTCCTCGTAAAAGCCAAAAACTGGAAACAACCCAAATATCCATCAACAGGTGATAGGACACGTTATTAGAATATTATTCAACAATAAAAAGAGAATAAACCATTGATACATTCTTTTGGATGAATTTCAAAGTAACGATGCTGAGTAAAATAAACCAGAGAGAAAAGAGTACATATGTTTCTATTAACGTGGAATTCTAGTAAATGAAACTAATGTATAGTGACAGAAAACAGGCTGCCTGAGGATGGCCAGTGTGGTGGTGATGCAAGGAGGTACTACAGAGATCGTGAGGAAGCTCAGGACATGATACGTTAATTATCTTGATTGTGAAGATGGTTTCACAGGTCAAAACTTATTGAATCATACACATTATATATGTCCCGTTTATTGTCTGTCAATCATATGTCAATAACACTGTTTAAGAAAATACTATGCTCAAAATCATGATAGAGTCTGTATGGGATACTGAATATGTAACGATGTTTTCCTTCTTAAAAATCTGTTCAAAATAATAATAATAGAGAATATTACTGGATTGTTGCCTTTAAGGAATTGACTGTTTTCCAGGAGATTGAAGTTAATTTTCATCTGAGAATTGGGAGAATTGGATAGCAAAATGGATTGATTGTTATAACAGAATCCCATCTTTAAAAATTCAGAGCTTGAAATGGTCATTTATGGTTGAAAGAAATAGCCATATGATAGAGTTGACATTTCCACCACACCTTGAAAAATGGACATAATTTCAAATAGAGAAGGATCAAACAAAAATTCAAGCTACACAGAAGACAACAAACAAAAGCAAAGAGTTGAGAGATGACCTGAACATGTTTTAGAGAAGGGCAATCAGTTCAGTTAGAACAGCAGGTTTGGAGTATGAAGGGTCCTGTGGAAGAGAAGGTATAGGCCAAGCCACTGCAATTCTGTTTGCTCTTTGAATATTCCTTTGACTTCCAAAACAAGCAGAACTATTCAGTCTTGACTTTGCATTCCCCTGATATTTTACCCCATCCTCTTCTACAGCACCTGTCACATTTTATTGCATCGTATGTGCATGCCTTGCTTCCTCCTAGGAACTTCCCTGTTTGAAAGGACAACATTTGGCTCAGTATAAATGCTCAGCAAGTGCTATTAGCACTCAAACAAATAAAAAGTCTAGGAGTCTGTCATGATCAGAGTAGGTGAAATTTGAGCTGCTTCTGTAAAAACTCAGTGGATTTGGGTAAGATGGAGAGTGGAGAGAAGACTATTTCATAGAGAGAGGAGGGAGAATGTACGTGGTAAAGGGAGGGGATGGTGGCAGGAGTGTGTATAAAGGAGTACTGGAAATGAAGTTTACAGGAAAACCAGCTTTTATTATTTGTTATTATTTAGCTCAAGGAAGAAGAGACACATGCTATATATTTAAAGTGAAAAAAGAATTATTTCCCTCCATGTCCTCCCTTGGTGTGTGTGTGAAAGTCGCTCAGTTGTGTCTGACTCTTTGCGACCCCAAGGACTATACAGTCCATGGAATTCTCCAATCCAGAGTACTGGAGTGCGAAGCCTTTCCTTTCTTCAGGGGATGTTCCCAACCCAGGGATCAAACCCAGGTCTCCCGCATTGCAGGTGGATTATTTACCAGCTGAACCACCAGGGAAGCCCATGTCCTCCCTTAGCTGTTATAATAGAGCTCTAATCAACCAGAAGAAGAAATAATTTAATAAGTTGTCAATAAACTATATCAGATATTCTCTTTTGGGAATATAGTTTTCTTTTAGTTAAGATGTACATATGTTGTGTCAATATAGGATTAAGAGTAATGTTGTATTTGCCATAGTTGTTAGGTTCTGTTGCCATTGTGAACCTGCGGTGGCCCATGGGTTAAAAAACGTTGAGAAACAGTAAACGAGAATTTCAGGACTTTGAGATAGGACTCCTGCTTGATGTTGAAGAGCTTGGGGAGCAGCAGCATGACGTTCTAGAAAGAACACTGGTTTTACAAATCAGAACACCAGGATTTGAATCCCACTTTAACCCTTGTTCAGTGACCCTTAAACAAGTTGGTTCCCCTATCAGATCCTCTGCCATCATTTACTAAATTGAGATAGAAACAATGATGACTTCACATCATTAGTACGTGACACACATCACGTGTGCTCACACACACACAAACCAAGAGAAAATATGTAGCACCTTGCTTGTACGCTGTTTTCTGCCATCATATTCTTCATCTTGTATGGGTAGTATAGTGCTTTGTAGATAGTAGGCACTCCAACACTTGCTTACTGAATGAATCAACACTTGAATGATTGAGAACCATTGAAAAAATTATTGTTTCCTCTTATGGTGTTCAACTTAGTGTATCCGGAGAACTAATTGAGAATATCCTTTTTCCCTGGTCATCTGTATGTGTTTGAGTAAAAAAGTGGTGGTAAACTTCCTGTCTCTTAGGTTATGTGTCTTAAGGATATGTGAGCCAAATATGCCATGAGATTTTATTTTACTTTATTCACTTTAATTTAATTTTAGATAGCTGCTGGTTCTCCAAGTATTCTAAGCTCATCCCTGTTTTTGTAATGTTTATTAAGAGCTCAGCCTTCTCTTGCTTATCAATCTGTCAATCTTTTCCCATCATCAGAAAAAGCATTTCTCTTAGTGAACATAGTTTACACAAGTAGGTTTGTAACTAGTCTTATGATTTGGAAAAAAATTATAACATAATAAAACATGAAGAAGTATCTTAAGAATGAGATTTTAGGTGTTAATTAAAATTGTATTTTGAAGGTAAATACAGTTTTAAACAATGACTTGCACTGATTTGTTTCAAAGAAATAAACATTGAGAAGAGTAAGAACCATTTAAATTAGTGTACCATTTATAAATAGTTTCATAGAATGCATAAAACTAAGCATATTCAATTACAGTTTGGAAAGTGAAAAGTGAAAATGTTAGTCTCTCAGTCGTGTCTGACTGTTTGCAACCCCATGGACTGTAGGCCGCCAGGCTCCTCTGTCTGTGGAATTCTCCAGGCAAGAATACTGGAGTAGGTAGCCATTCTCTTCTCCAGGGAATCATCCTGACCCAGAGATCGAATCCAGGTCTTCTGGATTACAGGCAGATTCTTTCCCTTCTGAGCCACCAGGGAAGCCCTACAGTTTGAATTACGCTGTTGTTTTGTTGTTTTACCTAGCAAACTATTCAGGTTGATTAGAACAAAAATACAGAATAAATTCAACACAATCTATACTATAGAATCTGAATTAGAGAGGTTTATAAGTACTCTTATAAAGACTTTATGAAAAGATGCCACTTTGTAAAAAGAAAAACATACACTTTTTAATTTTTTTTTTTAATTTTTGGGGACTGAATCTCATAGTTCTGTGTCTCTTGAATCTTTTAAGGCACAGTTTCTGGTGTTTATTGTTCACTATTAGTGTTTTGATGCAGATGTTAAAAGAATGGACTTCCTTGATAGCTCAGCTGGTAAAGAATCCACCTGCAGTGCAGCAGACCCTGGTTTGATCCTGGGTTGATAAGATATGCTCAAGAAGGGATAGTCTACCCACTCCAGTATTCTTGGCCTTCCCTTCTGGCTCAGCTGGTAAAGAATCCATTTGTACACTTTAGGAAGGTTAAATTTATGATATATTACAATTCAGAACTTAGAAGCTAAAAATCTAGGAAAATCTGAGCATGTTTTTAAGATAAGCCCTAATTAATTCAAAAGCTATTTGTGATATGTTCTGGAAAGCGAATTTGTTGACTTTGTTTATTCAGGGAACTCATTTATACCAGATTGTTAGGAAATAATGAGACATTCATTCCTAGTGTCTGCTTTTATTTTATTGTGAGCAATGTATACTCCCAATCCAGAACTAAATAAACAGAAAAATGAAACAGGAATACTTCTCGTTTGAAAGAGAATACTGGAATTTTGAAGTGGAAAGGGACTTTACAGTTAATTTTTTCTAACTTCCTCCTTATACTGATAAGGGAATTAGTCCCAAAAGGGTAAACTGACTTGTTTAGTGTCCATAGCTTGAAAAAGAAATAAAGCACGATTCTTTTTCTCCTATACTTGGTACAGGAAGTACTCAATAAATAATTCAAAAGAGGGAAGAGTCAGCACGGTGTGAAATACGTATTATTGTAAATTTATTAATTAGCATTTTGGTTCTTCTGTAATTGACTGAGGAGTCTGGTTATGGTTAGTCTTTCCCTGTGAAATAGTGATGCTGGAAGCATGTGAGGTCTCATCCCAGATTTTGTCACTCACCACAGTGATGCCATCCTGGGAAAACTTTTGGACAGAAATTTTTGAGAAAATTTAATGTACACAAGTTTGGGACAAGTGGATTGGGGAGGGGCATATTTCATTTGAAAATAGAAACAATACTCTGATTTGATTTTGAGCACATTGTTCACTTTTTTAAATCTAAGAAGCACTAATGATATTTGTGTTTCCTTTTTAGAAGCTGGGCTATTTTGAGACATAAGTCAGTTAGTTTTCTCCTTTCAACACCCCTCTATCATTTTGGAATCTAACTTTCTTTCTTTCGACAATCATTTATTGAACATTTCAGGCATGTTTCAGGCATAGTGGTAGCTTATAAAGATATTAAGTCAAGGAGACTTGGTCTCTGTCCTAAAGAGGGAGGGAATTTATTCCTTGCAATGTTACAGTATGTTATTATTGCTGTAAATTTTCCCTTGCCATGTATACTTTCCATTGTAAAATTTAACACAGTAGTCATATAATAGAGAAAATACAAAATAATAGAAATCACAGGAGTGTTTCACTTCGTTTATTTATCCATTTATTCAACATTTATTTATTTATTTATTGAGTACCTCCAATACAAGATTTAAGAGTACCTACAATGTTCCAGATACTGGGCTATGTGCGTTGGGTACAACAGTGAGTAAAACATTCAGTGATTCTGCCTTTACAGGGATTGCATTTATTGAGTACCTCCAATACAAGATTTAAGAGTACCTACAATGTTCCAGATACTGGGCTATGTGCGTTGGGTACAACAGTGAGTAAAACATTCAGTGATTCTGCCTTTACAGGGATTGCATTCTAATGAGTGAGACTAAAAATGACCAAGAAACAAGAAATAAATTACAGAACATGTTAGAAAGTGGCAAGTGCTATTTAAAAAAAAAAAAGAGGTGATCACGTGAGTAAGAAGAAAAGGGGATGTAATTTTCAATAGTGTAGTCAAGAGAGATCTTATTGTGAAGGATACTTCTGAACAGACTTGAAGGCAGTTGAAATAAAAATCCAAGAATTAGGGTAACTGTAGGGTTTGAAATTTAAAATTTATTGTAAGTCTATTTTATTACATGAATTACTTCCTAACGAGATGATGCAGATAACAATAAACTTAGAAATTTTGCCTGTCTTTTTTTTCTCTCCTATGAGGTTTGACTTACACAAAGAATGGTACTTCCACTCTATTTTCTCATTTGTACTTAAGCAAATATATTTCATATGATTTTTGTCTATCCATGAAAAGAACAAGATTTACTCTGAGAATTTCCAATGACAGTCCAAAACAGCTGCTGCTGCTGCTGCTGCTGCTAAGTCGCTTCAGTCGTGTCCGACTCTGTGCGACCCCATAGACGGCAGCCCACCAGGCTCCGCCATCCCTGGGATTCTCCAGGCAAGAACACTGGAGTGGGTTGCCATTTCCTTCTCCAATGCATGAAAGTGAAAAGTGAAAGTGAGGTCGCTCAGTTGTGTCCGACTCTTAGCCACCCCATGGACTGTAGCCTACCAGGCTCCTCTGTCCATGGGATTTTCCAGGCAAGAGTACTGGAGTGGGGTGCCATTGCCTTCTCTGGTCCAAAACAGCATGTAGCATAATTTCATATCATTAATTTTTTTTCTTAGAAACATAAAAATCCATGTATTTTTGTTTTTAGGATGACTTAGTCTTCTCAGTTTGGGCAACAAATCAACTTATTTTCCCTTTGAGTCATTGAACCATTGATTCAAATAAGGAAATTGCTTTTTTAAAATATTCTCGATTGACTTTAACATGATTTAAAAATAAGGGTATTTGTTTCTTACAGATTGTATTCCTGGCATCTGCATATGCAAGTCCCCAGCTCACAGAGGAGAGCTGTTCGGCCATTGCCGCAGTCACACATTACCTGTATCTTTGCCAGTTTAGCTGGATGCTCATCCAGGTCGGTACCTCATTTCCTCCTTCTACCCCGTTCAACTTTCCAGGGCATCTGGAGGGAGTGGCCTTTATATCTGATATTCTTTATACTGAAATGGAAGTAATTCCATATGTCCATCACTGCATTCCCAGGAGATCAATGTAAAAAAAACCTTCCAAACCGTGCAGCATTAGAAAGCATAGTGAATCTGAGGAAGTGGGAAGAGATGTGGTAGAGTTATATAAGTGAGTGGTAGGAGACGAGGCTTGTGATGTGGGTCCTATAAGACATAGTAAGGAATTTTAATTTTTTTTTCTAGGGGAAATCAATAGAATTATTTTTAAGCAAAAGAGTGACATGATGAGATTTGGATTTTAGAAAAACTATGTAGTGAATTGAGCTCAGGAAAGAGTTGATCGGGAGCCATTTAAGCAGCTTTAGCTGGATTCAGGAGAAAGAACATAGTGGTGTGAACCAAAGAGGAACAGAAGGGCAAAGGGATGTGAACAGCTTCTGAAAACTGGTTTTTAAAGGAGGACTTCAGGATTAGAGATTCAGTATTAGTAATGCATAAGGTTGCTTACCTAAGTTTCCGGTGTGATGAGTGAATGGATGGACAGCGGTGCCTTGAACTGAAATAATGATCGCTGGAGATTGGCGAAAGATGGTGAGTTGTTTTTTTTTTTTTAAAGACAAGCTGAGTGTGAAGTTCTTGTGAGGTCTCCAGTGGAGACTCTGAGAGAAGTGGACTATGCAGAGGTAAATTCCGGAACAGTGGTGCATGCTAGAGAAATACACTAGACGACTGCTGGCTTAGAGGTGGAAAATGGAGCCATTGCTGTAGAAGAGATCACTTTGGGAGAGTACAGAGTAAGACCAAAAGGGACCCAGCATACTCTCCTGAGGAGCTGGGAAGTGTTGGGGAGAGATTTGAGGACTCCTTTTCTGACTCAAATTCCAGATTCTTTTGCCTGGTGCTGATTTGCTTGATAAAGAGGCTAATGTGAGAATTGGACCCACTTAAGCACTATTGATGTCACTAATTCAATAGGTCAACTAAAATATGCTGCCTTTGAAAATGATTTCTCCATGGTGGTAAAGTTCAGTCTTTCATGAGAAATACTTTCCTATGTGTTTCTGAGTATGCATGTGAACTTTTTTATGTAAACAGATGCATTCAGGCCCTTGCATATTCTTTTTTCTTGTTTAATAAGACGAATGTAGGATTTCTACCATCTGGTAATTTTGGAGGAAAGTGAGGTGACACTATTGAGAGAGAACACTATACAGACTCAAGGCAGGGATTTTTTCCCAGGTATGTTATTGTAGTTAGCTCTAAAAGAGAATGGAGAAGGAAATGGCAGCCCACTCCAGTTTTCTTGCCTGGAAAATCCCATGGATGGAGGAGCCTGCCATGGGGTCGCAAAGAGTTGGACGCGACTGAGCGACTTCACTTCACTTCACTTCTGAAGGAGAAGAAAACCGAACTGTTTAGTTAATAGAACTAGTGGGAACAATTAGAGACCTGCATCTGGGTTTGAATTCTGGCTCTGTCTTTATCTTTGTAACTTTAATCAAGTTATTGACTCTCTCCAAGTTTTGTTTCTAAATCTGCATTATGGGGACAGTAATTCCTAACTCATAAAATTATTGTTTTATAACTCTTTGAGAAGTTCTAATTATGGAACGTTTATGGTGTTCTCCAACCTCCCACCAAACAATTAAAAAACAAAGCTAAACTATACAACATAAAACAAATACTTGCTGAAATTAAAATTACATTTGCAAGGTTCTCTGATCCTCCTTAGCAGTTTGTCTAAGTTGAACTTTTTATGTGCATCCTGTGTGTGCTGTCATTTATCTGCCTGAACTGAGGTCCGTAGTGGTTTGCTGAAGGCCTCTGTCCATGTCCCTGACCTATTCAGTTTTTGATGAATGACCTGGATGAAGACTCAGGAAGCTGTTTTATCAGGTATGCAGATGATACAGAGCTGAAAAGTTAGCTAAAATATAAGCTGCCTGTGTTAAGGTACAGGTAGAACAAATATAGTGAAACTGTACTGTGGCAGCTTGAAAATGAGAGTGAAAGACCTGATCTGATGGGGGTTAATGTAAACATCTTGAAATTTTAATTTAACCCAAACTCAGTAGCAATCAAATGTGTGTCCAGATTGCTTAAACCATAGCAACTACAGTTAACTACAGAAACACAGGCGTGGGTTACATAAATAACAGTATGGAGACAGCTAAGGGAGCCGTGTTTACATTGTAATCTACAATAGTCAGGCAGGCTTGGCACCCTGTAGCTACAGCAAGAACATTAACCAGCCCACGAGAAGCTGAAAGACAGTCCTATAAGAAACTTGGAGGCAGCTGGAGATAACTAACCTGGAAACAACTTAAGGAGATGGGCTGGTTGTCTACAAATTACTGGGAGGGCTGCTATAGGAAAGAAAAGAATGGACTATGTAGCTTCATTTGGAAGAGCCAGAAGAAATGGGTCAAAAATTAGGGAAGCAAATTTTGATTCACGTCAAAAACTTTTATAGCCAATAAAAATTTCAAAGTTGAAAAAGCTGGATCTGAAAGTAGAGAGCATCTACTCGATGAAATATATTCAAACAGGGGGGAATGACTGACTTTCAAATAATGTTTTAGGTGGATATCCTTCTTTAGGGGAGTGTTAATAGGATCACATATACATTTTCACCCAATTTAATGAAGATTTGTGTATTCTATATGTCTTCAAGTTTTGAGTAAATATGATTGTGGCTGATGCCTAGTTAACAAGCTAATTACATTTCTGTATGGCTAATGGCTTAGGAAAACTATTTAAAGTACCAGTGAAGTTTAATGTGTTTTAGGTGGTACACCACACATTTTTCATGGTTTGTGGTATGACCACAAGGGAAAAATTCAGTAACTTATTCTAGGTAGGTTACCGCTAATGAGTTACTTTGTGGTCAAAGGTTGTCGCTTTACTAACCTGTATTTTCCCATTTATAAAATACTGTCTACTAAAATCTTTTTAAAGCTAAAATTTTTTTTTGAAACATTACGTGAAAGATTAGGCTACTGTTAATCCAGTCTTATTAGTTGAACAAAGTTGAAATAGCTGTAAGAATGTTAACATGTTACTAATTCTACTTCATATTTTTTAGCAACATAGAGAATTTGATATATGTATGTGTGTGTATAGCTTATAATGATAAAAAGTTAATTACTAATTTAATCATTGGGCTCAGCATGTAAGGACTATTTTTTTTTGATCTGCATTATATCTGCAATCTTAGAATAAATGGATTTAAATGAATTTATCTTGGAGACTTGCTTTACTTTTACATCATACTTTTAGTACATTGTAGTAAAATTGGATTCTGTTTCAAAGTAAGGAACGGTTTTGCAGTTGAACATAATTTCTCCAAGCCTAGATTTTCTTACTGAATGACTCGATTTGTAGATTTATAATAACGGTACCTGTCTTTGAGGATTGTGGAAAAACAAAATGAACGAATACATGGAGAGAGCTTGGAGTAGTAGTTCCTGGGACGGACTGCACACTCCATATGTATTAATTTACCATATTAATGGCTAAGAAAATACATAGGCTAATAATTCATGGGTTTTGAAACATGTTGAATACTCTTTTTCCAATATAATTCACATCTTTGTTTTGCAAAAGAGAGTTAGCTTGATACAGGGGAAAGAGAGGGCTGAAAGAATGAGGCAGACACTAGCTGCAAAGCTGAACAAACTGATAACCTCTAACCTCTTGACTGAAGTGCACACGTGGTGCAGAGCTGGCTCCAGAGCTGGTGGGCTTGACTGTTGCTTTAGCTTTCCCCTTTCCTGACTTTTTCTTTAAGCTCCCCTCTTCTCTGACAGGGAAATCATATTGTGCATGATGAGAATAGAGTAACAAGCTATTTTGCTTATGTTTTTAGAGTATGCAACTCACAGAGTCCCTCTTTGCCTGTGGAAATTGAGTTATCCTTCTGTTTACTCTTTATGTAAGATCACTCTGTGAAATTACTGAAGCACTTTCCCACTTCCTTTGACCAGCAGAGTTATGTCTATTTCTCCCTCTTTCATATGCTTTCCACCCTCTGCTCTACCCTCACCCTACTCCCGAAGGTAAACACTGTTAATCATTTCCTGTGTATGCCTCCAGATATATTCCACAAATATATAAATATTTGTAAATATATAAAGAAGAACATATGTGTGTTTGTGTGTGTATATAGTCTATATATGTTTGTATACAGTATATATATATATATATATATGTACACACATATATATAGTGTATATATAAATTTATCCCATCCTGATACACTTTGTTTTCTATACTATAATATGGTTATTCCATAATTTATTTTTCTGATCTCCTAGTTATGAAGTTCTGGTTATTTCCAGTTACTTTTGCTTTTATAAACAAGGTTTCCTTGAACATCCTTGGACTCTGAATATTTATTTACTTATAGAATATCCATGGAATAAATTCCTAGAACTAATGTCTTTGCTCTTAACATCTACGTAAAACATGTTACCAGATGGATGGCCAGACCATGAGTTAATCTAGGCAGGAAATAAATCACAAGTAAATTATTTGATGTATTAATATATAATATAGGTAATTAGAAACTTAATTTTGCCTGTATATTCATTTGGCCCAGTGTTAGGATCATTTCCTATCACAAGTTAAATTGTAGAAAAAAATGCTTCAGTTAATATCCATGCCTAGATTGTCCTTGCAGTCTCTTCATTTCATGCTGAGGGACACAGCTCAATCGAAAATATAATGTTTTATTTTGAAACTAAAGCTTACTTGAAGAACGTATTTTTAAATAGTAGAATAAAGTTGGAAATCATTTCACAGTTGTACTTGAGCATTCACCTCTTGTACTTTAATTTCTCTGTAAAATCAGTTTATAAAGAACCAAATGTACATAGATTTATTCCTTGGTAGAAAGACTGCTTAGTGCCAGAGCATGGCAACAGGAAGGGAAAAGCTAATATTAGCTGTGTTTTTCTTTCATCATTGATTTAATTTGAGGGAACATCAAAGGTATTAAGGGCAACAGACTGGTAATTATCAAGATAAAATGACATACCCAGGAAATACTGAATTCTCCAATCTTCACAAAGCCTTGTAAAAATTGTTAAAAGGAAGGATAACTGGAACAAGGACGCGTGATAACATTTCTTAGATTCTCCTCCGAGAGGAAAGACTAAGAACCTATGGTAATAACAAAATTAATAGCATCCATGATCTGTGACTAAACTTGATGTTATATATCAGTGCAAGGTTTCTGGTGACACAATTAATCAAGTGTTAAACAACAGGCTGACCCTTCTCATCAGGAGCTCAGGTCAATCCTACCGTTCTTTCTGGGAAGGTAGCACATAAATGAGTAAACTCAGTAACCAAACCAAATTATGAAGTTTTTACTAAATTCAGTGATAACTGTTACATGTTGAAATTGTGTACATCTTCATTTATTTTATGCTTCTCAATAAAGATTGTACGCAAAGCATTTTACTAGGTACTACAAGGTATACACCAGTTAATTTTCCCTGGCTCGCAGGTAGGTTTCAGCCATTTCTATTCTGACTGTCCTTTGTAAATTCTCATTTAGTTTTGGCAAATGAGAGAATGGGTTATCTCCAAGCTTGAACAAGGAGTATGCATCTCTACTAACACATACAGTGGGGGGGGGGCGGGTGGGAATGAAGACAAAATGTAAGCCTTGTGTAAATAATAAATCATCAGTATTTGTATGACTTTCTATGGAAATAAATCTTAACCTTAGTCTTCACAAGATGCTTTGTTCTATAAATAACCCAAATATGAAAAAGTTATGCTTTTCTCTCACCACCTCAGCTTCCTTATCTCTAAATAAAATGTCCTGAGATGGTCCATCAGTTCAGTTCAGTTCAGTTCAGTCGCTCAGTCGTGTGTGACTCTTTGCGACCCCATGGACTGCAGCACACCAGGCCTCCCTGTCCATCACCAACTCCTGGAATTTACCCCAACCCATGTCCATTGAGTCGGTGATGCCAACCAACCATCTCATCCTCTGTTGTCCCCTTCTCCTCCTGCCCTCAATCTTTCCCAGCATCAGTGTCTTTTCAAATGAGTCATCTCTTCGCATCAGGTGGCCAAAGTATTGGAGTTTCAGCTTCAGCATCAGTCCTTCCAATGAACACCCAGGACTGATCTCTTTTAGGATAGACTGGTTGGATCTCTTTCAGTCCAAGGGACTCTCAAGAGTCTTCTCCAACACCACAGTTCAAAAGCATCAATTCTTCGGTGCTCAGCTTTCTTTATAGTCCAAATCTCACATCCATACATGACTACTGGAAAAACCATAGCCTTGATGAGACGGACCTTTGTTGACAAAGTAATGTCTCTGCTTTTTAATATGCTGTCTAGGTTGGTCATAACTTTCCTTCCAAGGACTAAGCGTCTTTTAATTTCATGGCTGCAGTCACCATCTGCAGTGATTTTGGAGCCCAGAAAAATAGCCACTGTTTCCACTGTTTCCCCATCTATTTGCCATGAAGTGATGGGACCAGATGCCATGATCTTAGTTTTCTGAACGTTGAGCTTTAAGCCAACTTTTTCACTCTCCTCTTTCACTTTCATCAAGAGGCTCTTTAGTTCCTCTTCACTTTCTGCCATAAGGGTGGTGTCATCTGCATATCTGAGGTTATTGATATTTCTCCTGGCAATCTTGATTCCAGCTTGTGCTTCCTTCAGCCCAGCGTTTCTCATGATGTACACTGCATATAAGTTAAATAAGCAGGGTGACAATATACAGCCTTGATGTACTCCTTTTCCTATTTGGAACCAGTCTGTTGTTCCATGTCCAGTTCTAACTGTTGCTTCCCCATAATATGGTTCTAACAAAATATTTAAAGCTAGAGCTAGAAATGTAATTGGAGACCTAGATACTGTCATTGCAATTCACAGTTAGTCTTTAGCAGGAAACAGGTATGTGTGGTAAGCTGTTCTCAGTCAGTATGAAGCATGCTGCTGAGAGTGACACCTTTAACTTACGTTGAATTTTCATTAACTTTTTTGTTCTAACATTGGTTAAACATAGATACTGAGGCACATATGCTGTATATCTGTCAACACAGAAATATCATGCAAAGATAATGGTCTCTTGATACTCTTTCGATTATAAAGGAGGAGCCATGATTACAAGGAAAGGAATATATCTCAAAAGTTCCCTTCCCACCTTATTATGGAGAATGGCAGTAACGAACTTTTAACACGAATGCTCCAGAAGAGCAACGTATATCTCAAATTTTCAGAACAATGAAGGAACCTAACTTAATTTAAGCAAACATTCAAATCATAGAAGGGAGAGTAAGCATATAGGCTAGCTCATTGAACCCATGCTCTCTAAGTGTAGTTGGACCTCAGGGAGCCTTGAGCAGGAATGGAAGGCATTGTCCATTCTTCTCTACACACACATACTTTCTTCACTGTGCTTTTTGCTACTCTCACCGCTAAAGTTCATATGTTTTCTTTTTTTCTTTACGTCGACCAGCTTAGACTCTCACAAAATTTCAGGGCATTCAATGCCAGATGAGTGTATTCCAGCCTGGGTCAGGCTTCTCCGGATCCACAGCTTTGGCAGAAGGGCAGGGTCGTGAGCACACCCTTCATGTGTTGGCGGCGGGTGGGAGGATGTGAGGAGAGAGACAGGGTTCAGAGAGAGAGGGCTGATGACCTAGGCAGACTTTCTAGAACGTACCTCCCATACATACTATATTAAAATATTTAAAATTCAAGGAAAACTTGAAGTGAGTTAGTCAAAACAAATCTTAGATTTAGGCCATGTACTATGTCCCAGAATAACTAAATGTTGTTTCATTACATAATGTTTCCATTCTTTAACCACAATAAATAAAGTCATACAATGGTAAATGCTGTCCTTCAAGTAGACCTTAATGATTGGATTCTTTCAAGAAGGAAAGAGATTTTTTTTTTTAATTGACAAAAGCTCTTGACATTTGGAGCTTGATTTGCTTAACTGAGTATTCAAGAATTCAACGACACTGTCCCTTGAGCTCTTTGGAGCAGAAGCATTGCGTGTATAAATCTGACACGCAATTATGTTTGTCTCAGTCTTATCTGAGGTAAAGGTCAGACAGCTGCTGAAAGGTTCAGTGATTCTAACTGATGGAACTAATGTTCATCTGTGTAAAAGTGGACATTTTGGAAATGCCCTGATCTTTATCATGATGAATCAACTTAAAAGTCGTTTACCAGTTTGCACTCTCTTTCCTGATTCTTCTGCCAATTGCACCACCGAGTTACCCTGTTATAAGGATATATACAACGTCTATTTAAAATAAATGACCCATACTTTTATTTTGGGGATGGGTTAGTCATCCTTACTTGGCATGAATTTTCTTTCTTTAAACAGACAGTATCGACCACTCTAGCATCAGACACTTGGTCCAGTCCCACCTGTTTGAGTCAAGTCCCTTCACTAAGGACTTCATAGCTCAGTTGGTAAAGAATCTGCCTGTAATGCAGGAGACCCGTGTTTGATTCTTGGGTCAGGAAGATCCTCTGGAGAAGGAAATGGCAACCCATGCCACTTCTTGCCTGGAGAATCCCATGGACAGAGGAGCCTGGCGGGCTACAGTCTATGAGGTCGCAAGAGTTGGACACAACTTAGGGACTAAACCACCACCACCTAACTAATAATAGAAAGGAGGAAAAAAGCCTCTTGGACCATTTTTTAAAAAAACTCAGAACAAATTTACATAAGCAACAACTCAAAACAGGCTTCATGCTTACAGATATAAGCAGATATACACAAAGATACAGAGTGCTGACAGGAAATAAAATTCAGACACAAAAATCTTCAAGTAACCAAACATTTTTATCCTTTCCTGCTTTTGGCCATTCAATACTAATCCCCCAAGGCTAATTTGGTCCAGATAGAATCTTACTTGGAAGCCTCAGTAAAACATCTGAAAACCTTCCCAGGAACATTAGGCATGTTGTTTTTCACATAGAAGAGTTTCCATTGTATCACTGCGTACTTTTGGTCTTTAACTATTTCTCTTTTGTCTTTCACACCATCTGACATCTTAATGGGAGATTTAAGTGAAGCGATCACATTTTCCAGTGATGACTATGTGCTTAGCATTTTGTGTATAGTGTCTTATGTAATCTTTATAACTTCGTTGTATGCATGAAGAAACTGAGTCCCTGGGATTGTTGTCACTTCCTGAGTTATCCCTTTAGTGTATAAAAACGTATATATATGATTAATCTGTACCCACACTCTTTCTGCCATGTGAAGTTGAGGAAGGGGATTTAGCTAGTGGATAAGCATCATTGTGTGAAATATGTATGATATGACTTTCAATGTTGTTTCTGTAATAAATGATAATTAAACATAAGTACTCTCATGGAAAAAGAACACTAGAAGGCAGACTATGTAAGTTCTAGATTTGACTTCCATACACAGCTAGGTGTGATTTGGGACCAACAGTAACATTTCTAGGCCTCAGATTCCTTCCGTCTGGAAGATTCAAGAAGGTAAATACCTCTGTCATCTCTGCTACTTTTATAGTCCCAGTGCCTAGGTGGGCCTTTGAAATTTAGTATGCTCTCGATAATGTTTATCAAATAAATGAATGAAAAAGAGAGTATAAATTGAGAAAGAAAAATGGCCATAAAACCTAGTGCATCACAGTACATTTTTCTCCATGCAAACATTCTTTGTTTACTTGTCTGTCTCCCGCTGGGAACTGAGACCTGCGGCTGTGGTCACAACTACCTCCCCATTCCCTGGAACGGTGTCTGATTCTCCCACCTGATCAGCTCCCAATAAGTAAAAAATTGTTTAAAAGTCTGGAACAAAGGACCATTTACTTCATCATCCTCACGAAGCTGTTCACATGGAAAGTAGGTTTGAATATCAGCGTGGGTTTCTTCAAGCACACGTTTACAGAACAGTGACAGTTGATTATGACCGAGAGTAAATCAAAATAAATGAAGCAAAATATAAAGTAACATAGATAACACTAAGTATTTCCCAATGTTTTCAGACTTTGGGGATACCCTGAATTTCTTGTATGGAAAAAAATGGATGTGTGAACTAATTAAGAAATCAAGTCAGAACTTTAATCCTTGAGTAGATGCCGGCCCTTTGTTGGTCGGTAACTCTTTATGTCTAAGCCATGTGAGTGTGTCCTAAGCCATCAGACCTGCTCATTTGATGTTCTCTTTCTTCCTTAGTCTGTGAATTTCTGGTACGTGCTGGTGATGAATGATGAGCACACAGAAAGGCGCTATCTACTCTTTCTCCTTCTGAGCTGGGGACTCCCAGCTGTAGTGGTGATCCTCCTCATAGCTGTTTTGAGAGCAGTCTATCATCAGAGCATGCCACAGATCTATGGACTCATCCACGGAGACCTGTAAGTACATCCAGGCAGCGCACACTGCCTCCTCAGCCCTTGTGTACCCAGGCAACTCTACTGATAGATGCTAGGAGCCATTGACTAGGGGTTCCGACTGAAGAAGCACCATGAAGACGTTTGTCTTCCTGCCACACCATCTAAATCTCTCCTTCCTCTGATTCTGTCTTCAAGAACTGTTGCCTCTTCAGTCCCTTTGATAGATGCTGTTTTCTCAGGTGGGTTGATGTATCCAGTGGTTCATAGCCATTTATATTGATATCTTACCATAGTTTAGTTTGTTAGATTGTGACAAACCAAAAATACCCAGTGAAATCAGGAAACTATGAAAATTTTGATCAAGAATGTGATCAGTGGAAACTTTGGAGTGTGGCACGTTGTCTAAGGAGTCTGGTGCTTTGGGGAGGGGGAGCAGAGTTTGGCAGGTACCTTCATCCATAAGATGCCTAAATACAAAAAGACTGTGTCAGAGTGAATGGAGAATGGCTGCAAGAGTGCATGGGAAGGAGCCATGGTCAACTAGGTCCTTCTGATACATTCTTATTAAAGTACACTACAGTCTTGAAATCTAACAGATCTTTATATGTGCATGTATATGCATGTCTTAATCCTGAATCTGGTATCTTACAACTTTGAGGACCACTCAACCCCTTCAACCCCTTTCTGTGATAATAAAGGTTAATCAACTCCCTTGATGTAATGAGGATTCAGAGAACAGAGTAATGTTTGTAAGTGAGAAAGAATAGCCTAGTTGCAATCTTATGAAGACAGTATTACCTCTTTATCTCACAGGTTATCGTGAAGAAAATAATTAGGTAATAGATGTGAAAAATCTTTTAAAATGAAAGTACTATGTAAGCAGAAGTTATTTTAATGTTATTATTGCCTATGATCAGTTATAATCATCCATTATATACTTAATCGATTAATGCTTGTTATTGATGTGTGCAGATACACTTCACACATAGGTAACATGCTAATATCCCACACCCCTTTTGACCAAAGGATATTAACTATGTAATACACACACAACTATTGACATACCATATATAGTAATTTTGTCTTTTTATTTAAATTCAGTAAGATTCCCTCATGCTCATTAATTTGTAGTATTACAACAATTGTATTAAAATATAGTATTATACTTTATCCATATAAAATTCTAAAAGCCTGATCTTCTAGAAAGGAGTAGTTGTGTCTTTTTACAATTATACTATGCCATTTAAAAATTTTTTGTTGGAGGGACTTCCCTGGTGGTCTAGTGGCTAAGACTTCGTGCTCCCAATGCGGATGGCCTGGATTTGATCCCTGGTCAGGGAGGTAGATCCCACCTGTCCCAGCTAAGGGTTCACAGGCTGCAGCTAAAGGTCCCACATGCCACAGCTAAGACCCAACACGGCCATTTATTTTTTAATGTTTTTAGAAAATAAAATAAATTTTATTGGAATATAGTTGATTTGCCATGTTGTATTAGTTTCAGGTGTACAGCCAAGTGCATCAGTTATACATATAATCCCCCCTCTTTTTTTTTTTCATCCTTTTCCTGGATAGGCCATTACAGAGTATTGAGTACAGTTTCCTATTCTGTACAGCAGGTTCTTATTAGCTATCTATTTTATATGTAGTAGTGTGTATATTGGAGAAGGAAATGGCAGCCCACTCCAGTGTTCTTGCCTGGAGAATCCCAGGGACGGGGGAGCCTGGTGGGCTGCCGTCTATGGGGTCGCACAGAGTCGGACATGACTGACGCGACTTAGCAGCTGCAGAAGTAGGTATATGTCAATCCCAATCTCCCAGTTTATCCCTTCCCTCCCTCATCCCCTTGTAACCATAAATTTGTTTTCTACATCTGTGACTCTCCTTCTGTTTTGTAGATAAGCTCATTATGACCTTTACTACTCCTGACTTTAATTTAAATCTTGGACTGCCAGGATTAATTTCAGAAAGTTCTGCATCTTTCTTTGTCAAATACAAAGTAACCATGAGACAAGTCCTGGTGGCCAGCAGCCGTCTCTTTCATGAGCTCCCTGGCAAGGCAGGATTATTTGGTGGCAGTTTTAGCATCACATGTGTATACACCCAGGCTGGATAAATGGGACCAATGCAAGTGATGTTAATTAGAAGAAACTACCTCTTGATACTTCTAAAAGGATTTTTAAAGAGAGAAATAAACTGTTTATACAAGAATGTCCAAATCAACTGAGTCTTAAACTATTTGCCTCTGAGGCTTGTGCAGAAAGTCCTTTATTACCAACTCAGCTATAATAAATGAAATGTAAAATATATTAACCTTTTCCCCAGTCTTAATAGTATAGGATTATTGAAACTTTGTTTGGTTAGTATAGGTTATTTTGCTTCTTCATTCACATATAATATTCATGTGAATTTATTCCAGTTTTTAGAAAAATTTGTATTTTTTGATATTGCTTTAATCTCAATGTCAGAAAGAATAATTACTATGTTATTTTGTAAAATATTTATGTAAAATATTTTATGCTTATATAATCATTTAAAAACATGCCTTTCCTCTGGGGATGATATGATTTGTGGTTGTAAAATAGTAGGACATCTGTTGTGCAGTAGTTGTTTGTAGTAATAAAACTTTTTTAGTTCAGATTTTTCCCTAAGTAGATCTCTACTGCATTAATATATTCAAGTTGTTACAATGCTTTAGTCAAATTTTGGAACCAAGATTATGATAATTACATAAAACCAGGAAGTGATCTCTCTTTTCCTATTAGCTGAAAAAGTTTACAAGTTTAGTGTTATCTCTTCTTTATTATTTTTGAAGAAGTCACACATGAAGCCAGCTAGGCCTCATGTTTTCTTTGCAGGAAGACTTTTAATTACAGATTCATTTTCTTTTAAACACATAGAACTATTCATATTTTCTGTATGCAGTTCTTTCTGTGTCAATTTGATAAATTGTCTTTTTTTCTAGGGATGTTTCTATTTCATCTACCTATTCAAATTTTTTAGTGTTTGTAGGAACGAATCTTTTTTTCATTCTTGATATTAGTAATTAGTATCTTCTCTCATTTTTTATCTCTTGATCAGTCTTGCTATGAATATTGTTGTTTTTTCCCAAATTCAACTTTTGACTTCTTGATACTCTCAATTGCACATTTATTTTCAATTTCATTGCTCATTTTCTTAATGTATTTTTAGGTTTCATCTAATTTTTCTTTTTTTATTTATTCTACTTATCTTACTTGATTTGTTTACTATGTGCTAGGTACTATGTATTTATTTTATTTATTTAAAAGAAATTTCCCCAGCTTTGTGGTGATATAATTCACATATATAATTTTATGTTTAAGGTATCCAGTGTGATGATTTGATACTCATATCTGTTGTGAATTAATTATCATAATAAGATGGTTAACACTTCCATCACCTCACATAATTTCTTTGTGTGTGTGTGTTTGTGTGTGATAAGAACATTTAAGATTTCTTCTCTTAACAACTTGCATGTGCATAATATATTATTGTTAAATATAGCCACCATGCTATACATTGGATCCCCAGAAGTTATTTATAACTAGCAGTTTGTGCCTTTTAACCAACATCTCTCCACTTTTCCCATCCTTGGGTCATAGCAGCCACCATTCTAACCTGTTTCTATGAGTTCAACTTTTTTAACATTCCTCATATGAATAAGGTTATATAGTATCTATCTTCCTCTGTCTAAATTATTTCACTTAGCATAATTCCCTAGAGATCTATCTGTGTTGTTGTAGTTTATTTGATATGAAGTAATTATTTGTGTTTTTCCTAATTTTTGATCCCTTTTATCCTAGAGAATTAAACTTGATAGAAATAAATAAATAAGGTCCAAGTAATTAGCCTCCAATTAAAATAAATAAATAAATAAGAACAGAACTGATGAACGACCAAAAAAATAATAATAATAAAGAATAGCTCAAGTCCAACATTCCCTTATTGATTATTTGACTGGGTGATGTATCTATTGTTGAAAGTGGGATGTTGAAGTCTCCTGCTATTACTGTATTTTTGTCCACTTCTCCTTTTAGATTGGTTAGTATCTGCTTAGTATATTTGGGCTCTCTGATGTTTGGTATGTGTATTTGTGATTGTTATATCCTCCTGATTAACTGGCCCTTTATCATTGTATCGTGGCCGTCTTTATCTCTCACTACGCCTTCTGAGTTAGTCTAGTTGTATGAGTATAGCTACCCCGACTCACTTTCAGTTTCTACTTGATGGAATATCTCTTTTCATCCCTTCACGTAAGCTCATGTGTGTCCATAAAGGTGAAGTGAATCTCTTGTAGGCAGCATATATTTGGGTCTTTTTTAAAAAATCTATCCAGCATTTTGTTCCTTTATTTTGGAGAATTTAATCTATTTACATTTATAATTTTTTTTGGGGGGGGAACTTTTTTTTTTTAAATAAATTTATTTATTTTAGTTGGGGGCTAATTACTTTACAATATTGTAGTGGTTTTTGCCTTACATTGACATGAATCAGCCATGGGTTTACATGTTTTCCCCATCCTGAACCCCCCTCCCACCTCCCTCCCCATCCCATCCCTCTGGGTCATCCCATTGCCCCAGCCCTGAGCATTTGTCTCATGCATCTATTTACATTTAGAGTAATTACTGATAAGGACTTACTGATGCATCTTACTGTTTTTTGGCTATTTTATTGTTCCTTTGTTCTTTTCCACTTCTCTTGCTAATCTTCCTTTTTGAATTGGTGATTTTCCATAGTGATATGTTTTGATTTCCTTCTCTTTATCCTTTATGAGTCTACTATAGATTTTTGCTTCATGGTTACCATGAAGCTTACGTAAAATATCTTACTAATATAACATTAAATTTTATACTAATAGCAACTTCATCTACATACAAAAACTGCTTTTACTACTCCATTTTACTTTTGGGGGTCACACTTTACATCTCTTTGTATTGTGTATTTATTAACAAATTAATGCAGTATAGTTATTTTTAATACTTCTGTCCTTTAACCTTTTAAATACAGTTACATTGTCAACACACTGCCTAATTACTGTATCAGAATATTCTGAATTTGACTATATACTTACCTTTACCAGTATGTTGTATATTTTTATATGTTTTCATGTGAGCAATTAGTGTCCTTTCTTTTCAGCTTGAAGAACTCCTTTCAGCTTTTCTTGTAAGGTGAGCCTAGTAATGATGAATTCCTTTGGTCTTTGTCTTTTCTAACTGACAGCTTTGCCAAGTAGGGTATTGTTGGTTGGTAGGTTTCTCTTTCAGCACTTTGAATATATCATTCCACTCCTTCCTGGGATATCTCTAAGGTCTCTGCTGAGAAATCCACAGATGGCATTATGGAGATAACGTTGTAGGTTACAAGCTTTTTTCTCTCTTGCTGCTTTTTAAGATTCTTTCTTTGTCTTTGATTTTTGATAGTTTTATTATGTGTTTTTTTGGAGAAGGTCTCTATAAGTGTAGTTTGGGGACATCTATTATTTGTCCCCAAATAATATTGTCCCCATCTATTATTTACTCAGAAGTCCAAGAAACAACTTTACCAGATGATACGTGGCTATCTTATATTCAGCAAGGTTAAAAGTAATCTCGTAAATATGTGCTTTGACCTACAGTCTCTATGAGAAGTCCACAATCTTCCAGGGTTCTCAAGCTGTGAACTTGAGCGTTTTTCTACTTTTTTCCCCCTTATATTGCACATCCTATTAATCACGAATTGTTTCCTAACCCAACTTCTTAAATCTTTTCCTAATCTTCTTCATCATTTTCGTGTCTTATTTCATCACCATCTCTTCAGTTCATCTGTGTCATCTTTGTTTAGTCTGTTGGATTACCTTTTAGCTTGTGTTGTTATCTCTAATTTCTTCCTTTGATAACCCATCCACTAAATTTTGAAATATGGAAATGATTATATAACTCTGATGCTTAAAATTCAAGTTATTTTTCATCACCTCAAGGTCATGGATGTTAGGTTATCCACATTGACTCTAAACTGTTGAACTAGCTTCTTTCAGCACCCTTCCCACCCATCCTTTCCAGTTACCCTTTGTAACTAAGCCACTTGACATTTCCCATGGTCTCTTACGCCTGTACCTTTAACTATATCTTCTATATCTCCAATGCTTTCCTTATGTCTGCCCCCCCAAATACCTGTTTTTCCCTCTAAATGCCAGCTTAAATATCAGCTGCTTGAAGTATCTATTTTCATATTAAAGCACTGCCTCATATATACTCTTGGTAGACTCAAAACTTTTCATAAATCCTGTGATTGTACCAATCATACTATATTATGAGTATTTGATGAAGTTAATTATGCAAATTTAAACTCAGCCTGGAGGTCAGTGATTAATCCCAGAATATATGGTAAAAACAATAAATTTATGAAGAACGTAGAGTTTAATTTTTCCCTTGATGGAAGTAACTGAACTAGAAAAAAGAAAAGCCTTAACAACCAAGGTAAGTGTATACACATGTGGGTATAGAGAAAACTTCCATGCTTTCTCTATGCAATAATATATGTATAATAAAATTTTACATAGTAAAATTATTAGCAAAATGTATCTAAAATACTTGTGTGTGTGTTAGTCTCTCAGTTGTGTCTGACTCTTTGCGACCCCATAGACTGTAGGCCGCTGGGCTCCTCTGTCCATGGAACACTCCAGGGAAAACTACTGGAGTGGGTTGCCATGCCCTTCTCCAGGGGATCTTCCCGACCAAGGAATCGAACCCAGGTCTCCTACATTGCTGGCAGATTCTTTACCATCTGAGCCACCTGGGAAACCCTGTTCTAAAATACCTGGAAGTCACCAAATGATACTAATGTCTAAACATTTTAAATACTGTGTGAGATTTGCCGTATCTTATAAGGAAAAAGTTTTCTTTAGAAAAAAATTCTAATTCACCAAGACCAGTGGATTTTTGAATCTAGACCTAAATTGCACAACATGATTTGGAAAAAGATTTTAAAGAGCCTATAAAATATTAAATTTAGTTTTGTCTATGAAGTAGAGCATCCAGTATAGACTTGTTTCTGATTGTTTGTCACTGAGCCAGGTAATCCTACGAATCTATGAAAAATTATACTCTACTCAAAGTTAACAAAAGAAGACTTCTATACTTTAAAGGTTTTTTTAAAGACATTTTCATAACTTCTTGAAAATTGTGCTAGAAACTCCTCTAGTTGTTTTTTTAGTCTTATAATTGATAAGTGCTTAACTAAAGTAAAGCTAAAATAAATGATATCTATCCTTGATTGATTTCCATTAGTTACCAGATGTAAGTCTATTAAGAATACCCAGAGGTAGTCCCTTTTAAGTGGTTTATATTTAGTGTCTTTGGAAGTAGCCACCTATTTTTCTTGGATTGGCTTCTCAGCTGCTTTAGGGAAAGGAAAAAATCTGAAGAATCTCTAGCTTTATCATACCAAGAGCAGAGGAAAGAGAGTATAGCACTGAGTCAGAAGCCAGGATGGAAGCCAAGGGAACATGGGCCTGAGAAATTGTCCCTAAAGACATAACTTGCTGTTAATCTGGGGCCACAATTATGTGACTGTGGAAGGATAGAATGACTGAGAATGAGTGCCAGAGGAGAGGACAGTGAAAAGTTACTTATCTCCATATTCCAGTTTTCCTACCTCTGAGCTCTAAGACCCTGACACACTAATAAACGTCAACAACAGTGGAAGTGATTTAACCTGATAGGTTGTTTTGTGCTTCCCAATCACTTGCATTTTCCTCTTTCTTGCTAAGTTGTATGAATTCAAACGTAAAGAAAAATCAGCAAATTATTTATTGAGTAGCTATTAATACTATGTGCTAAAGCATAACTGAATTCTCTTCTGTTTAAGCTAAGTATTTATTTGCTTGTGATAAAAAAAAAAAAGCCTAACAATTTAAAAATCAATTGCTTTTTTTTTTAAGTTTTTAAGTATTTTAGTTTCTTAGTATGTTTGGTATCATGTTTTATTTTCAATATTCTTAGCAAATCTTAATTATAACCCATTCTGATTATCCTGCTCCTGAACTGAATTACCTGTTTTATAAATAACACAGTCCTCTGAAAACAATCTAATTTTGCTAGCTATGTTAGGAGAAATCTTGTTAACACGGAGGAAAAATCTGTATACTCTAAATTAGAACTAAGTAGAAGTAGTGGTGCTGTATGGGGCTTATGATATTATGTGAGAGTCTTTATTGAAGTACTTGAAAAGAGAATCATGAAAAAAATATTTGTGAATGTGGGAAGCCTATTTACCTATCTTCTTAGAGAACATTAGAGAAAATCATTGTAGAGAAAATCATCTGAGGATTAGAGAAAATTGGTATAAGTCTATGGAAGAGAGATGTTGTCAGGATCTCTTCATGGATTTTCTCAGGTGGGTGGTATATTATTGCACATGGATGTGTATGTACACACAAAGAGAGAAATGCATGAATAGAAATAGTAGCAATCTACTAGCATTTTTCATTTATTCAGAACTCCAAAATAAAGAAATATTGAGTGAATGCTTCCCTAAGGGGTCTTAGAATCATGGAACCAAAGGGTTGGAAAATCTCCAGCTTGCCTTAATAAACTTGCAGTCATGTCCTCACCAGCATATCATGATTCAAGCTCCCGTTCAAAGACTCATTAGCTTCTTGAACTTCTGATTCTAAACATACTCAGTTTATCTGACCTTTTATAGCTGCCGATTATACAACTCATTCTACCATCCTTACCTCATTCTCTTAGCTCATGTTAGCTTTAACTCCCCTAACACCAGCTTCAGCTTTTCTGACTATCGCTGTATCTCGGTGAGAAAAATTCCAGCTGGTGCTTTGTCTTACATCCCTCATGGCTTCTCTTAAGTCCCTGGATTCTCTTCTCCACAGACAAAGGGGAATGTAGGTGAAAAGGGAACTTGATAAAGCATTGAATCCAGTGTCCTTCCAATCCTTGAGTAATCTTTACAGCATCACTGACAAATGTTCATTCACTTTATATTTGAACTGCTCTCTGAGAAGGCATGTATTTCCTCTCAGGGCTTTTCACACAGTGTAGAAATCTTTTAGATTCTGGCTCAAAATCTAATTGCCAGACTCACACCAAAAAACCCCTAAACATTTCAATTTAATAATCCTCCAGTTTGTCCCTATTCTTTTGCTTCCAAGCTAAACATTTCTGATTTGTTCAAATATTTCCACATAAAGCATGCTTTTGTGTGTCTTTTCATTATCTTAGTAGCTCCCCTCTATACTTGTTCTATCTATCCATCTATATCAGTCTTCTTCTACATTTTATTTTTGAAAGAATTTTAAACAGACAAGTTGAAAAAAACTATCAAGTTCACATATACCCTTCACCCAAGAACATATATATACATGCTTATATAACCATAGTACAATGTTCAAAACCAGGAAATTAACTATGAGAAAACACACTTAACTACATAGCAAACATTCCTCAAATTTCACCAGTTTTCATCATCTTTGGAGACAAGCGTGTGGTTTTATTAATGTATCTCAATATACTAACATGCTGCTGCTGCTGCTGCTAAGTCGCTTCAGTTGTGTCTGACACTGTCCGACCCCATAGATGGCAGCCCACCAGGCTCCCCCGTCCCTGGGATTCTCCAGGCAAGAACACTGGAGTGGGTTGCCATTTCCTTCTCCAATGCATGGAAGTGAAAAGTGAAAGTGAAGTAGCTCAGTCGTGTCCAACTGACTCTTAGCGACCCCATGGACTGCAGCCTACCAGGCTGTGTGGCAACTTAGTTTCCCAACCAGGGATCAAACCTGTACCCCCTGTATTGAAAGCACAGCCTTAACATCTGGACCAGCAGGGTAGTCCCATGTAGTCTAATTTTTATTTATGGGACATTTTGTGTATCAGTATATATCAATCGCATTTTGTTCAATATTATATTTATTTCACCAACCTTCTATTGGTAGACTTTTGAACTATTTCCATTTTTTCTTTGTAACATAGTTGTAATGAACTTCCCCATATAGGTATCTTTGTATACTTGTGTTATTGTTTGCCATAGGATGAATTTTGAGCAGTGGGATGACTCATTCAAAGAAGACATAAATTTTGTACTTTAAAAGATAGTATTAAAGTATTTTCCAAAAATGACACACACAAAATATGACAGAGCCTGTTACAGCACATTCTTGACAACTCTGGGCTTTATAAAATATTTTTCAGTACTTGCCAACGTGCGATACATATATTTATATATACATGTAAGGATAGATATATTTTAGATGTTTATACCCATAGATGTTTTTATCTATCTGTTCACCACTCAACAGGCTCTGGTGCTTTGGCTTAGTCGCTCGGTTGTGTCTGACTTATTGCAACTCATTGAGTTGCAGGCTCCTCTCTCCGTGGGATTTTTCAGACAAAAATACTGGAATGGGTTGCCATTTCCTTCTCCAGGAGACCTTCCCAACCCAGGGATCGAACCTGAGTCTCCTGCACTGCACGCGGATTCATTACCAAGTGAGCCACTAGGGAAGCCCCTATGTTTTATATATATATACATACACACACACACACATATACTTTAATAGCTTCATTTATTATGTATCAGATGTTATACTAAGTACACGTGTACATTTATATATCGTTTATATATTTATTTACCATTTTATTTCTTTTGTGACTTGCTTGTTCATCTCTCTACATTGATTTTTCTGATTGTGCATGTTTTCCAATAATTTGAAGAGATTTTTTTTGGTCTTGTTTTCTTTTTCAGTTTTTTTGGAGGTGAGGTGCACTATATTAGGGCTATTAGCTTTTGTCTCACTTGAATTTTTATTTCTTTATTAACACATCTATCTGTTTGTAAGGAAAATTTCCCTTTTAATGTATGAGATAAGCTTTTGTGTGATATCAGACAATTTCAGAGAATTATTTTAAGTGTTTTATGTGCTAATTAAATTTGCTAAGTACAATAATAGTACAGTTAACATGTTGGGAACATTTAAAGTGATTTATTCAGGGTCACACTGGTGAAAACGTGTTGCCACAAGACTCTCAGTCTGTGTTCCTCCTAATTTATTAACTAGAGGCAGAATCAGGAAGAATAATGATTACTTTTTAATGCAGAGTGCTAGGAATTTAGGCATCTGAAATATCAAACTGAATAAAGCGTTAGGAAAGAGGTAGTTGTAAAACTGCAGGAGATGGAGTTGTAATGAGAGATGCTTGTGAATTGCATTTCATCTTGCTTATTTCCTTTAAAAATTTTACATATAAAATGGAAGAGTTGATCAGCTTTCATTTTCAGATGCTCTGTGTTACAAGGTATCTTATAATGTATCAAAACCTCTCATTTGGAAAACAGAAAGCTCATACAACCACAAATGGTCAAGCCTGTATTAGTTCAGGAAGCAAATCAATTATTTATAGAGGAAGTTTTGTTGACGTCTCTAATGAAAAAGGAAATGCCCACAAATACAAACAATTCGTCCAACAGGATATTTAGTGACTAAAGGAAACTATTCCTGGCTCAAAAGAATATTCTGACAGTTGATTTTGGGGTTGTATTTTCTAGCTTTTAGCTTTTCAAGAGCAAGGAATCTGCTTGCTATTTTTTTCCTTAAAATAATATTTTTTATTGTAAAATTAATCATTGTTTTAGAAATTATGGAAAACTTAGAAAATGTGATTTTAAAAAGTCAGATTATTCCTATATTCAAATATTAGCACTTCTAGTTGTATGTGTGTTTCTATCTAATTTATAGATTTTTGTTTTTATAATGTAAAATTGAGGTCACACAGTTTTATCTCCTTATTTCACTTAATATTACATCATTAGATTTTCCCATGCCATTGGTATAGTGTGTTAGTCGCTCAGTCATGTCCAACTCTTTGTGATCCCATGGACTGTAGCCCATCAGGCTCCCCTGTCCATGGGATTCTCCAGGCAAGAATACTGGGGTGGGCTGCCATTTCCTTCTCCAGCCATTGGTATACCTCCACATTTTAATGGCATCACACAATCTCTCTCTCAAGATAGACTTTATCATAGTGCATTTACCATTCTCCAGTATTGGACATTTAAGTTCTTCCCTTACTTCATTTTTAATATTTAAAAAATCTTTAGTAAGTGTTCTGTGTCAGATTTCTACATCACAGATTTCTTGAAATTACTGGATTAAAAATATGAAATTTTTAGAAATATTGCCAAACCGTCATCCAGAAAGGTTGAAAATTTAATCTTAATGATATTTCTGGAGAGTACCAGTCTCCCAACAACAGTGCTGGTCTTGATTATGAGCTTTATGGTTTTGATAGGTAAATGCAGTTCATTAAACTTTTCCAGAGAAACAGAACCAATAGGGTATAGACAGGTGATAGATAGAGAAAGAAAGAAATTTATTGTTAGGAATTGACTCATGACATTACAGAGGATAGCAGTTGCCAAGATCTGCAGACAAAGTCAGCAAGTTGGAGACCTAGGAGAGCTAGTTGTGTAATTCCAGTTCAGAGGCTGGCAGGCTTGAGACCTCAGAAGAGGTGGTGTTTCAGTTGGTGTCTGAAGGCAGGAAAAAAGCCAGTGTCCCAGTTCAAAGACCATCAGGTAGGAAGAATTCTCATAAGGGAAAGCAGTCTACTTTACTCTGTTTATCTACCAATTTAAATACTAATCTCATCCAGAAACACCCTCATAAACACAGGCAGAATAATATTTGACCAAATATCTGGGCATCCCATGGCCCAGTCAAGTTGACAAATAAAATTAGCCATCACATGCAGTGATTTATTATTGTTTCTATTGCTGGTTCCTTAATGAAACCAGAGTTTGAATACATTTTTATGTACTTGGCCATTCTTATTTCTCTTGTAAATTGTTCATGTTCTTTGTTTTTCTGTTTTTTTTTCCATAGATTTGTGAGAGCTTTGTTCCTATTAAAGATATGATTCCCTATAGTATTTGATGAAATATTTGTCACAACTTCATGTTATGTACATTTTTAATTTGTAGTAAAACCTATCTATCTTTTCGTGAAATGTGCATCTTGTATGCTTAGAAAAGTTTTGTGTTCTTTCAACATGAATATCTATTTCTTCCTTAATTTCAGAAAATTTTTCTTCAGTTGCATCCTTAATACCTTTCTGTTTCTTTCCATTTAGGGAGGTTTATTATTTCCTAAATGCCACCTAACTTATTGGATCCTCGTATCTCCCATATATGCATTATATTCTCCCTAATTTCTTTTCCCTGTGTGTTTTTTTGTCTCAAATATTTTCTACTTTTTGATAATTTAGTTGCTTGCTGTATTTTGTATTTTTATGCTCTTAAATAATTTATTATTTTTTCCAGATATTATTTTTCACATCAGAACTCTGGAAATAATTTATTATTATTATCTAACATTTTATATTACAGAGATTAGCCTGATACTGGTTTTCCATTAAGGTAAATTTATTCTTCACCTTGGATGCTTGTAGATCTTTAACATTTTATTTCTGTAATGTAAAAATTGGGGCTGAATATATTTATAGTTATAACTATTTGATCCTTTAAATGTTTACTTGGAGTCTTAACTCCACAGACGTAGTGTGCTCTGATCCTCTGAGTTTTCCGATCAGATGTATTTTCTTTGCTATTTTTTCATTCTTCTGGAATCAAAGATACCAAAGCATTATGAGTATGTATCACTGTCCTTTGTCTTCTGTGATCATAAGAATCACAGTGTTTTAATTGTTTTGAATTCCTTGCCTTCTTCCCATGCATTCTGCCACAGCTGCTCACGTTTGAAGGCCCTGTCAGTCAGTTGAGTTTCAGCATTGTCATTCTGTTCATCGTGGTTTCCAAGGCAGATTTCAGTTGTTGCATATTTTCCCTCATTTCTTTTGCTTCTTTGACAGTTCCTTCAGACAGCATTTGTCTAGGCCTGATTTTACTTCTTTTCCTTAGGCTTTGCCTTCCTTCTTAATTCTATTTAAGTTCTAAGCAGTTAAAATTTTTTTTTCTGGCCTCTTAGTAATTTTCAAAATCAGTATCTTTTTTAAAAGGTTTCACTGTTTCTCCTTATGTATCCTGTATTGATGCTTCAAAAATTATTTACTCGTCCTGGAATGAGATTTCCCTGGAGCCTTGTGTTGACCAATACATAAAGCTGTGAAGGTTTGCTCTGCTTGCTCTGTTCTTAGTTAGAGTCTTCTTTTTGAGTATTGAGGCTGATTTAAGGTCCATGTACATACTAACAGCCCAATTAACAATAATGTGTAGCATATATCCATTGCAGGTCTATGGGATAGAATGGCATTTTCATCTGCCTACATAGCCTGGTTGTCTGCCACTTTAAGCTAATAGAATACATGAGAAATGTCAACCCCCAATAGGCACTGCTGTCAAGGTTTTTCCGGTCTCTATACCTGTGAAATATATCTTTCCTAGGAAATCATACTTCTCAGACTACCACACCCAGTACAGTCCCTTTTCCTTCTATTGCTCCTGTAGATTTGGTGAACTGCAGGCTTGGATGAAGGTCAATGGCTAAAGGTCATTGGTATCAACCGGATCGGTGGACTGATAGCAGGAGGAAAAGAACTCTGGCTATCTTACCAGGAAATTCTGTGACGTGTTTAGCTTGCTAGTGATAGAGACCCTGGCTCTTATTAGCTAAATGAATGCCATGTAGCTCATGGCATAGGTAACTTGTTTCTTCAAGTTACAGAGAAATTAAGGTGCAAAGCCTGAAAAGATTATGGTTAGTGCAGCTGGGATTAAACCCAGTGGGTCTACTTATCTATAATTCCAGAGATGCTCTCTCATACTGGAAATCCTGTTCTGCTTAAAACAGAGTAACTGATGCTATTTTATACTGAATACCTGATAATTTCTCAGAAGATAGAGGAAGCAGTAAGGCAAACTTGCCATAATTCTGTTCAATTCGAGAAATAGAAACAATAAGATCCAGCAGATATCACCCTTTGCCAGATGGAGCCCTTGATAAACAGAGGAGGAAAGCCTGCACGTAGTTAGATATGTGTGCACACTGAAATTTAGGAAGCTCAATTTTGAAACACTCAGACAAAAATTAGATAATATTCTATGATAATATTCAGAGACTGTGAACAGAAATACAGTACTAGAGGAATTAAAAAGTAAATGGAATGGTTACAAATAGTTTTAAAGAGGAAAAGGGGAAAGAGAGTCATCAAAGTCAATGGGGTGTGTGTATTCTTTCTGGTGGACTCAGATGTAACAAGGACAGGCCTAGCGAAGGCAAGTAGGAAAGCATCATTAATAGAAAAAGAATGGCCAGCGTAAGAAAAAGGGAAGCTTAAACCTCGGATGACGTGAGACTTGAGGAAAACATGATAAAATGACACCTGGAGGGAGAGGGGGCCATTTGAAGTTATCGTTCTGGTTCAAGTTACACTCAGCGATGGGGAGGACATCTACTATAGGAAAGCATTTAACATTTGAAACAGAAAACACGGTTAAGGTAGTTTGGTTTTAACTTTCTCTGTCAAGTAGAAAAAATCTCTAGAGGGAGAAAAAAAGACTTCTGATAAAAAGACTGGAACTCCCAAAGAAGTGAACTGACGGTAAGAGCACCTAGAGTTCTAAAAAACTTCACATTTCTCTTCCCGCGTTAATGATGCTATTCCAATATGAGAGAATTTGCTGAACGGACATTGAGTGATACAGGACAGTTAGGTAACAGAAGACAAATGGAGAATATGCAGATATTTTCCCCAGTTTCATTAAAAGGACTCGCCATCTTCCTGGTCCTGAAGAAAGTTACCAAAATATTTTTTCTTTTTTTTCATTTTAAATTACTTTTTTACTACTTTACACAGATAAAATTTCTTAAATCTAGGTAGACAAATCAACCTCAGATACTTATATTTTGCTTCCTGTTTTAAAAATCTATAGAGCTAATTGATTTTTATCAGATTACAGTCATCATACTTTTCAAGAAAAGGGTTTAAGCACCGTATTGCCAATAATCAGTAATTGTGTGTTCTTCACTTTAATGAGAATATGACTAGATTTTCATCATTAAGCATAATTGCTGCTCAGTGATACATGAAAACACTCAAACATATATATACACATTCCTTTATCAGACTGGAATTTTCAATTCTACTCATTATGCACTAAAATTTTAACTGGGTTCATGGCTAAATTCAGGGGATTTCTCCTTTCTATCATCCTATTTTTTTTTCTTTTTGACAGAAATAAAACTCGGGGAATTTCTTACCTTCAGATAAGTATTTCTTCGAAACATCTTCTTAAATTTATTCCTTAGGAGTGCTTAGAAAACAGAAAGTGATGATAACCTGTGTATACTCTTAGACTAATTTCCTTTATGAAGGATGTGTCTGTATATCAGGAGAATGCTATAAACACCGTAAACTATGACATAGATTCCTATTACTTTGTTAAGGACATGATAGTAAAATATGGACTGGATATGGTTAAGTTGTTTTATGCCTGCTTAAGTAAATGTATCTGAAGGGTATTGATTTAATAATTTGTTTTGAATTCTGAAGTTAAAGTGAAATGCAAAGAACAGCCTGTCAGGAGAAGAATGGAGGGTGTCAAGTGATATTATGTAGGGATTTATGAATAGAAGCAGGGCCTTGTTATGAAAGAAAAGTCTTAGGGGACAAATAGAGCTTTCTTCAAACATGTGAAGAACTGACATAACAAAAAGGGAGACCTGGAGAGTCAAGCTTTGATGGAAAGCTAATTAAATGACCTCTAAAGTTCTTCTACTCTCAATGGTTTATAATTTGATTCTTTTTTATAAATCCGAAATACTGATTTGGGTTTTTTAATTGCTTTTAAATATAACACACTGCATTCAACCCTACACTAAAAAGCAGACTTTGTATGCTTTTTCAGAATTCATTTTAAACTTAAAGATTATATGCTAGTTTTAGAGTAAATGCTCAGTTAATACTCAATAAATGAATTTGGTTGGCTGATTTACTTTAAGATTCTACTTGTTGCTAAAATATCACTTAGGATATAATTCATAACCCCAAAATTGGCATTTCCTATGGGGAAAAAGACATGCCAAGATACTCATAAAAGATAAATTTAGCAGTAATTAAAAAAAAAATCTATTTTGAAAACATTCAGAACTTTCTTTTATTTAAGCTTCTTATTTTTTATTGGGGAATAGCCGATTAACAAAGTTGTGACAGTTTTAGGTGAACAGTGACGGGACTCAGCCATACCTACACATGAAAGTGTACAAAACTTTTTTAAGGCAACAGTTCCAATTTGTTTGCCACTAATCTTTATGTTGTGAAAATCTGCTTATGCTGCATTCTCCAGCTAATTATCAGCCATACTATTTGTCTAGGTGCTCAGGCAAGAACATCTGGCAGCTTCCTCTCACCTACTTTCCACATCCTCTTAGTCACAGGGCTATCGATCCTTTTGATAACACTTGAGGCCTGTTCCCTCCTGTCCTTTCTATTTCATAGATCTAATTCAAGTCCCTGTAGTCTTGAACAAAGCCTGTTGCAATAGCTTCACAGTCAGTTATCATATTATTTACTCCCCAGTCTAATCCTTTCCTTGTACTATCACAGAGTTCATTCTAAAACAAGATCTGCTTAAAACCTTTCAACAACTCTCTGGAAACAAAATTCAAACTCCTATAAACAGCAGGCAGCACCACTGATGCTTTGGCCCCAACCTATAATTTTTTTCAGCCGTTCATACCCACTTGTGTATGCTAAGCCCTGGATCATCTATACTTTTCAAACTAGAGTGTTAATAAAATGCCCCAGAGTTGTAGACAGAGCCTCAATGTAGACATGGTTTATCTTCCTGAAGTTTAATTAAAAAAAAAAAAAAAACACAATAGCTTAGTTGATAAATAAAATACTAGTTTTATACCAAATATATTATGCCCTGTGATATTTGAGTGGGAATACAGGCATGTGGCCTTATAGGGGCAGATCCAGATTTCAGGCCAACTATGGAGAGACCGAAAAGATCACTGGTTGTTGCCAGAGACTGGGGAAGGGAGGAGCATCAAGGTGGGGTGCAGAGGATTTGTTTAGCGTAGTGACATGTTCTGTATTATACTACAGCAATGAAGATTTCATTGTACATTTGTCCAAACCTGTAAAATGCACAACGCCAAGGATGAGTTGTAATGTAAACTGTGGACTTTGGGTGATTATGATGTGTCAATGTAGGTTTATCAGTTATATAACCCATGGGCCACTCCTATCGGGGAGGCTATGTGTGTGTAAGGGCAGAAGATGTGGGAGATATCAGGACCTTTCCCTCAGTTTTGCTGTGAACCTAAAACTGCTCGAAAAGCTATGAAGTCTTAGTAAAAAAAAACAACAACAACTATATATATATGTAAGTATATTGAGCATCATCTTATTCATTGGATATATTTCTGACAGAAGAGAAATAGGGGCCTGATAATAATCTGAAGCATTTTCCACAGGCCAGCTTTCGAGTGTGTACGTTCTAAACCTTGTTTCTCCTCCATACTCTTCTAAGGCTGGACTCAGTTGCACGTTTTCATATTTTGGTATAACCTCTGACCCTGCACGTCCTTGTCATTGATGCCCAGTGAGGTGGTACGATGGGTGATGTCTAATAATCAGTTCAGTTCAGTTCAGTTGCTCAGTCATGTCCAACTCTTTGCAACCCCATGGACTGCAGCACGCCAGGCCTCCCTGTCCATCAGCAACTCCCAGAGCCTACCCAAACTCATGTCCATTGAGTCGGTGATACCATCCAACAGTCTCATCCTCTGTCGTCCCCTTCTCCTCCCACCTTCAGTCTTTCCCAGCATCAGGGTCTTTGCCAAGGAGTCAGTTCTTCACATAAGGTGGCCAAAGTATTGGAGTTTCAGCTTCAACATCATCTTTCCAATGAATATTCGGGACTGATTTCCTTTAGGGTGGACTGGTTGGAGGATCTCCTTGCAGTCCAAGGGACTCTCAAGAGTCTTCTCCAACACCACAATTCAAAGGCATCAATTCTTCTGTGCTCAGCTTTCCTGGTAGTCCAATTCTCACATCCATACATGACTACTGGAAAAACCATAGCCTTGACTAGATGGACCTTTGTTGGCAAAGTAATGTCTCTGCTTTTTAATATGCTGTCTAGGTTGGTCATAACTTTCCTTCCAAGGAGTAAGTGTCTTTTAATTTCATGGCTGCAGTCACTATCTGCAGTGATTTTAGTGATGTCTAACAATATGTCATGATAAATGGAAGTGACTCTAAGCCATGCGAATATATCCCACAGATGCCAGCAGAACTGATCTCCTCTGAATTTCCCCTTAGCCACACTGCCAGTCATTCCACGATCACCTAACGCAAGAGGCAGTGTGACAGAAGAGAAGTTGGGATTGAAAAGACAGCAATCTTAACTGATTTCAATGAAAATATCCTAGTTTTATAAATTTTGCAAAAGCTCATGCCCAGGTGAACATATTTCTAGGGCCACTACCAAACCCCTGAAAAGGGTGTATTCAAGTGAGTGGCCCTGAAGCATAAACTTCATTCACCAGGTACATCTACCTCTAGTTCATTTTAGGAAAGACCGCAGTCTACTGATACCTGGTCATATATATGTTGGGAGTCTAGGGGATGATTCAAAAGCGTGTCCCTCCAGTGTAGCTTAGGATCATTCCAAGAAGCTTTCTCTCCTTGATCTCTCGACTTACTTTGTCCCTTGGCCCTGCTCCGTCTTGCTACTGCATCTTTTTCCATTTCTCCATCCTGAGAGATTAGTCCCCTTGCACCCTCAGAGCACAGCATATACAAGAAATACAACTGCTTCTCTTGGTAATACTGATTTTCCTTCATGCCTTTAAATACTTGATATACTGAAAGACCTTTCCCTCCCTCGTGGAGAGGTTGAGATGGAACAAAGAAGATAAAGAAGACAAGTGAAAGTGAAAATACATACAGATAATGGAAAGTTCTGACAAATTTTTGCAGCCAAATAGATAAAGAAATTTCTCTAGGCAGTGAGTCTTCTCAAGCTGCAACTGCAGATCACCAGAATAACCCATTCATTCTTTGCCATTAATGATTATACGTGGTGAAGTCTAAGAAGCACTGCCCTTGACATATTCGACGATTTGCCCTTTCTGAAACATGCCAAGGCATTTCATGCTTTACCCTTTGTCCTTTTTTGGAAGCGCATTTCCCTTCTTCTCTGCTAGTGAACTTTCGCTCAATGATTAAGGTCTAGTCAAAGGTTGTTTACTCTATGAGACCTTCTAAGAACACCTCAAGCACAATTCATTGTGTTGCCTTCTTTTCCTGTCATGTCTTTAACTCCTGTTTTCTCACTTACAAGACAAGTCTTACAGTTAAGTATTTACCTGTCTCCCAGTTAGGTCATAATTTTTATGAAGACAAGGCCTTATTATTCTTTATAATCCTGGAACCCACCCTGCCAGTGTTGTGCTGGTTAATGGTTAAAGTGCTCCGTGGGAGCAGGACGCAACTGATCTGCAGCCTTAGTTTCCAGGTTGTAAATGCTCCCACCGTGGCTAGATTCGAGCTACCAGTGTGACTGCCCTGAAAGGAGAGGTGGAAAGAGATGCATAATAGCATACCATTATATGATATTTCTACCTGCACATATATAATAGGTATATGGGTAATAATAAAGAAAGTGAAAGTGAAGTCACTCAGTCGTGTCTGACTCTTTGCAACCCCATGGACTGTAGCCTACCAGGCTCCTCCATCCATGGGATTTCCCAGGCAAGAGTACTGGAGTGGGTTGCCATTTCCTTCTCCAGAGGATCTTCCCGACCCAGGAATCGAACCCGGATCTCCCGCATTGTAGGCAGACGCTTTACTGTCTGAGCCACCAGGGAAGTCCCATGGGTAATAATAAAATGTAGTCAAATATTGTTGTTGACCCAGAAGTTCATTCGGGTTTTTCTGTATGATGTTACGGAAAAACCCAAATGTACTTTTTGTCCAACCCACTAATTAGAAGATGATAAGTTTTGAGTTGGTGATGGACATGGAGGCCTGGTGTGCTGCATGAAGTCCATGGGGTCTCAAAGAGTCGGACGTGACCGAGCGACTGAACTGAAGTTTTAAGTATTTATTGCTTTTGCTTTTAATATAGTTAACTGTAAGCCTGTATAATTTCATTTTTAATAATAGCTCTATTTGACAGCTGGTTCACAAAAATTCTTAAAAATGTAACAGTCTGTTCCCATGAGTTCGTATAAGCCAGCATCAGCACAGTACTGTTTGTAGCTCCTTAGAAGCAAACGTTGACGAATCATAATGATCATTTTCAGAGGATTCTCGTAAAAAATCATGTTGACAGTGGAATAGGGACACTAATATTTCCCCCAAGTAGATAATGATATTGTTGTTGTTCTGTCACTAAGTTTTGTCTGACTCTTTGTGACCCCATGAACTACAGCACACCAGGCTTCCCTGTCCTTCACTGTCTCCCGGAGCTTGCTCAAACTCATGTCCATTGAGTCGGTGATGCCATCCAACCATCTCATCCTCTGTTGCCCCCTTCTCCTGCCTTCAGTCTTTCCCAGGATCAGAGTCTTTTCCAATGACTCAGCTCTTCGCATCAGGTGGCCAAAGTGTTGGAGTTTCAGCTTCAGCACCAGTCCTAACAAAGAATGTTCAGGGTTGATTTCTTTTAGGATTGACTGGTTTGATCTCCTTGTTGTCCATGGGACTCTCAAGAGTCTTCTCCAGCATTACAGTTTGAAAGCATCAATTTCTCAGTGCTCAAAATTCTTTATGGTTCAATTTTCACATCCATACATGACTACTGGAAAAGCTATAGTTTTTACTGTATGGACCTTTTAGCCTCATAATCTATTGCGTTTGTATGTGACTTGCTATTTCTTCAATTCATAAAAGTCTTCAAAATGTGTAGTCCAGAGGGGCTGTTCAGAGTAAGTAATGTAAAGACTTAACATTTCCTAAGTTTCCTCCAAGTATAACTTTTCCCCTTGTGTAGAAATGAGATGAAAGGAGGCATCTATGACCTTCCACTCTCAGAATCTCTGCAAAATGATCTTTCATCAAGGAAGTGATGGGGAGAGTAGATGTGGAATCCAGAACTGTCAGTATTTCCCCTGATAAGGTTTTACTAGCCCAGCATTGTAATCCTACCACATGTCCACAGCTTGTACCTCTTGGTTCTGTTGGACAGAACTGAAACAAGACAAGGAGAATCATACAGTCCTGTCAGCTTCCAAGAATGACTTACTGCTGATTTCCCTTGACGTGAAATAAGATATTCCTGGAAGATTTCAGAATGATTTTTTTTTTTACATCCAGATGTTCACACCTCTGATGTTTGCTTCACTCAGTCTCTCAGTGGTGTCCAACTCTTTGAGACCCCATGGACTGTAGCCTGCCAGGCTCCTCTGTCCATGGAATTTTCCAGGCAAGAATACTGGAGTGGATTGCCAGATGTTTGTTTTGTCATGTAATAAATATCTGTCTGTGACAGATAATTAGAAACAAATAATGAAAAATAATTACAAATTTTGTTTTGCTAAAGCTGTAACTTTTGAGTATGATTTTAATAAAAAGAATCCCACTTAAGTTTTCTTTTTCCATTTCGTAATGGTGAGAGGCAAATCGGTCATCATAAACTAAAGTTATTTAATATGTATTAAGTTGTGCTGTAATGCCTATGGCACTCAATTCAGTGGATTTCAAAACACTCTGTCATAGCTCTTCAGGTATTTGGGGTGAAGGAGGAAGAGAGACTAAAGGCATCAGAAAATTAAGGCCGTATATTTAAATTATGTTTCAGTAATTTAAGGATAGTTATATGAATTATAAGTATATATTTCATGTGTCTCTAAAACACAGACAGTTGCCTTTATTTCTGACTTCCTTTAAGGTGTTGCAGAAACAAAGGGATATTGACTGGGTCAGGGCCGCCCTAGTAATCCTGCCATCATCTTAGCATCTCGTTCACAAAAATTTGTCTATGGTAGGTCACAAACAAAATAGTCTTTAAATGCTAGTTTGTGAAAGCTGGCTGGGGTGGGACATAGATGTTAGTAGGGGAACCAAATGAATGGGAATGTTTAAAAGCTAAATTCAGCATGACACACGGGCTTCCTAAGTAATAACTAATGATCTCATTCAGTGTTTCTGAGAAGCGGTAGTTTCGTACGAAGTTCCTAGGGTGGATCAAAGAAACACCTAAATACGAGCACATCTGTCCATCTTCTAAAAGAGGAGGAAATGCTTGACTGAACACAAAGACTGAGTTAAAATGCCGATCTTGTGCTCAGATGATCTCTGAGGCACTTTTCATTGACTCTTGTTTGCCCTTGTACAGACATAGTCACGAATAGTAAGTCATTATTTTTGCCTCTGAGTTCTAAAATATTTGGGTATAGGAAAATCGGTGTTCACAGTTGTTCAGAAGGATTTCTGATGGGGCAAAAATAAACTGAAAAATTTTAGGTCAAAGATATTTTTAGTTATTAAAACCCCTGGAGAATGAACATCTAAGTGATAGTCAGTCCATAATATAAAGAAACTTTGCCTGACTTATCTGAAAATGCCTGGCTAAATAACTTTGGTAATGCTTGCATTAGAAACCTGACAATCTAGATTTGTCTCCTAGAAATCACTTTTCATTCAACCGAATATCAATTTTAATTTCTAGAAAATTTCCTGAAAGTTTTGAAATATTCAGTATGCATTAGACAAAGTAATGATCCTCAGGTTACTAAGTTCTGTATCATAATAATTGACCTCTCTCTTGTTTCCCAATAGATAGTAAATTCCTTGCGAGTAAAATCCATATATTACTTGACTTTAGATTCTCAGCATAGCACAGAATTACTATTTGATAAATGAATAATTTCTTGGAGAGGGCAACACACTGAATTCAGTTTATATTGCAAATGTTAATGTGCATAGAACAAGTCTGCACAGTGTACAGCAAACCACTAACGTTTGTTTTCTCTAGGGAAGGAAATGGGGAAATGGTCAGGAGGCCTTGACTTTCTGCTTTGGATTATTCTGATTGTGTTTGTCACAGATTACTCTACTGTTTTCATATCAATAATGTTTAAGACCAAGAATATATGCCACCTAAAAGGTTTGTAGAAGGGAAAACTTGCAACTATCTAACAACTCTCTCCTATGTTTATATTGGCGTCTTCACAAACTTCTGTTACTATTTATTTTGTTTCCAAAGGAAGAAAATTTTTATTTGAACTTTTTTGTGATTATGAACATGTCTGTTCTAGTTCCTTTCTGATTTCTTGGATTCAGCTTATTTTCATAGATCTGTATCCTCTTCCTTTTCTTCCAGTTTCCTCATTTAGTCATCATCACATTAGTAAGTGGCAAAAAACACTAGCCTAAATCCTAGGAGATTTCACTCTACATTTTTCCTCATTCTTTTAGAACACTATTAACTTCAAAATATTTGCTTTTATGGACTCTTTATGTGTATTTGTATATTAGCATATTGTATAATATACAGCATTACTCAGGGCTTCCCAAATGGTGCTAGTGGTAAAGAACCTACCTGCCAATGCAGGAGACATAGAGACTCAGGTTTGATCCCTGGCTCAGGAAGATCCCCTGGAGGAGGGCATGGCAACCCACTCCAGTATTCTTGCCTGGAGAATCCCATGGACAGAGGAGCCTGGTGGGCTACAGTCCATGGGGTCACGAAGAGTTGGACATGACTGAAGTGACTGAGCACACATACATGCATAGCATTACCCATCTATAAAACCAGAATATAATGAATTTTAAATTTCTCTGTTCTTCCTCTTACTATCCCCTTATCATTGTCAGTTTATCTTTTAATAACATGGTTTATGTTTTCCTTTTACAAAGGCTTTTATTGATTAGATTTAGTGAGGCAAGAAAAAAGTGTGGTGCTAGAAAGACATTGTTTCACGCCTAATAAAAGCTCCTTTATTAGCTTCAAATGGCATTCCATTGATAATAGTAGCAATTAGCTGATCTATCCATTTAAACTAACACACTTTCCTTCTTGGGAAATGAGCCATGATTTCCTTCAATTCTGAGACTTCTCCCAGGTATCTGAACTTACCTTGACTCCATTCACCACCACCATTCCTCACAGCAAATAAAATTTCCCTTTTTTTCGATTCTTCCTTTGCAGAACATCTCACATCTGACCTTTCTTTCCATCCCTACTGTGCTTAGTCATTCAGTTGTGACTCTTTGCGACCCGAGGGACTATAGCCTGCCAGGCTCCTCTGTCCATGGGAATTCTCCAGCTAGAATACTGGAGTGGGTTGCCATGCCCTCCTCCAGGGGATCTTCCCAACCCAGGAATCAAACCCAGGTCTCCCACATTGCAGGCAAATTCTTTACTGTCTGAACCACCAGGAAGCCCTCCATCCCACTACTACCACTTAAATCCATGATCTGAAATACTGAAATAAAATCAGCCTCAATAGCTTACTGGTAGCCCTCAATCTGTCTTTACATGGGGGCAGGTTGGTCTGTCTTCCCCTGCTGCCATCCTTCTCGTGATTGATTTCCTACTTAGGCTTAAATGCAATTTGGTTTCCCTGTGCCCAGCTTTCAGTGTCCCTGGACACCGTTTCAGCTTGGTCTCTAACTGTTAGACATTCCATTTGTTCCAGTCTAGTTGCAATCCTTGTTATTCCCCTTCGAACAACTGACTCTTTCCTTTCTCCACCCCTTTGCTTATACCATTTGTTTTAATAAATCGCCTTCCGTTTTCCTTTTCTACTTCTTTGTTAAAATACATGCTTTGGGGTTAAATTCCGTGGCTTGCTAGAAGCTTTGCTTCATTTTCATCATAGGCAGACTCTCTCTTGTGACTAGCTTCCTATTTAAATACTCTTTATGGCACTTATCACATATCCTCTTATATCATTTATGTAACTTTTTCTCTCCTTATTAATTTAGTCACTGACTATGTGTCAAATAGTGTGCTGATGTGGATGTTTTCCATGAAAGACAAGAAACCATTACTCCTTGCCTGACAAATGTTAGTGATAAAGTATATTCACAGATGATGAAAATATGTTTAAAAGTGAGATGGCCCAAATATACATCTATTTATAAATTTTAATCAGCCTTTTATTGACTGATTTGGGCCATCCTTTGCCTTTATAACAACAAAATATATTCTATCCATTCAGCAAAGATTTACTGATTATCTGTTTGGACCCAGGCATTATGCAGTGGGGATTTACTCAGAAATTACTAAAGCCTGGAGGGTTGTTGCCCTTATGTAGTCCAGTCACTGTCTGAGTTCTCAGCCCTTGCAGATTCCACACAAAAATGCAGACAGATCCAGACTTGTGACCTGGGGCTCTTTCTTGAGCTCTATTTCTCTCTGAATTTCCTTGAACTGACTATTGATTAAAGGAGAGGAAACCTTGGGACTTTGAAGGAAAGGAAAATGCTGGCCAGTATTCTGTAAAAACTATTCTCTGTCCTTTGGCTTATTTAGTTGAGAAGTAGACATCAGTCCCACAAGCCAGCCAAGGGCAAGGTTAATGGATTTGGGGTATCCTGTGGCAAATGATACTAAGAATAAGAAATTACTCTCACGCATTCCACCTTGAGTAGGTGACTGAGTAAAGTTAAGATGGAATAAAAGACAATGTGACCAGAGGGGAAAAACCATTTAATTAATTTATTCATTCATTTGTTCATTCATTCAAGAGGTATTTGTTAAGTCTTCTTAGGTCCCAAACAGTCTAGTAGATACTGGAGGTTGAAAGGGGGAAGGTAAAGAGAGCAGGGAAGAAGACTTTGATATTACTCAAGACTATCACATGGTTGTAAAACCTAGGGATGTTTAGGCTGTCATTTGAAGAGTGCCAATGGGAAAGCCATTTATGAAACTACTGCTCTGTTGAATTCAGTGGTACCCAGCAGCCTCCAAGAATTAATTAACTAATACATAATCAATACATTTCAAACATGCCTCACTTTAAGTGTGAATTTGACCAAATGAATATATACGACTCATGAAGAGCCTTGTTCTATATGCTGTTTAGTTTCAATTTTACATACATATTTTTTTCACTAAGGGATCTTCTCTCTTGCCATAGTGATTGACTAGCTACCAAGCTATGTAAACCACATTTAGACCACAACTGGCAGTGTGTTCTGGTGTAAAGTATAAAACACCAGGCGCTTTCCTAGAATTCTGTGTTAAAAATTAGAGTAGCCCCCCTCATAATGTTAGCTTTTCAAATTAAAATGTATCAGTGGATCCACAGGAGTCTGTGAAATGTCTTTTGCTTTGTCACCAGAAGAAGAACTGAAGCTGTTTGTTTATATGGTGATGCCACTTCCACCACGAGTCAGGAACACTTTATCCTCCCACGGCATGAATGTAGGAGGTGATTGCAGACAAAATAACCAGTCAGAGCAATATTGCACCCAAAATTTTAACTCTGTGGCTTTTGATTAGTAAGATTTTATGCGAAAACCATCAAGTTGAAGACATGGCACCAGTGACGTGAATTGCTGTTAGAGTTACAGAGACAGATGAATACAAAGTACAAATGACTGTGTGCCCTTGAATGTGAATTTGCCCCCAGGATAATGTTTCTCAGTGTGTGGTTCTCTGGCGACTTACCTCACCTGAAAATTCAGATTTCTAGGCTCTACCTACAGTCATTCAGGTTTCTCAAGGCTGGTGGGTAGGCCCTAGGGGGTTGCCCTTTTAACAAGTCCCCAAAGGATTCTGATATAATTTGAAATCTGAAAGCTAGAGACCTAGAAGGAAAAGAATGTTTTCCTGTCAATCAATATAACGAAATTGTTAATAGAAACAAAAACATAATGATTACCTGTTCAAAAGAAGAGGCCAATCCATCAAACACTGAAAGACAGTGGAAAACAAATTTGTTTCACTGAAAGTATTCATAATCAGCTCTTCCCAGTTTTTACCAAGCACATGCTAGGTTTTCCATATTTATTTACAAAAAGAAAGCAACAGCCAGAGACCCAGTAAAGAATCTGGTCCTGAAAGAGGAAGGAAAACGTTTTCTGTAAGCCTCTGAACATCACCAGCCCCTACTGACCTTGTCTGAAGAGCTGGTGTCCTGCAGGAAGGCCCAGGTGGGCTTCCTGGATTCCTGTGTCATGCTCTGCCAGCTCTCCCTGCCCTTAACTAGAATGCTTGGAGTTAATTGAAGCTCCACACAGCTCTGGTAGCCAGCTGGGTTTCTCAGTTCCCTCTGCTGTCCGAGGGCCTAAACAGAGATTCCATGCGAGATGCCATCAGTAAACTTGATATGGGAGATTTACATAGTTTGTGGGACAGAGTTTTTGACAGAGCCTCTTTGAGAGAGGTGTTGATAGAAAAGTTGAGATTCATGTTACTCAACATCTTGACCTCAAACAGTGTTTGCTTTGGGTTTTGAGGTGTGAAAGTCAACTTTTGCCCTTGTAACAGGTAACAGACATGCTAAGTCTTGCATCTCATATTTGCTTTAAATCAGCTAATAGAAAAAAAATGTACTGTACATTCATGCAAATAAATTAAGAAGTCACTCTGATGTCCTTTTATGCAATATTCCCATTGATACTCCTTTCCAAAAGCTGTGTTCTAAAGTACACTGATACTGATTCAATAAAAGTCCCAACATTTTATGAAGCACGATTGTAGTACTCAGAATTCATGCTAATAAAAAAGGCAGAAACTCAGTGCTGACTGGCAGGACATAAACCTTAATGATTATATGTGCTAATCGATGTGCTGTTTTTGAATGGCTTTAGGCATTGCTGAATCCAGGGGTTTAAAGTGTCATAGCACTGTGACTTTCACCATCCAGGGGGGTGAACCCATGTCAATAGCAATCAGTTTTTCAGTCATTTTATCTCTGTAAGGTCCTTCTCTCAAAGTGATAGCTGGTGGCTTCAAACTAGATGAAAGAGGTTTTTTCTTTTCAAGAGTTCTAGCAGAAGTCCTAAATGTGAGTCTTACTGGCCTCATGAAGTCAGTGTCCAGCTCTGAACTTACCCCTGTGGATAGGAGAGCAGATGACATTAATTGGCCAGGTCATAGGCCCCTTCTTAGAGAAGCAAGATGAGGTCAGCTATGAACAAATCACATGGATCTGGAAGGAGATGCTGAAGTGCTGTTACCAGTAGAAGAAGAAATAAATGCTGAGCAGACAACTAGCAACTGTGTCTATTACATAGGTATCAATACATCATAAGTAATACTATGTAAAAATCTTTAGGAAATTAGTCATAGGACGAAGAAATGTAAGAGAAGTAGCAGTGTGCTTTTTGACATCCACTCTTCTGATTGGATTGCTGTCTACTTTGACCTGGTGTAGATGACCTTTCTTAGCTAGAATACTTTTAATCACCTCTTCTTCCCTTAAACTGTTAAATAGGCATGTTGCTCTTTAGTGTAAAATGAAAGCTCCTTGAGATTGCTCTTTATACTCTTGTCTAATGGTAATAGATGGTAATAGGTTGACCATTGCTATGTCTCATTAATGTACTTAGTTTTTTTCTCATTTTCTGGGGAAACACTGGAAATAATGCTATTAGATTTTTGCCTTTTTCACAGGAGTCTGATGATTAAGAAACTGCTTTGTTATTTTTTTTAATATAAAATACCTAGACTCTTTGTGGTAGATGTCATCCAAATAAAATGGTTGTTAGTGAAAATACTGTCATCCAAGCACATTTTTTGGTAACGTTATTCACATTTTAACTCTTTAGATTTGCAAGAGTATTTAAATACATATGGAGAGAAATACAATTCTTTCTCAGAGAATTTCCTGATGCATTTGTCTAGCTGTTTCCTACTCTCTGCCTCTCTCCCACTCCCAGACTTCCCATACTTTGTCCCTGCGTAATTATCATTTGAGCATCTGGAACTTGAAAATTCTCATCAAATAATTGGGCTTATCTAAGCCTTGGTGATCAAAATAGGTCATGTTTGAAAAAAATTTTAAGAAAATGTGATAGTGTTTTAACTCTAATTTCATCATGACTTATAGTTACAGCAGAATGACTGTGGTTTCCTCCGCATAGGTTGCATATGAGACATTACATGTGTAATGTTTGCTGGTTTATATTATTTCTGGGCAGGTCCCAGTAATCATTCTTATCAGGCTGCCATGGGTGTGTGCTTCTGGAGGCCAGCTTTCATCCTGAGGAGTGGAACTAGGAATCCTACATGCGTCCAGTTCCGCTCTCAGCCCCCTAAACTTTCTTAGTACTGACATTGGCACTGTATTTACCTAGTCAGTGGATTACAGAAAAAGAACTTTCCAGGCTGCTTCTACTTGTTCTGTGGCTTTCCATTTTAGAAGCTGTTTTCATGTACATTGTCCCACGTGAGTCTCACAATGCCTGAGGCATCGTTATCCTAAGTTTTCAGGTAGACTGGAGCTTGAGTACAGTTAGTAACTCGTGCCAAGTTTTATATCAGTAGGAAATGACAGAGTCAGGACTTTAACTCTGGATTGAGTATATATTCTTTATATCACGCCATTGCCAGGAATCCCTTCTGGCATCTACAGACTGTGAGACAGCTAAGCCTGTGCAGAAGATTCTCGGCCATTGTGCATGTCCATCAAAAAGGCTGCAAGGCTGAGGGATTTCAGCTGGAAACCATAGGGGCTTGACAGAAATTGAGACTGTCAATTGAGAAGAGAATGAACCAATAGGAGACATTGTAAAGGACATGAAACCTACTGAATGCCATTTCCTTGCCATCTAAATTTCTGAAATATTAAGAGATACTGACTTTGGGTATAAGCCAGTTCTTTCACTGCTTATATCACAATTCAAATAAAAGAAATACTTTTATTGAACATCACTTGTTTTGTAATAAGTAATGTTTAACTTGGAATTCTTTCAAACTTATTCCATTTACTGATATACAACAGAAAAAAAAAAGCAAACTTTTTCTTTAAATCCTTTTTAAAAATATTTTCAATTTTTAATGTAAATTTAAAGCAAATATTCCCGTATCAGAAAGAGACACAAATCAATGATTTGGGTCCCTAAGGGCAATTATTTTATATGAGTTAATTTATTGTTGGGAGACTGAATTGCAAAAGAAAATATTTTCCCTAATTTCATTTCTATCTTGTTTGAAGAATGTCAATTACCACTGTCACAAATGATTTTTTTGAAGGGCCGTAATGCAGAGTGGCGTAAGGTTGTCAGTTTCATTCATCAGCAAGTAAGATCTGATTTGAATTCTAACTGAGGGCTACTGTCTTTCCTTGGGTGGTATTATTTTTCTCTCAATTTCCTCACAATGTTGTATTTACAAAGTTAAGTTCATAAAATCCAATTTGAGTGGCTGGGAGCCGATCAAATGGTTTAATGAACTCAGCTTTATTTCTATTAGGTGGGGAAATCAAAGCTGAGTCTGATAATTTCTGTGCCCACAAAATAATCAGAGACCTAATTAAGCCCACACAGAGAGCCACATTAGAGACTGCTTAGCTTCCACACTTCCTGTATGGCATAATCCTGTACTGTCTCATCAGCTTTTATATGAATATTTACCAAGTAAGTGCAAAACTGAGATGAGCGTAAATCACATTGGCACTTGACAAAGGCTGGCAGCAGGTAGGTTTAGTGTGCTTGTACTCCTCGAAGACTCTTGAGTGGTCCTTGGATGGCTAGGAGACCAAACCAGCCAGTCCTAAAGGAAATCAACCCTGAATATTCATTGGAAGGAATGATGGGGAAGCTGAAGCTCCAACACCTCGGCCACCTGATGCGAAGAGCTGACTCCTTAGAAAAGACCCTGATGCTGGGAAAGATTGAAGGCGGGAGGAGAAGGGGACGACAGAGGACGAGATGATTGGATGGCATCACCGACTCAATGGACATGAGTTTGAGCAAGTTCTGGGAGTTGGTGATGGACAGGGAGGCCTGCTGTGCTGTAGTCCATGGGGTCACAAAGAGTCAGACACTATATATTGACTGAACAACAACAACTAACCATGAGGATTGGGCAGCACAGTTATTAGTGTCCTCTTCAGTCAGCACAATGGCCATTAAGGAGGTGAATATGGTGACAGATTCTAAAATTATGCCAGCAGTTGTATAGCATGCAATGTAAAACATTTTGAAATAAAAACAAAAACAGAACAGCCATAGAGTAATCACCCACCACCTTCAAAACAATTCCATTTTGAACTAGTTAAAATAGCATAATCATTATCTTTCTTCTAACCTTGTGTGTCTGATTCAGCTATCTACAGTGTGTATCAATGCACCCTTAGCTCTGATAACAGATCTTTAAGAGGAGAATTTATAAGCAAGTAAACATATTTCTGAATGTTGAGCTTTAAGCCAGCTTTTTCACTCTCCTCTCTCACTTTCATCAAGAGGCTTTTTAGTTCCTCTTCACTTTCTGTCATAAGGGTGGTGTCATCTGCATATCTGAGGTTATTGAGATTTCTCCCGGCAATCTTGATTCCAGCTTGTGCTTCTTCCAGCCCAGCGTTTCTCATGATGTACTCTGCGTAGAAGTTAAATAAGCAGGGTGACAATATACAGCCTTGACGTACTCCTTTTCCTATTTGGAACCAGTCTGTTGTTCCATGTCCAATTCTAACTGTTGCTTCCTGACCTGCATATAGTTTCCTCAAGAGGCAGATCAGGTGGTCTGGTATTCCCATCTCTTTCAGAATTTTCCACAGTTTATTGTGATCCACACAGTCAAAGGCTTTGGCATAGTCAATAAAGCAGAAATAGATGTTTTTCTGGAACTCTCTTGCTTTTTCAATGATCCAGCAGATGTTGGCAATTTGATCTCTGATTCCTCTGCCTTTTCTAAAACCAGCTTGAACACGTGGAAGTTTACGGTTCACAGGAAATAAATGAGGAAACAGTGGAAACAGTGTTGGACTTTATTTTGTTGGGCTCCAGAATCACTGCAGATGGTGACTGCAGCCATGAAATTAAAAGACGCTTACTCCTTGGAAGGAAAGTTATGACCAACCTAGATAGCATATTAAAAAACAGAGACATTACTTTGTCAACAAAGGTCCGTCTAGTCAAGGCTATGGTTTTTCCAGTAGTCATGTATGGATGTGAGAGTTGGACAGTGAAGAAAGCTGAGCACCAAATAATTGATGCTTTTGAACTGTGGTGTTGGAGAAGACTCTTGAGAGTCCCTTGGACTGCAAGGAGATCCAACCAGTCCATCCTAAAGGAGACCAGTCCTGAGTGTTCATTGGAAGGACTGATGTTGAAGCTGAAACTCCAATACTTTGGCCACCTGATGTGAAGAGCTGACCCATTGGAAAAGACCCTGATGCTGGGAAAGATTGGGGACAGGAGGAGAAGGGGACGACAGAGGATGAGATGGCTCGATGACATCACCGACTTGATGGACATGAGTTTGAGTAAACTCCAGGAGTTGGTGATGGACTGGGAGACCTGGCGTGCTGCGATTCATGGGGTCACAAAGAGTCAAACACGACTGAATGACTGAACTGAACTGAAGCATATTTCTGCTGAAGCTAGACTTCAGCTTAGATACATCCAACTGCTTTAGAATGTCCATGGAGCTTAGGTGGGAAGAACCACTAAAATGACCATCAAGGAGAGCTGAGTGGTTGAAAATACGAAATACATAAATTTTCTATGGCTTCTAAGAACTTTTATTTCTTCCTGCCATGAAAATAGGCAGCAGGAGGAAAAAAAATCTGAGTGAAAGATTTGATTCAGATGCTCAACATAGAGGGCCCCCTGTACTTTAAGATTTATGGAAAGGAAAGCCTCTAAGCAATTTTCTAAGTTCTGGATACATTTGGGTTCTTATTTGTATAACCCTTGTAATCAAAGCTAAATACAGACAGCTAAGAGTTTGACTTGGCCTGTGTTTTCTTGAAATGGCTAACATCCATTTAAAGGCTCATAAATCCTTCAAGTGTTTCCATTGTGGGGTTTGTGGAACCCCGCCCTCGTTTATGAGCAACTGGGACTGGGTCACAGATAAGCTTGATTACTGGTGGAGATACAGTTTGGGGTAGATGAATACAGTCATTTAGTTTCCCTTAATATGAGGACTAGATTTGTTCCAACAGGTTTACAAGTCATAGTCTTAGCCTACAGCTTTCAATATTGCTGTTTTAAGATGTTACATTTAAAGACAAAAGAGCCAACATAACTAAATTTAGGTGTGAAAGCTTGGGATGTTTGAAAGGAAACTTGGGATCCTAGGATTATTTCTGACATTTTTAAGCTCCGCGTTGTCTCAGGTCTTACTTCCTTTCTGTGTAAGTTAAATTAGAAGTGACTTCTTTTTCCCTATTGAAGATCCTGCAGATAAACTTAAGATCTAATGATTTTAAAGGGGGATTGATGCTTAAACAGAAACCCTACAAGCAGACTTACATGTTACAGTTTTACAGTTAATAAGGCCAGTGTTTAATTAATAACAGTCTCATGACTGTAACACTGTAACATGAAGTTAGACTTTGACTTTACTACAAGCACTAGGTATGCAGAGCATTAAAGTTAATATGCAGATGTTCACAGGCTGAATTAAGGGTGGATAATCAGAGCTCAAGGGGAATGTGTGATTGTCTAAAGAAGTGGTAAAGGTGAGGTGATGGAGAGAGATCTTACTTAGAGACGCAGTGGGAATGGAATGGAGGATAAGGACCCGACACCAGAAATACAATTGCTGCTGTATATTCAAATTAAGAGCTTCCCAGGTGGCACTAGTGGTAAAGAACCTTCCTACCAGTGCAGGAGACTTAAGAAACACAGGTTCGATCCCTGGGTCAGGAAGATCCCCTGGAGGAGGGCATGGCAACCCACTCCAGTATTCTTACCTGGAGAATCCCATGGACAGAAGAGCCTGGCAAGCTACAGTCCATAGTGTCTCAAAAAGTCAGATAGGACTAAAGCGACTTAGCACACATACATGCATTCAGATTAAAAGTTGTTTGTTTCCGCTTCCTATCTTGTTCTGTTTTTGAGTTAGAGTTGTAAAGCTCTTAATTTGAATATAAAGCAGCAATTGTATATTCAATTTCCAGTATCTGGTTTGAAAATATAGATCATATCCCCACCCATGGTTTCTATCTCATAATTTCAAAAGGATCCTGGGCCACCCCCAAGCCCCAGGGGCAACATAGGGGACAGGGGACCCAGAGTCCTAGCAAAGCTTTCCCCTGAAGCCCTGAGCAAGGCTGTTGGAACTACGTTTCCTTTTTAGAAAATGCAAGTGTTTATATGACAGAGATGGGACGGAAAACACAGAATGTTACTTAAATGCTTTTAAAATGCTATTTTTATTTTTAGAACCTAAATTTAATAATATATAGAAACTAGTAACTGGGCTTCCCAGGTGGCTCAGTGGTAAAGAATCCACTTGCCAAAGCAGGAGATGTGGGTTATATCCCTGGGTCGGGAAGATCCACTGGAGAAGGAATTGGCAACCCACTCCAGTATCCTTGCCTGGAGAATCCCATGGAGAGAAGAGCCTGGTAGGCTACTGTCCAGGGGGTTGCAAAGAGTTGGACACGACTGAGCACACACACAACTACCCATACTTGAACTTCACACATTAAAGTTTACCCCTTCATGTTTTTCATCCTATAGATCCATGTGCATTTGACTGCACGTTAGAGTCATGTGAAAGCTTTTTGAGACTAGAGTTAAACCCGTTTCTGTACTTAAGGCATAGGGCCAGGTGTAAGTAGGGTCTAAAGACTCCCCTGCTGATTTGAATGTACAGCCAGAGTTGAATCCCTCATCTCTGGCTGCCCAACCACATAGCATCACCTTGTCTCAGCTGTTATTCTCTTGATGATCTTAGTCATTTCCCTCATTGTGTCACTAGCCTTGTCTGCTCTGTGACGATTTTGAGACAGAAAAGAAGCGCAGTGAAATTGAAAGGTTTGAGCATTTTCACTCTTGATGAAGAAAGGAAATTCATGTTGAGAATATCCTATTTTGGAATGGGACGCAATCTCTGTATGCTCTGAATTATTTTATTGTTGTTGTTGTTCAGTCGCTAAGTTGTATCTGACTCTTTGTGACCCCATAGACTGTAGCTGACTGTAGCCTGCAGTTCTCCAGGCAAGAGTACTAGAGTGGGTTGCCATTTCCTTCTCCAGGGGATCTTCCCAGATCCAGGATTAAACCCGCGACTCCTATATTGCAGGCGGACTCTTTGTTCAGTAAACTTTAAGTTAATGCTTTATCATCTACCCTTTTTGCTCTGCTAGCATTTAGGATTTGAAAACATTAAACATTTGTTTACATCCTCTGTAAGTCAGCACTGATTTGTTTGTCTCCTGGGATTTAACTAAAAGCAGTGCTCAGTTACACACAAATTTTTAAAAATTGAACAACTCTACAAAATGATTAAAAGATATAAAATTAAGTTCCTAATCCCTCAAATATGCCTCTGAATGTTTCATAATGAGGGGAACTCGGTTCCACTAAAACTTCTCCTTTTTGGTTAAAAAAGAAAATCAGTTTGTTCTCATAGACACAAACTAAAGCGTGAGCATTTCTGTAGGGGTTTAGAACCCTGCTTATTGCATAATGGGTTAAAGAGGTTAAATCTTTCATTTAAGGAGAAACCATGCCCTTTAAATTTCTTTCTAGGCTAAGTGACAGATGAGACAATTTACATCCACTAAGATTTCAGTAACTTGATGCAATAGCCTTGGCAACAGAATTCTACCAAATGAAAAGTGTCAAATTGCACAGAATGGTGTTTGCAGCCAGTGGGTCTCCACGTAGACCTCCCTGGGAATTGTGCCAAAATAAAAGGCTTTAAAGTTCCCATTGCTACTTCTGAGTTATAAACTGCAGCTTCTTGAGCCCTCATTAGACTTGGGAAGTTGACTGCCTATAACAACCTTCTCTGACCAGCCCTGTCAACCTTGAGACCATTCCGATCCATCGAAGTAGAAAGCCTATTACACACTGAGTAATGAATCCCTGTTCTGCATAATTCTCCCTATATTCTCTGTAAATCCCCTTGCTTTTCTATTCTGCTTTTGCTTTCACTCCTCCCACTCACAGTTCCCCAACTCCTCCCCTGTGTAGAACTTAGCTAACTTACGTAAAAATCCCACAATTAGTCGGCGACTACATCAGGAGCTAGTATATTGTAAAAACAATAAAGTTGCCCAAGGGCAGAAGGAAGATTTTGAGGCCACATCTTACCTAAGCCTGAAGATTAAGCATTTTAATACCAGTTATCAAAATGGATGATAAATGCCTTTAAAAGAACCTGGGATTGATTTAGGATAAAAATGATCTACCTTTGTGGACAGAGCTGGAACAATGGATATAATTACTTTGGAATATGTAGGATATTTTCAGTTGTGAGAGACCCTTGAGAAAAGGCCTTGAGAAAAGACAGACTCTCAGATAAGATGGTTTATTTCCACTGATCTCTCAGTGGACTGCCACAGGCAAAAGACAAAGCCAGTGGTATACCGTCCCCCTCCTTTACGCCACAATGTTTGGCCTGTAAACCACCGCCGTCGCCAGTCAGCAGCAGTGAAGAGAGATCACACTAACCCTTAAATTTCGTTTCCATGAGTGGCCATTGCGTTTATGCCAGTACCTCCACTGGCAGCCCAAACGGGGAATGGAAACAGCACTGTGCTGGTGCAGTAATTCCACTGTGGTTGGCCCAGGAACTCTGGAATATACTGGTTAAAAAAATAAGGCCTAATACGGAGAAAAGCTCAGTGGGTGAGCTTCGACACATGAACGCACCTCAATTCTCAACGAGACAGAGGTGACAAGTTTGAAGAACTGGGCCCACTATATTGATGGATGATAACCCAGAAAGGGCCACCTAATAATAATAATAATAATACTTTCTGAGTACTTAAGATAAAGTGCTGCTATGAAGTACGTACTAATATTATCATTTCCGTTTTAGAAATGAGAAAACTGAGGCACAAAGTAATGATGTAAAACTTGTACAAGTCCCCTAGCTCTCAGGTGGGCTAGCTGGGATGCAAACTTGCTCCGAGGTCAGTGCTTTAAACCCCGAGCCTACTGTTGTGTTGCTGCTGCTGCTGCTGAGTCGCTTCAGTCGTGTCCGACTCTATGCGACCCCATAGACGGCAGCCCACCAGGCTCCGCCGCCCCTGGGATTCTCCAGGCAAGAGTACCGGAGTGGGTTGCCATTTCCTTCTCCAGTGCATGAAAGGGAAAAGTGAAAGTGAAGTCGCTCAGTCGTGTCCAACTCTTAGCGACCCCATGGACTGTAGCCCACCAGGCTCCTCCGTCCATGGGATTTCCCAGGCAGGAAGACTGGAATGGGTTGCCATTTCCTTCTCCAAGGGGGTCTTCCTGATGCAGGGGCTGAACCTGGGTCGCCTGCATTGGCAGGTCGGTTCTTTACCACTGAGCCATCAGGGAAGCCCAGTAAAAAAAAAAAAAAAAAAAATGCTATAAAAAAATACAGCAATTTTAAAAAGCTACATTCAAGGCAGTAAAGAAAACATTTAAACAATTTTTAAAAATTTTTTTGAAAAATGAAGCAACTTCTAGAAAGTCCCAGGTATGGAGACACCTGGAATTCACAGTTTCACTGCGGCTTCTGCAACATCCTCTATGGTTAAGACCTCTTCCTTGTCGCCTTTTCCCATTTCATGTATAAACTTCTCCCAGACAGGATTAAATGTTTGCAGATGCTTCAAAGTGGAATTGGTATGATATCAGCAAATGAAATATAAGCTGTTTCATTGGAGCAGAGCATAGAACAACAATGCCATTTAAAAATAAAGCAGTCAAAGATCATTTGACCACCAATATGTCACTTGGGAAACATTAACCAAACTATTTAAGAATCCTGAAATTTAATTATTACATAATATATATTTTTTCTATCTTGGTGCAGTTCCCTTTCTCTAGGTTGGAGCAAGTTTTGAAAAATGGAAAATGTCAAGATTCAATCCCTACTGAGGAGTAGTAGGAAAATATGCTTATGCTATTAACTAGGGATGACTTTGGAGTGGTGCCTCCTTGGATTTCAGTAAATAGAAGGAATCTGTTCAGTGTTGAAGCTCTTAGGGAGATTTAATAGCACTTTGAAAGTGAACATTCCTGAATTCATAGGTGACACAGCCATCTGTGCTGTGAGTGGGTTTTAGAGGCATGCCAAAAAGACCTGGCAGGTGAGAGATGGGAACACCGAAAGCCTCGGTCAGATGCCTCATCTATCAGTAAGAATGAATGTTTTCTTTCATAAAGACAATTTAACCTCAGTTCTTCTAGTGTAATGAAGATAGGACCAAAAGTCCACAGGACTCTAACCCAATCCTCTCTCTGCCAATAACGAGCTGCCTAACTGGAGGAAAGGAACAATCTCTGTTATTCATTATCCAATCCATAAAATAATTAATGGACTAAGTCATGGTTGCTAACCTCTTGGTAATCTAACGAAAACCCAGAACTCTTCTCTCTTGAGCAACGTGCAGGTATAAATTCAATGGTGTTCTTGGGCTCCTAAATCTCATCACAGGTCCCAGGTTAAAAACATATTTACAATGCCTGCATTGGCATGGTGCTGAGAAGTTGAGATACAGTGGATGTGATTCTTGTTTGGCAACAAGGCAAGGCCAGCCCAGAATATGGAAAGATACAGCAACAGCACAAGAAAGGGCATCAAGCACGTTATTGGGTTAGTTGGGACAGGCCGTGAATGAAAAGAGGGAGGTCACTGAAGTTAGAAGGCTCAGCTCTGCGCTGAGGATAAACTGGAGTGACTTGGTGGTGGTGCTGGCAGGGGAGGGGGTGACAAAGATTTTCATTTCCTCCCACTGCTTTGGTATATACTGCGCTTTATACCTTGGTCTAGACTGTCTAATCAGGATCTCATTAAGGAAAAGCTTAGCATTGTTTGAGTTCTCTTTCCCACAGCAGAGCTAAAAGTAAACAGCAGCCAAAGATAAACAAGGAACATTGCTCTTTTCCTGTGTTATACAATAGTGAGTCTAATTTATTGACAATGGTGGTGGTGGTGTAAATACTGAATCTTACAATGAACTTTTTAAAGAGCCTGCTGGTTTCTAAGCCTTACCAGGCGAGCAGACTTTCTTTTGTTGTTGGTAGAATTTGTTTTCTAAATCAGGATTTGTTAAATAACAGGCTTTGGGTACTAGAAGACACTGGAGACCACTTGCTATTCAGGTCCATGGTTTGTTTTGTTTTGTTTTGAATTCTTTAAACCAATGGATGGCTGGATTTCAACTTTTCTCTGCTTTTATTTCTTATAAAAAGACTAGAAAGACAGATTTATGAGCAAAGAATAGAATTATATATCCCTGCTTCTGAATCTGTTTTGAGGCTGTCTGGATCATAATGTGGGGAAAGATGCCTACCAAAATACCTCCTCTTCACCCTCAAACCCAGTTATCTACATAAACCTAGGTAGACCTGACCTCAAAGAACCTAAAGTTCTAAACAGAGACAAGGCTGGCCTGGGTTACAGGCCTGGTTTGTGCCAGAAAATTATACTTACTGAGGCCTGCTTCACCATCCCTTTTTGATTGCTTGCTTGTTTACTTTTGGCTATATTTTCAAGAGAATTTAAGCTGACTTTTATATTCTCAAGACTGATTCTGATATCTTTTTTATTTTGCACTTTGTCTGATCCAGCTTGCATCCTGCCCGTAAACTGATTCTCCCAGCAATAAGGCCCATTTAAACATGACTGGACTTACCTAACCCACTAGAGACACCCTAATCTTCTGGTGATGGCTTGCACTGCCCCAGTGTTAAGACATCTCTACCATCAGGGACCAGCCCCTTTTAATACAGCCTATCCCAGACTTACCAGACTCATTGAACATGACTAAACCAAAATCCAACAAGTGAAAATATTAGACTTTTTTTCTTAGTTTCTTTTTAAAAGAAATACACCACAGGTACAGTTCAACTTTCCTTTCTATCCTCTGTATTATGAAGGTTACTGTATATCCTTTCTACCCATGTTTTTATATTCTTCATGAACTATATGGAATGTTAATTTATTTAAAGGAACCTATCCTTCTGCCATTTGCTTGTTTCATCAATGTAATGTTTTAGAGGCTTTTCCAACATGGTCCATATATCTTTAGTTCACCTATTTAAACTGTTCTCCTATATGCCACGATATGAATAGAACGTGATTTATCTTTCCAACTTGACAGCTATCAATAGATAGACGTGTGGATTTTCCCTGATTTTTTATTGTTATAAATAGTGGTTCAGTGAATCTAATGCGTATGCAAAATATGCACGTGCAGAAAGTAAACAAAAATTTCTCTGGGATTTAGAACAATGAATACATGGAGGCACATCTCAAATATTAATGAAAATTGACAAGTTGCTCTTGAAGTTGACTGCAGCCATTTGAACCCCACCAGACATCTAGGAGCATATCCCCACAGCTCTACCAATGCTTGGTCCTTTCAAATAATTGCCCATTCTTCCAGTAGATAGTTTGTCCTTTAGTTATTGATTTGTAGGCATTTAAATGACTTTTTTCATGATAATAGCAATTTGTCCAATAAATATGTTGCAAATATCTGCTTCTCATCTGTCCCTTGTCTTTTTAATTCTGGAAACATTGTTTTCCTTTAACACTTATATTTTTTACTTCACTTAAGAAAAAATGTATTCTGATACCATGAATAATCTCTTATATTGTCTTCTAAGATATTTGAAGTTTTATTTTTTACATTTAGGTATTTATTGGGAATGTATTTTTGTGAGTGGTGTCAAGTAGGGTTTTTTAAAAAAAATAGCCACCAATTGTCTCAACACCATTTATTAGGCACTACTTTATTTACTTTATATCAGTATTTGCAATATGTTATTTCAAGACTGTCTTGCTAGATGCATACAGATTTCAAATTATTATCTCTTCCAGGGAGAATTGTTCTTTTATCATTAAATAGTATCTTTTTGTCTCTATCAGTGCTTATAATGTTTCTCTTCTACTGGGTTTTGTATTAGCATTACTATCCTAGCTTTCTGTTTTGCTGGATGTTATATGGATTTGCTTAAGTCAAATCGAAGCTTTATTAGCTAGTGGGTTTAATACGTTTACTGTTGTTGTTGCTCAGTCACTAAGACATGCCTGACTCTTTGTGACCCCATGAACTGCAGCACACCTGGCTTCTCTGTCCTTCACAGTCTCACTTAGTTTGCTCAAACTCATGTCCATTGAGTTGGTGGTGCCATCCAATCATCTCATCCTCTGTTGCCCCCTTCTCCTCCTGCCTTCAATCTTTGTCAGCATCAAAGTCTTTCCCAATGAGTCTGCTCTTTGCATCAGGTGGCCAACGTATTGGAGCTTCAGCTTCAGCATCAGTCCTTCCAATGAATATTCAGGGTTGATTTCCTTTAGGATTTCAGGTTTGATCTCCTTGCAGTCCAAGGGACTCTCAAGAGTCTTCTCCAGTACCACAGTTTGAAAGCATCATTCTTTGATGCTCAGCCTTCTTTATCGTCCAGCTGTCATATCCATACATGACTACTGGACCTTTGTTGGCAAAGTAATGTCTCTGCTTTTTAATATGCTGTCTAGGTTTGTCATAGCTTTTTTTTCAAGGAGCAAGTGTCTTTTAATTTCATGGCTGCAGTTACCGTCCACAGTGATTTTGGAGCCCAAGAAAATAAAATCTGCCACTGTTTCTACTTTTCCCTCCCCCTGTCTATTTGTCATGAAGTGATGGGACCCAGATGCCGTGATCTTAGTTTTTTGAATGTTGAGTTTTAAGCCAGCTTTTTCACTCTCTTCTTTCACCTTCATCAAGAGGCTCTTTAGTTCCTCTTTGCTTTCTGTCATTAAGGTGGTATCATCTGCATGTCTGAGGTTGTTGATATTTCTCCTGGCAGTCTTGATTCCAGCTTGTGCTTCATGCAGCCTGGCATTCTGCATGATGTACTCTGCACATAAGTTAAATAAGCCAGGTGACAGTATGTAGCCTTGACATTCTCCTTTTCCAATTTGTTGGTAAACTTTGAGTTATTTCTACTAATTTTTCATTTTCTATGAATCTGAGCTTTCTGCTTGGCTTTTCTTTTTGCTATTCTTTCATTGGTTTAATTCAGTTCAGTTCAGTTCAGTTCAGTCGCTCAGTCGTGTCCGACTCTTTGCGACCCCATGAATCGCAGCACGCCAGGCCTCTCTGTCCATCACCAGCTCCCGGAGTCTACCCAAACCCATGTCCATCGAGTCGGTGATGCCATCCAACCATCTCATCCTCTGTCGTCCCCTTCTCCTCCTCCCCCAATCCTACCCAGCATTAGGGTCTTTTCCAATGAGTCAACCCTTCGCATGAGGTGGCCAAAGTATTGGAGTTTCAGCTTCAACATCAGACCTTCCAATGAACACCCAGGATTGATCTCTTTTAGGATGGATTGATTGGATCTCCTTGCAGTCCAAGGGACTCTCAAGAGTCTTCTCCAACACCACAGTTCAAAAGCATCAATTCTTTGGCGCTCAGCTTTCCTCACCTTCCAACTCTCACATCCATACATGACCACTGGAAAAACCATAGCCTTGACTAGACAGACTTTTGTTGGCAAAGTAATGTCTCTGCTTTTAAATATGCTATCTAGGTTGGCCATAACCTTCCTTCCAAGGAGTAAGCGTCTTTTAATTTCATGGCTGCAATCACCATCAGCAGTGATTCTGGAGCCCCCAAAAATAAAGTCTGGCACTGTTTCCACTGTTTCCCCATCTATTTCCCATGAAGTGATGGGACCAGATGCCATGATCTTAGTTTTCTGGACTTTGAGCTTTAAGCCAACTTTTTCACTCTCCTCTTTCACCTTCATCAAGAGGCTCTTAAGAGGCTCTTTAGTTCTTCTTCACTTTCTGCCATAAGGGTGGTGTCATCCGCATATCTGAGGTTATTGATATTTCTCCCGGCAATCTTGATTCCAGCTTGTGTTTCTTCCAGCCCAGCGTTTCTCATGATGTACTCTGCATACAAGTTAAATAAGCAGGGTGACAATATACAGCCTTGACATACTCCTTTTCCTATTTGGAACCAGTCTGTTGTTCCATGTCCAGTTCTAACTGTTGCTTCCTGACCTGCATACAGGTTTCTCAAGAGACAGGTCAGGTGGTCTGGTATTCCCATCTCTTTCAGAATTTTCCACAATTTATTGTGATCCACACAGTCAATTAAGCGATTCAATTTTTTGCCTCCAAGTTTGTGTAGTTTTTATATATCTACTCAGCACATTTTTTAAAGTTAATAATGTCTTTAACATTTTCTTGAATGATACAAGGACCTTCATTTCCTTGTATGATCTATGATTTTTTTTTTTTAAGTTTAACTAGACACGGGTTGTTTTCTATAGGAATTTTTTGTGCTCTTTTTTGAGTCCTATACAGTTAACAGGTTCCAAACCAGTTTTATCTTAATTTCTCAGCTTGAGGTTCCTGACTATCCAAATGGATGAATTTGGATGTCACATCTACATAAGGCAGGGATTAGAGCTCAGATTTCTGGCTAGCACCTATTTTTCACTTCTTCAGGGTAGTGAGCAATGACTTATCTGAGTCCCTTTCGTGTTCTTGGCAGCTATTCATGGCTCCTAGATTTCTTCATAGAACTCAGTTCTATAACTTGCAGGCACAGCCCTGCCACCTCTACACAGGCATTTAACCCAGACCTCCCTGGTTCTAATTGCTCTGAGTCACAAGACTGCAGCCTCCTTTGGCCGATGTGTGGCTGTCTTTTTGGCATTTAAGGATTTGTTGTTTTATATATTGAGTTAGACTGTACGTTTACATTTTCATTCTTCTTGTTCATTTTTTAATTAGTTTATTTTGAGCAAAGGGGAATTCAGTATACTCAACCGTATTGATTTGAGGTCCACCTCCACATTTTTGCTTTGAATTGATATTCAGAATATTAGTGACATTGTTTCATATTTCTAATGCTGTCTCATTAAAATACACTTTTCATTTAAAGTTTATTTTTTTCTTCTTTCAGGTCACCAAATATTTTAATATTTATGTAAGGGAACTTAAATTCACTCCGTAGAAATTCTCAACCAACTGCTGTTTTTTTGATAACTTGATCTTATGTGTGAATATAAAATTTTTAAACTTTTAAGTTAATGTGTGGTTGAGTACTTCTAAGAACATGGGAACAATGGTTGCTTTTTTTAAATCTTCCAAACTGTAGCTGAAAGACTGAGTTCAGGGTAGGCTAGGAGGTTACCCACACAGTTTTCTGAGACTTGTAAAAATGAGTCAAGGCCAGTCTAAATACAAAACACAGGGACTTCCCTGGTGGTCTAGTGGTTAAGATTCTGCACTTCCACTGCAGAGGGTGAGGGTTCAATCCCAAGTCAGGGAACTAAGATCCGACATGCCTCGTGGCCAAAAAAATTAATAAAAAATAAAGTAATAACCTTTAAAATAAATAAATACAGAACACATTACATTTCAATTCAGTAAGACCTGGATGCAAACTTTAAGCAGATTAAAATCTAACACAAAACTCTTGAAAGAATAACACAAAAACTCATAGAAAACAGCACTGCAGCAAGGTTTTCTGAACATCTGAAGAGAGATTCAAGAGGGGTGCCATTATTAATATCAATTAATCTGTTTTGTTTTGGAAAAAGGATCCTTTTAGAATTTTTATTTATCAAGTACTCCATCCTCTCAGGATCACCTTCCATTTGATGGTTTTGAGAGCTTAACCCGATTCCCCATGACAGGAAATGTGTGGAGTCCGATGTTCTCACCTGTATCTCCATGAACACTTGGTTTGGATTCCTGCATTTCTTGTATTCCCCGACTCTACTCTGCATCTAGCGTCTTTCATGAATTTTCTTCTCCCATTCTCTTATCAACAAAGACAGAGTAGACATAGACTTCTTACTTTTTTGTACCCTGTCGAATTCTACAAGCATGCTGCTGCTGCTGCTAAACCGCTTTAGTCGTGTCCGACTCTATGCAACCCCATAGAGGGCAGCCCACCAGGCTCCCCCATCCCTGGGATTCTCCAGGCAAGAACACTAGAGTGGGTTGCCATTTCCTTCTCCAATGCATGAAAGTGAAAAGTGAAAGTGAAGTCGCTCAGTCGTGTCCAGCTGACTCTTAGCAACCCCATGGACTGCAGCCTACCAGGCTCCTCCGTCCATGGGATTTTCCAGGCAAGAGTCCTGGAGTGGGGTGCCATTGCCTTCTCCAAGGGTAAAGGGACAAACCAGTGAAATGAGCATCTTGCTTGACATCCCTGTTTTTAGCTCTCCTCCTGTCTTCTCTAACATAGAGACTTTCTCAGTCACTCTGTCTTCCAGCTTGGTTCTTCCATCATCTAGCTTGTCATGTCTTCTCTTTCATGCACCCTGTTTTGTGTCCTAAGCTTTTACTACCTCCCTCTTTGGCTGCCCCTGGAAAGGAACCAATTTTTTTTCACTTTCTTTGAAGAGCAAATCAACCTTCCCTTGGTCTCACCTTTTCTTTCTCTTGAAGCCCATGCATTTACCTCCCAGTGGCCTATATTAAGTTTTGCTCACCAAATTAGACCCATAAGAAAAATTCTGTTTGTCAGATTTTAATATCGGATTTTTTTTCTTCCCCAACATGTGTTTTAGAATCATTTTTGTTTAACCTCCGTTTTCTGAAATGCTTCAATTAACTTTGATTTTGTCAAGTAATAAAATTTGTAAGAATGTATTTTTCAAGAATGTGGCTGGTTAGCTATTATCTTTTTAGTTATATTATTATCTAGCCCCACTTAGCTAAATCAAGTAGCACACATAGGCCAATATGTAACAGCAAAAAGAATCCAAAAAGATCCTGAATTTTTAATCAAATTGAAAAGCCAACATAGCTTATGTGTAAGGTCATATTTATTTATTTATTTTAGGGGGAATTTTCTTTTTTGTAAATTAATTTATTTCAATTGGAGGCTAATTACTTTATAATATTGTACTGGTTTTTGCCATACATTGGCATGAATCAGCCATGAGTATACATGTGTCCCCCATCCTGAACCCCTCCCATCTCCCTCCCCATCCCTTCCCTCAGGGTCATCCCAGTTCACCAGCCCTGCGTGCCTTGTCTCAGGCATCAAATCTAGACTGGCGATCTATTTCACATATGGTAATATACATGTTTCAATGCTATTCTCTCAAATCATCCCACCCTCGCCTTCTCCCACAGAGTCCAAAAGTCTGTTCTTTACATCTGTGTCTCTAATTCATGTATTTCCCAGTCTGGTTTCAAATCTTCAATCACTTTCTAGCTGTGTGACTTTGGATAAGGGATTTAACTTCCTTGCTCTTCAATTTTCTCATCTGTAACATCTAATAATAATAATAGTACCCGCTTCATATGGATGCTGTAATAGACAAGTTAATACACGTAAAGCTCTTAGAACAATGCCAGGCACCATATTAGCTAAGATTCACATATTCACACCACATCCATTATTTCAAGTCGTTAAGAACAAAAATATGATGTAAAGAAAGAGGTTGACCAATTGGGATTTAGATTAAGAGTCACAGGTATCTGACATTTAAAATATACTTAATGGAACTTCCCTGGTGGCTTAGAGAATAAGAACCTGCCTGCCCGTCAGGAGACACGAGTTCCATCCCTGGTCCAGGAAGATTCCATGTATGCTAGAGCAACTGGGCTCGTATACCACAACTGCTGAGCCTACACGCTAGAGCCCACAAGCAGCAACTGCCTGGCCCACTTTCCACAACTACTGAAGCCTGCGCACCCTGGAGCCCGCATGTCACAGCTGGTGAGCTCCCGTGCTGCAACTGCTAGAGCCTGGGCTCCCCTGCAAGAGAAGCCGCCACAAGGAGCAGCCCACGCACCACAGCAAAGTCCTCACAAAGCAACGAAGACCCAGCACAGCCAAAAATAAATAAATAAAAATAAATATATACATATACTGCATGAATAAATGGCTGTTTTTTCACCTTATTCTAATATATCATGCTTGCATGCTAAGTCGCTTCAGTCATGTCCGACCCTGCAACCCAATGGACTGTAGCCCACCAGACTCCTCTGTCCATGGGCTTCTCTAGGAAAAAATACTAGATTGGGTTGCCATTTCCTTCTCCAGAGGATCTTCCCCATCTAGGGATCAAACTTGCATCTCTTTAAGTCTCCTACATTGGCAGTCGGGTTCTTTACCACTGGCACCACATGGGAAGTCCTTAATATATCTTAAATAAATCTAAAATATTCATAAAGAGGTAAGACATACACCCTTAAATGAGTCTTTATATTTTTCTAGCCTTTTGGAAAATATGACAAAAGCAATTTATTCTTTTAAGAGCTATGTTAAAACAGTAATAATGCTGATATATTGGATTCACTGTTCCCATGAAGCCCATCCTGGGACCTCAGCTTAAGAATTCATGGCATAAATATTTTCTTAGATCAGTCTCCTAAGGAGAAAAAATAAAATAAAAAGCAAAAATAAATGGAATCTAGTTAAACTTAAAAACTTTTGCACAGCAAAGGAAACCATCAACAAAATGAGAAGACACTCTATGGAATGGGAGAAGATACCTGCAAATGATGCAACTGACAAGGGTTTAGTTTCCAAAATATACAGATAGCCATACAGCTCAACAACAAGAAAACTAACAACCCGATGGAAAAATGGGCAGTTCTAAATAGACACCTCTCCAAAAGCAACATACAGATGGCTAACAAGCACATGAAAAGATGTTCAACATTGCTGATTGTTAGAGAATGCAAATCAAAACTACAGAGAGGTATCACCTCACAGAATGGCTATTACCAAAAGTCTATAAATAGCAGATGTTGGAGAGGATTTAGAGAAAAGGTAACCCTCCTACACTGTTGGTAAAAATGTAGTTTGGTCCAATCGCTATGGAAAGCAGTATGGCAGCGCCTTAAAAAACTAAAAATAGAACTACTGTGTGATCCAGCAGTTCTACTCCTGGATATCAGTTCAGTTCAGTCACTCAGTTGTGTTTGACTCTTTGCGACCCTATGGACTGCAGCACGCCAGGCCTCCCTGTCCATCACCAACTCCCGGAGTTTACTCAGACTCATGTCCATTGAGTCGGTGATGCCATCACCAACTCCTGGGTATATATCTAGAAAAAACAGAAACACTAATTCAAAAAGATACATACACTCCAGTGTTCATAGCAGCACTATTTACAATAGCCAAGACATGAAAGCAACCCAAGCGCCTGTCACCAGATGATTGGATTAAGAAAATGTGATATATACGTTTACCACAGATGTAACTCAGGCATTAAAGAAGAATGAAATACTGCCATTAGCAGAATGTGGAAGGACCTAGAGAATATTATGCTTAGTGAAATAAGTCAGGCAGAGAAAAACAAATACTATATGATATTACTTATAGGTGGAATCTAAAGAATAGTACATATAAATTTATATGCAAAACAGAAACAGATTCACAGATATAGAAACAAACGTGGGTGAGGGAAGGACAAATTAGGGGTATGGGCTTAATAAACTACTATACATAAAACAGATAAGCAACAAGAGCAGGATATATTGTATAGCACAGGAAATTATACCCATTATCTTATAATAACCTATAATGGAGTATAATCTGTGAAAATACTGAATCACTATGCTGTATACCTGAAATCAACATGATATTCTAAATCAGCTATACTTCAGTAAAAAAAAAAAAAAATTATGGCTTAAAGAGTTTGTAGTATAATCAGATGCCCCCAAAAAGTTTTCAAATTGTTTTTAATATTAAGGATTACAAAAAATAGATAATCTCCTGTGGTCAGAAATTCAGGATCTAAAAGTTTACCCTCCTTGCTTACTGGTAAATTATAGCCTGCCACAGTTCATGGGTACTGGCAGATATGAGAATTCTGGGTCAAGGCTTGACAACTTTAACACTCCTGACACAGCCAGCAGCTCAGCTCTTTATGCCATCAGGTCCCCTTGCCCTGCCTGCTACCTCTAGGTGCCCAGGGGCAATGTAGGGCAGCCTAGCTGGATGCTGTGCCTGGAATGGATTTGCATCCCAGCTGAAGATCCATAAGGTTAGGAAACCCCAATCATTTCATAACAGGCTGCAGGCAAACCTGTCTAATCTTTGCGCAGGGAGGACAAATATTTATTATATGAGACAGTAACTAAATCTGCCTTCTGCTCCTGAGGGAAGCACTGTCTTTAGTTTCCAAAGCTGTCCATACATTCTTGAAAAGATAGTCCAGGACAAAAACTGCCAGTGCCTCTGTTTGCAAGCCATCCAGAAAGAGACCCGTGGAGAACTATCTCGCAGTATTTGTCCCATCAAGTCAGGGGAGAAGGTATTGTCATTTGTTCATTGGGGGAAGGGGAATAAAGTTAGTTATATGGATAGTTAATCAATGATGTCTTCACTGTAATAGGAGGAATTTGAAGGGAACAAGATACCTAGAGTGTTTGCCTTCAGGAAGCTTCCAGGTTTTAAACAGATAGGCCTTAAATTGACTCATTGCAATTTGGATAGATTCCACCACAGAAAATTAAATTATTAAATTATATACTACGGGGGACATGGTCTAGTTCATGATGTCAAAGAATGTGTCCCTGAGAAAGTAACAGTTGAAAACAAGGCCTAGCAGAGTAGTAAGAGTCATCAGGTTAAGAGTAGGGAATACAGTCTTCTGGATGGAAGGAAGATCATGCTGGATGAGGGAAGCCTAGGTTATTTGATGAACCACAAGAAGTCCAGGGTCATTAAATCAGAGTAAAATAAGCAGGGGCTAGATTGGATTTTTGGACTTGATCCAAGTGACACTAAGTCAGTCACTGAAGGGTTAAGAGAGAGTCCCATTATTTGCATTTTTAAAAAGCCTCTCCTTCACTACCATGTTGCATAAGGAACATGTTGTAGGGGACTAGGTGAATGCAGACAGTGGAGTTGAAGGCTTATTTCTGTAAGCCAGGCAGGAAGCGATAGTGATCTGGTCTGTAGACAGTGGCAATGTAGATGAAAAGAAATGAATGGATTCAAGAAATACTTACAAAGTACAGTTGTGAGACCCAAGTGATTGATTTGATTTAGAAAGAGAAAACTAAAGTCATGGATGATTCTCAGATTTCTGGCATGGGCAACTGCACAGGCGGAGTGCCTGGAAGGAATTAACTAGTCTCTTGAGGATTTATCTCATAAATTCACTTCTATTTCAATGACAGCAAGCATTTTAGATATATATACATAAGGAACCTGATTCTCTCCAGGGCTCTAAGAACTGACTTTGGTGCAGATGAAAGATGAGCTGTAGGGAATTGAGATGTTACATATACCTCCTAACCTCAATATATAGTGTTAGTTTTGTTTTTTTTTTTTTTTTTGCTTAGATTCATTGAAGAATGAATACCCTTATGCTATCAGTTGGTGTAAAATTATGCCTCACATTTTCCTACCAGTATTATTGATCCCTTCCAAACTTCTACAGTTTAAATTAGAGTATAATGCCATCGTTAACGCTCCTTGATTTCCTAGTTTGTTAATTCTGAGGCTTATGTCCTTTTCTCATACTGTCTTACAGCTCACAGACTGTCTCAATATATAATTGATATGCAGTTATATCAAATATGTATTGAGCCTGATGTTCACAATGTGTAGATAATTTTTTAGGATTTAGGACCCCAACTCAAGCTTGCATAAGAAAGTATATACCTCATGTATGTAACATCCTTCAGAGCAGAGTAGGCTTCAGGCAGCTCTGAATACAGATGTCATCAGGATTCTGTCTTACTCCCTGACTCACCTCTGGATTCCTTTGTTACTTTCATCATTGGCAGCCTTTCTCCATGAGACAGGAAAAGAGGCCACTGGCACTTCCTAGCCTATGTGGTCCTTCTGGTTTCCCAATGGAAAAGTGTATTGTTTTCCCACCATGAAGACAGGGAAGACTCTGAATCACATATCTGTCTCTGAACCATTCTTTGTGGCCAGAGAATGAAGTACTGACTGTCCAACTCAAGTCACCTGTTTGCCTTAGTCAGTTTAACCAGAATTTTAGGTAATCTCCTCTCCACAAGGAAAGGGGAATGTGATCCCAGAACACCAGGATGGGGGTGATGGACGGGCATGCAAACTAACAAACAATAGGAAGGAAAATTGGGAAAGTGCAGAAACATCACTGAATGACTTCAATAAGGACAAAAGCAGAATTACAGACCTGAAAGATTAAAACAAGGCAATAGGCGTAAGATGAAGAGATGATTACACGATAATATAAATCAGTTCAGTTTAGCCGCTCAGTCAAGTCCGACTCTTTGCGACCCCATGGACTGCAGCACACCAGGCCTCCCTTGTCCATCACCACCTCCTGGAGTTCACTCAAACTCATGTCTATTGAGTCCATCCAACTATCTCATCCTCTGTTGTTCCCTTCTCCTCCCTCCTTCAATCTTTCCCAGCATCAGGGTCTTTTCCAGTGAGTCAGTTCTTTGCATCAGGTGGCCAGAGTATTGGAGTTTCAGCTTCAGCATCAGTCCTTCCAATGAACAATCAGGTCTGATTTGATTTAGGACGGACTGGCTGGATCTCCTTGCAGTCCAAGGGACTTTCAAGAGTCTTCTCCAACACCACAGTTCAAAAGCATCAATTCTTTGGCACTCGGCTTTCTTTATAGTCCAACTCTCACATCCATATATGACTGCTGGAAAAAACATAGCTTTGACTAGATGGACCTTTGTTGGCAAAGTAATGTCTCTGCTTTTTAATATGCTATCTAGATGGGTCATAACTTTTCTTCCAAGGAGTAAGTGTCTTTTAATTTCATGGCTGCAGTCACCATCTGCAGTGATTTTGGAGACCCCCAAAATAAAGTCTCTCACTGTTTCCATTGTTTCCCCATCTATTTGCCATGAAGTGATGGGACTGGATGCCATGATCTTAGTTTTCTGAATGTTGAGCTTTAAGCCAACTTTTTCAGTCTCCTCTTTCACTTTCATCAAGAGGCTCTTTAGTTCTTCTTTGCTTTCTGCCATAAGGGTGGTGTCATCTGCGTATCTGAGGTTATTGATATTTCTCCTGGCAATCTTGATTCCAGCTTGTGTTTCTTCCAGCCCAGCATTTCTCATGATGTACTCTGCATGTAAGTTAAATAAGCAGGGTGACAATACACAGCGTTGACATACTGCTTTCCTGATTTGGAACCAGTCGGTTGTTCCATGTCCAGTTCTAACTGTTGCTTCCTGCCCTGCATACAGATTTCTCAAGAGGCAGGTCAGGTGGTCTGGTATTCCCATCTCTTTAAGGATTTTCCACAGTTTATTGTGATCCATACAGTCAAAGGCTTTGGCATAGTCAATAAGGCAGAAGTGGATGCTTTTCCGGAGCTCTTGCTTTTTTGATGACCCAGCGGATGTTGGCAATTTGATCTCTGGTTCCTCTGCCTTTCCTAAAACCAGCTTGAACATATGGAAGTTCACAGTTCATGTATTGTTGAAGCCTGGCTTGGAGAATTTTGAGCATTACTTTGCTAGCGTGTGAGATGAGTACAGTTGTGCGGTAGTTTGAGCATTCTTTGACGTTGCCTTTCTCTGGGATTAGAATGAAAACTGACCTTTTCCAGTCCTGTGGCCACTGCTGAGTTTTCCAAATTTGCTGGCATATTGAGTGCAGCACTTTCACAGCATCATCTTTTAGGATTTGAAATAGGGCAACTGGAATTCCATCACCTCCACTAGCTTTGTTCGTAGTGATGCTTCCTAAGGCCCACTTGACTCTGCCTTCCAGGATGTCTGGCTCTAGATGTTTATCTGGGTTATGAGGATCTTTTTGTATAGTTCTTCTGTGTATTCTTGCCATCTCTTCTTAAAATAAATAAAAGGTTGAAAAGACTGTACTGTGTTGCTTGTGAATCAGTAAGTGCCAAAGTTTTAAAATCAAGAAAATAGAAAGATGAATAAAATCTGTGTATAGAATATAGGAATAGTGATTTAGTCTTACTATTTTTCTACCTTTAAACAAGATGCTTATATCCAAGCTGGTACTCTTCAGCTAAAAAAATAGACTGAAAACAAATTGGAAAAGATTCAGAAGAGTTCTACAAAGATGTGTGATGGGTAGAAAATGAAATTTAAATATCAGTAAGTATGGCTTTGTCTATCCAAAATAAAACCTTTTGAGATAGATAAAAGATATAAAATTATTGCAATAGTAAAAGAGAAATGGAATACTATATTTGCTGCATAAATGTGTATTGATGCCAGTTGTATAATAAACTCAATTCTTAATTATCTGTGTATGGAATCTGTTTTGTGGATCCACCAAACAAGTATTTTATTTATGCTGGTGTTGTCATCATACACAGCAGACTTCTAGCCTGCCAATTTTCTAGCTACTGTGTTTTCAATGAGTAGAGGCAGGGTATGCTATTAATCCAAGTCAAAGATTAATGACAATGTGAAACTGATAAAATTTCCAGTTATCTGCAATCTTGGATCATCTGGTCCATTGTCTCCTTCTATTAGTGTCATCAACTAAGAGTTCCTTGTAACAGTAATTATGAAAGATGGAGTTGATTAGCATCATAAATTACACTAATTAAAAGCAAATGTTCATAGCACCTTTATAAATAGACTGTATATTGAATCCAGGTTACAATGAAATTGAATGATAGAATTTGGGTTCTGAAAAGAAACTGAAGTGAGTTCTCTGGTCATCTCATTATTTACATGATAATGAGATTGAAACCTGTGTTAAATGACCTTCCCAATGTAGTTGAACTTGGACTAGAACCTGCTGAGAAGATAGTTTTCACAGCCAGAAAAAAGTTGTCACAGGCTACATCTTAACTGAAATATAGTTTCAATTGGTTATTCTCTGCCTTAATACCATCAAGAGATTTCATTGATTTATAATTTTTTTTTTTCACAATGTTCTGAAAACAAATACCATACAGGCAGATAAATACAGGTTCAGTATGTTTTCCTTTCTCTTTATGTATAAGGTACATCTTAGATTTAAGAATTGTGTATTTAAAAAATTAACTATCCATTAGGAGGTAGTTTTAAGGATAGAGAAATGAGGAAGTTATTTAACTGCATTTAATCTTGAGGTTCTTAGTCAGTTTTACTGGTTTACCTTCAATCTGATTACTCCAGTCCAAACACCATTGGCCCAGGAAGACTTGTGCATTCAGTTCAAAGATCTCCTTAAACTCTTCCTAAACTTTTCTAAAATCAGTTAAGTAGTTAATGCATCATGAAAAGATCATGCTTTTGCTGTAGACAATCACTTTTATTTTGAATAATATGCAATTCTGTAATCATGGTGTTGGGAGTCACCATAAATGGTAATGGATTATAATAAGCATCACAGTCCAGTTGGTATGTAAAAAAATTAACACCTTTCGTACAGCCACAAAGTAAACTGTTTTATTTCATCCACAGTTGGGCCAGAGCTGTGCCTTTGGACATCATAAGACATGTCTACCACCTTGGACATTAAAACAAATGTTACACTGCTTCAACATGATACATTTTGGGTTTTTGCCAATCACACTGCCAAGAACTATCTGTTAAATCAGGGTAATTTAATATGAATAAAATGTCAGTATTAGGAAATACAGAAGACTTTAAAAAATAAGACCCTACACGTTAGCAAACATTCTCTGTCCTGTTTCCTTTATGCATTTCTAAAGTTATGTATGTCAGAGCGTTAAATTTCTGCTTCTAGACCCATAGATGGGAAGCACCCTAGAAGGCCGCGTGTGTTTCTTTCTTTTTACATGGAGTTCCTAGTGCTGAAAGCATTCACTGTTTTGCTCCAACTCTTCATTAAGATCCTTAAAACTTGATTTCTGGGTTTTTTTTTTCCTTCCCAAGAGAACAAACAAGCTATAGTTTGCACCAATAGTAACCCCCAAGCATTTTTATTAATTTGTATTCAGCAACAGTCTGGGGCCTTCTATGGTTACTGTATCCACAGTCCAGTGTTTATCTGCAATTTCCTGTTCACCATCTGGGAAAACCAGATGTAACTCTTTTGAGAGGAAGCACTGAAGTCCCATTTCTGCTTCATTATTTCAGATGTAATCAAAGAAGCAAACCTGTGGAGTGTTGTCGATTCTTAATACAGTAGAGTTGTCCATAGCAGGGCAAAATTCCATCTGTGTTATTCTTCTAGAGGCATTTCTATTCCAGATTACATTTAGTACTATGTTGGTTCAAGCTGACAAATCTTAATTTTATAAATTAAAACTAGTATCTTACATCTTGATAGCAATACTCTTTGAAGCTCTGGAAATTCTTGCTACAACTGTTTAAGGAGGCTTCACTCAATACCCATCCCCCACAGCCCCATTGTTTGGAGAGGGAGTGTTGTGCAGTGGTTAGAGAAGGGCCGCTGGAGCCAAAGCAACTGTTTGGGTTTAAACACTGAATCTGCCTCCTCCTGGTGTTTAACCTGGAACAAGTTATTTAACTTTTCTGTGCCTTGATTCCTCCATCTGTAGAATGGAGATGATAATACTAGCACTACTCTTAAGACTGTTGTGAGGATTAAATGTTATTCCACTCATTCTACCCTTCTATTACTGAGACGAGTACCTAGCATTTAGTAAATAACAATTTATGTGTTACATATTTTTACAGCTGTTCCTGTCTCAAAACCTTTGCTTAATGTTCCTTCTGTCTGGAATGTTCTTCTTTCAAATGTTCACATGGCATGCTCTTTGACTTCGAATATCACACTTCAGAGAAGCCTTTCCTGACCATCTTTTTCAGTCTCTATTTGCTGCTTTATTTTTATTAGAGCCCTGATCACCACCCAGTATTATAGTTTATATTCATTTCATCTCTCTAACTCTTTGTTTCTTTAAAAAAGAACGTGATCTCAGTAAGGATTTTGTGTAATGCTATATTGCTTGAGTCTAGACTGGATCTGATGTATAATATACAGTAGGTACTCAGCAGCTATTTGGTAACTGAGTAAATGAAGACACTGTAATGAAAGGATATTTATATTAGAGTTCATTTCTGTAGACATATGGATCTTTCTATCAGAACTCCCCAAAGCACAGAAGAATCGCAAGTACTCCAAAATGAAAAAAGTTAAATAATTAGGTAAATACATGCATACTACATCAAATGGCCACACATGGACACTTGTTTACCTACATGTTAATGCATACTTGTAATAAATATTATTCAGTGTATTTACTGGATAGCTTGTGTTTAGGCAAATACTAGGATTTAAGGGATGGCCATAATCAAATGAATTGCATTCTTACAGGACAGAAAAAAATGTCACCCTCAGACAGATTTAAGGTTTGAATCACTGGTGTCCTTTGATCATTTTTGAAGAGAGAATGCTTTAGGCAAAAGAAAGAAACTGACTGTGAGAAAAACAATACAGCGTGTGAGGTCTAGAAATACTTCATATAAATCCATAGACTTATCAGATACTCACTGCAATTATTTTACTCATGTGGGTCACGTTCTGCCCTTCCAGGGAGAATTCTAGGTGTCCTCCTCCAGATCCTGCTGATAAAGAATTAGAAAAACAATTAACCATACCTATTTGGGTACGTTTGGTGACAATGAGGATCTTTATGTTTTAGAAATAAAGTGATAGGATTTTTTTTCCCATAGAGTAAGGTATTCATTGGGTGATATTCTGCCATTTCAAGACTTAGCATTAATTTGTTAGGGACAACAAGGTGTTGGTAAGAATACCGGCATGTTACCATCTTTTCCTATTGTTTGAAAGAGACTAGTTCTAGTTCACTGATTACTAGTCTAGTTCACTGATTAATTTATCAAAAGAGCTCATATCTCAGTTAAGATATATCTCTCTGACTCTTTGACGTAACATTAGCAATTCCCAGAACTTCATAGTGACTTTATCCTATTTTATTTTCCATCACGGCAATTATCACCATCAGATGTAATATCTATTTATTTGAATGTGCACCTTTTTGTGGTGGTAGTTTTTTTTTTTGAAAATATTTTCTGAAAGAATTTCTCTCAGGCCTCCATGTCATGGAGAATCCCGGGGACGGTGGGGCCTGGTGGGCTGCTGTCTACGGGGTCGCGCAGAGTCGGACACGACTGAGGCGACTTAGCAGCAGCAGCAGCATACCTAAACTATAAAAGGAACTTTCTGACTTTACTTTTCCTTCTTTTTAAATTAGTATCCAAGTGCTCCATTTGGAACTCTAAGCAAATATAAATATTAACATCAGGAAGTCTGCAGTGAGATTTTGCAAAGATTAAAGAAAGGGAGTTACAAAGAATAAGATATCTGATATTAATGTGTTTGATAGCCTGATAGCCTCTTTATTTTCTTGATCCATTCTCCTCAGGAAGATGCATCTCAGAATCTAACTTTCCAAAATGGCATTGTAATAGCACTTATTAGATGGACTGTAGTGTTTTGTACTCTGTTTTTGTGGAAAGCATTGAAATACAGAAGCTCTGCTGCATTTCTTTACAAGATAGCTACATGCTGATGGCGACCCTGCTCTTGGATTACAGGAGTCTAGCTTTTATACCTAGTGTTGTAAATATCTTGTGTCTTGTTAAAAATGTCTATGTCAGATTCCAATTATAGTTTAGGAAGAATTTTTATTTATCAAGAAAGGACAAATTTACATTAAAAAGATATGAGCGGAAAGCAGCATCAAAGGCTCTTCTTCTTCCAGAAATCTTGCTTCTTCAGTGTTCTTCAGTTTGCTACTTTAGCAACTAAAGAAAGGATGGTTTTGCAAGGAGTGTTTAATTATACTTTTAATCCACTTCCCAAGCCCTCTCCACTTGGTTTTGACCTTATAGATCACGTCTGGTCATGTTCATTGTGTTGAATGGTCCTGAGAAGAGAGCATTGTTTAGTAGCTTTCCTTTCTGAGGGCATCCGTGGTAACTGGATTGTCTGATTGTTCTTTTAAAATTGTTACACGGCAGCTCTCTTGAAACCTCTTCCAAAATTATCCACCGTGCAGACTATATTAGAGGGGTTTTAAAATGACAGGTGTCTATTTCACTCTGGGCCTTCTTTCTAAAATTAGTAAAATACGTAATCTGTGTGTCTTTGGACCAATCAAACCCGGGTTTTAGTTCTATGTAGTTATTGATTCTGGTCCTTGCCTGAAGTCATGTACCCAGAATCAGGGTGTATACACAAATCTTTGGCCTTGAAAGCTATATAGCCCCAGAGGAACAAAGATTAATCATAATTCTGTTATCTTCCTGAAAATCTCAGACCATACTTCCTTTTTAAGAGCACAGATGATTCCTGAAGCAACAGGAAACAGAGCTGAGAAATTTTTTGAGCATTGCCTTTTCTTTGCCGTTTTCCAGGAAAGGGAATATGGCCCACCCAAGACTGTCCAAGTCATTTTCCTATTGGGTCACTTAAGTAACAAATGTCCTTCTTGATTCTCACCTCGTTTCTTTCTTGGCAAATATGGTTTCACCCTCTGCTCCCCTGCACACAATAACCCACGGCTTCCTTTGAGCTCTCCCCACACTCCAGGTGGCCGTGCTATCACACTTAACACATTGCACTAAGATTTGGCACGAACCTCACCTCCTCTGTGGACTCTGATCTCCTCCAGGTCAAGAGGCATGTATTATTCATTGCTGATGAATGGGAAGTAGCACGCATGTAGCTGTTACCTGGTAGATGTGTATTGAATGAATGAATAGCGGCCGTGTGCTGTTACCTGGTAGATGTGTATTGAATGAATGAATAGCGGCCGTGTAAAAGTCAAACTGAATTTCCCATGAAAGTAAGATCCAGAACATTGTCCATTGTATGACACAGTAACCATGTTGCTCTCATATTAGAAAGAGTTGTACTTCTCTTGAACTACTATATATGTGTGTGTGTGTAGGTGTGTGTGCTTGCCTCTGAAACACCTGCTAGAAAAAGCACACTGGAATGAATGCATAGCCTGCTGTTAGCAGTGAGCACTTTGCTACCCCACTCCTGATGCAATCTCAATTTATTTTTTTATTTACCTCATTTCTCTCGTTTTTATTTTATCTTACATAGATTATATGTCTTTATATAAACTACTTAAAACCCTTTTAGGAACATTAGTTAAGCTTTAGTATTTTTTAGAAATAATAAAGAAGCATAAATTGGGTCCAGTATCTGTTTGCTGAAGAGGAAAGTAGGGGAAAAATCACCCCAAGGATGCTGTTTACTGTTACCCTGATATTGAAATAACATGATGGAACCTTTAACAATGCTGCCTCAACTGCCAAAGAAAACGTCTTCCAAGGACAAGTAACATAGCTGTGAAAATAATGGCTTAGTCATAGCGAAGGAAACCACTATGATGCCATATGTGCCTTTACCCTTCAAACACAGCAGTCATAGGGAAACATCCCAGAGCAGTTAGGCATCTCAACATGAAGACTTCATCACGGCGCACCTTTTTGTGGCTTTAAATCTAGGATTTAGTGTACACACTTTTAGGTTACCTTGGCAAAACCCAGTAAGATTTAAACATATATTTTTAAAGATTAAATGTTTTTCTTAGCTTTCAATGACTAACGTTGACCCAGAGCCTTAACATTTTTTATTGACGTATAATCGTCGTACACTGTTATATTAGTTTCAGGAATACTGCGTAGTGACTTGATATTTTTATATATTACAAAATGATCACCACAATAACTCTGATAACCATCTGCCACCATACAAAACTATTACAGTACTATTGATTGCATTTCTTATGCTGTACATTTCCTATCCTTGACTTCTTTATTTTATAACTGGAGTTTTTAACCTCTTAATTCCCTTCCCTTACTTCACCCGCACATTCCCTCTTCCTGCCAGCTATGACTTTGTTCTTCATATCTATGAGTGTGTTTCTGTTTTATTATCATTGTTCATTTGTTTCGTGTTTTAGATTCTCTGTATGAGTGAAATCATATGGTGTTTGTCTTTGTCTTATTTCTCTGAACATAATGCCTTCTAGGTCCATTCTTGTTGTCATAAATGGCAAGATTTCTTTCTTTTTTATAGCTGAGTAATATTTCTTTGTGATGTGTGTGTGTGTGTGTGTGTGTGTGTGTGTGTGTGTGTGTGTGTGTGTGTACAGTGAGAGTGTTAGTCGCTCCTTCATGTCTGACTCTTTACAACCCCACAGACTGTAACCCGCCAGGCTCCTCTGTCCATGGAATTCTCCAGGCAAGAATACTGGAGTGAGTAGCCGCTCCCTTCTCCAAGGGATCTTCCCCTCTCAGGACTCAAACCCAGGTCTCATGCATTGTAGATAGATTCTTTACTGTCTGAGCCACCAGGGAAACCCTTACACACACACACACACACACACACACACACACACACACACACATATCTTCTTTATCCATTCATCTGTCAATAGACACTTAGGTTGCTTCCATGTTTTACCTACTGTAGATAATGTGAACATTGGGGTGCACATATCTTTTTGAATTGCTGTTTTCATTTTCTTGGGATAAATACCCAGAAGTGGAATTGTTGCTGGATTACATGGTAGCAGTGTTTTTTAATTTTTTGATTCAAGTCACTGCTGTGGGTGTTAAAGGAAATGCTTGCTCTTCTGAGAAATGGTATTGGACACTAGATTAGAGGTGGTGATGACTTTGTGGATAAGCTTGATGTTACAAAAAATCAATGATATTAGCCAAGTATATGAAATAGAATCTGAATACAGATAAATGCCACATACAATTTCTATTCACGAGTTTACATTTTAGTGTTTCAGCAAAGTAATTAAACCAATTCACATGCTAAAGTAAATAACCACTGTCCTTTATTGAGTCTTTACCACATGCTAGGCATTGTGATAAACACTTTAATCATGTTAATCTAATTCTCACTATACATTTATGAAAAATAATAGATTTTTATTCATATTTTATAAACAAGGATACTGAAGCTCAGAGGTAACTTCACTTGCCTGTAGTCACATAGCCACGAAGTAGCAGTGTCAAGGTTCAAAGCCAGGCCCATCTGATTCAGAGTCCACATCTGTAAGCACTTCACTTTCTTACTCCCTGTTGTGAAATCATCATATTTTTCCTGTCTTGAATTTAGAATGTCCCAGACAAGAGTGTGTGTTGATGCATTTTCACCCAAAATCAAACCCAGTTGGATTAGTCTCTGTTCTTGGTGATAACAGGCAGCAGAACCTTCAAGCAAGTGTTTGATTTAGAGGAGATGTTATCTCCTGACTCCTCTTGACACACCTGAGTAATAGGCTTTCAAATGAATTATGAAAACAGTCTTGACACTTGCTTGGTAAGATTTTATCACAGAAGTACAATGATACCCTCCCAGTCAGCATGCATATCACACACTTGCATTTTCAGCAAGTTTTAAAAATTATTTCCATTTTGTAGCACATGGAACTTTCATTTGAAGAAAGAGCAAAATAAAGAGCACACTAGTGTACCAGCAGAAAGGGAAGTTTTTGAAGACTTTGGCTGGCTCAGCTCTGCATGTAAGAAGTTTGGCTACAATTAAAATGTTAAGAACTTTAGCCAAAAAAAAAAATTTACTGCATGTTAGGTCATGATATTTTTTCAATTAAAAGAAACTCAGAAAATTCATGAAGAAGATAGCCTTAATTGTTTTGAGACAGGATTTTGGACTATTTGAGCTTTTCTCACACATTTGTGATTATGCTCAAAGATGAGTATTGCTCTGCTGTCCCCATTTCATTTCACTGCCCTGAAATCCTGTTGTTGAAATCACGGGGCTAGAATATAACAGGAACATCCTGTTGTCAAAAATAAATTTCTTCAGATAAAGTATTAATTCAACTGAAGCCAATTTTTTTTTAGAGGGTGAGAAGGACCTCAGTGGGAGGGGAGTTTATGAATGACGGTGTGCCATCTTGGATCCACTGCCCTTTCTTTATATCTTTGCTGTCTATCTGACTAAATGAAATTTATTCTTTTGTGTGAATTTTTGTATTTTGCAAAAATTTATTATGTGGTATCCTTAAAAACTTTCATGAAAGAGCTAAGTAAGATCTAATGTTCATGGGTCATTACTATTGAGTATTATATTCAGAAATATGCATGTTTATTGTTTCATTCTGTGATTTATTTAGTAGTCCCCCTAGCCCCTAGGAATTCATATCCAAAGTAAAATAAAACAATGGGCACCTTTCCATCAAAGGAATTTTTAGATTATTAGCTGAATATGCCCTTGAAAACTTTCAGGTATTTTTTTTTTTTTTTTTTTTTATGTGGGTCATGTTTTTGAAGTCTTTATTGAATTTGTTACACTCCTCCTAATTTTTTTTATGTTTTGGTTTTTTGGCCATGAGGCCTGGGGGGTCTTAACTCCCTGACCAGAGATAGAACCTGCACATTGGAAGTTGAAGTCTTAACTACTGGACCACCAGGGAAGTCCCTGGGTTATTTTCTTGAGTCTGACCTATGCTTTGGACCCTCATTTGGAACACTTGACTTAGGAGCTCAGACAGACAGGTTCTGGGCAGGCCTCAGAAGCCCTTGGGTCCTGGGTTCTTCACCCACAAAGCTAGAGGGAGGGCAGAATGACCTTTCCTATCCTTTCTAGTTTGAAGATTCTACAAAGAAAAAATGTCTTTGTGAAAGGAGGAGGTACAGTTCTCTTTCTGGTGGGCAGGTCGGGTTGGTGGGACATTCACAACGCCTTGCTTTCTGATAATCAATATTGGGAGCCCTCCAGCAGTCAGCCCATCCAGAGTGCGGACTTCCCAGAGTCTTGAAACTTTCCCTCTTCTAGAACTCCCATCAGCTAATTGGCCTTGCCCCTCCAGCACCCGTGCCTCCTCCTTGGCAGTTGGAGGGACAGGGGAGAACAGGAGGAAAGCAGGTAAGAAACCATCTGTTCAACTGCCCAGAGAAGCCCTGAACCCAACTCTTCCCCTGCTGCTGACACTTCCAGGCCAGGCCTGCTCGTCAGCCCGTGCTGTGCCATAATGTTCTGTAGGACTTCCTTGAGGATTACTGCCTCTTTTTGAATGACCCTTAATTACCTTGACTTTTCAAGTTGGAACCAAGTTTCCTCAACTGGTTTTGCAGAAGCACAGATGAGTCATGGGGGAAAGCTGCGAAGGGAAAGTTTTCCTCCTCCCCCTTCTCGCAGAGCCTCTGTGGACACAGGCAGATCATCTTCTTTGCATGACTAAATCACACTCAGTATCTGCTGATTGGCGAGGAATTCCAGAGGGAAAAAAGCTGCTATCAAACCCCACCTCTTCCATGAAATCTTGCCTCACTACCCCAATTTAAAGACTTTTCTATCTTTAAATTCATACTATTCAACTTTTCCCTAATAGATAAAAATGGTGCTAGATGTTCATCCTTCCTTCTAACCTGTATTTTTTTGTTCAGACACAGGTTAAGTCTTGTGTAGACATAAGAAGATTTGGGGCTTAGTAATAGATGATGATAATCATCATAGATATCTTTATTGAGTACCTACAGTGTGCCAAGCTCTGATCCAAGAGATTTACATTCAGTTCTCATTCCACTCTTATGAAGCAGTTGCTATTGTTCACTCCATTTTATTTTTTTAGGAAACTGAGGTATGGATAAGCTCAATACTGGCCCAAGTCACAGAGTTAGTAAAAGGTATACCAAGGATTGACTCAGACAGTCTGGTTCCAGAGCCTTCATTCTTAACAGTACAGTTTTTTTTTTTTTTTTTTTTTTTTTTTTTTTTTTTTGTAAGCAGTATTATCCTGTTCCAATAAAGAGACTTTTACACACTCTGTCCTTCTCTCTACATGTAAATTGTCAGTAGCAAGATCAATTTCTTTTTTTTTTAATAAATTTATTTATTTTAGTTGGGGGCTAATTACTTTACAATATTGTAGTGGTTTTTGCCATACATTGACATGAATCAGCCATGGGTTTACATGTGCTCCCCATCCTGAAACCCCCCTCCCACCTCCCTCCCCATCCCATCCCTCCGGGTCATCCCATTGCCCCAGCCCCGAGCATTTGTCTCATGCATCGAACCTGGAATGGTGTTCTGTTTCACATATGACAATATACGTGTTTCAATGCTATTCTCTCAGAACGTCCTACCCTCACCTTCTTCCTCAGAGTCCATAAGACTGTTCTATGCATCTGTGTCTCTTATTCTGTCTCGCATATTGGGTTATCATTACCATCTTTCAAATTCCATATATATGCATTAGTATACTGTATTGGTGTTTTTCTTTCTGGCTTACTTCACTCTGTGTAATGGGCTCCAGTTTCATCCATCTCAATAGAACTGATAAGATCAATTTCTTGTGAGAAAATTATTTACATAAATCATAAAGGAAATCATTTTATATCTATATATCTGGTATCTAGGCTAGGACTTTCCTACTTGGGACTTTCAAATGTTGCCTCTACATCCGTATGAGCTAATCCTGAAGATTTCAAAGCAAGTGAAATGTGTCATTTCCCATCAAAGCTGGGGATTCCCCATAGTGTGGATAAAACTTTGGCCTCCATTTGCTTCCAGTTTTACTTTCCTTTTCTGAAATTGATCCATGAACTCTGTCCATGGGTATTTTGTCCCATATTTCTTAACCATTTAAGCATTTATTAGATATCTCTCACATGTTGGCAGTATATTATGGGAATTTATCACATTCACTCATTGTTACATTGTACTTTTCTTGCTCCAAGACTCTTCAGGGAAGAAGTTATGCCTTTTACATTTGCTAAGTTTCCAGGTGAAACTGTAGTATTGCAGTACATATAAAAATACTCAATAAATACTCATTAATTGTAGTTTTATAGACAAGCTTTAACAACTGTCTAGTATGAACATATTAAGGGTGTTTAGATATCTTATACCCAACTGAATGCAGAGTTCCAAAGAATAGCAAGGAGAGATAAGAAAGCCTTTTCAGTGATAAATGCAAAGAAATAGAGGAAAACAGTAGAATGGGAAGGACTAGAGATCTCTTCAAGAACATTAGAGATACCAAGGGAACATTTTGTGCAAAGTGAAATGAAGTCATCAGTCGTGTCCGACTCTTTGTGACCTAATGGACTGTAGCCTACCAGGCTCCTCTGTCCATGGGATTTTCCAGGCAAGAGTACTGGAGTGGGTTGCCATTTCCTTCTCTAATTTTGTGCAAAGACAGGCTCAATAAAGGACAGAAGCAGCAAGGACCTAACAGAAGTAGAAGAGATTAAGAGGAGGTGGCAAGAATATACAGAAGAACTGTACAAAAAAGGTCTCAATCACCCAGATAACCTCAATGGTGTGGTCAGTCAACTGGAGCCAGACATCCTGGAGTGCAAAGTCAAGTGGACCTTAGGAAGCATAACTACAAACATAGCTAATGGAGGTGATGGAATTCCAGCTGAGTTATTTCATATCCTAAAAGATGATACTGTGAAAGTGCTACACTCATTATACCAGCAAATTTGGAAAGCTCAGCAATGGCCATAGGACTGGAGAAGGTCACTTTCATTTCAATCCCAAAGAAGGGCAATGCCAAAGAATGTTCAAACTACTGCACAATTGCACTTATTTCACATGCCAGCAAGTAAAGCTCAAAATCCTTCAAGCTAGGCTTCCACAGAATGTGAACTGAGAACTTCCAGATGTACAAGCTGGGTTTAGAAAAGGCACAGGAACCATAGATCAAATTGCCAGCATCTGTTGGATCATAGAAAAAGCAAGGGAATTCCAGAAACATCTACTTCTGCTTCATTGACTGCATGAAAGCCTCTGACTGTGTGGATCACAACAAAGTGTAGAAAATTCTTCAAGAGATGGGAATACTAGACCATCTGACCTGCCTCCTGAGAAACCTGTAAGCAAAACAAGGAGAAACAGAACCAGACATGGAAAAAATGGGAAATTGGGACAGGAGTACATCAAGGCTGTATATTGTTACCCTGCTTATTTAACTTATATGCAAAGTATATCATGTGAAATGCCAGACTGGATGAATCACAAGCTGGAGTAAAGATTGCCAGGAGAAATCTCAACCTCAGATATGCAGATAACACCACCCTTATGGCAGAAAGCAAGGAAGAAATAAAGAGCCTCTTGAAGGTGAAAGAGAAGAGCAAAAAAGTTGACTGAAAACTCAGCACTGAAAAAATGAAGATCATGGCATGTGGTCCCATCACTTCATGGCAAAGAGAAGGGGAAAAAATGGACACGGTGACAGATTTTCTTTCCTTGGTCTCCAAAATTGCTGCAGGCAGTGACTGCAGCCATGAAGTTAAAAGATGCTTGCTCCTTGGAAGGAAACTATGACAAACCTAGACAGCATATTAAAAGGCAGAGATATCACTTTGCTGACAAAGGTCCATATAGTTAAAGCTACGGTTTTTCCAGTAGTCATGTATGAACGTGAGAGTTGGGCCATGAAGAAGGCTGAGCGCTAAAGAATTGATGCGTTCAAACTGTGGTGCTGGAGAAGACTCTTGAGAGTCCCTTGGACTGCAAGGAGATCCAACCAGTCCATCCTAAAGGAAATCAGTCCTGAATATTCATCGGAAGGACTGATGCTGAAGTTGAAGCCCCAGTACTTTGGCCACCTGATGCAAATAGCCAACTCATTGGAAAAGACCTTGATGCTGGGAAAGATTGAGGGCAAGAGGAGAAGTGGGCGACAGAGGATGAGATAGTTGGGTCGCATCATCGACTCAATAGACATGAGTTTGAGCAAATTCAGGGAGATAGTGAAGTACAGGGAAGCCTGGTGTGCCGCAGTTCATGGGGTTGCAAAGAATCGGGCATGACTTAGCGACTGAACCAAGATATCTTAAAAGACTTATTTGATATGCTAACACAATACTCTAAAGACCAACATCCTTAAAAATTTCTTCCATAAAAATTCAGCACATCAGATTGAATTGGACTCAGCAACAGAGTGAGTATTGGAGTTGAGAGAGAACTCTGTTATCTACAACTTGATATGACCTTGAATAATTGACATATCACCTCATCTGTTTATCTTTGTTTACTCAATAGTTAAAAGTTACCACTATTGTTTTCAGAATTAAAATTTTACAGAAAGCACAAGGAAGTGTATAGTGTGTTTTAAACAGGGTTTTTAAACAGGGTCTGACTAACTTTGATTAACAATTTCTTAGTGATTTTAAGTCAACATGTAGGAACATTACTGATTGAAATGGGCTGTGAATATTAGCAAAAGTGTAGATAATAAAAGATGGGCTTTAACTGAGCATTCACTCCTATAGGGAATGCACTGGACATTTTTTTCTTGGAGTATTTGCGGCTTTCACATAAAGGCAGAAAAATCTGTGGACCTAATCTTCAGGACAATGTAATTTGGCCATTGTTCAGTAGTATGTCTATGTGTCCAGTTGCTTTAGTCATGTCCAACCCTTTGTGATCCTATGGTTTGTAGCCTGCCAGGCTCCTCTGTCCATGGGATTCTCCAGGCAAGAATACTACAGTCGGTTGTCATGCCCTCTTCTAGGGGATCTTCCCGACCCAGGAATTAAACCTGCATCTCTTATGTCTCTTTTATTGGCAAGCAGGTTCTTTACCACTGGTGCCACCTGGGAAGCCCTGAATGACGATGGGGGGGTGATGCAAAAAGATAAATATTTTTTGGACTTTAATCTTGTATTCCCATGGTCACCTCTGTAAATTTATTTTTTTATGAACTTAAAAAACTTTATGATTTTTCTATTTTGATACAGGAAAGTGATGGGATTAGTTAAGGGGAAAAAAACTTTTTAGCCATTCATTCAGAGGCTTGGTTAGCAAGGAATAAAATGGGACACCTTTGAAGGCTCTAGGACAATGATGTTTCCAGTACCAAACAATTTTGTTTAATGAGAACATAGAGCATTATTAGTACATGCACAAAAGAACAAGTCAGCCTGACCTGATTAAATTCTGAAAGGGCTTGATTCACTGGAACCTATCTGGGGTACAGTTGACAAGCACTGACCACTAGACATATTTCAACTGTTTCCCCAAGTTGTTCAGGGAACAGACTGCTCAGATGTGAGTTTCTTGGGGGAAAAAAATAAGGTCATTTGGGGGTATCATGATTTTCAGACTGTTTTTCATCAAATCTCTCTAACTTGTTAATATTTTGAGTTTTAAATGAGCTAGGGTGGGGGCAGGTGTCTCATTCATCAGAAGCTAATTACGTATAGTACAAGACTGCATTTATAATATGTCTGACTACTTCAAAATTTAAGGCAGTTTAATCTCAGTGAATCAAAATATCCGTTCCTTTTGAAGTAAATGAGATAGCAGTGCTCCAATATGTCCTCATTTTTCTTTGCTCAGTCTTTTCAAGTAATATAAGCATATGGACAAGTTTTAGGTACTAAAAGGTGAGACTGATTCTCATTCTTTGGTCCCTTGTCAATGCATAGAATTAGATGGCAGTGCTAACAGTGCGGTAGGTTTGAGCTCTAAAACTGGTCGACATGGCAGTGATACCCTAGGGCGTCTTCAAGAGCAACATTGTTTGAAAGAATATCTGTGCGTTCACTTCTTTCTCTCATTATCACTCGCTAGCTCTTTTTTTTTTAACTATTGCCATTATAGTTGCATGTAAAAACCCACTAAAACTACTTTAAGTAAAAGAAGTGGGGTTATAGAAGTGTGTGTACCCCACAGGCTTTCTCACAGACATTCAAAAGCAGGAAATGAGGTATAGGTGGACCTCAGAGGACCTGGAATCAGAATGCTGAAAACCAGACCGCACTCTTCATCTCTCAGGAATCACAGAGTCTCTCAGTTCTTGTTGTGGTGAGCGTCTCAACGCTCCTCCCAACCACCACCCCTCCATTTCTCTGTCCCTTATTCTGTATGTACATTGTGTGTTTACTCCAGCATGGCTGTTTGCCATGAATTTATAATGGCTCTAACACCTACTGCTGCTGCTGCTGCTGCTGCTAAGTCACTGCAGTCGTGTCCAACTCTGTGCGACCCCATAGACGGCAGCCCACCAGGCTCCTCTGTCCCTGGGATTCTCCAGGCAAGCATACTGGAGTGGGTTGCCATTTCCTTCTCCCTACCACCCACTACTACTACCTGGCAATTGTCCATGTCACATTCTCAAGAGCAGAAAGCTGATTGGCTTAGCTGAGTGTTTAGAGCAGTCACCAAGTTATAAATCGTGGGCATGCCAGAAGGATGGCTGTCTTTGGGCCAGGCATCCGTCTCAGAGCTAGTCACCGGTACTTGAGTGATCTGGGGCTATGGTGTGAGGATGGAGTCATAGGGCACACGGGAGCACCTCTTTCAGAATCCGTGAGCAGTGTGGGCAGTTACGGAGCATGTCTGTTGCTCTTACAGCTGCCAGAATCCTTATTCCTTCAAGGGTGTTTGGAGGCAGCAGGACTGAGTGTTTTCCTCCCCCCCAACACCTATTACAACCCAGCACTCCCCTTCTTGTTTCTTTCCACCCTCAGCAGATCTGTAGTGTCTTCTCTCACTCTATTTGCTATCTGTCTCTCTTTTCCTGTAATGAGAATGCTCAGGTTGCTAATCCCAGCTTCCTAAATATGGCAGAAGCTAATTCCCAGGTTTCTAAATATGACAGATCTCTGCTTCTCTATTCCTTTGGTTTTTTTTTTGCCACTTTATTTATTTTTTTAATTGAAGGATAATTGCTTTACAGAATTTTGTTGTTTTCTGTCAAACATCAACAAGAATCAGCCATAGGTACACTCATGTCCCCTCCCTCCCGAACCTCCCTCCCCTCTCCCTCCCCATCCCACCCTTCGGGATTGTCACAGAGCTCCTGTTTGAGTTCCCTGAGTCACACAGCAAATTCCCATTGGCTATCTATTTTACATATGCTATTGTGAATTTCCATGTTACTCTCTCCATCCATCTCACCTGCTCCCTCCCCCCTCTCCCCATGTCCATAGGTCTGTTCTGTATGTCTGTTTCTCCATTGCTGCCCTGAACATAAATTCATCAGAACCATCTTTCTAGATTCCATATATATGCATCATATTCACTGCAGCACTATTTACAACAGCTGGAACATGGAGGCAACCTAGATGTCCATTAACAGATGAATGGATAAAGAAGCTATGGTAAATATAGACAATGGAATACTACTCAGCCATAAAAAGTATGCATTTGAGTCAGTTCTCTGTCCCTTTTGCTTCCTACTGTTTTTCTCTCTCTGGTTCTTCAGGCTGCTATGACCACCAAGTGCAGCAAAATCTCTGGGCCTGATTCTGCTTGGGGTTACATAGTCCCTTGGCTTCACTGCCTAAGAGAAGTAAAGATCAGTGAATTCATTAATTACATTAAGCTACTTTATGCCCCAGGCATGCACTAGAAGAGTGCTTCTCCAGCTTTCAGTATGCACATGAAACACCTGGGGATCTTGTTAAAACGTAGTTTCAGGAGCTATGTTGTGGGGTGTGAGAATCTGTATCTTTAACAGACTCCCAGGTAGTGCAGATGATGCTGATGCAATAACAATACTTTGAGTAAAAGACTAGAATCGTTTATTCAACTGTGATCTTCTTGATGGAATGGACCATGCTTTAGGCATCTTTATCTGTCTTTCCATGGCCAGCACTGTACCTGGAATGTGAGAGATATTCAGAAGTTGCTTGGATTATGATTAAACTGAACACACAGGAAATATAGGCCTTTCTATGCCTACTTTTTTTTTAAGTGGGTGGTTTTCAAATACTGCTAAAAATCAGTGAAAATTTCTTAAAGGTCTGATTATGCAAAGGACTAGGAAAAATATTTTTTAAATTATAATCCCAGTCTTCAGGGAAAACACTGGCATCTTTTCTGCTAACTCTAATATGTCTTTGCTGGAAATGTGAAATAATTTTAGAATTATGGGGGTAGCAGAATGAGCCTATTTATGCTACTAGCATTTGACCTCAAATATTTTTTATGTCATTTTCCATGTGTACAATGAGGCTAATGTGACTGTTGTGGTGTTAATGTGTAATGAGCCATGTAAGGATTGAGTTTCATGCCTGTAACAGAGTAAACGATCACTGCTAATACTGTTAGTAGTGGTAGTAGAAGTAAAAACAGTAGTAGTAGCATTTAAGATTATTTTATCCTGCTAACTCAGTTTAGGAAAATACTTTGTTCTTCCTCTTCTTCTCTTAAGTCCATACATTATCCTAATAAAGATTTCACTTTGTAAGGCTTACCTACAGTTTAGCCTTAATATGATCTTTGTTTAGAGTTTAAAGTTAAAGGAAAGTGAATTTTAGAATTCAGTTGTATGCACTATAGCAGAAGGACAGAAAGAAGACTTTATTTTCATACCTTGCAGCTAGTTAAATTGTTCTTTTCACTCCAATGTCTTCATAAATTTACTCATGAGAAAAAATTAATGCGTTTAGCAGGGTCTCCCTAAACTTCTCTAGCCATTTTGGATGGGACAGAAAATACACACACATAGACAAAAATATATGCATACATACATATATACAAACAAAAATTCACAGGTGAATTACAAGAGTATGTTTGGTAATATCATTTTTGGAAAGGAAGTAAATTGAGCAGGCAAGGAAAGGACTATTGAATGCATAAGTATTGGCTTAGATATTAGTTATAAAAAATAAACATCTACATAATGAATAACATCTGTAGTCTTCAACTAATAGGGCCAGTAAACCGATGTATTGTACTTTCTGCACAAAGCAGAAAACAGTTGGTGATAAGGGAACAATTCTTGATTCATCATACATTTTAAAATTTCTAAAATAAAACTGAAGACCATCTCTTTTTTTCCCTATATAAAGAAGGGCATCACCATGATTGTCCATGTGGAAAAGGAAAGGCTGGTTGGAGTGGCACATGCAACCGTGACATAGGTGCCATCATTGAAGAAATCTCCCCTCCTGGGGAAGGTTGGCACATGAGCCTGTGAATCGTAACTATTATTGTTGTCTTGTTGAGGAGAAGCACTTACAAAGAAGACCTGGGAACATACATTTATTATTCTTTCATTACCTAGTTCCTTTTTCATTACCTATGTAACCCAGATATAACCCACGTGTCAGCTGCCTGGATCGCTTCAAGTCCTCCAGTGTGCCAAGGTCAGCTTGTTCTCTAAAATATAATTAAAATGGACTCAAATCACAGACTCATGTACAGGGAGTTCCCAGCTTTCCTTCCAATATTTCAGCAGTTGTAAGTGAAGCCTTTGTGTCTCCTGGACTCTTGGCTTCTGAGCTCCTCCTTATGCTGATTTCATACAAGAATTAAAAAAAAAAAAAAAAAAAAAAACCCTGAAATACCCTGTGCTGCCCACATAATTTATTTAAATCAAGTTGCGTAAAGCAAGTGGAAACACTTCAATAAGTATAAAGAGCTACCTAGGGGAGGTAATAACCTTAACTAAATGAGAAAGTGACATAAGGCGTTGTGAATGCTCTGGGGTAGACTTGAAGAGGAAAATCTGAAGGTAATGAGACAATATCCACTCATTTCATCTGGCTGAAAATAGAGAAAAAGATGAAATCCTGGCAGGATTTTGAAATAAAGTCGGATTGTCTGTGGGTTATAATAAGAAAAAAATTTACCCATGAAACTTTAAAAGGGAACAACAAAAAAAGTTAGTCATGGGATTACCAGAACCCAAAAGAAATATTTAACACCAGAAGAGAGCAGGGTCACCAGAATGCTTTGAAGCTGGTTGGGCTGGTAATTAGAAGGAACAACTTTCCTCATCCTTTTTAAGAAAGCAAATCCACATGGCCTTTGTCTCATTTTCTGGTAACTGCCAGAGCTGTCCTTGAAGCAGTAAGTTGCCAGCGCGTTAATCAGCTGCTTCCACAGCCCTGTGTATGCATAGCATTCAGCCTGCTTGGTTCTTACATTGTTTTTCCAAGAATTTGTTCCCAGCCTTACTTCAGAAACTATTTTGCACGTGATAGTCACAGTTTGCCAACTCCCCACATCACTTTCACGTGATCGAATCTTCAGCCTACCTAGATGGACCGTATATCTTCTTCAGTTGGACTAAAGAAAGTTCTGATCAATGAGGCTTTTATTTTTTTTCTTTTAAGAGTAGGATATAGTTCACTTGGGCTTCCCAGATGGCTAAAGAATCTGCCTGCAATGCAGGAGACCAGGGTTACATCTCTGGGTTGCGAAGATCCCTTGGAGGAAGAAATGGCTCCTCACTCCAATATTCTTGCCTGGAGAATCCTATGGACAGAGGAGCCCGGTGGGCTACAGTCTGTGGGGTCACTAAGAATCAGACACGACCGAACAACTAACTTCCACTTTTCTTTTAACAGTTCATTTATCTTGGGAACTTTTAACTGTATGGGCTTTCCTTGTGGCCCAGCTGGTAAAGAATCCGCCTGCAATGCGGGAGACCTGGGTTCTATCCCTGGGTTGGGAAGATCCCCTGGAGAAGGGAAAGGCTACCCACTCCAGTATTCTGGCCTGGAGAATTCCATGGACTGTACAGTCCATGGGGTCGCAAAGAGTGGGACACTTCTGAGTGACTTTCACTCACTCACTTTAAGTGTATTTCGCAAGTTTTATTCTACATCGGTAGAAAGTCCAGTCAGACAAGATTATCAGAAAATGAAAATACATGTTAGCCTTCAAGGAAAAGTTCAGGGAGAATTTAAAACAAGAAAGCATTAAGTATATGAGAGAGAATGTAGAATGACATAGCCAGCTCCCCCTAAATTCCGTGACCCCAGTCACCTGAGTGGGTACCCTGACAGCTGTCTCTGCCTGTGGGTTATCCTTTCAGCCCTGTCTCAAATGTTAGTGTTTCAGGAGGGTTGTCTGAGCCCCCCTCATCCCTCAGAGAGAGAGTGCACAAGGCAGAGGCTTTTTGTTGGAGGGAGATGGGGATTGGAGTCACAGGAGTGGACAGGAGTGGGTAAGAGAGACCCCTGCAGGACTGTAGGGCCTGAGGCAAAGAGGCAAGCAGGAAGGGTTGCCAGCTGAGATGCCGGGGGCCAAAGCCCTCCTTGTTCAAGACCTGGCCCCATGCTGCACGTGTGGAGGGCAGACTTAGGGCCCTCTCAGGAGCCTGATACTAATGAGAGGTCACAACTTGTGGGGCTCTGAAGAAACAGGGGAAAAGGGCTGCTTCAGGACTGGGTCATTTTCCTGCCCCTTTCTCTGAGAGAATGGTCCAGCATGGCCACGTCACTCTGCAAGAAGGGAGAATTGCCCAGGAGATTGTGACAAGCTAGGACACTTAGGAAAGCTCCCTCTCTCTCCCCAAAGACACCACAGGCATGTCTGCTTCCTACTAACCTCTCAGAGGTTCACTTGGCCCAATTTATTTTTGGACCAGGGTGGTAACGCGCTTCACTGGAGTGCTTCTTTCAAAGGTTTTCCTCTAAGGTAAAGGAAAGTTTTCGGGAAAGCCCTTCACATAGACAGGTGAGAAGCCAACATGGCCAGCCACCACAGAGTGTAGGTGTTGGAGAGCCAAACCTAAATACCGTAGCACTCTGTACAAAATGTTTATTATCCTAAAGCAGCTCACAGTAGATTCAGCAGTTATCCCCATTTTATAGCCTGAAATTGTGATGACATTTCTCAAGATAAAAATAAAGCACTGAAGCCCGTGTGACTTCCTTTGTCAGCGTCTGCGTTTGTCTAAGCTGCTTAAAGCCAGTCTGTAGCAGTGAAGCCATAATTCAGATGAAAACAGAAAGAAATCATTTAAAGCCAGTGTACATGAAAGTGAGTAGCCCACATGACTACTATTTTTAGTGCAGAAATATATTCAAGATCAAAGCCATTAATGTTTGCCTATTTTATTTAATCATGTGCCTTTTACCTGGAAGATGTAGGTCTTATAGCATACAAATGAGGGTACAGGGAAGGTTTCAGGCTTTATGCTGTCCAAATTAAATTCTAAAAAGCCAGAAAATTCATCATTTTGACATCTCTTTGCAGATGCAGAATGTGTGTTGAAACATCTCTTGAAATGTGTCTTGTTTACTTAAGGAATACATTTAGCAGATGATGTTAATTAGAAATAATATCTGAGTAAAGTCTTTCATAATGTATCTCTTTTTAAACATAAAAATCAAGGGGCTAATTTCCCAAGTTGCAAGAGTGGATGTTCCCTCTCCTTACCTGTATTTTGGATTGTGAAGTTTTCTTGTAAGTAAAAGTTTACAGCATCCTTGAGTTTTTACAGCATTGCTTGAGTGTTCAGCATCCATTTTTTTTTTTTTACTATATAATAATCTAGGTTTGCAGATATTATGTATTAAGAAATGGAGAAGTTGGGGGAAATTTTTGAAAAGAAACATTGCCTACTCTTGAAATTCCTTGTAAAGTATTATTGTCATATAAGTTGTAGGAGGTGTGTCCTCTATAAGAATACCTCAGAAGCACAGTTTTAGATATTGAGAACCTTTGTAACCATTCTCCATTTTGAGGTTTGTTTTTTTTGCGGGGGGCGGAGGAGGTGAAAGATTTCATGTAAACAAGAGAATTTTTATGGTGCATGGGTAAAAACTTGCAATTACATCTCTAAAACCATTTTCTATGGAATTTCAGTGTTACCAAAATATGTAATATTAAGTTTACCTTAAACCTCATGGACCTAAATAAACTCCATGAATAATAGATACAATTATGTAGTATAGCTTCTAGATGGAAAGTTGTCATCATTTTCAAGAGAATGAATGGCTCGGGGGAAATGTACAGCTTAGGAATGACAAAACTGTCATTCACTCAGAAAACAAAATTGTGAAAATTGTGGAAATGACAGAGTTGAGCCCCGGGAATCCTCAGATTTGCCCTTAAACAACACCTTCTTCAAACTAGTGGTTACCAGTGGGGAGAAGAAAGGGGGAAAGGCAATATGGGGATAGGGGACTAAAGTAGGAACTGTTAGGTGTAAAATAAGCTACAAGGATATATTATACAACACAGGGAATATAGCCAATATTTTATGACAACTATAAATGGACTGTAATCTTTTTTGATAGTTTTTTATTTTGTTATCGGAACATATTGCTTTACAATGTTGTTTCAGTTTCTGCTGTACAACAACATGAATCAGCTGTATGTATCCATATATCCCCGCCCTCTTGAATCTCCCTTCCACTCCCCCAATTTCTCAAACTTATTTGGCCATAACCCTTTTTGAGGTTTTCTGAGCACCTCAGGATACACATGTTCCGTGGAACCCGCTTTGTGAAACAGTGGGCTCAATTTAGTCATGTAGCCGCTACTCAAACAGAACTCCAAGGTGGCAAACCGAAAAGCTGCTGTTGCCAGCCCTGAGATACAAAGAGCTAGTATAAAGTGATGTAGTGCTTGGTGCACTTAGAAATGTGGGTGTTGAAGCCGAGTTATCTCTTCTCTGGTCTCTTCCAGGTGTTTCATCCCAAACGTCTATGCAGCCCTGTTCACTGCCGCTCTTGTCCCTTTGATGTGCCTCGTGGTGGTGTTTGTGGTGTTCATCCACGCCTACCAGGTGAAGCCGCAGTGGAAAGCATACGATGATGTCTTCAGAGGAAGGACAAATGCTGCAGGTTTGTAAGAAACCGTATTCGCACTTTGGAGATGGGCGCTTTTAATGGTGGGAAAAGGTCACTGAATGGTCTTTATCAAGAACAGGAAGGAGGTTAGACTCAGCTTTCAGCTCTGAAGCCACAAGTTACAGTTCTCTGGTTTCTCCTGCTCCTTGGGCATGTTCGCACTTTGGAGATGGGCGCTTTTAATGGTGGGAAAATGTCACTGAATGGTCTTTATCAAGAACAGGAAGGAGGTTAGACTCAGCTTTCAGCTCTGAAGCCACAAGTTACAGTTTTCTGGTTTCTCCTGCTCCTTGGGCCTTCTTGCAATCTCTCCCTCTCTTCAGGGCTCTGCAGGTTTCATTGCTGGTGCCAGTTTTGTCCCTAAGATATTAATATTCAAATAAATGACTCAGAGCCTTTGGGAGCTGCTTCCCCAAGCGTTTTTCAACTCAAGCAGTAACAACCTGGGTTCCACCTGAGAAATCTGTTCATTTCTTGCAGACTCTGAGACTTTATCACAAACAAACCTTACTAATGCTTGTGAGTGCTGTATTTTGCATGGAGAGTTCTGATTGTGTGGACAGATGTTTAAAAACATATGTGACCAGACAGCTTCAAAAGTGGCTACACATGTCTGGTTACTTAAGAGTGCAAGTCTTTCCAGCTCAAATTGGCTTTCACTACCAGCTCATTTTTTCCCTTTGAATCATACTTAACACCGGTTTTTATGATCTGATTCTTTTTCTGTTGTTAGAGTCTCTTAGGAATGTTTTTAAGGAACAATAACCAAATACCTACATACAGAAAACTCAATCTAAAATGGTTTGAGTGACTGGAATATTGAGAATCTAATGAGCTGGGGAGTGGAAGAATCCCTCTTGGGCCAAGAGGAAGACTAGTCTTTTCTATAAGATCAGTTAAAGATAAGTCAGTTGCTCAGTCATGTCCGACTCTTTGCGACCCCATGGACTGTAGCCTGCCAGGCTCCTCCGTCCATGGAATTTTCCAGGCAAGAATACTGGAGTGGATTGCCATTTCCTTCTCCAGGGGATCTTCCTGACCCAGGGATTGAACCCAGGCCTCCAGCATTGCAGGCAGACTCTTTACCCTCTGAGCCACCAGGGAAGCCCAAGTCTTTTCTTAGCTTTTGCAAATCTAAAGCCAAAGGAATGAGAGAAGTTCTTCACATGTTAAGTTCTGTCCAGAGTTTAAGCAACATACCATCTATGAAGTCACGTAGAATAGTGTCTAATACATTGTTAGAGGCTCAATAGGTACTGTCTCTAATACGATAATAAAAAAATTCATTCTAACATAATAAAAGCCTCTAGTTCCTAAACGGTATCAGGGAAGATGCAAAATGATTTTCCTTGTAGTGTAAAGAGAAACGACTCTTTTATATTAACTTATGGGGTAGTTTATACGATAGCTATATCTAGCCAACTCTTCCTTCTTCTCTCTGATTTAGTGGACAATTATTATGTGGGCAAAAATAGCACTTAAGGTTATGATTAAACTTAGATTCTTCCATTAGAAAAGCAATATTCAATGTAGAAATTTTACTTTTTCATGGGACATAGAATTTATCCAGAAGCTGTGCTTTTATTCAACTTGAGATTCATTCTATTAAAATACATGTTCTCTTTTGAAGGCAAAGTTTGTTTCCCCCAAATAGCAGATTTATTTTGTTCTGTATACTATATAGAAGTGCCAGTGTTTGCATGCTTCAGTAGTGATAACATCATAAAGGCCTAACCTAATGAGTTAGTCTTTTTCGTTCCTGAATCACCTCTGTGCCTTTTGCATATAATCCATGGATACAGTAGGTAAACAATGCTCCAATTATCTGAAAAACAGCTCTCAAGCATTGAACATAAAATCCCTAGAACACTTGTATCTCAACTCAAGAGTGAAACCTCTTACAATGAAATATATTAATAGAAGCCTTGCTCTTATTATAGCTTTTCAAATAAAAAAACAATTATAGCAGTTCTGATTTCCCTGTTCCCACTCAACCTAACAGTCATTGTCTCACTCGGACTCTTAAACGGTGTTTTCCTAATTAGTCACTAGCTCCAGTTCTTGTCCGTTTCGTTTTCTCAGATGTCTGTGTTTCAACAATGTCAAGTGGTTCCCCTCACTCTCTAGCTTTACAATCATTCGGCTTTATTGCCCAAAAGAAAGTCCAGGCTCTTTATAACACACGAGTCTCTATACATCCACCCCTGGGCCATCTTATCACCCCCAAGTTAGTTACCGCTCAGCCTACGTTCTGACCATGTCATTGATTTAATCTTACTCATTCTTGAAATTACCTGGTCTGTCCTCTTGCTCATGTAAGATGCCCTCATCATTATTGATAAAAAAAAAAAAAAAAAAAACTCATGTGTTCAGTAAGTAATGAGAGAAAATGTAGATGAAAGAGAGGTGTAAGGAACTTATTATGCTCCCTTAATCTATCTTAGCTCCCCAAAGCCATCCTCAATAAACACATAATCTAAGTAAAAAATGTGTACTGAACAATCCCAAGTTGACTCCTTCCAACAAGATACTGCTCACTTTTTTATGGAAATTCTGGAAGCTCCCAGTATACTACTTTATCCATGAAGACTTTGAAATTAATGTCTTTACCACACCAAATAAGAATTACTCATCCTTCTTCTATGATTTTAAAGCACATTGCCCCTACAGCCATTAGAGTACTTAACACTTACTTCAGAATGGAACGGTGACTTGTTTTGGTGTGTGTGGCTGATTTCCTTAATAAATTATGGATTCCTCAAGAGCAAGAACCATTTATTATTCATCTCTGCAACACCAGAGCCTTGTAGAGTGCTTAGTGGATAGCAGGAGCATAATTAATATTTGTTGACTGAATAATAATCATCAATGTGCCATAAAATCTTATAATTATAGGAGTGTACTCACAAGCTAAATATAGCATTAAGAAGAAGAGGAATCTGTCATATCATCCGAAGTAGAAATTATGGAATTTATCTCATTGGTCTGTTTGTAGATACCCCTTTGAAATTTATTATTAAGGCTATTACTTTTTCCTTCTATGATTCCCAAAACTATGTGTTCAGCCTTGACCTCTGACTTGATACTTTAGATTTTATTTGAACCCTCCTGTAACTCTCCTCCACTTGAGTATGTTCCACTTAGCTCAAATTCAAAATGTCAAGAAAAAAATGTCTGTCTACTCAGGGCCATTTAATAGTCTCTTTGAATCTGTCTGCTAAAATTCCATTGCCTTGACCTGAAAAATATTGTCAAGACGGGACTGTAAAATTCATGTTTTGCCCATTTTGCTGCTCAAATGCATCGCAGTTAATGACAAGATATAACAAGAGAAAATTAAGAACAAGATGAAATGGGGATCAGAAACACAAAGTGGAATGTAAGCTGGGCTACAGCCAAGGGCCTGATGTCTTCTGGGTCCACAAGCCTGTGAATGCAGAAGTATCTCAACTGCTGTGGTGGTAAGCTGGGAACTTAAGGTCTCACCCAGGGCAAGTAGACTGGAGCAGTAGCACCTGCAGGAAAGCAGTCTGCGAAAGGACCACCACTGTGGTGTGGGCTTTGGCTTAGGGGTCTGGGAGCCCAAGGAGAAAGCAGAGGAAGAGTCTGGTCAAGTTCCTGGGCCAGACTCTCTAGAGTTCACAGTTTTATCTGCCATATTTGTATGTCATTATGGGGGTAGAAGACCCAGGATATCAAATTAGCCTTCTTTGGACAGGAAGGTTAAATGGAGGCAACCATAAAACCATTAGACAGAGAGAAGTAGCCAGAGAGGAAGACAGACACGAGGGGAGAGAGAGAGCGAGCGAAGCAGCACATGCTTTCTACTCAAGATTGGGTGCAATATCAAAGATCCAAACACTGGAGGAAAACTGGTAAAGACAGCCCTCAAATCACCAATCAAAAAGATGAATATAATCCAGAAAAAAATATAGATAAACTATAAATAACTTTGGTAATTATGTCCGATTCTTCAAAGAGATTCAAAGCAGGAATCAGCAAACTATGACCCTACCAGCCACTCACCTGTTTTCTCATTTTATCTATTTCTTTTTTCACAGCTTCATTGAGATATAGTTTACATGTCATAAAGTTCATCTGTTTAAACTGTCTACAGTTCATTGGTATTTATTATATTTATATAGTTGTGTGCTGCGGCTGCTGCTAAGTCGCTTCAGTCGTGTACGACTCTGTGCGACCCCACAGACGGCAGCCCACCAGGCTCCCCCGTCCCTGGGATTCTCCAGGCAAGAATACTGGAGTGGGGTGCCATTTCCTTCTCCAGTGCATGAAAGGGAAAAGTGAAAGTGAAGTCGCTCAGTCATGTCCAACTCTTAGAGACCCCATGGACTGCACCCTACCAGGCTCCTCCGTCCATGGGATTTTCCAGGCAAGAGTACTGGAGTGGGGTGCCATTGCCTTCTCCATATAGTTGTGTAACTATCACCATAATCTAATTTTATAATATTTTCATCATCCCTCAAAAAACCCCATACTCATTAGCAGTCACTCCCCATTACCCATTTCCCTGGGCCCTGGGTAACCATTAATCAGCTTTCTGTCTCTGGAGATTTGTTTGTTCTGCACATGTCATATAAGGGGATCATAGAATAAGTGGTCTTCAGATCTGGCTTCTTTCACTTAGCATAGTCGTTTCCTAGTTTATCTGTATTATAGCCTGTATCAGTACTTAGTTCTTTTTATTGCCAAATAATATTGCACTGTATGCACATACTACATTTTTGCTTATCTATCAGTTGATGGACATTTGGGTTGTTTTCATCTTTTGGCTGTTATGAAGAAGGTTTCTATGGACATTCATGTACAAGCTTTTTTATTAATATGTTTTCATTTCTCTTGGGTATATACCTAGAATCAGAATCTCTGCATCATATGGTAACTGTATGTTTAACATTTTGAGAAACTACAAAACTGTTTTCCAAAATAGCTCCAGTGACCTGTTTTGTAAGTAAAGGGTTTTTTTGATACCCAGCCACACCCATTTTTTTACACATATTCTGTGACTGCTTTCACAATACAGAGTTGAGTATATGTAGTTGAACAAAAGCCATGTGTCCTGAAAAGCTAGCATATTTAATATCTGGCTCTGTATAGAAAATGTTTGACCATCAACCCCTGACATAAAGGCAGATATATCCTGTCAAAGCCCTTGAACATGAAAAGCAAAAATAGATATAAACAAAATAAAAACACAGACCAATATGAAAATGAAAAAATTTCAAAAATCTTGGCAATGAAAATACTAGTAGTTGAAAATTTAAAATATCTTAATATTTGAGATAAGATACAGATGAGACACAGAGAAGAGGGAATTAATTAGAATCTGAAACTGAGATTGAGGAATTCATCAGTGAAACATGCAAAAAAAGAGAAAATATGAAAACAGAGCTAAGAAGTATGAGAAGACATTGCCAGAAGAAAAAATACAGTGAATGGAGAAAAGTAAAGATTTGAAGAGGTAATTGTTGAGAATTTTCTAGAACTAAAAAAATTAACATAACTACACGATTTATATCCATTGTTTAAAAAAAGAGCAGGGGGAGGTGGAAGAATGCTAAAAAGCCTAGTATATTAGTAACGTTCCCATGTCTGTATTTTTGAAAATCTGGATAGTATATACCTTTTCTTTGCTTCTCGTATACTTTACTGTTAGAATAATTGGCACAAACCCCATTCAGGAGTTTGGAGTCCACAGTGGACGCAGATGCTGCCAAGTTCTCTAAAAACCTAAGCTTCAAAGCAGCACAGACTGGTCCCAAGCCTCTTCTGTCCTTTCCTATGAGATTCATGCACACCCTGTGTACACTTTATACCTGAGAAGGGGGGCGGTTCTGATTATAGTCATCCCTCTGTATCACTGGGTTCTGTATTTGAAGATTCAACCAACTATGGATCAGAAAATATTTGGGAAATAAAATTTCAGAAAGTTCCAAAAAGCAAAACTTCAGTTTGTCACACGCTGGCAACTATTTACATAGCATTTACATTGTGTTTACAACTATTAATATTTACATTGTATCATAAGTAATCTAGAGATTATTTTAAGTATTCCAGAGGATGTGCATAGGTTATATGCAAATACTACACCATTTTATATAAGGGACTTGAGCATCCCTGAATTTTAAGTTCCTACAGAGTTCTAGAACTAATCCCCCATGGATAGAGGGAAGACTGTAGTCTCAAGCAAGTCCAGCCTATTTCTCTACAATTCCAAGCATGCAAAAGTGACCCTTTCTTCCTAATGCAGCTAAGATGGTTTATGGCTTAGTTTTACTTTGCCCTGCATTTTTTTTTAATTAGTTTATTTTCTATTTTTTAACTTTGCAATATTGTATTTGTTTTGCCATACATTGACATGAATCCACCATGGGTGTACATGCTTTCCCCTTCCAGAACCCCCCTTCCACCTCCCTCCCCATCCCATCCCTCCGGGTCATCCGGTGGAAGCATGTAAATTATCATATGTGAAACGAATCGCCAGTCCAGGTTCAATGCATGATACAGGGTGCTCGGGGCTGGTGCACTGGGATACCCTGCATTTTTAAAGTGGATGAGCATTTTCAGATATTGCAGTTAACCCTTGAACAGCACTGATTTGAACTGTTCAGATCTACTTACACACAGATTTTTTTTCAGTAGCTATGTACTACAGTACTATAGGCTTCGCTGGTGGCTCAGATGATAAAGAATCTGCCTGCAATGCAGGAGACCCAGGTTCAGCCCCTGAGTCCAGAAGGTCCCCTGGAGAAGGGCATGGCAACCTATATCCATAGGATTCTCCAGGCAAGAATACTGTAGTGGGTTGCTATGCCCCTCTCCAGGGGATCTTCCAGACCCAGGGATAGAACCTGGGTCTCCTGCATTGCAGACAAATTCTTTACCATCTGAGCCACCAAGGAAGCCTAAAGAGTTGGACACGACAGAGCGACTTTCACTTTTACTTTTCACAGTACTCTACCACCTGCTGTTGGTTGAATCCTCAGAAGCAGAAAATATACATATTATTATGTATATAACTATAAAGTTATATGGGAATTTTTGACTCTGAGGGGTGTGGCACCCTAACCTATGCATTGTTTAAGTGTCAACTGTATGAGATAGTATTATGAGAAATACATTCTCAAATAATAAATCAAGAGTTGAAAGTCAGGACTTCCCTGGCAGTCCAGTGTTTAAGACTCCACACTTCCACTGCAGGAGAACGGGTTCTCTCCCTGGTTGGGAAACCAAGATCGCACATGCTGCATGGTGTGGCCAAAGCAACGGCAAAAAAAGAGTTGAAAGTAAATCCCCTTTTCTTACAGAAGCACAATTTCCTGATGTTTCAAACTGCTAGGTTCTAAATATTTTTGATCAAACCTTATAAAAAGTTTTTTCGTTTATTTACAAATTACTTTTAGCAATGAGTGAAATGCATTATGAGAAGGAAAGGTCAATTTATAGTTTCCTTATAGCTAAGCTGTTTTTCATTTTTTCATAACTGGAATAATTATGATTATGTATATATCTTAGAGATTTAGGTTTGGTAAACAAATGTGATGAATTAACAGCAGCATCAGGCCTGTTTGAATAACTTAAGAGCTTGCATCAGTTATTTTGTTGGACCTGGCCTCTTCCATATTTCCATAGCACTGTTTTCCCAGCTAAGTACTCTTGTGCGGATTGGATGTGCCTGACAATAGGAGCAGTGTTTCAGCAACACTTGTGTGTTGGTTATGTCTGCCCAGTATCAACCCCATTATACTCTTTTTTTTTTTTAGTGACTTTTTTGCTCCTGACATCCCTTAATTTCAGAGCTCAAATTTCCACTGAAATCCAGAGGAAATGGAGAGCAGAGGAAGAGCTGCTAGTGAATAAAATACACTCTCTGCTGTCATCTCCAAAGATGGCCTCTGTCAGTCCTTCCCTTTCTGAGCGTGGCTGGAACAGTGATGTCAGTCTGTCTTCCTTCTGTGCCCCTTTGGTGGTCGACTGCTAAGTAACAGATTTTCAAAAGTTGATGGCTCCTAATGACATTCACTGGCTGCCTCCTCCTTCAGTGAAGTGAGTGCGCAGTGAGAATGAGTCAGGATAAAGGTATGTTCCCTGCACTCAATTTCAATGTCTCAAACAGCCTTTTAAACAAAGCCTGTAATTTTAGGGTTTGGTTTTGATCTCTGGCAATGATAAGCTTGTCTCTCCTTTTAGGCTCATTAGAATTTACTGACTTTTTCTGATTCATGAGCCAGTTCTTATGTGAGGAATGATTCATGGATCAGGGAAGGAAAATTAATTTGAATGAAAAGAGGAAGTAGATGATTACAAATCCCTTTCTTATAAAAATCCCACACATATGTTTCAATATGATATGTAAAAATGTAAAGGTGGCTTGATCCAGCTAGCTATGTATAACCTGAATCTGAGGTAGCTGGAATCTCCTGGTGCAATACTGGCTAATTCACTACTTGGTAATATATTTGAGAATGAATGCTTCCATTTCTTCTCAGGTTCTGTTTCTTTATATTTACTAATACTAATGTAAATCAGGATTCCATTGCTATTACAAAAATAATTGAAAGATGATTATAATATTATGAAGTATCATCCCTCATGTCCTGAGAATGAGTGACTTGTCCTCCTCTGGCATTTTAGATATTTCAAAATGACTTCAAGGAAACTCATTAAAAGCCGAAGGAAAAAGAAGAAAAGGAAATCAGTTCAGTTCAGTTCAGTTGCTCAGTCGTGTCTGACTCTTTGCGACCCCATGAATCACAGCACGCCAGGCCTCCCTGTCCATCACCAACTCCCAGAGTTTACTCAAACTCATGTCCATCGAGTCGGTGATGCCATCCAACCATCTCATCCTCTGTTGCCCCCTTCTCCTCCTAGCTTCAATCTTTCCCAGCATCAGGGTCTTTTCCAATGAGTCAGTTCTTCGCATCAGGTGGCCAAAGTATTGGAGTTTCAGCTTCAGCATCAGTCCTTCCAATGAACACCCAGGACTGATCTCCTTTAGGATGGACTGGTTGGATCTCCTTGCAGTCCAAGGGACTATCAAGAGTCTTCTCCAACACCACAGTTCAAAAGCATCAATTCTTTGGTGCTCAGCTTTCTTTATACTCCAACTCTCGCATCCATACATGACTACTGGAAAAACCATAGCCTTGACTAGACAGACCTTTATCGGCAAAGTAATATCTCTGCTTTTTAATATGCTGTCTAGGTTGGTCATAACTTTCCTTCCAAGGAGTAAGCGTCTTTTAACTTCATGGCTGCAGTCACAATCTGCAGTGATTTTGGAGCCCAGAAAAATAAAGTTAGCCACTGTTTTCCCTGTTTCCCCATCTATTTGCCATGAAGTGATGGGACCAGATGCCATGATCTTAGTTTTCCGAACGTTGAGCTTTAAGCCAACTTTTTCACTCTCTTCTTTCACTTGCATCAAGAGGCTCTTTAGTTCTTCACTTTCTGCCATAAGGGTGGTGTCATCTGCATATCTGAGGTTATTGATATTTCTCCTGGCAATCTTGATTCCAGCTTGTACTTCCTCCAGCCCAGCGTTTCTCATAATGTACTCTGCATATAAGTTAAACAAGCAGGGTGACAGTATACAGACTTCACGTACTCCTTTTCCTATTTGGAACCAAATAGCTCCTAGTAAATTCAATACACACTGTGCTGTGTTCTCCAAAGATGGCCACCATCAGTTATTTCCCTTCCTTGATGTGTGTCTTACTCCCCACATAAAGCGGTGGAGTCTGTTTCCCCTCCCTTTAACTTTTTGGACTTGCTTAGAAAGTGAAAGTGTCAGTTGATAAGTTGTGCCTGACTCTTTGCAACCCTATGGGCTATAGCCCACCAGGCTCCTGTGTCCGTGGAATTCTCCAGGCAGGAATACTGAAGTGAGTTACCATTTCCTTCTCTGGGGATCTTCCCAACCTGGGGATCAAACGTGGGTCCCAGACTTGCTTTAGACCAAGATAATCTGATGGAAGTGATACTGCCCCATAATGGGTCAAGCCTTTAAGGGGACAGGCAGTTTTAGCTTCCTTTCTCTTGGAAGCCAGCCACAGTGTAAGAAGTCTGATTACTCTGAGACAACCATGATGTTAGCATTTCCAAGCTAATTGTGTGGAGTGTCCACATGAATAGGCATATTTGGCCCACCTCTGGGCTTCCCTGGTGACTCGAACAGTAGAGAATCCACCTGCCATGCGGGAGACCTGGGTTCGATCCCTGGGTGGGGAAGATCACCTGGAGGAGGGCATGGCAACCCACTCCAGTATTCTTGCCTGGAGAATCCCCATGGACAGAGGAGCCTGGTGGGCTACAGTCCATGGGGTCACAAAGAGTCGAACATGACTGAGTGACTAACACGTCAGCCCGCCACCAGTTGTTTCAAGCATCCCAGCTCTGATTCCAGACATAGGAGTGAAGAAGCTTCTTGTCGGATCCAGCCCAAGTAGACACCACACAGAACAGAAAACTGCCCAGCCCAGATTGTAAAATATTTTAAGCCACCAAGTTTGTTATGTAGCAATCAATAGCTGAAACACTGTGGTTCTGGTGTCCTGATTTTTTGCGCATTAGAATTCTAAGTATGTCATTGTCATTTTAAATTTTACTGTCATCTTTATTTTATTGTATTGTTTTATTTTAATTTTTATTGCTTGTCATTTCAAGCACATATTGCAAAATTCTAAATATATCATTGTCATTTTAAATTTTACATGGTTTATAAATACAAATGAAAAACACAATATGCTTTTTTTCCTAAACCAAAATTGAGGCTTCCACTGAAGCAAAGTAAAAGTACTCTTACCTAGTAACAGTACATACTTAAATCAGATCCAGAATGACCAATATAACAGGTTTCACATGTCCTTGGCAGAAAACTGCTTGTTTGCAGTCTACTCCCAGTTCCATTGCTGAAAAGAAAATAAAAAACAATGCCTAGGAACCAAAGGAAAACCCCATAACTCCTCACTGCACAATAAACAATCTCTTCCACTTGAGCTTAAAAAAAAAATCTTTGTGAGCACAGTTTAGTCTCCCCACATTTTGTCAGTAGTGCTGGGGAAAATCGAGAATACGTAAAGAAACATTTTGGATGCTCATCCTCTGCTTAGATTTATATCTGTGACCGTGGTCTTCCAAGATTCAAATCAGAATCTTTGAACCTGAAAGATGATATGTAGTTGTTTGATGTATATTGCTTTTTTTTTCATTATTGTTATTGAAGAAAAAAAAAAAGACTGGGGATTTGATATTGCTCATTAAAAACTCCTAGAACTTTAACATCAGGAATTAGTTTCCTAAGGCTTAGAGCATTGAGATAGAAAGTAAAAGATAAAATCAAAGAGTCGAGAGAAAGCTTACATTTCTGTTTGAACTCCTGATTTCCACATGTAACCAAAGAAGAAAAGGGACTAGTAATTTGTGGCAGAGCTGGGTCTTTCCAATACTCAAGTTTCCCAAATATTTATACCTCAGGGACTGCCTTTTACCTAGTCTCTGTTGAAAACTGATGAGGACAAGGGTGGTTCTCTGTTCAGGCTATTTCAGTACTAAAGCTGCAATTTCAGTTTGTTTTCAAGGTGGGTAGTGGGCATAGAGCGTGGATGTAGTAGGATTGGGAGAGAATAAAAGGCTGGACTGCATGTAAGTGGCAGCTGTGGGTGGACTTGAGCCCTGGTGGTATCATCATTATCATCGTAACAGCTACTAATCGCCGGTATACCAGCACACTGTGCTAAGCATTTTGTGTATATTATCTCAATTTTCACAAGAATCTTGTGAAGCAGGTATAGCTAGTCCTATAGCGAGACAAGAAAAGGAAAGAAATGAGAGGCTTAGAGAGGTGTCCAGATTCGCAAAGCTGTTGATTGTGCGGTTGGGGTTAGAACCACGAGTGACTCCTAAATTCTCCAGAGCTCTCTTTACCGCCATCACCAGTGCTTCACCGTTCGCCATTTTGTCGTCAGATCTTTCATGGAGAAAAATGACACGGAAACGTTAAATTAAACCTAGAGAGCTCTGACTCCATAAAAGGAATTGTCAGGCTCCATGCCCCAGAAAGAATTTGAAGTGATTCAGGCTAGCAAATTGTTTCTCCATCTTCTAATTTCCAAGAAAGACTGCCTTGTCTCTTTATGGTACTGAAATGTGCCTAGTTTTCCTCACTATTCGCATATATAGTGCAGGCGTAATAATAATATTTAACTTTATAGAGCTGTTTCAAGGATTAAATGTTAATTCATAGTAAGTCTTTAGCATACTCTGAAACATAGTAAGCACGCAGTATGCATTGGTATTTTTATCAGCATAACAGCTCTTTCAGTATGTAACTGGTGCAGAATATTTTGTCCTGGATAATTCCTATATATCTTTCAAATATTCCCCTCTCTTCCTTTCTTCATCATTATGCCTGGTGTGTATTAATCGACTCGAGTTGTCATAACAAAATGCCATAGACTGGGTGGTTTAAACAGTAGATATTTATACCTCACAGTTACAGAGGTTGAGAAGTCTCATAATCTGGGTGCAGGCCAATTTGGTTCCTAATGAGAGCCCTCTTCCTGGCTTGCAGATGACCATCGTGCTTGACCACAACACATCTTGCTGTGTTCTTATTTGGGGGAGAGAAGGAGAGAGAAAGGGAGAGAATTCTCTCATGTGTCTCCTTGTAAGGGCACGAATCCCATTGTGAGGGTTCTACTCTGATGACTTAATTAACTCCTTATGTCCCTATTTCCAGACACCATCGCATTGAGGGTTGGGGCGTCAACATACGAATTTTACAGAGACTCAATTCAGTTCATAGCACGTAGCTTATATCCTCCATCGTCTCACAGCTCCCTTAAGACTGATATTTCTTGGTTCTTGTCTGTCCCCATTCCACATGGAACCTTTAAAAGGTTAAATTAATGGCATCATTCATTCATTCAATAGCAGTCCTGAGACGGTAGGATAAAAGGAAAATTCTACCACTTTCATGCGTAAAGTCTCCATAGGCACAGCCATTTTGAATTAGTGCTATTGTCTAAAAATGACATGATGTCTGCTAAGTCTGGACTTAAATAATGTAACTGAATTCAGTCTCACTTGCTGAGTTCATCATTCATGGTGATTGGGCAGGAGAAGGAATGCAATTGAAAACAATTTCTTGATACCCATCATGAATAGGCTTCAGCAGAATGTCAGTGGAAGATGTGATCATGGTACACATTTAAAGCCGTTATCTGAGAGCGTCACTGTGGCATTGCTGTGCACATGCATTGCACATCCTTTGCCCTTCATCTGTTATTGACATAGGCCTGCCGTTGCCATGCCTCAGCTTGACCCAGAGGGTCAGTGAAACTTTCCCAGTTGTTTGTAATTTTTATATATAGGCAGAGTTTTTCCATATATTTCCTTGGCAGTTGTTTTCCAAGTCAATTAAAAGTTTACATTTTAATTTTCTTGACATACTCCACTCTTTCAAAGGACTTTCCCCCCCTCAAATCCTTCTTTACTTATCTTGGGAAAATTACCAGTAAAGCATTACTTTCTACTCTTTTGAAAGCTACATGAAACAGTTATTCATGTTTATTGCTTTGATCTAAGAGCACATTCATTTCTTTAATGGATGACTAAAATCTTTCATTCAGCTCTTGGCTGATGAAAATACAATTTCTGATTTTTTAAAATATCTCTCTCAAATTTGTATTCAGACTATTGTCAAAAAATATGTTAAAACTCTACTGAAGAGTAAAATAATGAATTTTTCAAGACTATTTTATCTTAGAAAATTTATGACATTGAAAACACTATTCCCCTCTAACCTAGTCTGTGAGGCACCTCAGTTGGTATCAACATGGAAATCTTGTGATACTCCATGGTTCTCTCTAATCAGGGAAACTCCAAGTAAGGTATAAATTACATTTATTAATCTACGTCTAACATGTAAATTCCATTCATTATTTGCAGCTTTTTTTGTTTATTCATATTTGCCAGTCTTGTTATGTACAGAGGGCTTCCCTGATAGCTCAGTTGGTAAAGAATCCACCTGCAATGCAGGAGAGCCTGGTTCAATTCCTAGGTTGGGAAGATCTGCTGGAGAAGGGATAAGCTACCCACTCCAGTATTCTTGAGCAACTTTCAATTTATGATTCAGTGTCTATGAAATTCTTTAAAAAATACATAGTCACTAAATAGTTGTTTGATCACACTTTAATCAACTGGTACAATATTAAAGAGAACATCCATAAATAAAGTAACATACAGTTGTTGGGACTAGGGAAATAGGGAGTGGGGACAAGTAATCTGGGGAATTCGCAGTTGTATCATGAATTTCTTTAGAAGTGTATAGCTGGCACAATATCTGTGATCAGAGTGGTATATTTAATAGTTAATGCATTATAAAACTCAAAACATTGAGTGGAGAAAAAGGACATTTTTATAAAAGTTGTTTTCTACACCATATGAAAGGTGAAGTTTGAATTTCATTGGGCCGGAAGGCAGCAACAAACTTGATCTGAACCTTTTATAAAATTACTCTTTCAGTTGTCTTATTATAACCAAAATGGCACTCTCATAAACAAATTACCTTCCTACAACCAGTTGCAAGAGGCTACTCCTTCCAACTAGTAGGATATCAAAAGTATTTGTGGTCCATCTTGAACTTCAAAGTCATTATGTCCCTGATTAATGATTTTTCCTATTTTTAAATTTGTGTTCTTTTGCTTACAAAGATCTTCCCTGGTGGCTCAGACGGTAAAGCGTCTGCCTACAATGTGGAAGACTCAGGTTCAATCCCCTGGGTCAGGAAGATCCCCTGGAGAAGGAAATGGCACCCCACTCCAGTACTCTTGCCTGGAAAATCCCATGGACGGAGGAGCCTGGTAGGCTACAGTCCATGGGGTCACAAAGAGTCGGACACGACTGAGCGACGTCACTTTCACATTCTTTTGCTTACGTCATCCGTGTCCTATTCATATTTCTGTGATGGCCATTTCTCATGATATCCTCCCTTCCTAGGTCCCCATTTCCCTCTTCACATCTCCCTCTTCCCTCCTTTCCCAGTTTCTCACTCCTACTGGTCTTTATCTTCACTGTGACCTCCCATTAGGTTATTTTCAACAGCTCCCTTGATTTCCTCACCAACATGACTCTCTCCTTAAGCAATTTTAATATTCATCATTCTAGTCCATGTCACATACTTCTCTTTTTGTCGGCCAGTTAGTGCTACTCTGCAATAGGTACTAATTTATTCTAAGTAACCTTAACTGAGCCATCTCTGCGCCTCAGTGAGCCTTTGCATTATCTTTACTTGATTCTTAGGTAATCTTTAGGAAACAGATTGCCCATAAGTCTTGTGCTTAACACCTTCTATTCTCACTCTATATATAAGAAATGAAAACAACCTGATGTTCTCTCACTTACTTTATCTGAACACTGCTTTTTGTTTTCTCCCTTCTTTGCCACTTTTCCTCCCATTTAGATAGGAAGTAAATAATTCATTCTTACCAAAGCCGACCCTCTCAACTGTCCTCATCTCTGTTTTTCTTCTTTTGGAACTATTTCATTCAATTTTCCACAGTTGCCTTACACCTTACAGAGAAAGAAATGGCAACCCACCCCAGTATTCTTGCCTAGAGAATTCCGTGGGCAGAGGAGCCTGGTGGGCTGCTATCCATGGGGTCACCCAGAGGCAGACACGACTGAAGTGACTTAGCATGCATGCATGCATCGGAGAAGAAAATGGCAACCCACTCCAGTGTTCTTGCCTGGAGAACCCCAGGGACAGAGGAGCCTGGTGGGCTGCTGTCTGTGGGGTCGCACAGAGTCAGACACGACTGAAGCGACTTAGCAGCAGCTTACATCTTAACTATCTCTCTATTCTAGGTCCTTGCTCTCCATCTAAAAACCTGCATCACTTTTCAGTGCTTAAAAGAACTTACTCATTATCCCGCTGATTTATCCAGTTACCTGCCTGCCTCTCTTCTTCACCAGCAGACTTCTTGCAAGTGCTCCGTACTCATCACCTTCTGTTCTCTGCCCAGCCTTGCTGTTCTCTTCCATTCATCACCCATAACCTTGAACACCAAATCTGCTGACCTCTCGTGTCCTTGTCCTTAAAAACCCTTCTGCATAAGTTGTACTGGTAACTTCCCTTCCTTGAATAGTCTGCCTCCCTTGGTTTTCACAATACTCTCTTCTTTTTTATTTTCCTGTAAATCCCAGGCCATGACTCATTCTTCATGTGACTCATAACTCTGGAATAGATGTGTTTTCCAGGGATTGCCTTTGCCTTGTTCACATCACCGTGGTAATTTTCAAATCTATCCACTTGAGCTCAACTTGTTTTCTCACCTTCTTTTCTGTCCTCTTCCCAAGAATAATAGATTGTTCTCAGAAGTACAAAACTTGTCCACGACTTGCCTGCCCCAGTTTCTCTGATCTCTGTGTTATTGTTTCTCCCTGTTCCTTCTATTCTTCCTCTTAATCCTTTTCTCATTTCCCTAATTTTGAAGCCAGTATAATTTTTTTTTACTTGATAGCCGTAGAGTTTCAGGTCAGTAGTTGTCAAAACTGATCATCAAAATCGCTCTTTCACTAATTATGGTTTGATGAGTCTCTTTACAGCCTCAATGAATTGGAGTCTCCAGGGATGAAGTCCCAATATCTGTATGTTTTTAAAGTTCCTCCTTGTCTTCTGATTCAGGGGTGCTTCACTGTTAGATTCGTTATCATATCTTTGTGTCCATCGCCTTGCTTCTATCGTGGGAGCCACTCCTCCACCACGTTCCGGCCCCAGGTCTTCATCATGTCTCTCTTGGACCACTGCCGTGATTTCCTGGCTGGTATCCCTGCCTCCAGCTTTCTCTCCACCAATCTGTTTACTTTCCCGTGAGATTAAGGAAATTTCTCTTCTGACTGGGCACTCATCTTCTCAGAAGTTTTAAATGTCTCTTCATTTCCTGTAAAATCATTCTGGGTTGCTTAACCTGGTCCTCAAGATCCCTTCATGACCTCATTCTTCTCACTATTAACCTTCCTGGACCTGTCATGCGAGTCAGAAAGGGATATTTTACACTAATTTATGCACTTGCCTTTTTGCCTTTCTTTCCTACCTTAAGCTCAAAATCCACATGTTCAGACATAGCTCATCTTTAAATTCCAGTTGAAATTCCATCTTCCTCACAAAAGCCTTTCTGACACCATCTATGGGAAGTAATTGCAGCTTTCCCTGAATTTTTATGTAACTTGATCCCTCTCTTCTAATATTTATCTTCTACGTTTTATTATAGTGTGTGTGTGTGTGTGTGTGTATTCCCCATGCCATGGAATTCTCCAGACAAGAATACTGGAGTGGGTAGCTATTTGCTTCTCCAGTATATCTTCCCAACCCAGGGATCGAACCCTGGTCTCCTGCATTGCAAGTGGATTCCTTACCATCTGAGCCACCAGGGATATATATATTACATATATATTACATATATATGTATATATATAATATTTGAAAGAATATCCATATGTAATTCATCCTTTTACCTGTCACGTTTTATCTAATACACTTTTGAATCTTAAATATATATGTATATTCATATCTATATTTTTTGAATAATAAGCAGTTGCCAAAGTTTATATAAAACTGTTATAAGTATTTTGCATTTCAACCATTAAATCCTCACTGAATTCAATAAAGCATATTTAGGAGGTCCTAATGTTATCTTTATTGTACAGATGAGGAAATTGTGCATCAGAGCAGTCAAGTAACTCACCAAGGTCACACAGCTAGTAAATGGACCTCAAGTAATCTGGCCCCAGAGTCCATGCTCATCACCTCTCTACTATTCTGCCTCTTTTAGAATAAATCCCATTCAGTCAACTTCAGTGCATGCTTTTTAAAAAGATTTATTTGGCTCAGGGCCCTTGTTCAAAGCATATCTTTTCTTTTAATTGAATTTGACAGAAGGAAATTATAAGATTTAGTATAAATTACCTTCAGGAAAGCAAAATGATATGATTTATAATTAGGATGCATCAGCTTCAAGAAAGAAGTAGAAATTGGGTCATAGGAAACACTAAAAATGTTGAAGAGCAATTTGAAGCTCTGTTGTACAGTTTTATAAGACAGTGTAAATCGATGTGGTTGTAAATCAACAAGTAATTTAAATGAACAATTGTTGATACTTACACATTTAATTATATGATTTCCAAGAAGTAGGGTGATTTTCCTCTCTCCAACATTCTCCCCACTAATGCCAGAGTCTTTGCAAGTAAACACAATCTATGGTTATATGCCACCATGAAAAATAAATTTTTTTTTTCAAATGTGGCTCACAAACTTTGTAACATAATAAACTTCACTTGATTTTAAAAAAAAAGAGAGAAACAAATGAAAAATGTAGAAGGATCTGTATAACCTATTAAAGATGAAATTGAATAGTCACAGTAATACTACTACTACTACTAATAATAAGTGAGCAGCTCCATGTCAGAGGCTTGGAAAGTAAGGAAGGGAAGGAGAGAGGGGAGGGAAGAAAAAAGGAAGAAAAATGTGGAAACATAGTTTTGAGTCTGAGGTGAAAATAAGTTCTAACATCTACCCTATATTTACTACTAATAGCTGACACCTGAAATACTAATAGCTGAAATGGTCTAACCATTAACAATGTTAATTTCCACATGAAAGAGGAAAAAGAGTTAAAATTAAAATCTTACAAATGTTTAGATCTACATATAACATTGACAAACAAATACAGAAAGAAAATTTTAAAGTTTGTCATTAGATCCAAGTCATGTTGGTAAAATTACTTTGGCCACCAACATATAAATATTGTCAATGTAGATGGTTTTCTTGGGACGGCCTCCTTGCTAGATCATACGCATGGCCATTCACCCAGCGGATTGCCTTTCTTTCTTAGCACAATGGTTTGTCTTTCTTTTCCCTGTAAGGGCTTGATCCAAGGTTGTTAGTAAGAATGAGCAATAAAATATTAGTTCATTTCCATCGCATAGACATTCCTGGCACACCTGTGGGTACTGTGCCATTGTTTAAATAGACAATGATAAGCTTTTATATAACACAGGTATTACACCACTTTATGGTCTGTTATTATGTATTCTTGAAAACAGCTCTCTTTGTGGGTTTAGTATTAGTTTTATATATTTACAGGTATAGTTAGACAGTAAATAATATCTCCAAAGCATTTGAGAAATACATAGCTATATTTTTAAGATCAGACTATGCCCTGATAATCTGATACCAGAATATCTGTTGGAAGAAGAAATGCAATGAATCACATTGACAGGAACCAAAAGATTCCATTCAAGTGGACTTTTTAGAAGAGTGATGTGGCAAAGGAAATAAAATAAACATTTTACTCAGTGTTACAGTTTTGTAATGTGATGGCTAGAGACCCAAATTAAAGAAAGGAAATATAAGCATTGAGGTCAACTGGCATTTATTCGGATCAGGGGTCTCTACCAGGAAACAGTTCTGGGAACTGACATATTTAACACACTGTAAAAATATTTTCTTGAGCACACAGAGTTATTTTTAGTGTTAATTTTTCTGAGACATTGTGTCAGAATTGACTCAAGACTTCAGTGTTGAATTAGAGCCTATTAACTTGTAATGACGGCTCTGTGATGTACTATCAAATTATCTTTAAACATAACTGGCTAGTCATGGCCAAATACACAGTAACCTAATTCCTCAAATTATGAGACCATCTAGTAAGATTTAAAATATAGATGTAGCAGGTTGAAAGATGCATTGTACATTTTCATTGTATTATGAAAGCCAAGTGTGTTGGGAATTGCTCTTAGGTGCCTGAGCATGCCTGGAGATGACTGTTTTGAACTCCTTCACGGCTAAGTAACTGGTAATATAGTTAGAAAACTAGGTTAAGCCAGTCTTCGATTGTTGGTTGGCTGACTTCATGTTTGTTTTAGAACTCTGATCTTCTAAAAACGTTGGTCATAATGTCATTTTATGAAACATTTATGAAGTGTATAGAAAGTTGCTATGTTGGTTGTGAAATCAAATGATAATTCTCCTTCCCATAGTTGCAAGACATTTTTTTCTCACAAGGAAAAAAACAGATCATTTCACCTTTTCCTTAAGAATCACAGACCTATTTGACACCCCCCCCCTGCACAGTTGGATATTATCTGGCAACTTTGAAGTACATGATTCAAATGGAATTACTCTAATAACAGTGCATGCAAGGTCCATGTGGGTATGTCTCATCTAACTTGATTATTCTCCTTAGATTCAAAATTATAGCCTGCAAATTGAAAATTATATATAGCTTTTGCAAGGCGAGACCATAATTCTAGGCTTGTACCATTTTTTTTCAATCCCAATAAATCACCCTCAAAGTAGGCCTGACACTCAACTGTCTTCTAATGTCCAGGAGAGCCCGAAGTCACCCATTGACAAAGTACTGCTGTTTAGGTTCCCAGAAGACTTGAGACTCTTTTGAGAATTTTCTCACATTTCTCTTATACCTGGAAAATATGCTGTAGGCCAGTATTGACTTTCTGCCTGCAGAGTCAATGTATTACCTGTGCAGGTCCCTCCAAATTAGGCTTGCCTCCTTCACATCCCAGGAAAGGTCAGGGTAGATCCATAGCAGAACATGATAGCTGTAGGCATCCCATGATAGTTATGTTTACTGTGCCTACTTTATGTCTAAGATAGCCTACTAGTTTCTTGAACTATCTTTTAGAGCAAAGATTTACACATTGTGGGTCACAATACACTGGTGAGTCTCACTGCAGCATTTTAGAGTGAAGTGGGATGAGATGGGAAGGATCGGAATGGAGTAGAATAGGGTAGGAAAGAATAGGACATATCAAAGGGGACGGGGGAACAGAAGACATGGAGAGGTTCATGTTAAATAAAGGTTCATCAGGAACTTTTCAGTGATAGTTTGGATGTGAGTGTGCACATTAAAAGCAACCCTCCAATCTGTGTGATCTTCATATTTCACTGGAGATTATGAATTTGGTCAGGATGGCTAAAGTGAAGAACTTGGCACATCAGTGAGTTGACATACACAGAGTCTAGCCTGCTGCAACAAACATGTGCAACTGTGTCTGGAGTCTGGAGCCAGAGGACTTAGAGTGGATTCCCTGTTGTCCAGGTGGGTTCTCAAGAGCTCTTCTGGGAATATGTTGAAGTACTGAGGCAAGAAGGAAATTCTAAAATAGAACCAAGTATAGGACTAGTGACCAAAGATTAGGAATACAAACTACCCAAATGAAGTAGGGAGCATTTCTTTGAACAATTTACAAATCCCATCTGTAAGTTTGTTGACGTCTGTTCCAGCCACAGTATCCTGACTTGACAGCTTTGTGAAGAATGGGCCCTGTTATCTTCTATGACATTAGGTTTATTTGCTGAAAACACTAGTGGCTGGCTGTGCACTGTGTCTTAACCCTTGTTAAGAAAGCTCAAGAGCACATTTAATATTTTCTCACCAGGGAATGGATCAGATCAGTGAAACTTCTTGGCCTTCAAGTATTTGTTCATTTCAGAATAAAGGCCCATATTTTAGAAATAAGACCTTTTGATGCCTTCTTTTCAATTACCTTTTTTTCTAATTTAAAAATGATGCATGCTTATTGTTGGAAATAGACCCATAAATATCTTAAATCCACATTATTTCACAGTTGTCTTCCTTGTTTTACATTAATGAGTTTGTTTTAGTAGCACATCCAAATTGTTAGAATCAGAAGGTCAGTGAGGTAAAATTAAAGCAAGTACTTTAGAAGATTGTAAACACAGAATAAATTTCAGCTTCATGTAAATGAGGTGTGATTTCCATAATAAAGCCATAATTGTCACTGGTGCATAGCAATAAAGGCAAGGCTGCAATTACAAAGAAAAGAGATAATTCAGCACCATACTTTCTTTAAAAATGGCAGTGAAATTCATTGAAGTCATATTTTACACTAAAAAATAAAGAGGTTTTGTGTATTCTCAGTGGAATCTACTAACTCCCACAAGCAGACTTTTCTAATGATAGTAGTACTACATGACAAATGCCCTGGCTGAATTTTTTTGTTTGTTTTTTCACTTTCCACAAGTAACTTCTTTCACTAAAATCTTTTCAGGATTGCTTTGTTTTTCACATTAGTGATTCTTGATAATGTAAGTATTTTAAGTATTTCAAGGATTTATTTTTTTTCTCCCTCATTGTGGAGCTTTATCTTGACACAGCTTGTCTTTTTTATTAATAGTATAGCTTTCAAAAAATAGTAGTAAAATATGCATAACTTAAAATTTATCATTCTATTTCTAAGCGTACAGTTCAGGAGCAATAAATGCATTCACAGTGCTGTGCAACCATCACCACCATCTATTTTCAGAACTTTTTCATCATCCCAAACATAAACTCTGTACCCATTAAGTAATAACACCCTCATCCCCTGACCCCTACCCTGCCCCAGCTCCGGGTAACCTCTGTTCTATGCTTTTTCTCTGAATTTGCCTATTATAGGCACTTCATGTAAGTGAAATCTTACAGCATTTGTACTTTCGTGTCTGACTTATTTTACTTAGCATGTTTTCATGGTTCATTCACGTTGTAACATATGTCAGAATTTCACCCCTTTTTAAGGCTGAGCAATATTTCATTGCATGTACATGTCACATTTTGTTGGGTTGTCCACTTTTAGGATAGTGTGAATGATGCTGCTGTGAATACTAATGTACAAATTTCTTGAGTCCTTGTTTTCAGTTATTTTGAACATACACCTAGGAGTGAAATTTCTAGGCTATATAGTAATTGTATTTTTAACTTTTTGAAGTACCACCAAACCATTTTCCACAGCAGCTGCAACATAATTCATTCTCACCACCAAGGCAACAGGGTTCCAGTTTCTCCACATCTTTGCCGACACTTGTAGTATTCTAATTTTCGACAAGAGCCATCTTAATGGGTATACATAGTATCTTATTGTGGGTTTAATTTGCTTTTCCTTAGTGACTAGTGATGTAGGTCATGTTTGCCTGTGCTCAGTGGCCATTTGTTTATCTCTTGGGGAGAAATATCTCTTTAAGTCCATTGCCCGTTTTTGAATTTGGTTCTTTGGTTTCTGTTGAGTTGTAGGGGTTCCTTATATATTCTTATATATATATTAGGTAGCACAGTCTTTTTACAAAAAATGTTTGTTGTTTGTTTATTATTGGCTGTGCCAGGCCTTGGTAGTGCCATGTGGGATCTTCGATCTTCGCTGCAGCTTGTAGGATCTTTAGTTGCAGCACGCAGGATCTTCAGTGTGGTGTGCATACTCTTAGTTGCAGCATGTGGGAGCTAGATCCCTGACCAGAGATCAAACCTCGGTCCCTGCACTGGGAGCATGGAGTCTTAGCCTCTGGACCACCAGGGAAGTCTCAACAGTCTTAATCCAGATACCATTATTCCGTGGGCCCCATACTGTGTTTTAAGGGTTTCCTTTTATTGGGAACATTGGAATGATTCTGTTTTCTATTAACAAATTCACTCCTAAACAATTCTGTTTTCTATTAACAAATTCACTCCTAAACGTAACTTGTTAACATTGCCTCTTATAAATGGCTGCATCAGTAAGCAGTGCTTACACAGCCAACAGAAAAGTTACTAGCCTTTCACCAAATGTGAAGTATCAGCTTTGGAAATATGTAACTAAATGCTGTTCATTAAAAGAGCATTCATTTTCAGTTTGCCAAGTGGATTTCATAGTAGCTTTTAAACAGAAGCCTGTCCCCTCCACTTTCATTACCATCTCCCACTCTCACAGCCCTTCATTTGATCACTGTTACTCTTGACCCCACAAGCTTCCCAGGTTGCGCTCGTGATAAAGAACCCGCCTACCAATGCAGGAGACCCAGGTTCAATTCCTGGGTCAGGAAGATCCCTTACAGAAGGAAATGGCAACCCACTCCAGTATTCTTGCCTGGAGAATCCCATGGACAGAGGAGCCTGGCGGGCTACAGTCCATGGGATCACAAAGAGTCAGACACATCTGATCGACTAACACAACACACTCCTCTTGACCCCAGAAAGGTGAAAGGTACCTCCTTTAGGTTAACCATAAAGCCAGTGAAGTATATGTTTTAGGGCCTCTTAACTTACATTGGCCCCTTCCAAGATCTTCTATCTAACTATGCTTTGGAAATTTTTATTTTTTAAAGAAGCTTGTCAAAGTTTTATAAACTTCAGGCCCATGAAATCCAGATTTCCCTCTGGATATGTTTCTTCCATCTGAAATCAGGTCTGAATCATTGTTGCACGGCTGGAAAAGCAGGCAGGGGTCTTCTGTTCGGTATGCTGAGTTATTTATGACTGGCTTTCTTTCCATGCAGTTTCTGATCTGGGGTGCCAAGCTACCACACTTTTCTGCAGAGTTCTGGAAAAACATGAGCTCTGGGTGTTTCTCGCCAGCCCCGGTATGCTCTTTTGGCTTGTGCACTGAGCTTTATCAGCACACAGCGCTCGTCTGGCTCTCGGCGCTCACATGAACATGCAGGCCAGATTTTGAAAATTTGGTTCCTCGCTATTCATGCAAAATATGCATGTCCTTTTGTACTGTGCACAGAGCCATAAATAGAATCTTGTACTTGCACAGTGAGAGCAAAGAAGGCAATTGCCAGACTAATACCTAATCTTTGAAAACTTTCATAAGCGTAGCTTAGGCAGTTTCCTAAATATTAGGGTATCGTGTCAGAAGTACAAATGAGTCTTCTGGCCTTTATCAAATTGTATGACTTCATTAAGCAAAAATGAATTTAAAAAAAACGAAATAAACCTTAATATACTCACTCCTGTCCTATGGTAAGGCATTAATGACAAAAGGACTATTCATCTGTAAATTATGTGTTGCACTATATTATTCTTATTTGCTCTGTGTAGTGGTAATAACTCAGACAATTGACATTTTTTCTATGAAAAGAATATCTCACAAGATGTCATCATGGTCTCCTTCTCAAAAAAAAAAATGCTCATGTTCCTTCTTCCCTGCTTTTTCTTCTCTTCCGGAAATATTCTATCCTAATGCCATTAGTCTGTACAAAGCAAGGTATGCATCCACTGGAAGGTGTCCAGGATGGAGTGTCCCAGCCCCATCACTGTGAGGGGGCATCCGTGTGAAGGGTGGGCTGTACTCACAAGGCTCATGAGAACCTGAGTGGGTTTGCAGGGGGCCATCTGTGCCAGGGATGGATGAGAGCAATGGGAGATTGGTTACAATCAACTCGAGCTGATCAAATGGGTAAATATTTTAGGAATAACGAGAAATACATTGCTTACCAACAGAGAAGGAAATTAAAATACAGAGAAAGAGAAAATTACAATTAACCTTGTGACACTGGATTGGAATTGGAAGTATTGATATAAACGGATGATTTTCACTATACAGAGATAGATATAGAAATAGGGATGTGTGTACTGCGCGCGGATGCACGCACGCGCATAGACATGTATTCTCTAGCTCTGAGAGGACCTAGGAACAGCAGTAATCCAATACCAAAGACTATACGCAGCTGCAGACCTTGGCTTCTAAACACCCTTCTACCCTAAAAGAACCCAGGACTGTGGCATCTCATACTGTGGAAGTTTGAGATGAACTTGAAACGTCTCGTTGGGTCAGAAAGCAAGGAAATGCTCCCAGAACGATGACCTGACAGAAGTCACAGAAACCATCTTGAAGGGGCACCCATTAATCAGACTTAGGACAGTTTGAACATCAAAATAAACAGGTGGTAGTATAAGGGCCACAGTCCATGGGGTCTCAAAAGTCGGACATGACTTAGCAACTAAACAACAACGTATACTATAACCCATTACACTGAGAATCTATGAACCTATATGATAGAAATAAATAAATGAATAAATCAAATATTTGATAAGTGAAAAAATATTTACCTAGTTCCTAAGTAGTGCCATACAAGATACATACCAATTACAAAGGAAAAAAAGACTAACTTTATAGTGGAGAATTCATGCAGCCACTACCTTAATCAAGTGACCAAAACGAATAGCCTAAATAATGGGACAAATTGAATTCTTGTGGAAACCAATAGAATGCTATAAAGGAACCCAGCATCACTTCTGTGATTTCTGGCAAAGTTTATAATCTAAATCATGAGAAAATACCAAACTCGAATTTAACGATGCTCTACAAGACAGGCTTCCCAGGTAAGGTCAGTGGTAAAGAATCTGCCTGCCAAGCAGAAGATGTAGTTTCGATCCCTGGGTCAGGAAGATCCCCTGGAAAGGAAGTGGCAACCCATTCCAGCATTCTTGCCTGGAAAATCCCATGGACAGAGGAGCCTGGTGGGCTGTAGTCCATAGGGTCGCAGAGCAGTTGGACATCACTGAACAAGAACAATAAGATCTGATTCACTTTCCAAATCTTATACGGCTTGCCATTTAAATATTATTACCTTTCCGGGGGATCGAAATGTAAGTCCATCTCCGGCGCTTCCTGAATAGGCCAGCAGGTGGTAGTCTAGGAGAGGAACAGGTCTCATCCTTCTCCAGCCTTGGAGGGCAGAGAGAGAACAGAAGAAATGTAACACTCAGCAATGTTCCCTCCTCTCCTCTGGAATCCCTAAGAATGGGATTTCCAAGGTTGTTCTTTCAAAACAGATACTTGGGCACAGAGGGTATCTCCAGGAAGGAGCTAAAAATAATTTTGTGTACGTGTATGATTAAGGAGTATTCTCAAGTTCAAAAATTCTTTTTCTTTCCTGGTGTCTAGAAATTCCGCTGGTTTTGTATCTCTTTGCCCTGATTTCGATGACATGGCTTTGGGGAGGCCTGCACATGGCTTACAGACACTTCTGGATGTTGGTTCTGTTCGTCATTTTCAACAGCCTGCAGGTAAGCCTCACGGTTGGGTTACAGCATATACGTGTCCTAGTGAACACAAGGCGTGGAGTTTCAACATAAAGGAATCAAGCATCCACACAGAGGTGAATTCATATGCCCAAAACATCACGCCAAGTGTTAGATCAAAATGATAAAGATTGTGTTAAACTTTTTTAACACCTTAAATATGGCTGGGCTTCTAACTTGCTGGTTATACAAATAGAAAGAAATAAAATCTTTACCCTCCTTCATTTTGACAACACCTAAGTAACTACAAAAACATGTTTCTTTTTCAGCAGGATTGATGTTTATAAACTTTACAGATGACAGCTATCTAGGGCACATGCATATATTTGGACTGGGTTTGTGTCTAAAAATTAGATCAGCTGAGAGTGAAATAACAATGATGGTCAAGCAGTTCCCTCTGAAGTCTGGTACTTGGTGTTTTGGTTCACTGAAAATGATTGACATCCTCCAAGTCTGGCAATGCCTAGCTTAAGTTAGCTTTGTGAGCATGTTTGGATAGCATAACTAGGAATTATATAACTAACAAAAATTAAAGCTGACTTTTTTGTGCTTTTGTTAAATGGAAAAAAAGTTGCACCCTGAAATTAGCAAATGGAACAAATGAACTCATTTTTTTTTCTTATTTTCCAAAGTGAAAAGATCTTTCTGTAGACTAAAACAGTCTCTTGAATTTATCAAGGATTTCTCTAAACAGCCCTTGTTTGTATCACCATCTTATTATTAAAAAAAAAAAAAAACTTCTGTAGAAAAAGTATTAGGATTATAGCACACAACTGAAATATGACTCAAACCATATTTAGGTTTGCTTTTTCTGAGACAGGTTTGTTAATGAGATCATATTTAACAAGGAGGTGCCTAATCAGGTCATAATATCCATTTAGGGAGGGGAAAAATACAAAGTAGCTTAAACATTTGGAATCAGGTTGATACAAGTTGACATATAGACATCTCTCAATAGAGTTGTAATTGAGTACCCAGTACTAGCACAGTGATACCAGTGCTGCCATTACAAGGACAAAGATGACAGCCCTGCTCCTCTAGGATATGATGATTCAGAGAGTAAGCAAACAATTAGCTGTAAGGGTATACCATGGCAGGTGCCATGTAAACACAGTGTTATGACAGCATAATGGAGGACTTGTTTAGTCCTGCCTGGGCTAGTGTTTGAGCTGCGCCCCAGAAGTTAGCCACTCAGGTCAGAGGCCCTGTCTTGGTCACCTTTGAATCCCTGGGCCTAGCAGAACTAATACCAAAGTCTACACTGACACCCTACAGATACAGATGTATTGCATTTGGTGAACACACAATGGTACACAGAACAGGGTTTAAAAAAAATTTTTTTTTAAATATTTGCTCAGTTTTAAAATTTCACATCAAAACCTGAATGTCTGGCTTTTCTTTCTTTAAGGGCAGTATTTGCATGGCAGCAATTTTCAAGTCCTGAGCAAATGTTGCCCTCTTTAGATGAGGCCTGTGACCTGATTATACTTGATATATTTCATTTATTTTAGCTGCTCCTAGTTTGTGTCACCTTTGTGTGTCGGTCACTTAGTCGTGTCCGACTCTTTGCAACCCCTTGGACTGTAGCCTGCGAGGCCTCTGTGTCCATGAAATTCTCCAGGCACGAACACTGGAGTGGGTTACCATTCCTTCTCCAGGGGATCTTCCCAACCCAGGGATCGAACCTGGGTCTTCTACATTGCAGGCAGATTCTTTACCATCTGAGCTATAGGGAAGTCCAATAAGTGACAAGTAGACAGAGTTGGGTATTTCAGGCAGAGAATACAGTGTTAGACTAGGCTGCAAAATGGAAACATGGTTCCTCTTGCCTACGCGTGGGAAAGGAAGAAAGGTTATGCAAGTAGAAAAGTAGTGTTGGCAGAGGAGACAGAAGGCTGGGTTGTCTTAATCGCCATGTTTCCATGCTCAGAATGGGATGATAAACTTCCACCTTTAGGTAAAGGGAAACCGTCAGAGTTGAGTTTTTTGTTTTTAAATTTGGGGCATTGTTAAATTTTGAATAGGAATGACATGCTCATACCTACTTTTTAGAAGGGTAGCTGAAAATGTTTAGGAGGATGTTGAAAAGAAGAGCAGCTTCAGGCAGGAAGGCTGTTTATAGTCCAGCCTATAATGTTTGGGAGTGTACCTGAGAATAGAGATAGGTGACAGCTTTGAGAACATTATAGAGAAAAATATTGATGAAATTTGGTTTAGCCAATTAAATGTTGGAGTTGGGGGGTTCCCAGGTGGTGCTAGTGATAAAGAACCCACCTGCCAATGCAGAAGACACAAGAGACCTGAGTTCGATCCTTGGGTCAGGGAGATCCTCTGGAGGAGGGCATGGCAACCCACTCCAATATTCTTGCCTGGAGAATCCCATGGACAGAGGAGCCTGGCGGGCTACAGTCCATGGAGTCACAAAGAGTCAGACACAACTGAAGTGACCTAGCATGCACCGAATGTTAGAGAGTCACCTAAAGATCCTCGCTCAGGTCCGTGGCTGGGGACTGACTCCTTTGGTCAACATGGAAATTACATCAGGAGAGAGTCCTAGGGAATATGCAGTGGAATTGGTAAGACTGGGGAGACTTTGGTAAAACTAACCAATGTTTTAGTAAGAAGGCTAATGAAAGAGAATCAAGATATGGTGGTTTGGAATTTCTGGAAGAAAAGAAAGCTTCAAAAGAAGACCCCTAACTCTGTCCAGGGTAGCAGAGAAGTTAAATAGGATAAGAAGAGGGCAGTGTGGTCTAGTGCACTGGTCCCCAAACTGGAGTGTCAGCAGAGGCACGTGAAGAACTTGTTAAAACACAGATGGTAGGCCCCACACCCAGCATTTCTGATACAGTAGATTAGGGTGGGGTCTGAGAATCTGCATTTCTGACAGTTCTGGGTGATGCTGATGCAGCTACTCTGGAAATCAGTTTGAGAACTGCTGGTTAAAGTAAGTGTGACTGCAACTCCACCAGCCTGCTATCTGGTTGACTTCAGCTGAGTCACAGGTATTTCCTCAGTTCTACTTTCTTCATCTATGAAACAAGAATAAAGACCATTCAAGATTACAGTGTAAATAGCATAATGTGTGTAAAGCACACAGTACCTCATACGTAAAGAACAGGGTGTTTTTGTTTGTTTGTTTTATTCAAGACGTTTAATGGAGAAAGCAATAGCTTAGGAAGAAAGGTTGGCTGGTGCAAAGGACATTTGGGGGTTTGGTTTTCTTGTGAAAAGAACTAACGTGGATGAAGACACTGAAAACCAGAGGAAAGACTCATTGCCTTGGCAAGATCATGGACAGGGCAGGGAGAACAGAAAAGATACATGGTCTATGTGAGGGAGGCGTAGACGTGTTTCTTTCTCCAAGGCTCAGGAAAGAAGGAAGGACAGGAGTACCCGAGAAACTATTCTGGAGCTGAAATTGTGGAAAGCTGGAGTTTGTAGCCAGTGCTCTCTCTTATCTCTGAAAGGCAAAAAGCAAGGACGTTTGTTGAGAGGAATGGGTTAAAAACTTGGGGTAAAAATAGTAAAAGGTAAGGAGCAGGTTCTAGGCGGGATGTAAATAGCAAATTATGGTGAGTTGGAAGATGGTAAAGACGTGACTGTTTAGAAATTGGTGGGATTCAGGCTGGACACCTGATTGTAATTCAGCAGTTAATTACATAAATTAAGCCCTGAGATGAAAACGGTAGCCATTGTAACCTCTCCAGCCACACACACAAGGAAAAAGTTTATTGAGCTGTTGTGGAAGTTGGAGGTTTGGTAGTAAAGGAGGATTGTTGAGCATTGAACTGTATCTCATGAGAAGATATAAAAGGAATTGTTATGATTTCTTTCTTTGAGGAACTGAAAACAAGCTAAGTATAAGCAATAACTAAAAATATTTCAAACGCCTGTTTAATGAGCTTCCTTCCATCTCTGTGGCACCACTGAAGCCATGACTGTTTGTATCACTGATGCCTGGCATCTGGAGCATTGGCACATTCCTAGTACCAGTGCTGAGTCAGAGCTAAAATGAGTACCTGTGAAGAAACACTTGCAAAATACGGTTTCTCTAGGGTTTATTAAGGTTCATTTAATGTACTGTCTCATGTCTTCACCTTGGGCATTTCCATGGCATATGGCTATATAGTAGTAAATATATTTCATGAAAACTTAACATTTTTTTTTTTTTACTGAACTTCGTAGTTTCTTATTGGCTTTTGTCAACACCTGTGACCACAGAAGTGTATTGTGTATGTTACACTTGGCTTTTATATTTTGCTCAGAGGTTATTACTGCCTCAGGTTTTAATCCAGATTATTATGTCATAGGTGCTCTGAAACTGACAGATGGAGGTATATTTTTATAATATTCTGATTTTTGATATATATTATTGGATATAATTTTAAAAAGAAAACCTGATTACTTGAAATATCAGAAATTTCTCAATCACTTTCTCAAGAGTCAAGGTTGAACTTCCAAACTTCTGTTTGAGCATTTTAAGAAAATGTATATGAAATACTTTCTAAAGAGTGATGGATGCCAATGCAAAAGTGATATTTAAAAAGTTATTCTAAATATGTCTGCTGTGATTTTTTATTGTTTTTCCTTGTATTCTAAGATTTTTTTCCCCAAGAGCTTAACTTTAATTCATTTTTAAATTTTATATGTGCATGTTATTTACATCTTCTTGATTAAAAAAAACTGTTGAGTATCAAGAGTGAGCAGAACATAGAGAATGAAGGGGGAAATGTCCTCTAAGTTTATTCTCAAGGATTTTTTTTTTTTAATCTAGGAGTTGCTCACTAACATGTCAGCATGTTTATGGTATCTGTTTTTTTTTCCCACTTCCCTTTGATGTACTTGATGTGTAAATGTGAGGTGAACAAATCCTACTTTCAGGGAATACACTACAGAAGACTTAAATTACCCTCACCCTGGATTACTGGTTATCCAAAAGCCAATCATAGGGTGACAGGTCCTCTGGCCATGCCTGGGTCATGAGCAGGTGCTAACGGTGGAAAGATGTGTTGCTCTCACAAAAACCACATGGCATGGAATTCCCACCAGAAGAAAAGAGTCTCTTACCAATAGAATGGTAACAGAGCTAGGCAGACCAAAGTAGCACATGTCTGCTAAGCATATTTCTAAATTTTCTTGTTCACTGATGTAAGTTCAGACAAGGCCAAGTACAGCTGCTGTCAAACTATTAGAAAACGCAATCACTATGACATTGGTATATTATGAATATCCTTAGGATCCATTGTAAGCCAAATGTGTCTACACTGTCCACAGAGAGTCATAAAGGACTATGTTTAGTATTTTTCTTAATTTTCTTATACATTAATTCAATAATTTCTATTTTTAAAAGCTAAAAGTCGAGCTTATGATTTCTTTTTATAAAATTATATTTATTTTTAGTTGATTGATGATTGCTTTACAATATTGGCTTGCTTTCTGTCATACATCAACATCAAACAGCCATAGGTATACATATGTCCCCGCCCTCTCGAACCTCCCTCCACCTCTCACCCTTTCCCACCCCTCTAGGCTGTTACAGAACCCCAGTTGGAGTTCCCTGAGTCATACAGCACGTTCCCATTGGCTATTTTACATTTGTTAGTGTGTGTGCTTCCATGCTGCTCTCTCCATATATCTCACCCCCTCCTTCCTCTTCCCTGCCCTTGGCCATCAGTCTGTTCTCTATGTCTACGTCTCCATTGCTGCCCTGCAAATAGGTTCATCAGTACTGTCTTTCTAGAGTCCATATATATGCGTTAATATATGATATTTCTTTTTCTCTTTCTGACTTACTTCACTCTGTATGATAGTCTCTAGGTTCATCCACCTCATTAGAACCGATTCAGTTGCATTCCTTTTTATGGATGAGTAGTATGGCAGCCCACTCCAGTACTCTTGCCTGGAAAATCCCATGGACGGAGGAGCCTGGTAGGCTATAGTCCATGGGGTCGCTAAGAGTCGGACACAACTGAGCGGCTTCACTTTCACTTTTCACTTCCATGCATTGGAGAAGGAAATGGCAACCCACTCCACTGTTCTTGCCTGGAGAATCCCAGGGATGGGGCAGCCTGATGGGCTGCCATCTATGGGGTCGCACAGAGTTGACCACAACTGAAGCGACTTAGCAGCAGCAGCAGCAGCAATATTTCATTGTATATATGTGCCACAGCTTCTTGATCCATTCATCTGTCAGTGGACATCTAGGTTGCTTCCACATCCTAGCTATTGTAAGTAGTAATGCAATGAACAATGGAGTACATGTATCTTTTTCAGTTTTGGTTTCCTTGGGGTATATGCCTAGAAGTGGTATTGCTGGGTTGTATGGTTTTATTCCTAGTTTTTAAAGGAATCTCCATACTGTCTTCCATAGTGGCTGTATCAATTTATATTCCCACTAGCAGGGCAAGAGGGTTCCCTTTGCTCCAAACCCTCTCCAGCACTTGTTGTTGGTAGATTGTTTGATGATGGCCATTCTAACCAGTGTGAGGTGATATTTCATTGTAGTTTTGATTTGCATTCCTCCAATAAGGAGTGATGTTCAGCATCTCTTCATGTGTTTATTAGCCATCCGTATGTCTTCTTTGGAGGAATATCTGTTTAGGTCTTTTGCCCACTTTTTGATTGGGTTGTTTGTTTTTCTGGTAAAAGTGAAAGTGAAAGTCGCTCAGTCATGTTCGACTCTTTGTGACCCCATGGACTATACAGCCCATGGAATTCTCCAAGCCAGAATACTGGAGGGGGTAGCCTTTCCCTTCTCCAGGAGATCTTCCCAACCCAGGGATGGAACCCAGGTCTCCCGCCTTGCAGCTGGATTCTTTACCAGCTGAGCCACAAGGGAAGCCCTAGAATACTGGAGTGGGTAGATTATCCTTTCTCCAGCAGATCTTCCCAACCAAGGAATCGAACTGGGGTCTCTTGCACTGTAGGCAGATTCTTTACCAACTGAACTATCAGGGAAGCTTTTCTGGTAGAGCTTATCATTTCTAAGTAGAATTGTGCTGAAATTTATAGATGACAACTTTCTTAAAACGTTTAGTCCAAGGTATATCCGCATTTGTGTAAACCATTAAAGGAAGTAATTACTAAGCTTGATACTCTGCTGTATCACTAGTAGAACCCTATCAATCATTATACTGTTGAAACAGCTACTGTCTAAACCCCCTGCAAGTGTTCCAGGGGACCTGTCAGCTGAAAGGCTAATGCTTGGCTAGACAGAGAGCCTCCAGGAACTGCTCCAGTGCTAGTCCTACAATCTGATGGCTCGGTACCTATGCCACACTCTAAACACTGTGTGCATCACACCTAGATTAACTGTTCTAAAATACATTTCTATTTTTAACCTGAACCACTCAGCTTCAAACTTAAACACAGCGTATATTCCAGGCTTCTCTAGGGCTCTCCCATTTACTCAGTCAAAATTTCACCAACTGATAATCTTCTTATCAGGGAATCCTGAGTAAGATAATGAGGATAGCCAGCAGTAAAGAGGCATGAGCTTCTTGGAGATGGCGAAAAATAAGTTTTTGGAGATGATTCATATTCGGAGAAGAACCTTTCCAAAAGCTGAAATGCATTCTCCTTGGAATGCAGAAGTTGGCAAGGGAGCAGAACTTTACATAGTATGGGGATATGACACTTCTCAGTATGTGAGTTATAAGACCACGTTCTTCAAAGTCTTACTTGACTGTCTCTCTGGAACTGACTTAAACTTGTTCATTTATGCGAGCATCTGGTCTCGAGATGTTCCCTGGCAGTTTTTGAGTCATTCCCTATTTCAGAGAAGGGAGTTACAACATGGAATTTGTAGCTAAAAATATATAGCCTGTATTCAAATTTAAGATCAGCGTGTTAAAATCATTTTCATTCCTTGTCCCACATCTTAAACAGCTAAATGGCTAGGGAAATAAGTACCTAGTTCTCAGAGGTGGGAACTGTTTCTCATACATTTTAGAAAAGATGATTGTTCTTTGGTGACCTCTCCAGTGCCTTGAACACATAAAGCATTTTCCTTCTACTAAAAAACAGTGTTTCTTTTCTTTTATCCCTTTTCTTTCCCTCCCTCCTTCATTCCTTCCCTCTTTCTGCCTTCTTTCCTCTATTCTTTTCTTGTGTGTCTATGTGTTAATTGCTCAGTTGTGTCTGACTCTTTGAAACCCTGTGGACTGCAGCCTGCCTGGCTCCTCTGTCCATGGGATTCTTCAGGCAAGAATACCGGAGTGGGTTGCCATTCTCTTCTCCAGGGGATCCTCCCAACCCAGGAACTGAACCTGGGTCTCCTGCATTACTTTCACTTTCTCTTGCATTGCAGGCAGATTCTTTACTGTCTGAACACCAGGGAAGCCCTTCCTTGCTTTCTATCTATTGCTTGTTGTTTTATGTTGAATTTCAGCTTTAAAACTAAAGCCATCTTTCATGAAGAGATTTTCCCAATAAAAGTAGTCCTTAAGGCATCACAAGAAATGTGATATGTTTCCTTGCTCACGAAAAGGTACAGAGTTTTTTGCAAATGAAATAGAAAAGAACATTAATAATCCTCTGTTAATTTTCTTCTCACAATTCCCGTTTAGCATCCTGAGGGCTTCAGCGCAGGTGTCTGCTTAGATCCAGTACATATTTAGTCTTGGCTGCTTCCTTTTGCGGATAAACAGCTCTTGGGAAATACACATTGTTAAATAATCAGTTACAGAGGACTAATTGTTTCAAGGCACTCCCTTTGCGATTGCTTTCCAACAGCCAGCAGTAATAAGAAATGTCACTTTGTTTCCATTGGAGACTAGCACATGAACTATTCATGAAGAATGGAAAAGCAGTCTTCCCAGAAAACCCTGGAATAAACATGTAGAAGCCAGGGGAGGTTGGGACTGTATCACTGATTTGTCCCAGAACCATGTCAAGTTCAGTGGAAAAAAATTAACTACACTTGTTTTGGAGAATGAAATTCAGAAACTAATGAATGCCTCATGTGCTCTTCAGAACATCCCAGAACATTTCTGTAACTTTACAAATAAATATACAGAAGCTAAGACAAGGAGATACATTTAAATTGTCTTGATTAGGTCGTGCCACTCTGTTCAATGTTCAGTAGCATCTGGGCTGGTGAAATATTAATATCCTTGGGTTTTCATGCAATAAACTTCTTACTCCATTTGACAGTGAACAACAGCATTACCTTTTCATTAACCTGTTGGTTGGCCAAGCAGGGCCCTAAAGATAGACTGCAGGATTTTTACTTTTGTTTATGCTGCTGCTAAGTTGCTTCAGTCGTGTCCGACTCTGTGCGACCCCATAGACGGCAGCCCACCAGGCTCCCCTGTCCTTGGGATTCGCCAGGCAAGAACACTGGAGTGGGTTGCCATTTCCTTCTCCAATGCTTGAGAGTGAAAAGTGAAAGTGAAGTCGCTCAGTCATGTCTGACTCTTTGCGACCCCATGGACCTCAGCCTACCAGGCTCCTCCTTCCATGGGATTTTCCAGGCAAGAGTACTGGAGTGGGGTGCCATTGTTTATGCTAGGTTCTCTAAATAAAAAGTGTCAGGATCTGATCTGCCGGTGAATGTCTTCTACAAATACAGGTTTAGACATGATGGGATGGAATAGACTACCTTTTGATACCTGGTTCCATCCTTGCAAAGCAAGTACCCCCATTTCTCCTGCCCCAGTCCTATCCGAGTTTTTTACTTGGTGGTTTTTTTCATTTGCAAGTTTTTCCTGTGCCCTCTATGACCACATTTTTTGCATTTTTAACCGTGGCTTCTTGGGCTTTGTGGGCCTTTACTTTACCTGCAAAAAGACCTAGCATGCTCTGATTCTGAAATATCAAACCTACAAGAATTAAAGTAAGCAAGACACATACCACCCCTTGTTAAAAGAGTTTGGGGATAGCAGAGCGAACAATGAACATTTGGGCCAGTTTTTCCCCAATCATTCAGGCTCTTTGCCTTGGTGTTAATTTATCATTTTTCCACCGTCTAAAATTTTGTTTTTATCTCATGTATTACTCAGATACTGGGGTGGGGAGAATACATTTTTATAAATATATGCATATTTTATGATAACATTCTTTCATATTAAGCTGTTAGGTGTAGTAGAAAGAGAATACAATTAAGTGTCTGCCAAATGACTCGGCGTCTCTGAGCTTTAGTTAGCTAATACTTTCCAAAGGGAGATGCTAATTCTCACCCTCAGTTTTGTCCTAAGTATTATATAAATATATTTTTATATATATGTAAAATTTGTAAACTACATGATGTTTTACAAAGTACTGTAAGTGAATAAATGGACAAAAAGAAATGTTTGTCTCAGAAGCTGTATGAAATCAATGAGAGGCCAAAGAGGAAGTTTTGTAGGCTCAGTCTTTTTTGTTAATTGAAGCTTAGTTGATTTACAGTGTTGTGTTAATTTCTGCTCTACAGCAAAGTGGTTCAGTTATATTCTTTTCAAATCTTCTTTTCTGTCATGGTTTATCATAGGATATTGAATGTAGCTCTCTGGGCTAGACTGTTGTTGTTTATCCTTTGTATATACACTAGTTTGCATCTGCTCATCCCCAGCTCCTCCTCAATTCCTCCCTCACCTCCCACTCCCCCTTGACAAGCACAAGTCTGTTCTCTATGTCTATCACAGCTCAGTCTTGAAATCCTCTCTTCAGCCAGTGGTTCACCCCACAAACGGCCTCACCCCCTCATAGGTATTCCCCTGATGCAGTCCTTTGTGATTAAACTCGCAGTGCTTGGCTTACAACACGGATCTGTTGTCATCACTCATTTGCTTTTAGATGTGTGGGACATGCCTCAGGTTTCAAGTAAGTAACTTACGTGGGCAGAGTAGGTTTATTGTGAGACTCCAAGGATTGGTGGGGACTGTAGAAGAATCAAACAGTACAGCCTCCTCCCCAAAACCTGCAAATGAGAAAAGCAAATATTGCATGGGCCAAACGAAAGTTTTGGCAGGTAAACTCTCATAGGTGGCAGTCGTGTGCAACTCCTGTATGCAAGATTCAATTTCCGTCTCTAAAGAGGATTTAATTTTTCTTTTGGAAGCCGAGTGGAATATAGGCCAATCACCTCTTTGGTCCAGGCATTGGGGGTTTCAGGCGTTGCAATGGTTAATCCGCTTATGGTCTTCGTCCTCTCTTGGGGCAAGCTAAAAGTTTGTTCAGGGTACCCAAGTGACTCAGCTGAAAGCCGACCACGTTTCCTGGAACTCCTCCTCGGCAGTCTCGGGACTCCATTTTTTCATTCCCTGGTACTATGAAACTGCTGGATTCTCTGCTTGGTTTCTGAGCATCTGAGCAGCTGCTTTCTGCTTGGTTTCTTAGCCTTTTCGCCAAGACGCAGGCAGCTTCGGCTGTGGCAAATGCCTTTACCGTTCCCTTTTGCTCTGGAGTCTTGGCCCCTCAAGTCCTAGGTGCTTTAATAGATTTGAGCTCTATTTTTTGTCTCCCCAACCTAGTCAGGTGGCGGCAAGTCCCGGGCTACAACTTTCTGTTTGGCCTCTGGGCATCTCATTTTGCATTGGAAAATTCCCTGAAGGAAAAAAAAAAAAAAACAAACAGCAGTGAATATAGGGCTCCCCACTCAATTAGTTATGCTTCTCTCTCGGATCTTGGTCCCTCAAATACTAGCTGTTTGGATGCCCTCCCCCTGCTGTTTTGATACTGTGTTTGTTGCTGCTTTGTTATCGTGGTTGTGTATCTGAAGGTGCATTCTCCAGCTCGTAGAACTGTGCTCAGTGAGAGTTCATCGGATATAAACTCTACCAGAGCAGGAACAAAAGTCTCAAATTCATTTCACCAAATTTCTAATAAATGTTTAACATAAACAGTGAAGTGAAGTGAAAGTTGCTCTGTCGGTGTCTGACTCTTTGAGACCCCATGGACTAATCAGTCTAGGCCAGAATACTGGAGTGGGTAGCCTTTCCCTTCTCCAGGGGATCTTCCCAACCCAGGGATCGAACCCAGGTCTCCCGCATTGCAGGTGGATTCTTTCCCAGGTGAGCCACAAGGGAAGCCCAATAATACTGGAGAGGGTAGCCTGTCCTTCTCCAGAGGGTCTTCCCAACCCAGGACATATAACATAAACAGAATTCACGTTAATAAATGAAGATATTTAGAGTCACTGCAATTCATCACATATCTAATGAATGGATGCGTCTTAAAACATATGCACTGGGCTGTTGCTCCTGGGAACACCAACGAGGAAGCCTGAATAAGCATTAAGGTCAACTGATGCGGTGCATTTCATGTCTTGTGTATCACCAAATATATGTACACACACACACACACCCAAACACACACATATATAGCCGTTTAAAAAAATAAAAACTGATTAAGGTCTTAGAATTTATAATCCATCAATTGAAAACAGATTCAAAGATGATATTCTGGCTATAGAATCACCTTGCTCCTATTTCACAAAATTAAAATAAACCAATAGGACAAACAATCAACACAGAAGCACAGAGGACCAACTAAAGGTGCAAGTTCCAAAAGGTTACTGCTCTCGGAAACCAGTCTGCCTTCTCAGATTGGGGATTTTAAAACATGCCTGCTCAAATCCTACTGATAAAACATTTTAATGGCATGAATTCAAGTATAAACGAAATTAAAAAAAAATATTTTAGATGGATCCAGGAAGTCTTCCTTTCTTCTTCCTTCAGAATAAATCAATTCTGTGTTGCTGTTTTCCTCTGCGAATATTTTAAATAACGTTCTCTTTAGCTTGAGAAATAGCATGAAAATATTTTGAAATACAGATACTACCCTACAAATTCTTAGCTTAGACAAGTTATTTAATTTTTACAAAATGAGAATACTATGATTTACTTTATAAGGCATTGGTGGACATCAACCAAAAACAATATATTTTAAAATTTTTAGTAATTTTTAGTACATGATAGTTGTTTGGTAACATTAACTTCCTTTCTCCTTTCCCTCATGTGATACCATGATTACATATGAATTTAAGATTATTTTCATACAAAGGCAAACCCTGAGCTTCAGATCTTCATAGTGTATCACTGAAATCAGTTAGCAGTGATTCTCTAATTGCTGATTATTCAGTCTGTTCAGAAACCTGATGATGTCACAGGCCACATTCCCTAAGTTATCATCTCAATGATCTTATTGGCTACAAGACCCTAGTGTATAGATACTGTATAAGTCTGATATAAACATACAGTCTATTAGTTATAATGTATCCTTTGTTCCATAACTAACATTTTTTAAAATTTCTAATTGGAGGGTAATTGCTTTACAATGTTGTGTTGGTTTCTGCTGTACGACGTGAATCAGCTATAAGTATACATATATCCCCTCCCTCTTGAGCATAACTAACATTTTAGGACAACACTTCAGACTCTGTCAGTCTTAGGAACTCTCTACATAAAGTGGTGATATGGTGGATTACATGTATTTTACCTCATTGTTTGAGCCAAGTACAACTGAACAATGATCCATTACACTGATTCAGTGTTACAACGTTAACACTGAAATTTTTTAATCATCCTTTCAAAAACAGTCTATCTAGAATGTGTTTGTGTATGTATGTGTTAGGCCACAGTGTCTTCATGCCTCTGGGCTCAATATATATTTTATAATGGAAATCACAACAATATAACTAATACTTATTAAGTGCTTATTATATGGAATTGTATTTATTTCATTTTATTCTTACAACAGCACTACAAGGTAGGCTATTATATTTGTCATTCTGAATACAGAGAAACAGAGGCTTAGAGAAGTTAAGTAACTTAGGAAAGGTCACACACCTAGTAGCTTATCAGTCCCCCCATTAGTCCATGTGACGCTGGAATACTGTGGAAGCTCTTATAATTTACTTATTCCACAGTGCCTTAGCAGAAGGCTGTGCTTATAGCAGCTATTCAACAAATGCTTGTTGAATTAAAAATTTTGCTAAATTAAAATGCATAAAGAAGCAGCATGAATTAAAATGAATCGGTAAGCATAATTAACACATGAATTATTGTTTTGTTATCTTTCACTTATAAAACTTAATGCATTTCCACAAATGTTCATTTTTAACGTTGGTGTTCACTATAAAGCCGCAATCTCCCAAAGAACAGTCTCTTTTCGGCTTAATTGAAGATCTTCACGGGGGTCTGTAGGGCTGCAGTACCATACAGCAAACTCCAGATCAGACGGAAGGGTCCACAGTGAATATGCTGCCCACAAGTTATCTGCCATCCTTCATTCCCCTAGTTGTGTAATTTAGCCAGTCTAAATAAAAGTGACCTTGAGCATCAAGTCAAGTTCCTCTGGCTTGCTTAAGACGTTTGTAAGCACTGAGAAAATTAAAACGGAAATAAAACACATGATTCCAGCCCTCAAAGGCAGAAAAAGCTCTAAATAACACATGAAGTTGGTGGCATGTCTGTGGCTCCCTTCCAGATCCCTGGCTTTCTCTTCCTATCTCACTGTCCCCACCACTCTCTAAAGCCCCTGCTCTTAACTACTGCTGCGATTAACTGCCTTCCACCTGGGCCAGTCGCCTGGTCTGTCGTTTTGAATGTCATATAGACCTTGGGTGTATGTGTGCTGTGCTCACTCAGCCGTGTCTGACTCTCTGAGACCCAATGAACTGTAGTCCACCAGGCTCCTCCGTCCACCCGATTTTCCAGGCAAGAATACTGGAGTGGGCTGCCATTTCCTCCTGCAGGGGATCTTCCTGACCCAGGGGTCAAAGCTGCATCTTCTGCATTGGAAGGCAGATTCTGTACCACTTGAGCCATCTGGGAAGCCCGTATAGACCTTACTGGCTAGGAAGAACATACACATGAGACACAGTTAGAGACTAAGACGGGGCTAGAAGAAATCAAGCATTGGATTGTATTGCCCAGGGTTCAAGCATCTAGGAGGGTGCCTGTTAAAGGAGACCCAAGAGCCCTATTGAACTAAACAGGACAGATGAAGTGGGCTTCCCAAACCTCTGGTAACATTCCCATCCATGAACTCCATCATTTTCTGAAATTCCTAACACACATTACTTTTCAGTGAATATCAATGAAGTTTAAACATGGCAGCAAAAGCACAGTACAGTTACCATTTTTCTAAGAAAACGTGGTAAGTCTGGCTTTGTTTTTCTTCCCTTACATGATATTTGCTGTGAAGACAAAGACATAGAAAATTCAGCATTAGCTAGGGATAGACAGCCCATCTGAAGTGATGGAAAGGCATGGACACTTTGGATTCACTGGCTGTATTCAGTCCGAGGAGCAGTTGTCCCAGATATGCTTTTGGGCCTCTTAGAACAAAGTCAGGGATTCGGTGCTTGAGAAATCATTGTCTCTCTTTTGCTTCTTTGCTTTCTCTCCTCTTTGAGGCTAAGGGCAGCCTCTTGTCTGCTGATGTGGTCACAGCACTTTGTACTGCAGATTTCTTGTTTCATCACTGAATGCCCACCTTCGTCCCCAGCACTAGCAAGAGCTGAAGAATCTTAAATAGAAGCATGCAGGAAAAAAGATTACCGAATCTGTATAACCTAATTACTAGAGCTGTATTAGTGACCTGATCATTTACTAAAAGGGAGCTTTTCAAAGGATTTTTTTTTCTTTTTTAATGAGTGATAGGCAAAATAAAATTGAATAAATTTACCCATTTTTTAACTTAGAATACCCTCAGATATTTTCCCTTTAAAGTCTAGCAGAATTAACAGTTCACAGGGTAACCAGAGTTATTGCAATGAGTTGGAGGAGGAATAGTCTTATTAAATGAATTTTATCACAGTTGTAAATGTTACCAAATTACAGGTGATAGGCCTTTAAGGTATCTACTCTTCATGAAGAATCACTATAGAAATAAAAAGGAGGTTTACTGAGATGCCTCCCTTGACACTGCTCATCCCAAGTGTGAAAGTTAGGTGTCTCTGAGCCTGTGAGGAATCTGCTTGTGTTTAATTTTCTTACAATAATATGTATTAGTAAAAAGTTTGTCCATAATAATTTTCCTATTAATAATCGTTTTCTATTTCCCAGGACCTTTTAGAAATATTCATGCTTGAAACAAATATAAGAAAAGAAGTCATCCCTGTAGGTGCTTTTCAGTATCACATTCCTATGAGATACTTTTGAGAAGCTTAACTTTGTCATAGCCTTTTGCTTAACTTTTATTCAGAGAGTCTCATTCATTTTAAGGTTTCTTTCTTCCAAAGAAGCCAAGTAAGTAGGCATTGTAGGGGAAAACTCTGCAAAAGTTTTTCACATCTACTTGAATTTTGTCCATTTGCAAATTTGGTTGCTTCCAAACTGAGAATTCCTTGGACTCCAAGGAGATCAAACCAGTCCATCCTAAAGGAAATCAATCCTGAATATTCATTGAAAGGACTGATGCTGAAGCTGAAGCTCCAATACTTTGGCCACCTGATGCGAAGACCCTGATGCTGGGAAAGATTGAAGGCAAAAGGAGAAGAGGGCACTAGAGGATGAGATCGTTAGCTAACATCACCAACTCAATGGACATGAGTTTGAGCAAACTCTGGGAGATAGTGAGGGACAGGGAAGCCTGGCGTGTTGCAGTCCATGGGGTCACAAAGAGTCAAACACGACTTAGCGACTGAACAACAATAACAGAACTAGTCTCAGTATTTTAAGGAAACATCCAACTATATACTTTTTGTTTCTAAATACATACTGGTTTCAGATAAAGTGTTTGACGTCTCTCATCAGTGACAATATGACCTTATATGTGTACATTCTTCAGTATGGAATAGTACTCTACAAGCAAACAGAGTGTGACAAGTTCCTGTTGACTACAGTAGCTGACTACAGAGTCTATGCTAGAACCCCTTCTCCATTCTGTTGTATACCCATGAACTCCACTTCAAAATTAAATTATCAGGAACATGCTAGACCAGAATAACCCAGATGTGAACTCCCAACGCAAGAGTTGTCTTAAAGAATGGGTACCTTTGAACCATTGCTGCATTTTCTGTACTTGCTGTGTTTATCACCCCAATTCTTGTAGCTTTTAATAAGATGTACTTGTAAAATTCTTATTTCATCTTCTTCTTCTATGCTTCAGTATGTTATTTATGTATAAGTGATAAAAGCCGCAGAGTTTTGCAACTGGTAGGTTTCTCTTAGTACACTATAATTTAGTACTTTCATCTTTGGATGGAGTCCACAGTGTTGTTTTTTTATGCCTCTAAACCATGTAAATCAAACATTTTATTAGGAAAAGTAGAGTCAGAGAAACAGAAAGGTCATCTCTACCAAAACAAAACCACATTTTGCTAGTCCTTGATACGTAATTTTATCATGTGCTCTTCTCTGTCAAGCCTGAAACACACATTTTTAATGCAAAAGTGAATAGAAACCAAATATAAAATCTGTTTGAAATCTGGCTTTGTTTGAATCACCCAATGGCTTCTTTAATTGGTGTGAATTAACAAAGTCCTGTGCAACCCCGACCTCAATGCTCAGTGGCCCTGTTCTTTCTTCCTGCCTCCCTCTGCTGACCTGAGGGGAAAAGGCTAGTTCTGCCGTGCTAGAGACCTAGCTGTGTCCCCACGCTGCCTGCCCCTGTGAGTGCTCCGAGCCTTCTCCACGGCTGCCAGTCTTACCCCCTCACATCTGTAGGATTCATTCTAGCTTGTGCTTCCTTTTACTCATTGCTCTTCTTCTTCAGACTTCTCCCTGTCATTCTGTATATCCAGAATTTTGACAGATTCTGCCCTTCTCTCTACTGTACCCACACTATTTATAATTCTCTTCTATTTGTGGCAGTCACTTGCCCTTTTGTTTTCTGCTTCTCTGGATTATTATCTCCTATCACTTCGGTTTGCTTTTTTTTTTTTTTTGCTCCTTTCCCTGTGACAGCTGATGCGCCAAAAGTAGACTTCTCATTCTAGCAGGATCTCATTGACTTTAGTAAATCTTGAGTCAACTCCTTCACCCCATGAATGGAGAAGCCAAGGCTGGAGAGGTTGACTTGCTAAGTCACTAAATTTTCTTTCTGAAATTTCTACTTTTCCTCTGTATTTTCACTTGGGGCCAAAATAGTCTTTGAAGAACACCATCATAAAAAGAAATCAATTGCAAATGTATGACTATGTAGCCGAAATACAAATAGATATGTATGGACTTGCGTATCAAATAGGTTGTACTTATGGGTCATGATGACCCATGAGAGGAGCTTTGAACTAAGAATGAGGAAGCACAGATTTGTGACTAACTGATTGTATGACACTGACCAAGTCATGAGGTTGGGATTTCTTCATCTAGAAAACAAAATCAGATAAAATCTTGCCTAGCTCTGAAACTTTATGATTCTTTTCCAAAACTTTATAAACATGAATACTGCTCTGTGTGAGGAGCCAGAAAAGTTGGAGACAATTGCTTCTGCCATTTATCCTTTCTATAACTTATGTGAATACATGTGTTTTCTGCTATTCTTTTGTTCCCAGTTGGAAAATGGGGACCTCAGAGAGTAAGATGAGCTCTAGAGTGATAGACTAATGAGGCCGTGGTCTGGGGCGTGAACCTGGATTTCCAGCAAACGACCGCTGGTCCCAGATGGCATCCCAGTGCTCCTGTGGGCTGTCGCTGTTCTCTCTTCACTCACAGCTGTGCTCCACACCCCTCCTCACTGACTCTCAGACACCTCATACATCTCTCAGAACCCTGAAAAGCAGTCACGGGACTAGCAGAAGAGTATCTTCTATATTAGAAACCCCACGTTTGCTTCTCACTAAAGCCCCTTCCCCAAACAGTACATTTAAAATAGTTTGATGACTGTGTAGTAAATAGCAACTCAAGAGACAAAGATATTCATAGTTAAATGCTAAATTGGTGATGCTGACCAGAATACTCTCATCACTTACTACATATCATTGGGAAATGTACTTCACTTCTCTAAGTCCCAATTTCTCCCCCTCTCTCTGAAAAATGGGAATGATAACAGTACCCACCTTGGGATTGAGTAATATGAATAATAAATACGAAGCATGACCAAGTTTGTGGAGCTGAAAGAAGCTCAGAAATATTAGTTACTGTTACTGTGATGGTGATGATTGTAATCGAACCCTATTTGTAGTTACTCTTAGCAACAGTAGTAATAATTAGAGAAATTCGTTGAAAGGCCTAGAGAAGGCACAGATGTCTTCAGTGAAAGATGTCGCCTATAGCTGGGCTGCAAAAGATTCCAGATTCAAATGAGTATGTAAGAGGAGAAAGTCTCTTCTAGTTCTTCAGAATGAAGAAAGGGAGGGACAAAGGCACAAGACGGGAAAGGGCATGGTCATCTTCATCTGCCTGGCACTTATGTAGGAGAGGGAAAAGAAATAGCGTGGAAAAGGCCCTGGGGTGGGGATGGGAAGGTGGCGTGAGCCAAGTCTTTTCACCACATTGTTATGAGATCCTAGAACAGTTTCAAGAACTTTAAAAAAAAAAAAAAAAAACTTTTTAAAAAGTCCAGTATTTAAGGTATTGTTAAATACCTTAACCACTGTAAATATTTAATTCGGTTCTTTTGCATTCCATCTGTAAAGACAGATTCAAGGACAGTCACCAGGGTGTTTATTTTGCCAGAATGCATCTCGCGTGTTCTTGTTCTTCCCACTTGGAGTCCGCTCTGAGCAGCGTGAAAGGAATTTGCTATAAATAAAGACTACATCGTAAATGCATCAAATAAAATTCTGACCCAGAGTGTAAGCTTGATAGCAGGGGCCATGATTTATGAATCCTCCATGCATCTGATGATCACAGCCCCTGCTACAGTGCTGAGAACCTGCTGAATGCAATCCAGAAAGCACTCGCAGTGTTGGACACTGCACGAAGGGACCCTGCGGTAAAAGAACTTGGTCCCATCCTTAAGGCAGAGAATGGTCACCTGGAACCTGATGGAGGGGTTCCCTAGAACCTGACACCATTTGTATCCGTCTGAGACCCCTGGCCATTCTTTTTTTCCTCTTCCTATCTCTGTCTCTGTTCCATCAGCTGGAATCTGTTATCGTTTTTCTTTCCCTCGCAACATCTGTTGTCAATTGCACCCCGTTGTTTTTTTGCCTGTCTCGATAATTCTCACACCTTCAGGGTTCCATCAGTAGTCCTCAAGATAACTATGTGCGCTATTGTCTGAGACAGCAAGCCTGCTGCTCACAAGGACCCCCCTCTGCCTGGAGAAATCCATCCGGTTGTGGCCCGCAGGGCGTTTTTTTGGTTTGTTTTAGGAGACACGGTGAATTTCCCAGTTCAGAAAGGGTAAAACGAAAGATGAAAACCTCCAGATCTGTGCAATGTTCAGAAAGCCAGGGCACATTCCTAGGAGCAGTTCATAAAGGCAGGTGCTGTGAGGAATCTAAGGCAGGAACTGGATTCCTGAAGCCAGCCAAGAGTTGATTGCTTATGTTTTTAGAGCTGCATGAAAGAGAGAAATGTAGCTGCCCCACTGCTGTGCAGTCAGCGGCGTCTCGCAGCTGTGGGCCCTGAAGCACTTTGAAAATCACCCCAAATGGTCTTCTGCCTCTGTGCTACCAACTTTTCACCTAGCCCTGCAGTGGGTTTCACGCTGCGTGTCACCAGAAGCCAGCCTCTGCTGTTTTCTAAGATGGAGAGTTGGCAAGTGTCCTGAATACAGAGTCTCAGTGTAATCTCCATAGTTTCAGGTTGAAGCAAAAATATTTGAGTTGCTCTGAGCTTGACTTCAGACATCATGCCTTATATTGATCAACTTTACATTCCAATTTGGGGCCGGCGTGAAGGCATAAAACCACACACACACACCCCCTAGGACTCTCTCCCTTGGCGTGATGTTACAACTTTTTAGCAACAAATAGTTGGCTCAATTATGTGAGTTATCTCTCTTCCTCACCAAGAAGTCTCTCCCTACCCAAGCAGTTGGATTCAGAGACAGAAGGCCATCAGCGAGCGGTGGTATCTGGGCCTTTCTTGAACTTCTGCCCCTTTGGCAAAGGAAGATGATTTTTACTAGTAAGTGTTTGTGCTATTTCAGGTCAGCTCTGGAGGCAGGAAAAAACGGAGATGGAATTGGTTAGAGGAGGTATCAGGCAAATTGCCAGGTATCTACTGACAGCCACCTAGTGCTTCTACCAGGCTCTCTTCTCGATGCTTGGGGTGCCCTCACCAGCAGCTGCAGACTCCCCCAGAGTGCCAGGGGCTACGAGCACAGGCTGTTGGTCAGGAGGCCCTTGTCTAAAGGGGCAGCAGCTGCGTGGCTCCAGTTCAGCGTTTGCTAGACAGGAAGCAGATCTGGAGTCAGCCAGGTCTTCTGATTTTTCTAGAGAAGCCTGAAACCAGATTTTTACGTGAAAGCTCCTAATGTGTTAATGTTGGCAACTATCAAAAGACAACTTTTAAATAGCACGCAGGCCAATCACAACCTGTTGGCAGGCAGTGTTCAAGCTGCCAGTGTGGGGCGCCCCCCTGCCTCCCCCACACCCCCGGCTTACCTAGCAGGTGGGCCCTCACTGAAGGAGGCCCTCCATCATCGTACATGTGGATTGGGCACAAGAAACTCTTTCTTGGCTTTGCTATCACTGACACATTTTTTTTTTTTTAATACCAGACATTAAAAAAAAAAAAAAGCAGAGCTGTTTTAAGAGTTCTTGGACCCCTTTTCTGAACATAGTCTGGAACGAACCCCAACTCCCAGGGTGGCCTCAAGGATGAGCCATCCCCTCAAGTGACCTCCAGTCCGCGGCGTGTCCAAGAAGGGAGGAGGGGGAGAGGCTGGCCCTTCTGGATGACTCCAAGACGGGCTTCAGCCTTGCTCGGATTGACGGCCTGAGAGCAGGCAGAAATCCAGTTAGCCGTGCTCGATGGGGGAAAAGCACATGCCTGGCAAGTCAGGTCAGAACCTCCTCAGCTGCACTTGGCAACCTGCGTGCAGTGTGTCCGTGCAGAAGCGAACGAGATGCTGCCGGAGACAGAAGAGATAAGGCAGTCAGCGGATAGGGAGCGTGGGGAATGGTGCTTATCCCTGTTCCCCAACTGGAACTAAAAACAAACCATGAAAAATCAAAAGAAAAGTTCAGTCCCCGTGGGAAATGCTCTGTGCACCTTCTCTCAGAGTTCCTTGAGTATGCCCATCCATTCGCCAGGCTCTCGGAAATTTTCACCAAAAATAGAAGCAGTGCCAGTTGGTCCCGTGGCTGGGATGGAGACACGAGATGATTTTGTTCCATGTGGAGAAACAGGGCGTGTGAGCAGATGACATGGAGCAAGGCAAAAGACATGTCAGCACCCCCCCACCGCCCGCCCCTGGATTCACGGTTATATTTCTTCTTTATGGTGTGTGAGTTGGGCAAGCAATCTGATTAACTGAGTCAGGACCTGCAGTTTTGGCTTTATGGAGTTACACTGCAAAAATGCAGCTCAGCATTCAAGACAATGTCGTCTGTATCTTGTGTTTTTTCTTTCCTTTTTTTAAACTGATTCCCCCCCACCCCCAGAGAGGCAAGGATGACATCAGCCAAATATGTGAGACAGGCTCATCTAATTAAAATTGTGTTTATTTACTTGTTATTTGAAAAAGAATATGAAGCATGCTTGTTGAGACATTTGTGTCTGGAAAGAGTTGAGCAACTCTAAAGCTGTAGCGTGCGGCCATTGGTTAAAAATTGCTAAATTATGTTTCTTTATTTTCCACGAAATGTCAAATGTTGTTCTTTTGCTTCTATAAAGGTCAGTATGGCTTAAAGAGGGGGGAAAGAATGAAACTTGGACCATTCACTTGTTATTGAACTTCAGAAGTGTTTTATTTACCAGTAAAATTAAATCAAGAAATGTTTTCCTGGCTCTGAAACAAGAGAGACTAGATTGCAATAAAGTTAATGGCTTTGTGTGACTTTCCTCTTCTTTCTGGGCCTGTCAGTGAAAAAGCAAGGAGAAAACAGGTTTGACAGGGAAAGTTGTTGATGATTACTCTGTGTTGCACATATATGTGAAATATATATTATGTTGCATAGGTCAGGTGTCATAATTGTTCCCTTATGCTTTTCTACACTTTGATGTTCCTGAACAGAATATAGCTGTGGAAATAAAAGTCTGTTACTGAAATATTTCATAGGCATTTTCCAAATGCTAACCAGGGCCTTGCTCCTCAAGTAGAGAAGCCGGCTCTTGTTTATAACTGATGATATACAACTGAGCATACACACTCAGGGCCAGAAAGAGAGAAAGCACTGTTTGTTCTAGGTTAGTTCCAGATAACTATTGTTATTTATTAGCACTGTTTGATCTGGTCATGGTGCATTACCACCTCATACCTCTTTTGGGGGAAAAAAAAGGTGAAAATAATAAAATAGCATTATTTAACAGTGAGAAACCATGAATTTCCACTGAGTTACCTCTTCTAATCTTATTATAATGGCTGAAAGTAGTCTGGCAAAATGCAGGTCAGGAAATGATCATTGCTGTCAGTGACAGAACACCTACTAGTAACATTTTCAATATTGTTGTTACTGTTGAGCTTCTAAGTCATGTCCAACTCTTTGCGACCCCAGGGACTGCAGCATGCCAAGCTTGCCTGTCCTTCACTGTCTCCAGTTTGCTCAAACTCATGCCTATTGAGTCAGTGATGCCATCCAACCATCTCATCCTCTGTTGCCCCCTTCTCTTGCCCTCAGTCTTTCTCAGCATCAGGGTCTTGTCCAATGAGTCAGTTCTTCGCATCAGGTGGCCAAAGTCTTGGCGCTTCAGCTTCAGTCCTTCCAATGAATGTTCAGAGTTGACTTCCTTTAGGATTGACTGGTTTGATCTCCTTGCAGTCCAAGGGTTTCTCAAGAGCCTGCTCTAGCACCACAATTTGAAGGCATCAATTCTTCAGCACTCGGCTTTCTTTATGGTCCAAGTCTCACATCCATGAAGACATCACATGGCTACAGAAAAACCAATAACTTTGAGTATACGGACCTTTATTGGCAAAGTGATGTCTCCGCTTTTTAATATGCTAAGTTTGTCACAGCTTTCCTTCCAGGGAGCAAGCATCTTTTAATTTTGTGGCTGTAGTCACCGACTGCAGTGATTTTGGAGCCCAAGAAAATGAAGTCTGTCACTGCTTCCACCTTTTCTCCTTCTATTTGCCATGAAGTGATGGGACTAGATGCCATGATCTTAGTTTTTTGAATATTGAGTTTTAAGCCAGCTCTTTCAGTCTTCTCTTTCACCCTCATCCAGAGGCTCGTTAGTTTCTCTTCACTTTATACCATGAGAATGGTATCATGTGTGTATCTGAGGTTATTGATATTGCCCCCATCAATCTTGCTTCCAGCTTGTATGTAAAAGTGTGTCTTTAGTAGCTCCCCACTCAGCTCCACATGTCTTTTTCCTGCTCTTGACTCGCATACCCCACCCCTTAATTGTGCTTTGTTTTTAAGTGAGGCTCAGTGTCAATCCCCCATGACGGTCTCAAGGTGCTAGTCTCAGGTGTGTCCTGCCAGGATATTAACATCTTAAAAAGGGACCCTCCAGACCTCCTGCCGCTCTCCTACTCCTGGAGAGAAAGTGAATATAGTAAAAGCCATCTGCTTCCATTATCCACATTCCAGGGTATGCAGATAGCAAGAACAAGCTGTCACCACACTTCTTGGGTTCTAATCCTGGCTTGCCATTTGCTAGTTCTATGATTTAAGATGAGTTACTTAACATACCAAGCTCCCCAAGTGGCTCAGTGGTAAAGAATCCACCTGCCAATGCAGGAGCCCCAGGAGACACAGGTTAGATCCCTGGGTTGGGAAAATCCCCTGAAGGAAGAAATGGCAACCTGCTCCAATATTCTTGCCTGGGGAATCCCATGGACAGAGGAGCCTGGCGGACTGCAGTCCATAGGGTCGCGGAGTTGAATACGACTGAAGCAACTGAGCACTTACCATACCCCTGTGCCTCAGTTTCCTCATCTGTAAAGTGAACGTGGTAATGGTACAGATCTCACAGTGCTGTTGTGAGGATTGCAGGAGGCAATATATATGTAAAGCGTTTCAGAGTGGTAGTACATAATAAGCATTCGGTAAATGCTCATCTTTTGTTATTACTGTTATTCACTCCCATTTTACAAATTTTATCTCATTTGTGAACTGGTCTGTAATTGCTTCTCTGTTCCTGAGCTGTGAACTCTCTATAGTTAGCACTAGAAGATACTTATTGTTAATTGATTGATTAATTAATTTACTGTGTTTCAGGAACTGTTATGTGTACTTAAGATAAACCAGTGAACACAACACACCAAAATGCCTGCCCTTGAGAAACTTGCATTTGGGTGGGTATAGGGCATTGGGGGGGGGGGTGTATATTACAAATAAACATAATAAGGAAATTATGTAGCCTATTAGAAGGTGATAAATGTCAAGTTCAGGAGAATGAGGGGCAGGTCAGTGAGTTGCAGTTTTAAATAAGTGGTCATGGAAGCTCATTGAGAAGACAAGTGATGATGCATCTAAAAGGAATCAGAGGAAGGTCCAGCTTCATTTCCTTTTACTTCCTTGTCTATTTATTTTTAAAAATTTAAAAAATAGATTTTAGCTGTATTTTTTTAGTAGCCGTCAGTGACTTCCATTATATTATTAGCATTGCAAACTGAATGTCTCTTAGACTACCTCTTTTGATGTATTTTTTGGCCTTTATCCTGAAATTTCCCATCGCATTTATTTTCTAGTGCATTTATTTTGAGTTTATCTATCCAAAAGCACCACAAGATTAATTTTTTAAGATGTGTGTCTTGTTTTTCTCTCCCAGGTAAGTGGGGTTCATATTAGCTGCACAGTGTAAAGTTTCAATTTCACTTTAAGTCAGTCTAGTACTTCTGCATCAAAAGAAAGTTTAAACATATTTGCTTCACATCACTTACCAAGGTAGGTGCAGTGTGAGCCAAACTAGGACAAAAATAACTAGATCTGGAGATTGACGAAGTTCCGGGGGTGACTTTACTGTGGCTGTTTAGAAAACGTTTTCCCTTCTAGTGCAGACGCCTGAGGTTAGCTCAAGGATAGAAAAGTTGACAGAGGAACAAAAGCAAAATGGAATTTTCCTCCAAAAAAAAAAAAATCTGTTCATAACAGACTTCAGCATTCCTGACATTCAATGAGGAAGAAAAATTTTAGATGGACTGGTTTTAGGTTAGGGGAAGTACATAAAAATATTTGACTCCAAAGTTTTCCTTAATACTCTCATATTTGACTTTGTGTGCGTTTGGATAAATGAACACCAAAAGGGATGTTTTATATTGAAATTAGCTTTCTATTCGAATGGGAAGTTGGCAAGTGTCTGCAACCGGGACAGTCCCTCAGAGATGTGGGGTTTCAGCCTCTTTGTTATGGGCAGTGCAGACCTCAGAGTGAACAAGACTTTGTAGACAAAACCAACAGAGTAGAGGAAGGAGCGTCACAACACTGCTTTGCTCTGTCCCTCCTGTTCAGGTGCTCACTCTCAAGACATGCCTCCCCTGAATCTCCGCGAGGAGAGAGGAGCGGCCCTTGATGCTCCCCGAATGTGTTACTTCCCAGGCATTTAACACGATGCGCTGCTGACGTGATATGTAAACACTGGCCTTTGAAAGTGCCTGTCATTCACTCTGAGTAGGTCCTGTTACACAGCACCGATGGCCCCCAAGGCAGGCCTTACCATGCTCTCTGCAGGGATCAGGAGTGTAGTTAGAGGATACAGTGGAAGCTGTAACTTTGCAGCATCACAACACAGCAGTAGTAGATGGAAAACCTGAACTCATTGAAAATCCCCAAGGTCCAGAGAGAGTCAGGCAACTGTTTTTTCAAAACAGTTTTTTAAAAACCTTTTTATTTTGTATTGGTGTATAGCCAATTTACAATGTTGTGTTAGTTTCAGGTGAACAGCGAAGGGACTCAGCCATATGCATACATGTATCCATTCTCCCCCAAACTCGCCTCCCATCCAGGCTGCCACATAACATTGAGCAGAGTTCCATGTCAAGCAACACTAGTCTTGATAAATTACAGCGAAGAGCTGGGGATTTAGAATCAGGCCCAAGTTTGAATTCCAGGTTCAATGCCATCCCAAAGTCCTAGTAAATGAAATAGCACATATAAAGTACTTAGCCCAACACTTGGCACGTAAGTGGACACTCAATAAAGGGTAGTTTTACTATTTAAAAAAAAAGAGAGGAAGAGAAGGGTTGCATGGCCTTAAATAAGTCTCCAGATTTATTTTGAGTAAATGCATTTTGTGCTAAAGCTTTTCCTTGTAACCATGTCACCGAAACATGGAAAGCACTATTGCTAGGGCATATTGGCTAGAATGAACAAATACAGCGATTATGGTTTTTCCAGTACAGAGGGGTTTTATTTCATTCCCACCTCCTTGCCTCCCACCACACTACTATGTTCATGTGTAAGCATGTTCCCCTTTAAATTTTTTCCCCAAATCTTATCTTTCTTAAGGATCCAGCATTAAATGTCCAACTTCCCTGAAATCTTCTGTACCTTGCTAGTTTACTGTAATCTCCTGATGCCAGCCCCCACACTGTGTTCCATATTTTCACTCTCTTGGCATATCCTACACCACCTGGGGCTCTTTCCCAACCAGTTCCCACTCTTCCACTTCTTTTGTACTGCCAGAATGCTTAATTACAAGGCTGGCAGAAGGTCCTCGGTAAATTCTTGTCAAACTAAATCTCTTATTTGAAATTTCCAATGTCTCCACTTCTCTCCCACAGACCTCCTCAATTTAGGGGAGTCTCTTGAAATGACTCACAACTTTTAACACCTCATCCCAAGCTGACCTTTTCAAATTATTTACATGCTTCATAGTTTTCCAGCATGTACTACCAAAACGTTTATATTCAAGAACATACTTAATTATCATGCATTGGCCCTAAGACATGTGTGATAGCCAGCAGCATTGTTCCACTTAAGAGCTATTTTAATAGCTGAAGTTACGCTTTGCCGGAAATCATCAGCTTCGTGATGGGGTCAGGGAAAGAGGGAAGGATAGCTTTCCAGGGCAGTCAGGTGGCCTTAAGCAACCAAGAAGGTGAAATCGGTGCCTCGGCTAACTCACTCAGTTTACTGGAAGTGCATATTTTCCACGTGCCAAATTCAGTAAGTCATGGAGCAAATGTTTATTTTGCTAGGCTTTGAAAAGTTGCTTCACTTCTTGTAAGTTTTCTTGGTGGAAGAATTCCAAGATGTGACTTAATCTATGTTTGCAGCATTGAACTGGAAACAGGATTTGTTATGGGACTTGGCTCTGTCGTTTATGGGCCACTTTTGTAGGGAAGGTGCGCGGAAGCAACAGGAGAAATTCCTGGTGTTTGAACAGTTGTGTGTCTCATGAGGGCAACAAGAAATATGCTAATATTACTATATCTTTTTTACATATTACCAAGATTTTGGTTTTCCACCATGTGAAGGGAGTCATCCAACCTTACAGAAGAGTCACATGTCCATCTTGTAGATTATTGTCACTTATTTCCAGAATTACAGTAACCAAGTAATACATGGGGTCACCTCCTTAGACTTCCCAATAACCTGGACAGAGTACCCTTTTGCACTTTCCTGTAGCTATTACGGTTTGACTGTTTTTCTAAACTCCCTCAGGCCAGAGATGAGCCAGCCATCATCAGTAGGGAAGCCCATCCCCGATCGGGGCTATTATTACCCTTTGAACTTACTCTGTAGGCATCCAATAAAGCATTTGAGACTTTGCTTGTTAACTAATAATAATCTTATTAGACATTTGATTTATTACAAAAGGGACTGCTAAACAGTTTATAGCTTAGAAAAGTCTCTCCTCAGCTGGATAAATAGTCCATGTAGTCGCCTAGTAGACAAAGCCAAAGCAAGACTTACTGACAGCTTGAATCCTGGGTAAGAAATTAGGAAGCTAACTTCATAGGTTGACTCCAGCCCTTGCCTGAACCGTTTCAAGTTTTTTTCTGTTTTCGTAATACAAATTTGGATTGTTTTCAAAATTAGCAGACTGTCTTGCTGTTGATTCACCACCTGAACAACTTTATTAAGCCTTTCTTAAAGTCAGTCTTTAAGGGGCTTCCCTTGTGGCTCAGCTGGTAAAGAAGCCTCCTGCAATGCGGGAGACCTGGGTTCGATCCCTGGGTTGGGAAGATCCCCTGGAGAAGGGAAAGGCTACCCACTCCAGTATTCTGGCCTGGAGAATTCCATGGACTGTATAGTCCATGGGGTCGCAAAAAGTCGGACATGACTGAGGGACTTTCACTTCACTTCACTAAAGTCACTCTGATTCTTGCACTCACTGGAAGTGTATTAGCTTTAAAAGTGTTCAGAGTTCCTCAGCCCCACCCCCTAAAGCAGCACTCTACAATGTTTTGGGTTGACCAAGAAGTTTGTTCGGATTTTCCTGTAACATCTTATGGGAAAACCATGAACAAACTTTTTGGCCAACCCAAGAATGTAAAATCTAATCACACTTCTTGGTACTACAATTTTGAACAATCAAACAGGAGTCATTTGGGGGTTTTTGAGGTTCTCATTGGAAAGAGTAAGGTCCATTTAGTAACCATCTGTGACTCCCTTTAGTTGTACAGTGAAAATAATGTGTTGCATGAAGATTTGATTCAGTCTGATACCCGAAGCGTCACTGCCCTTCTCCAGCAACCAGTGGGTTGTTAGAGCATGGACATGTTGTCTGGTCCTCTTGGGTACCTTCTTGTGCTGCCCTTTCCTCCTTCCTCCTGCCTGCCACGTGGCTTCCTAGTTGTTTTTTAAAAACTCACTTAGAAATCAACTCTTACAAGGAATCTTCTGTTCTTACCCCCAACCACTTTTTGATGTCTTTCCTTTGAGTTCCTGCAATATGATTATTTTCCTGATTGATCTGCTGTAATATCATTTGCGTTTGTTTTTCTCTCACTCACCTGGTGGCCACTTGAAAATAAGTGTTGCATGTTTTATCTCTTTGTTCCAAACTCTTAACAATGCCTATGCCCAGTAAATATTGAGTAAATGATTGGATCCATGAATGAATGAATATTTGAATGAATGCTAAGAATAATGAAAGGTTTGCTGTACCTTTCCAACATGTTGACTTATAGTAGTGTATCCTAAATTTATGCAGGCTGTTGTGGGTGTTTTAAGATCCCAATTATTGGGACAGATGTATGTATGTATAGAATGTTTTGCTATTTAATTTATGATTTAGAACTAACCCTAAAATTCATCTCCTTTATTTATAAACAAATACAGTTAACATTCACTAGAGATGTTCTGTCTTCTCTGACACATAAAATTCAGCTCTCTGTAACAAGAAGAACAAAAATCACTATTAAAGATCTATTTCTTAATTTTCCCCTGTTACCACTCTCACTTAGGCAGGCCATGAGCCAGGCTAAACGAGAAAGCACTTTAGAAAGAAGGTATAATTCTTCCCTTCCTGTGAATTTTGTCTTCACTTGCTGTGGTTGGATTCAGTAGTATCTTTATGATGTGTAGGAGGTGGAACTATTTGCTTTTTCTCAACTATTGAATATACTGCGCTCAAGTCACTTCAGTCGTGTCCAGCACTTTGCGACCCTATGTACTATAGCCTGCCAGGCTCCTCTGTCCATAGAATTCTCCAGGCAAGAATACTGGAGTGGGTTTCATGCCCTTCTCCATTGAATGTATTGTAGAAACTGCTTTTATCTTTGGGGGCACCATAGATCAAAGTTTTATACTTAACTTTGCAGGCTCAAAAACTCACACTTAACAAAGCTCCAGAAAGCTGATTCACTACTTAAGTATTCATGATATGTTAATTTACAATGAGAGTTGTGTGTGGCTGGGAAATAGACCACTTGTCTACAGAAAGTAAATTTGTAGAGTTAACCTTCTTTGTGATAGGCTTTAAGAGAACACAAAATATCTGCAACTATGTTATGTTCTGCAACTATAGAAAAAAAAAAATCAAACTTTAATTCTAGAAAAATTCATATAAAATCCAGTCTACAGCACACCTTGATTTTGCACATGAGAAACTGGGACCCTAAGTTTTCAGCACTACGTAGTGATAGAGCTGAGACTAGAATCCAGGTCTCCTGGGTAGAGATCTATGTACTTTTCACAGCCTCTGCTGTCTCCCTGATTTTAGAGTGAAATCAATAGTCAGCAGTTGGACCAAGAGATGGTTCAAATTCTTTAGTGACCATAAATTAAACTGGAAAAAATACTCAAAAATGATATTTCCATTAAGCTGAAATCATCTGATAAAGCACCTTGTCTCCACTTTGGGTTGGAGGGACCAATAAATTTCTAAATTTAAAGATGAAAGAGGACATCAAGAAATAAAGTGCCTGGGTCACTGGTTAATGATGGAGAATCTCTGACAGATTCTTGTCTCTCTCTGATTACCTAAATGATCCTTTGTCATTGGTTTTCCAAATGTTTTGTCTTCACAGGACAAACTGCTAAATTTATTTTAGCTACATTGTAGATTAGTGTGTCTTTAATTAAAAGATTCTCTCGAGTTTCTGATAAATTTGAGTTTTCTTGTTACCTTCGTAAGTAACACATTTCCAAGTCATATTTTAGGTTATAAGTGAAAAGATTTCAACAGGCACCCTCGCTCATCACTTATTCACTCAGAGATATTTATTATGTAGGTCACTGCGTCAGGTTCTGAGCATGACAGAAATGGTCCCAAACCGAACGTGAAAAATCACAGAGGCTGCTGCTACTGTGGGAGGCATATTTTAATAAGACAATAACACAAACCTTGTTAAAAATTGGATAAGTTCTACAAGAGAATACTGCAGGGTGCTATTTAGGGAAAAAAAAAAAAAAAAAACAGAAGAAAGTTATCTAAATTTGGGGGATTCCTGAGGAAGAGAGGTCAAATGTTGGCGTAAGTGGTACCAGTAAGCCCAGAAGGGATTATGCATTTTGGAAGAGTTTTCTGGAGGGAGCAGCAGTGTAAGGAAGCAGCTCTTAGAATTGTGCCTGGCCGTCATACCCTTATGATATACATTCATGGTTGGTTTAGTCTCTAAGTCGTGTCCGACTCTTGCAACCCCATGGACTGTAGCTGCCAGGATCCTCTGTCCATGGGATTCTCAAGGCAAGAATACTGGAGTGGGTTGCTGTTTCCTTCTCCAGGAGATCTTCCTGACCCAGGAATCAAATCCAGGTCTCCTGCACTGTAGACTGATTCTTTACCAACTGAGCTACAAGGGAAGCCCTTGAAAAAATGACCATGCAAAGGCCTTGAAATAAAAGTGGTATAGCTCAGTTTGAAGAGCGCAAGCTGAGTGGTGACAAGTGAGCTTGGAAAAGTGGATAGTCCATGTCATACTTGTAAAACATGGCAGGATTGGGGCCTTTGTCTTAAAAATAGTGGTAAGCCTTAAAGGGTTGTAAGAAGTGAAGTGACATTTTGTATTATGGAGAATTAATTATTGTAAGACAGGAGGGGAAGAGAGTAAGGGCAGATTGATATGGAGTTTCTTGCCATGACGAAGGTGTGAAATTGTGGTAACTTTGACTAGCGTATGAGCAATGGATTTGGAAAGAAGTCCAAAGCTCCAGAAATATTTTTGGGGTAAAATTGACTGGATTTGGTAATGCATTGGATTGGGGATGGGGAGGAGGAGAGAGGAGGGTCATCCAAGGTGGCCCCCCTCCTGGGGGCCTTAGTGTGCATAGCTGATCCACCCTAGGCAGCTCGTGGTGCTCTCCAGCCCCCCTGGTAGCACCTGGACTTTAGCGGCACCTCCAATTATTCCACTGCTCCAAGGGAAGGGAAGCACAAACTCCTCCACTTCCACTTCACACCTAGGTTTCTGAGCCTGCGAAGGAAAACTGTGTACTTGAAGAGATTCCTGAATCCCTCTGAAGGAAGGCTTCATAGAGTTGTTCAAAGATTTTAATGACAGTGTTTGCAAAGCTAATATAGTCCGTGGCACATACAGAAATGCAGTGAGGTAGAAATTGCCTTTCCTCCTTGGTGTGCTGATTCTTGTGTCTACACTTCAGGGAATCCCACTAACCTTGTCTGATTTGCTACTATAGTAGATAAGTATGTTTTTAATCCAGCACTTATTTTATCAGGTCCTTGTGCAGAGGTCAGCTCCACCATACAGCTTATTAAAGACACATACTTATTGTCAGTTAGGCAGTAATGGGTGTTCTGAGGCCAGATTCCAATGTGTGTGTGGAGGAGGGGTTGGGGAGTGTTTTCCACTTAGCACCAACTAGCAACTCTCAGGATATCAGCTGGATATCCGTTTATCGCAATTCTGACACTATCTATCTGGAGATGACATGAGATTCTTCAGGTTAGACTGCCCATCTCAGCACCTGCCTCCAACTTCAGATGTCAGTTGCAAGCCCAGGTTACCTGTGCTTCTAACTGACTACAAATCCGGGATTCCCAAGACCCCCTCCTCAGTTCAGTTGACTAGAGCAAAACTCAAAGACGCATTTACTTACAAGATTATTGGTTTATTGTAAAAGGATATCAGGGATAGCAAGAGCAAGAGCAAGAGCAAGGTATGGGGAGAAGGTCCACCCCTCCTCCAGGCCCATCACTCTCCTGGAATCTCAGTGTGTTTGCCAACCCAGAAAGTCTCCCAACCAGGTCCTTTTGGGTTTTTATGGAAACTTCACTACATAGGCATGGTTGTTGAAATCACTGGTCATTAGCAGTTGATTCAACCACCAGCTCCTCTCCCCTCCCTGGAGGTCAGGAGGTGGGACGGAAAGTGGCGCCACTGTTATCTCACCCCCATCCTGGCGTTTTCAAAGGTCACCTCATTTACCTAACCACAAGTACCTTTACTTTTATTCCTTTCCTCACTAAACAAATTTCCAAGAGTTTTAAGAACGCTGTGCCAGAATGGGAGTGAAGACCACAAATATATGTCTTAATATAAATCACAGTATCATAGGCAGTAACTCTGCTTTCAGCACCAAGAAGGTCCTTGCTCCTTTCCTTAAAATGTAGCTACCACTTTTTTAAGAACAAAAGATAAGTGCTCAGGGTGCCACTGCTTCAGCTTTCTATATTGAAGATTTGGTAAAGTGGAAAAGACCCAACTACCAATAGCTCTTCCCTTCCTGTGAATTCTATCATCACTTGCTATGATTGGATTCACTAGTATTTCACATCTGTGCAAAAACTATGTAGGAACGAGGAAATAGTATGTACCCTACAGAGATATGTGTCCAAAATTCCTGAGGGGGAAAAAAATAGGCAAGCATAAAGCAATCTGTTTTACCCCATGTAGCGCACAACGAATGGTCTGATGTTTCTTGGGGTCCAGATTTTGTTATTATTGACAAATGAAACAAAGGATCTCAGTCATCCTTTTATCATGTGATAGAATACATAAATTCACTATTTTTCACCAATAACATGTAGGTAAATATTTCTAGATTGTTTTTATTAACTGTGCAAACATTTCCTTATACAGAGTTTTCTCTAATGTTTTTTAGATTATTTTTTTCAGAGAATATGAGATTTCATTTCTTTGTCTTATAAGTCACACATTTTCATTTGTTTATAAGATTTTTTTTTTTTTTTTGGCCATGCCACATAGCTTGTGAGATCTTAGTTCCCCAGCCAGGGATTGAACCTGGGCCCACTGCAGTGAAATCTCTGAGTCCTAACCACAGGACCACCAGGGAATTCGCCACATATTCATCTGTTCTGAAAATTACAGGCCAGGTTAGAATAATGTTGTAAAATATGCCTTCTCTTAGCAAGGGTGGTAAAATTTAAAGTCAGGGTACAGACTGGCAGAGTAGAAGGACATGTGCTCATCTGCTCCTGTGAGAACACCGAAACTGCAAGTAGATGTTGAACAGCCCCCAACAGGAGAATGCTGGAACCCACCAAAGAAAGACACCCCACATCCAAAGACAAAGGAGAAGCCGCAGCGAGACAGTAGGAGGGACGCGGTCACGATAAAATCAAATCCCATAACCGCCAGATGGGCAGCCCACAAACTGGGAAACAATAATACCAAAGAAGTTCTCCCACTGTTGTGAAGGTTCTGAGTTCCATGTCAGGCTTCCCAGCCTGGGAATCTGGCAAAAGGACTAGGAATCCCCGGGGAATCTGACTTTGAAGACCAGCGAGATTTGATTACAGGACTTTCACAGGACTGGGAGAAACAGAGACTCGGAAGGCACAAACAAAATCTTGCACGCACCAGGACCTGGGGGAAAGTGACCCCACAGGAGACTGAACAAGACCTACTTGCTAGTGCTGGAGGGTCTCCTGTGGAAGCCTGGATCGGCAGAGGGTCACTGTAGAGATGAGGACGCTGGCAGCAGAAGTCCCGGGAGGTGCCGCCCTTGGTGTGAGCTCTCTTGGAGGTTACCAAGAGCCCTACCATAGAGCCTATAGACTCCAGGCCTGAGTTGCCTCAGGCCAGACAATTAACAGGGAAGGAGCACAGCCTCACCCATCAGCCAACAATTGAGTTAAAGTTTTACGGAGCCTGGCCCTGCCCACCAGAGCAAGACCCAGTTTTTTCCCACCACCAGTCCCTCCCATCAGCAAGCTTACTCAAGCCTCTTAGCCTCATCCCCCAGAGGGCAGACAGAAGAAGCAAGAAGAACTAAAATCCTGCAGGCAGAACGAGAACCACATCACAGAAAGTTAATCAAGATGAAAAGGCAGAGGGTTATGTCCCAGATGAAGGGACAAGCTAAAACCTCAGAAAAACAACCAAGTGAAGTGGAGATAGGCAACCTTCCCAGAAAAAAAAAAAAAAAAAAAAAGAATTCAAAATAATGATAGTGAAGATGAGCCAAGATCTCAGAAAAAGAAGGGAGAAGAGGCAAGAAATGTTCACCAAAGACCTAGAAGAACTAAAGAACAAAGAAACAGATGAATAGTACACTAGAAGGAATGAATAGCAGAGTAACTAAGGCAGGAGAATGGATAAGTGACGTGGAAGACAGAATGGTGGAACTCACTGCTGCAAAACAGAATATAGAAAAAAGATGGGAAAAAAATGAAGACGGCCTAAGAGACCTCTGGGACAACGTTAAATGCACCAGCGTTCACATTATAGGGGTCCCAGAAAGAGAAGAGAGAAAATATTTGAGGAAATAATAGCTAAAAACTTCCCTTACATGGGAAAGGAAATAGTCAACCAAATCCAGGAAGTGCATAGTCCCAAGCAGGATAAACCTAAGGAGGAACGCACCAAGACACATAGTCATCAAACTGACAAAAATTAATGACAAAGATAAAGCACTGAAAGCAACAAGGGGAAAATGACAAATAACATACAAGCCTCCCATGAGGCTATCAGCTGATTTTTCAACAGAAACTCTGCAAGCCAGAAGGGAATGGCATGATATATTTAAAGTGATGAAAGGGAAGAATCTACAACCAAGAATACTCTACCCAGAAAGACTCTCATTCTGATTTGATGGAGAAATTAAAGTCAAAGTACAATCTACTTTCTGCATTGAAACATTTGCAAACATACAAAATTTGTTGTTTGGAGTTTATTCCTTGATTTTAGCAAATTTTCTTTTTAGACATAGCTATTGCCTCATATACTTAAATTAAAATGTTTTAAACCAATAGAATAGTAAAAATGTATCATGCTTTCACATATACACCCAAGGGCTTTAAACATGTGCACAAAGGGTTCAATTTTTATTGCCTTTCCCATAACAAGCATTTCATCCCCTCCCAATATAGGTGGGTTTGGTTGCAACTTAATAACCTATAAAAATTTGTGACTACATTCCCTCCTACCCTTACTTACTCGGAATCTGAGTCATGCGAGCAGCTGCCAAAGAAAGCACCCCAATTTGTCTTCTAGAATTTCTGGTAAGGTGTATTTGAAAAAATGGCACAGATGGTACGCTATACCCATTTCTTAGTTAAGAGTAGGCTCTTAAGACATCAGTGCTGTTCATAGTAGGATCCTGATTCTTCTTGCCCTTATTTTTCAAGGCCCCAGGAGATACAGATTTGGGGAAGCTTTATATATTCCTTTATCTACTCAACAAATACCTGTGAAGAACTTGGTCTTCACAGGGCATTGTGCTGGGCTTATGGCAGTGTGAAAATCCAGTTGTCTTGATTTTGAGAAGTTGACCGTCTGCAGTGTGATGTAGGACACCAACTAGAAAACTGGCCATGAGCACAGAGCAGAATGAATGCTATAAAAGGGGGGAGTCTAGGGCGCAGGGACGGGGTGTTGGCTTACCATCCCAGGATGAAGTGGCAGGGTAGCTGCAGAAACATCTCAGTGCCCTGGAGGAAGCTTATACTTAAAGAGTAGGGCCAGCCAGCCTAGGGGAGGAGGAATAGCAAGTCCACAGGGCAAACCTGAGAAAAAGCACAGCCCATTTGGAGGAGTTGAAAGTGCCTGGTGGTTCATTTTGCCTGGAGCATGGAGTCTGAGGCAGGAAGTGGTGACAGACAGGACCAGACCACGAAAGGCTTTATTAGCCAAGTTACAAGTTGTGTTCTCTCTTCTGAAGGTACTGGGAACCACTGAAGCAGTGACACCTCCCTTTTGTGAAATGACTCAATGCAGAATAAACTGTATCAGTAAAAAAAAAAACTGATGCCCAGGCCTCAAGAAAAATGGTTAAGACTTGTGTTTGTAATCACACTAAGGCAGAACAGTACCTTGGTTTGTGTTCTTTACCAGTTCTGGGAAAGAAGTGGTTCTTAGCCATGGTAAATATTCAGCCACCAAGATCCTGCTTGGCTTCATAGTGTTACATTATTTCTCGGAACACGACTTTGTGGCAGGCTACCTCAACTGGTAGGAATGTGCTGTGCAAAGAAAGAAGCCAACCAGGTTAAGGATGAGACTAGCTTTCTGCAAACACTTTTATCATAAAAACAATATCTCCTTATACTTACGAAGCACATTTACAGTTTGCAAAAGCACCTTGCATTTGTTTTATCAGAGCCTTGTAGTAATCCATTGAGGTGGCAGGTATTGGTTCCCATTTTATAGATGAAGCAACTGAGGTGCATATAAATATAGCTCAATATAACAGTATTTAGCAAGTAGCAAAGCACTTTATCATACTAACTATACTAATTAGTATATACTTATTATACTAATACTACCAGTTACATATTCAATTCCAAGATATATGACTGAAAATCTCATTCTCTATAACAGAATGTTTATAGCCAGTCAAGAAAATTAAGTTTAGGGATAGAATGAAATCCTTCTTTAGATTTTTTGTTAAATTATCAATCTTAAGAATTGAGCAGTTCCTAAAAGAACAGAAGATAATAAATAGTGTTCTTCAGCTTAGTCGCTCAGTCGTTTCCAACTCTGTGACCCCCATGGACTGCAGCACACCAGGCTTCCCTGTCTATCAGCAACTCGCGGAGTTGACTCAAACTCATGTCCATCGAGTCAGTGATGCCATCCAACCATCTCATCCTCTGTCGTCCCCTTCTCCTCCTGGGTTCAATCTTTCCCAGCATCAGGGTCTTTTCTAATTCTTCGAATCAGGTGGCCAAAGTATTGGAGTTTCAGCTTCAGCATCAGTCCTTCCAATGAACACCCAGGACTGATCTCCTTTAAGATGGACTGGTTGGATCTCCTTGCAGCCCAAGGGACTCTCAAGAGTCTTCTCCAACACCACAGTTCAAAAGCATCAATTCTTCAGCACCCAGCTTTCTTTATGGTCCAACTCTCACATCCATACATGACTACTGGAAAAGCCATAGCTTTGACTAGACAGACCTTTGTCAGCAAAGTAATATCTCTGCTTTTTAAGTGTTCTTAGGCTCAAAATATGAAACAATATAATACCTATTTTGTGGATTTTTATATTTGCTTCGGTCTAAGGAAAAGAAATGCTCTATTTAAAGTGTTCTTTTAAAAAAAAAGAAAATAATTAATTGACTTGATGATATGGTTATTCAAAGATGCACCAACTAGAAAATTTACATGTTACTACCAATATAATATATATAATTGTATTCTGAAATTTTGACTATGGAATTAACACGTCAAATTAAGTCTTTTTTCTTTCCTTTGACTTTCATCATAAGAGATAATATAGGCCCATATGTGAAACTTACCAACTATTGCAGAGTTGAAAATTTCTGTTGTGAAAGATTTTGGGAGTGTGGACCTGCATCTTAGAAGGTACTTTAAGCCATAAGACTTAATTTCATTTATATGCCTCATATTTTTCACTCTACGGTGAGATCTTTGAAACAGATACCCCATCTTTTATATTATTTTATGACTCACAGAATTTTCCATGTACTAGACACTTAAAAACTTTTCAAAGAATAGTCTACAACCTTATTTTGTTGAAGAAAGGTAAAAATATTTGGAAGAATATCCCAATTTAGGTAAAACCAATCACTGGACCCATCTTTCACTTCACTTATTTCCCCTTCAGGCAATCTTCTGAGATTTAGGAAGCAGAGGAGCTAGGAGCTCCAAGCATTGAACCACAAGACTGGGCATGAAATGCTGGAGAAAGCACTCAAGCCTGTCTGTCCACTGCCTGCATGGAACCTAAGTGCACTTCCGGTGGGCATTCAGCTCTTACATATGAACTTAATGAATGAATCAAAGATGGGTAGGAGAGAATTTAAATTGCAGACCATCCTTACATAAAGAAGGCTGGTTACAATCTGGATTTTTATTAAGATTTAAGATATGCTCAATAGCTCTGCTGATTCAATCAGGATTTATTCCTCAGTGCTGGATCCTTCTTGTGTGTGTTAGTCACTCAGTTGTGTCCGACTCTTTGCGACCCCATGGACTGTATGTAGCCCACCAGGCTCCTCTGTCCATGGAATTCTCCAAGCAAGAATACTGGAGTGGGTTGCCATTCCCTTCTCCAGGGGATCTTCCTGACCCAGGGATCGATCAAAATGGGATCTCTCACACTGGAGGCAGATTCTTTGTCACTGAGCCACCAGGGAAGCCCGGATCCTTCTTGAGTCCTAACAAAAGGGGGTTGATGTTGATAAAAATGCTGAGACCACAGGCAAAACCAGGAATTTCTAACAAACCAGGACTGTCCCAGGCAAATCAAGATCTAAGGTTTCTTCAGCTATTGCCCAACTGTAAATCCAACCTTCAGCTCTTTTTCCCAACAAAATGCTTACATATGGAAACATGTCCTTACATAATTAACGGGTTGGGGAAAATAAGCCCTCTCTAGAAATTGTAGTTTTAAGAAAGTTTATATCCAAGATAGAGTGGTGATTTCTGAATGCTAAGATTTGGGAATGAGGAGTGGCTTCTCTGTATTTTATTTCCTTTTCCCCCTTTTGCAATAGTTATTAACAATGAGTGAGCTGCTTTAAATTATTGCTCTTTAAAATTAAAATATCCATACATTTTAGAGGTTTGTTAGTAAATTAGCTTTTCTATAGAGCATTACTGGAGATATCTTAGTATCCTTGTTTCTAGAAAATTGCAACAAAAAGGTACAAAATGATTTCTCCCTACTAAGTAGCGCAGTAATCATCAGAAAAGAGTATTTGAAAATAGTAACAATATTTTGATAATATGTAATATGGGCTTCCCTGGTGGCTCAGTGGTAGAGAATCCGTCTGCCAATGCAGAGGACTTGAGTTCAATCCCTGGTCCAGGAAGATCCCCTGGAGAAGGAAATGGCAGCCCACTCCAGTATTCTTGCCTAGAAAATCCCATGGACAGAGGAGCCAGGCAGGCTACAGTACATGGGGTCACAAAGAGTCAGACACAACTTAGCAACTGAATAACAATAACAACATGATAGATGGTTCTTAACATCTGGAATTATTGATTTCTGTTTACATGCTGTATTATCTCAGATCTGTAAATGTAAAGATTCCCACAAGTATAGTAACTCAGAGTTTTTATCTGCTGATGAGATATCTCAGAATTTGCCAGTCTTGCCAACTGTGATAAATCTCTTTCTATCTCCTCAGTGCAAAATTTATACCTGTTTTCAGTACAGCGGATCATAAGATGTTGAGTTCCACATTTCTATAAAAGTCTACATGGACTGTGTCCTTATTTTGGAATTGACTCATGCAAAAATATTTCTAAAACAAGGCCGTTTAGATCATCTTTGATATTTGACTAACTGTGTTATGGTGAAATGCATAATTTCTTTAAAGCTTACTAGATTTTTTTTTTCCTTTCAAAAGCAACATAAAAGATGTAGAAGCCCAGTAGTTATGAGTCATTGGCTGGTTGCCTTCAGCAACCTGTGGGACAGGAATAAGTCAAAAGTACAAAAACTGGGCATCTCCCAAAGGGACCTCGGTATCAGAGGTGACCTAAAATTGACAGGAAGGAATACCCATTGTAGCAAATGTGAAACTGTCAACATTCATTCAGTATCTTCAGATGGAACGCCTGAAGTTCATAGTTTAAAGGTATTAAACTCTGTGCTCTGCAGTCTTTTGCTCTGAATGAGAATAATAATGAACAAAGTGGATGAAGTGGAAGGAAGAAAACTCCCATCCAGTGTCAGCATGTAGTTATCAAACTGGCTGATCTCATGTCATGAGTCAGATCATTCCCTAACCTCAGGGTACCCTTTTTCTTGACAACTCTGTGTATTAGGTATTTCAGTCTCTTCTCACTGCTCTCTGGTTGGGATGACAATAGACTGAAATATATAATATATAGTGCTATCAAGGGACAAGTCTTCTTAGGGTAGGGAATGATCTGCTTGTGCTTTTCCCAGGTCATGGTTGCATCTGCAGTGAATAAATGGCTCTCTTCGCGTCTTCTTAACATCTGTTTATAGTGATGTGGACCCCTTCACTCTCCTGGAGCTGAGTCTTCTCTTGGGGTCTCCAGAGTAGTCAGTTGTGGCTGCCCTCTCATCTGATCTGCCTGACCAGTAGGTAGTTCCTTGTTTACTTAAGTGGTTCTTCCTGTTCATGTTCTGCAACTGTGCTGAGTCCTGAGCACTCAGCATTTTCCTCTACGTTTAGTGTCTTCCTTAAAAAAAAATCATACACCCCTAATGGCTTCAGCCTTTACCACTGCACAGCTATTTCTGCACTTAAGTCTCTAACTTTGTCTTCTTTCCTGACCTCCTGTCTAGTACTTACAATGATCGTACTTATTTTCACATCCACGTGGATGATATTTCATTTAGTTTCCACAGCAGAATGATCCCTTCTCTTTCTTCTCTTACTTTTGTGGGCTCTAAGTCAATTTTCCCTTTTCGTCATCATCAACCCTGTTCTTTGGTCACCTATCACTGCCCAAACAATTAAAATGAATGCATAGAGTTGTTAACAAATACCTGAATGCTAAATTTTGGAGGACTGTTGAAAAGGCAATTTAAAGGATTCTGACCAAAAACTGTGTTGAAAAGTTCTTACTGTGTTTTTTGTTTGTTTTTAATTTTTGGCTGTGCTAGGTGTCCGTTGCTGCATGGGCTTTCTCTCATTTCAGTTCAGTCGCTCAGTCATGTCCGACTCTTTGCTACCCCATGGACTGCAGCACACCAGGCCTGCCTGTCCATCACCGACTCCCAGAGTTTACTCAAATTCATGTCCATTGAGTCGGTGGTGCCATCCAACCATCTCATCCTCTGTTGTCCCCTTCTTCTCTTGCCTTCAATCTTTCCCAGCATCAGGGTCTTTTCACATGAGTCAGTTCTTCGCATCAGGTGGCCCAAGTATTGGAGTTTCAGCTTCAGTATCAGTCCTTCCAATGAATATTCAGGACTGATTTCCTTTAGGATGGACTGGTTGGATCTCCTTGCAGTCCAGGGGACTTTCAAGAGTCTTCTCCGACACCACGGTTCAAAAGCATCAATTCTTCGGCGCTCAGCTTTCTTTATAGTCCAACTCTCATATCCATACATGACCACTGGAGAAACCATAGCTTTGACTAGACGGACCTTTGTTGGCAAAGTAATGTCTCTGCTTTTTAATATGCTGTCTAGGTTGGTCATAACTGTGGCAAATAGAGATTACTCTTCATTGCAGTTCAGGCTTCTCATTGCAGTGGCTTCTCTTGTTGCTGAGCACAGGCTCTAGAATGTTCAGGCTTCAGTAGTTCAGCTTCCAGGCTCCAGAGCTGGCTCAGTAGTTGCAGCACACAGGCTTAGTTGCTCTATGACGTGTGGAATCTCCCCAGATCAGGGGTTGAATTTGTATCCCCTGCATTGGCAGGCAAATTCTTATCCACTGTGCCACCAGGGAAGTCCTCTTATAGTGTGAAGAATGGCTTTTTCATTTGTAAATGTTAGGAAAAATAGAAAGGAGAATAATATTTTATGACATGGGAAAATTGTATGAGACAAATTTCAGTGTAGTTTCGACAGAAACCATATGCCCTTGTAAGTCTAAAATATTTACTATGTGACTGCCTTCAGGGAAAGTTTGCTGACCCTTTGGTTTAAAAGATTAGTGTTCACTTTATTGAAACAACAAATTCAAAACCCTATTTTGTTCTTCAGCCTTTAAAAAACCAGGTGGTTACACACTCGTGAAACCACAGTCAAGACAGAGAACATTTCTATCTCCTCCCAAAGATTCCCCAGGCCTCTCTGCAGACCATCCTTCCCTTTGCTCCCATAGCCAGGCAGCCACTGATCTGCTTTCTGTCACTGTATAGTAATTTGTGGTTCCTCCACTCTTTGGCCCCATCTCAGTACTTTTATGATCACTTTCAGCCTTCTCTGTTCTCAGTCCTACCACCTAGCTCAGTATGTATTTCTGAACATGTTCTTATCTGGGAACTCTCAAAGCAGGGTGTTGGTGGGGTCAGGGGTTTGTGTTGTAACTTTACAGAAAAAAAACAACTTTAATTTTCAGTTCCTTTTATCTTGTCAGAAATAGTCTGGCTCCTGATAAGTAGTATCGCAACTGATTAGCATGCCATGCTTTGAAACTTAACAGAAGCATAAAGAACATTGAGAGTCTCTGAGATAAAGTCCTGTAGGACAAGGTTCAAGAGGAAAACTTGAAGGAACAGGGACCATGCCATCTGGAGATGAAATTGCTGAGGCATAACCAAATAATTGTCTTTTGATTCATGAGTATCCATCTCAAAAAAGACTGACCAAATGTTTCTCCTGCCCATAAGTGACACTCAGAAAGAAAAGCTCTTAAATTGCAGATAGAAACTTCAGTTGTATAAAACAAAAGGTATCTTATCTATAATCTGGATATTTCTGGTTAAAAAAAAAAAAAAACAGAATTATTGCTCCTAGGATTTACAAAATTTGGAATAGACATCAGTCTAAGCCTCAGCCCTGAAAATGAAGTCATGCTACCCAGATATTTCAGTTACAGGCATCTCTGAAGCCAGCAGACTAAGCTAACTGAACTTCCATTGACTCTCTTTGTTCTGAATAGTGGCCCTTAAATTAGTAACAAATTTTAGAAGAACTTGACATAACCCATGGTGAACACTAGGTTGTTACTGATCCCATCCAAATATTTTTAGGAGTGTTTGGGTGATAATTGTTCCCAAAGCGTTCTAAATGTTTCAATTGCACTGAGAGCCGGTGGCCATCAAGCTGACTCACTTATTTCCTTTTCTCTGTGTATTTAATGCACACGTTAGATTGAACGATCTTATTGTAAATAAGAACATTAACAAAAGCAACTTAAATTGCAAAAAAGAGCTGTTGAAAAACTGTGAATCAATGAAAGGTGGAATCCCTAGTTTTCTCGCACCTGGAGAAAATGTACAGACGCATAAGTACAGTGTTGGTCTTTTCGATTCTGTCATTGGTACGAAATCCATTGTCTCTGCTGCTAAGTCACTTGGTGATAGAAAACAGCAGTAGGTCAGCAGGTCTGTGTGACGCCAGAAGCAAGAAATCACGGAGACTTCACAGGGGTGTCTGCCAAGGGGAGAGCAGAAGCAGAAGCTGTGAAGCCCTTTAAGGAGAAGTAGTTACAAGAAAAGGCAGCAGCAATATGCAAACTCAGGCCGAGCAGAAAAGTCAGAAAAAATCAGGAAGTCACCTGGAGGTTCAGTGCCAAGCAAGCCTACCACCAGAGGGGCACAGACCCAGAAGAACAGAGACCAGCCATGAGTGGGTTTTCCTTTTCCCATAAGAGAGTCTTGGCATATGTAATGGGAGAAACACAAAGACTGAACCAAAGCAAATTTTTATTGAGCACCTACCAAATTGCCTAACTATAGTGAGAAAATCAGAGGACTAGAACCAACACCTGCCCGTCCCCACCCCATCCTACTCTCTGCCACTAATGAAAATTAAAAGCCAGAATCTCTTATTTAACAAATATTTCTTAAGCTCCTTCTGGGTGCCAAGGACCTTACTATAAACTAAAAATTACAACAGTGAACTAACTGGACATAATGTCTTGCTTTCTAGGAGGTTACCATTGAATCAAAGATACTCGTTTTTGTAATCCCAAATATGTAATTTTTGAGTTGAAAAAATATAGCCTAATTTTAGTGAAGATTTCATTCTTCTAAGTTCTTTATCCTGCATTGTTCTGTGCTCTTTCTTAGGCTGTCCAAAAGATAGTTGGTTTTGATTAGGCGCCTTGTAGTACTGCGGAGAAGGCAATGGCACCCCACTCCAGTACTCTTGCCTGGAAAATCCCATGGATGGAGGAGCCTGGTAGGCTGCAGTCCATGGGGTCGTGAAGAGTCGGACACGACTGAGCGACTTCACTTTCACTTTTCCCTTCCATGCATTGGAGAAGGCAATGGCAACCCACTCCAGTGTTCTTGCCTGGAGAATCCCAGGGACAGGGTAGCCTGGTGGGCTGCAGTCCATGGGGTTGCACAGAGTCCGACACAACTGAAGCGACTTAGCAGCAGCAGCAGGACTGCACTGCCTATTTCTTAACTATTTTTCATAACAGAATTAACATATACCTGGAGATTTTGAAATTGCACATTTTCCTTAGGTCTCTAAAACCATAATTCCTATTATTTTAATATTGTTGTGCTTCAAAGTTTTAAAAATAGGAAAAAAAAATCAGTATTAATAAATGGTCCTTGTGTCTATGTACCCTTTATGTAGACTTAATCGTTACTAATATACTGACAAATTTGCTTAGACTATTTTTTAATCATTATTTTTAGAAAAATGATTAAGATTTATTATAGGAATTGAAACAAATAATAAAAATATAAAGATTAAAAAGTTTTAAAGTCACTTCAAACTTCATCTATAAGTAATCTTCATAAATAATAAGTGACTATTATGATGTCCAGGAATTTTCCAAGTTTATTAGCACAAACCACAGATCCAAATTGCTTAGAGAATCCCAAGCAAAAAAAAAGTATCCCTAGGCATATCATAGTCAAACTCTTGAGAATCTGAATAGCAGATCACTAGGGCAGCTTGGGGAAGTAAAGGGAACATTGTATTCAAGAATATCATTATAGAAGTTAATACTATTCTCAACAGAAACTGGAAACCAGAAGATGGTGGAATGACCCCTTTAAAGTCCTGTAACAAACAGAAAAACAAACCTGTTAGCCTACAAATCTATATCCAGGGACAATATCCCTCTATTAGGAAGGTGCAATAAAAACACTTCCAGGCAAAAGCTGAAAGAATTTATTTCCAAAAAATCTGAGCGTCAGGAAATGCTAAAAAGAAGTTATACAGACTGAAGGGAAAGGGAAATGATAGGAGAGAAATCTAATTCTATGCAAATTAATGGAGATCACTGGGAAGAGCAAGTAAGTCATTACATATACAGGTTTATATAATAAATCGTTCCTACTTTATACATATTTATGTATATGTCATTTTGTCACAAAGACTGTTGACTATTTTAAAGTAAAAATCACACTTAAAATAAAAAAATTATGTTCATGTCTGAACATCATTTCATATATCTTTCTAGACATACTAAATATGATTAGATGCCTACTTATAAATGTTTTAAATAGGTGACCGTATTATAGTTTCTATAATATAGAAAATTTAATTTCAGTTTATTTGAATTTGTCTTGAGAAAAGCCAAAATTGAAGAGAAATAATTGTTAAATATCAAAAAATGCTTCTATACCACAAAATATATTCTAATCATCACAAGAAAGATAAAAGGTCTCTCTTAAGTCAAGAAATTATAAATACAGTAAAGGATTGGAATCAGTGTTTTTTATAACCTAGGTATTTCAATTTTGTAGTATCAACTGACTACAAAATCATCAATACTCAGGTCTCCTCCCACTTCACTCTTCCCAAAATTAGGGGTGTGTGTGTGTGTATATATATATGTACACATACACATATATATAAGGGTTTATATATATATATGAGGATAATATTATATGTTTTACATTGTCTAGGCTTAACATTTACATTTGAATCTATAAATATAATTCTAATAATTTTAAGATTATTCCGGTATCTAAATACGTAGATAGTAGTACCTTTTACATGATCCTTTTGCCATCATCATTACTGAATTCTGTTTTTTCATTGGTATGGACAGTTCCTCTCTTTATTAGTTATATTTTATTATCATGTAGTTTGGTTTTTAAGTTTTTTACCCAAGAAAATTTATGAAAGCTGCATTTCCAGCATTGTCTTTATGTTTGATAATTTCAAATGCTATGTTGGCTGAGTATAATATTCTTGAATATTATATTCAGAATATAATATTCTTTCTCCCACAGAACTAAATAAATATTGCTCCATTATCTTTTAACACTAAAAGTTGATGTAAAGAAGTCTGAAGGCAGCCTAAAATTTACCATTTATTAACAGACTGGCTTGTTTTCTGGTGGAATCTCTTAAAGTTTAACACCTAATAAGGCTATGATGTGGTATCAAGGAATCTATATCAACATTTCCCTGATACATGGTGTTATAGTTAATACTTTCAATCTGTGGATTAAGCTTTTGGTTTTTTTCCAGGAACCTTTTCTTGTGTTAATATTATATATTTTCATTCATCTTCAGTTACATTCCTTGAATTCCCTGTTGCATGGATAGTAATTACCAATTCTTGAGTATTTTTCTTACTGATTAGCTTCTTTTATTCCTTTAATCTGTCTTTTTTTTGTCTTAATCCACTGGAATTTTATATTAGCCAAACCTCTTCCTGTATTTTCAGATTCTCTGAGTCATGAGATGCCTCATCCATAATCAGTTCCAGCTACTGATAGCTCAGTTGTTCATTAGCTGTCATGGCATTCATGAGATCTGTGATGTCTGTAAGACCAATCTTTCATTGCTTATAGGTGTCCAGCTTTTTATTCCTCAAATATTTAAATGCTGTATATTCTTTGTGTTTTAATGACTTGCTAGGTACTGTCACTGGTATATTTTTATCACATATAATAGCTTTTTGCCAGAAATTAAAATAAATATTAGAAATAAAGGCCACACAGAATCAGTATGTCAGGATGCGGGACACATTTAGCTCAGGAGCTGAGAGCTCTTGCTGTGTGGGTGTGTCCATGCTCACAGGTGGAGGACGTAGCATGGGGTTTGTCACACTCGCTCCAACTGGCTGTGCATGCAGGCCAGCGTTCAGAACACAGTCAAAATAATGAACTTACGTGTCACGAAATTTAGAGACAAATAAAATTAAAGGTATGAGCTTGGGCAGCTGTTAAGTGGATTGGTTCATTTAATGTATTTGATTTTCTTTTCTTTTCTTTGCAATGTTGTGTTAGTTTCTGCTGTGTAACATTGTGAATCAGACATATATATACATATATCCCCTCCCTTCTGATCCTCCCTGCCCCCCTCCTGTCCCACCCCTCTAGGTCATCACAGAGAACAGAGCTGAGCTCCCTGTGCTATACACAGCAGCTTCCCGCTAACTATCCATTAATATTTTATTCATTGCAGTATGTATATGTCAATGCTGCGCTCTCGATTCATCCCACCCTCTCCTTCCCCAACATGCTGTGTCCGAAAGTCTGTTCTCTGTGTCTGCACCTCTATTGCTGCTGCTGCTGCTAAGTCGCTTCAGTCATGTCCGACTCTGTGCGACCCCATAGACAGCAGCCCACCAGGCTCCCCCGTCCCTGGGATTCTCCAGGCAAGAACACTGGAGTGGGTTGCCATGTCCTTCTCCAATGCGTGAAAGTGAAAAGTGAAAGTGAAGTCGCTCAGTCGTGTCCGACTCTTCACGACCCCATGGACTGCAGCCTACCAGGCTCCTCCATCCATGGGATTTTCCAGGCAAGAGTACTGGAGTGGGGTGCCATTGCCTTCTCCTCTATTCCTGCCCTGCAAATAGGCTCATCACTACCATTTTTCTAGATTCCATACATATGTGTGAGTATACAACATTTGTTTTTCTCTTTCTTACTTACTTCACTCTGTATGACAGGCTCTAGTTTCATCCACATCACTTCAACTGACTCAATTTCGTTCCTTTTTATGGCTGAGTAAAATGTACCACGTCTTCTTTACCATTCAACTGTCAACAGACATCTAGGCTGATTTCATGTCCTGGCTATTGTAAATAGTGCTACAGTGAAGACTGGGATGCATGTGTCTGTTTTGAGTTATGGTTTTCTCAGGGTACACGCCCAATAGTGGATTGCTGGGTCATATGGCAGTTCTATCTTTAGCTTTTTAAGCAACCTCCATACTGGTCTCCACAATTTATATTCTCACCAACAGTGTAGGAGGGTCCCCTTTTCTCACACCCTCTCCAGCATTTATTGTTTGTAGATATTTTGATGATGCCGTTGTGGCCAGTGTTAGGTGGTACCTCGTTATAGGTTTGACTTGCATTTCTCCAGTAATGAGCAATGCTGAGCATCTTTTCACATGCCTCTTGGCCATCTAACCACTTTTTCTGTAACCTGAAGAAATTATGGGATGAGAAAGACAGACTAAAAGGACTGCTGACTAGGACAGCGTGCCTTTAGTTATGGCTTGATACCCGGTGTTACCCTCCTGAGATCTTTGTGTTCCCCCATCTATTTGTTTATTTTTGGCGGTGTTGGGTCTTTGTTGCTGCGCGGGCTTTTCTCTAGTTGTGGCGCACGGGCTTCCCATTGCGGTGGCTTCTCTTCTCGTGGAGCGCAGGCTCTAGTGCTTCAGTGGCCGTGTCTCCTGGGCTCTGGAGCACTGTCTCAGTAGTTGTGGCGCACAGACTTAGATGCTCTGCACCATGGGGGAGCAACATGTGGGATCTTCCTGGATCCAGGATCGAACCCGTGGCTCCTGCCTTTTCTTTACCACTGAGCCACCAGAGAAGCCCTCCCCTGAGATCTTTTCACAAGTTTTAAAAAGCTTAACTGTTCTTAGCTGAGGGCTGCATCTTAGTCCTCAGAGGGGACATTTAGATGAGGTCTCCGAATCAGTATGAAACCCTGAGACTTCACTTCCTTCAGAGGCAAGCAGCTTAGTCAACTTCCTGTTTCCCCACTCCTCGTCTGCCACTGCTTCTTGGGTGAATTTGTTAAATGGCAATGTTGACTCTTTCCCATCTTGTGTGGAACCGACATAAATTACTGAGATAAGCAGCCAAAATCTCCTGTACTTATTTGCTCCCTGATGATGTTAAGAGTATTTAGTATTAGACCCCTTTAGAGCAGGGGTCCCTAACCTTCAGGATCTAATGCCTAATGTTCAAAGGTGGAGCTGATGTAATAATAATAGGAATGAATTCGCAATTAATGTAATTCACTTGAATCATCCCCAAACCATCCCCCTGACCCCGGTTTGTGGAAAAACTATCTTCCACAAAACCGGTCCCTGGTGCCAGAAAGGTTGGGGACTGCTACTTCCGATCATTATGGTCTCCTTTGTGTGTCACTGAGCACTTGCTAATAAGTTTAAATTCCTGCATCAAAATAAATTCAGAGCTGGCCAATCCAGATGTAATCCAACTAAAGATTTTTGAACGCATTTTTTCATCATTGTAGTAGGAAATCCAGTAAAATAATCCAAATAGCAATACACAGAAAGAATCTCCTTCTCTGTAAGCTTTCACTAAATAAAGACTAGGAAGGACAGATGAATTATATATATCCTGCTTCAGAAACAGTTAACCTATTATTTGGTAGGATATTGTCTTTGTTAGCAACTTGGAGTAGGAACCAAATGTTCTATCCTTGCATCTCATTGCCTGGCAATACACATAGGGGTAGTCAACACATTGAATTGAGTAGCTGAGATTCTAGATGCTCTCATAAAAGTCTTTCATAGAACACCATACAGCACAGGGGTGAGGACTCTGCCTGCCAATGCAGCAGACGCAGGTTCAATCCCTGGATTGGGAAGCTCCCCTGGAGTAGGAAATGGCAACCCACTCCAGTATTCTTGCCTGGAGAATTCTATGGACAGAGGAGCCTGGCAGGCTGCAGTTCATGGGGTCACAAAGAGTCAGACATGACTGAGAGGCTGAGCGTACACACACACACTTGTGCACACACACACACACACACATTCTCATTCAAAGGAGAACCTGAGATTTAACATACAGCCTTTGAAATAGGGACTTGTTTTTACTCTGAGGTCAGAAACCTCCACAGCTGAGTACTTTGGATAATGAAAGTCCTTTTTCTATATTTGCCCAGCCTGGACTGGACACAGGCAAATGTCATACAATCTTCATTTAAACATTCTTTTCTTTCCATTTTAACAGTATTTATATTTTCTGATACACATCTAAAAGGTTCAGAGTATTTACTGTATATGTAAATACGCTTTTAAGAAAAAAACAAACACAGCATATGTAGTTTTCACAAGCAAGTTATTTTCAGCAGATAGTTCCTCCTCTGAAGCACAAAAGGCTTGATATAAAAACAAACGAGAGAATGTGCTGTTTTAACAAATGGGTCCTTGGAGATGAATTTTTAGGACATTTTTTTTCAATCTAGCTTTTACCCCATCACTTAGTCACACTTAGAGAAATCCTGAAATAAATCAGTGACATTCTCACAATTTTCAAGGCTGACAGTTTAATTTTTTTTCCTGTTTTGTCTATTGCCGTGGCCAATATAGTTAAGTCATACCCATGTGAAAAATTACTTGTACAAGAAAAATGTTGGACATGTGTGTTTTCAGAAAGATTTCTGCTAATATGCATGACATCATTTGCACGTGAAACTAATTTGCTTACCCTACGTAATTTAGAATATTAATGTTTTTTCCAAAAAACCAAAACAAGCCCAATTCAAAAGGAAATTAATGTTTCTGTTACTAATTTTGTATCAGGGTTAGAGTAATTGCATTTTAAATATTTTAGCAGATAAACCACTGATTTCAACACAGAGTTTGTTAATTATGTAGACTGGATGCCAACTCAGGATGGGGCTATTCCAGTAGAAAGAGGAGAAAATCCTAATTTATAATAATATTCCAGAAATGGCAACAGAGATCAAATGCTAGTATTCCTACCTTTCAGACTGTCCTCTAATTTCATTTTCCATTAAAAGTTAGTTGTAATTCTTGTGCCTTGAGGATTTTCTAATAGACTTTTTACTACTTATTCTAGCAGGTTCAAGTCTTAAGTCCACAATATTGTTTGCTTTCCTGCTTCTACACTGCCAGAAGTATTAGGGGCCATGGGAGAATGCAGACCTCAAAACTGACCATACTTACTTGTGTTTTATGAAGTTTTGACATTAACTCCTTTTTTTCTTTAACAGGCTGTGTGTCTTACTGTCATTTTTATGTATTAATTATAAGAATTTCAGTAACTAAGGAGATTCTTATTTGCTTCTAAAACTTAAACATCAGTATTAATAGACACAAAAGGCACAGTTTAACATATTTTATTGGCTGAGTGTAAAGGTCAAAATTACCAAGCTTTATAGAAGCACGATTAGAAGTATACAGTAGACCCCTTGTAGAGATCATGAAGGAAAGCCAGTGTAGGCAATGCCTGGAACACAATTGCAAAATGTGAGTTGCTCTCTGTGACGGAAGCAGAGCAATTGTCGAGTTTGACTAGATTGCAAAAGAATTTAAAGGGCCAGCAGATGTTTAAGAAGGGATGAGATAGCTTTGTAGTCCTCACCCTAATGTTCACTGAGAAGCATGCTAAGTATTAAGCAATCCATACTGAAACCCCACGCAGTGATTTTATTTCCAACTGAGGTAAGTAGGTGAGATAGATAAACAAAAGCAGAAGGCTTAATTAGTCCTGCCCTTCCCTCAGTCTCTAAGGTGGCTGGAGCATTACTCACCATTTAGCTGAGAAAAAAATAAAAAGAGTGCAATAGGTGCGGAAAAAAAAAAAAACAGAGTAATTTTTTCAAAGACAAGAGATTGCCCTGTAAAACAAAATGTGCACAGTGAAGCAGACAGACACATTTCTCTGCAGGTCTGTATTCAGGTATTAGTAGAGCTAGATCTCAGAGTTCTGATGTTTTAACTAAGAAAAAAATGTCTTGTTAGCAGTTTTCTCAAAAGACATTGAAGAACCCTCGTGCCATTCAGAAATTTCCAACGGCCTCCTGCTTCAAACACGTCCTGTCATTCCCGGCTTTGGGGAGAATTTGGAGAACTCTTGTAGAAAGGCAACTATGCTTGCAATCATGTTTATTCTTTAGCTTCGGTAGCAGGCTTCCCTTTAACATGCTAGGACTCTCTTCTTTTGCAGGGACTTTACGTTTTTGTGGTTTATTTCATTCTACACAACCAGACGTGCTGCCCCATGAAGGCCAGCTACACAGTGGAAATGAATGGGCACCCAGGACCAAGCACCGCCTTCTTCACCCCCGGGAGTGGAATGCCTGCTGCTGGGGGCGAGATCAGCAAGTCCACCCAGAATCTCATCAGTGCTGTGGAGGAGGTGCCGCCCTTCGCCCTTTCTCCTTCTCCTCCTGTCTGTCTGTCTCTCTCATACACATCCTTTCCATTTTAGAGAGTACAAGTTAAACTGTGCCACGTCACTTCCAGGTCCCTTTCCTCCTGACACTCTCTGATCTCTGATATTTGCTGTGCTTACCGCGGTTCATGTCTGTTACCTAATTCTTTTTCCTCTGTGCTTTGTGAGCTCTACTCACCAGTGGTTTGTCCTGGGAAGTCAGCACGGAATTTGTGATTTCTTTCTTCAAAAGCTTCCTAATTTGACCTTTGTGCCTAGTCACTCAGTTGTGTCCGACTCTTTGCAGCCCCATGGACTGCAGCCCACCAGGCTCCTCTGTCCTTGCAGTGACTAAATCTGCTTCAGAAATGGTGTTTTAAATACTGTTCCTTCCTGAAAATATTTTCACGGCTCTCTTCCTTTGCCCTTCCCAATTCACTATTCAATCCCAGCAAACAAACCTCCCACTGTTCTCTGACCACATCATTTTGGGTTCTTATGTCTCAATCACGTTGCCACCAACCCATCAATAGTGTCAGCCGTAGCACTGGCACCACTGCTCGTATTTGAAAACATACCTGAAGTTATTTGTCCAGGAGACATGGTCAGGAGGGTTACCCTGACAATTTCTGCAGTGCCTAAGATGTGCCTGCCTACCATTCCTTATAGAGCTTATATCAGTGTCTCCATATTAAAGAGCGAAGGGAAACAGTATTTGTGTTTGTGTCCTGAAAAAAAATCAAGAAATAAAAGTGCATATATCTGAAAAGAAAACAGATAATACATAGGTGAGTAGATAAATAGATAATCTGCCTGTTCGGTGATGTGTTTTGGTGTCTTCCATGTTAATTTTGAAAGTAATTTTATTCATGTTAGGTGAAAATTAAGGTAAGTGATCACAAATAAAGTATCATATTTAAAGACAGATAGATGTTTAGTACCCTTAAATGTTTAGCAACCTAGTAACATTTCTATATCCCAAAAGTTCTTAAAACTGAATTATTTTCACATAACAGCTGATAACAATAGAAACAAATATTGCCAGGATCAGCAGTGCAGGAGTTAATCTTTAAAAAGAATTTTTTTGTCTCTTTGATTGGTTACCCAGTTTAGATTTGTCTAGATCTGAACTGTGCAATACATTAGCTATGAGCCATGTGTGACTGCTTAAATTTAAACTGGCCAAATTTAAGTAACAGTAAAAACTCAATTCATCCATTACCCTGGCCACGTCCAAGTGGTCAGTAGCCAACGTAATGGAGAGCAAAGATATAAAACATTTGTAGCCCCACAGGGCTCCACTGAACTGTATTGAACCATCACTGTACTGAAGAGTGCTAGTCCAGAGGTTCTGCTGCTTCAGGAAATTTTTTAGGTTTCCTCTGCTCTCAGATTGACTTATCCCTCCCTCAGATTACTTTCCTCAGTTGCAAGGCATCCTGTAGTCCCTCAGAGAACCTTGTATTGGGAGGCAGCAGCTGTGACGGTTCAGTTCCTGGCCTGGGCCGCTACTTGAATGTTCATCGCGGGTGTAGCACAATGCCATACCCTGACGTGCGCCCTGCATTCCTCAGAAGCCTGGAATTGGCGTTGGTCCAGCTGTCAGCGAGGGACTGGCAGAGACATTCTGAAAAGCCACGCAGAGAAGGGAAAGCATTAGGAAAGGAAGGATTAAGGGATTTTTTTTTTTTTAAGCAGTAGGCAAAAAGGAAGCAAATATATTTACTCACTTCAAGATAGAACCATCTTTTTCATCATTTAAATTTTAAAAAGGAAGACTTTATAATTCTATTAAAGAGCTTTTCTTTTCAATTCAGTATATCCTCGTAGGTAGCTACTATATTTAAAATTCTATGTTTTGTCTTAAAGATTAGGAGAGTTCTTTTCCAGTTCTTATACTTTTAACAGCTTTTTTTTTTTTTTTGCACATATTCTGTGAAAAAAAATTAATGTACTGATTGGGTTAAAAAAAAATACTTCTCTTTTTCCACACATGACAGCATAGAAATCTACAAGCTAATTCTCATAAGAGAAATTGTTTAGTGTCACCAGATTAGATTGTCTCGTGAAAAGACATACTTTTCTGAGGAACAGAGGTAAAATTAAAGGTCTTCCATCTATAAACAGTTCAATTGCCCTTTCACTTGGTCTTTGTAATGAGATCTAGAGATAAATAGCTCATATAGATTTCAGGGTAAATATATATGTACTCATATCATGGTTTTCTTTTCTTTCAACCCCAAAGGTGCCACCTGACTGGGAGAGAGCATCCTTCCAGCAGGCCAGTCAGGCCAGCCCTGACTTAAAGCCAAGCCCACAAAATGGCGCCACGTTCCCTTCCTCTGGAGGGTATGGCCAAGGGTCACTAATAGCCGACGAGGAGTCCCAGGAGTTTGATGACTTGATATTTGCATTAAAAACTGGTATGTGAACCCACAAACCCCATTAGAAGGAAGCACTCTTGCTATGCTGTGATTTATTTCTTCTTCCCATGAAGTTTCAGAAGTACAATGTCACCCTTAGCGCATTCGGATTCCCATGACCCATTCCTAATCCCCGCCGAATTCTAGGATATTTTGTTCTTGGCACCAGATATGAGACAACCTAAAAATAATGGACAATTTGCTTCTAAGAAAAAGGCATATTGTAACTCGATGTAAATATCAATGCACTGGAATCTTGCTAGATAGAACACCGACTGAGATAGATTCAGCGCTGTAAGAATCTGGTAGCAACCTCCCTGAGAGAGTTTTGCCTCCGACCTGCCAAAGAGAATTTCTTATGGCGTAGCTTTGAGGCAGAAACTTTCAAAGGCAACATAATGTGTCTCTCATACAGTTCTAGTTTTTAAAGTGCCATCACATGTAGTATTTCATTGGATCTTCCTATATATTCAGCTTCACCAGTCTGTGACCCCCATGCAGAGTTGTTTTCCAATCAAATATGCAACTTCTTTCTTTTCTTTTTTTTTCTCAGAAAAATGTTGATCTGTCACTGTTACCAAAAGTTACCAAAACTTTTACATTTCCAGATGTACAAACATGCAATAAGATATGTCTGTGCTCAGATAAATTTATTGAAGCAGTTATTCAAAAGTACATTCGATTATATATATTCCTGTGTTCAGATCAGTGCTTGACAGTTGGTTAGCCTTTTGTAGATGTTGTTGGAGAATAAATGAATGAATGAATGAGAGAGCAAAAAAGAAAGGAGGGAGGGAGGAAGGAAGAAAAGAAAGATGAAATTTAAGAGTTTGCTTGGCGGAATAGACATTCACACAAACATGACATTAAGAAGAGTAAGCTAAGTAGTGGAAAGAGTTATTATTAATTATTGAGGATTCAAGGAAAATTTTTTAAAAATCTGATCCATTGTGTCTTGAAGAATATGTAGGGTTTACGGAAGAGTTGACTCATTGGAAAAGACCCTGATGCTGGGTAGGATTGGGGGCAGGAGGAGAAGGGGACGACAGAGGATGAGATGGTTGGATGGCATCACTGACTCGATGGACGTGGGTTTGGGTAGACTCTGGGAGTTGGTGATGGACAGAGAGGCCTGGCGTACTGCAATTCATGGGGTCGCAAAGAGTAGGACACGACTCAGCGACTGAACTGAACTGAACGTAAGTAAAGCATAGAGGAAAGGCATTACAGGCTGGCGGAATAGAATTAGCCAAAGCCCAGGGCTGCAGGGGATGGGGAGTGGGGTGAGTGAGGTCAGGCAGCAGGATAAAAGCCTGGAAAGTAGTTTACCTGCTTCATTGATAAATCACTGTAGTTCCTCAGCTGGGTTTCAGCTGGCACCCTGTTTGGGATATTCACAGACATGCTCAGTGAAAAGGTCCCCCTGACCAGGTATATTTAGGAAACTGCAGAGATTCAGTATTCAGTTGAGCATTTTAGCAGATCTGAGAAGTCCTAAAGAAACTCACTTCATTCACCTGTGGCTTCCAGAACACATTTAGCGACAGATTCGTTTGGGGAAGCACAACACTTACTGACGCTCTGCATGATGGAAAATACTCTTCAGATGCCACGCTAAGGGGTGGGGTTTTTATAGAGCTCAGTAAGCCATGGAGGTTTTTGAGGAGAAGAACAACATGTTCCCACTGGTTTTGAGGCAAAATAACTCTTAGGGAAGTCTGAAGAATAAATTTAGAAGCAAAATCAGAAAAGCTGAGAGATAAATTCCCATAGCCCCAAGAAACATGGTTTAAACCTCAAATCTGGGAAGCGACAAGAAAAAGGACAAGAGGAATGTGGAGGAAACACTGAGAAGACAGTCAGCAAAGACTCATGCTTCTCACTAGGTGACTGGGGGTCATACAGAGAGCACCCGCTTGTTTATTTGCTCTCAAGGGGACACGGGGGAGTTCAGACTTGGATCATTTGATCATTCAGCCTGGTGGCTCTTAAATATTCAAGGTGGGATCTTTGGTGAGAGATCACGGTTGGAGGTAATGCTTTTGAATGGCATCGTGCAGAGTTACATGTGAAACCATGGGGAGAAATGAGTTTACTCTGGAAAAGTGGAAGCTAAGAGACGAGATGGGAAGAGGTGAGGAAGGGAATGGAGAGGAAAGAAGGGAAGACATGAGAAAGGAAAGGAAACAAGAAGAACTTCCAAGATAATACTTATGCTGAAGAATGAATAGAAGAGGATCCTACAAAGGACACTGTACAAGGTCAGCACGAGAACTAGAGAGAAGAGAGTTCCGTGAAGGAGGAAGGGGCAACTGTGTGAAATGCTCATCCGAGTTAGCACTGAAAGGGGGCTTTCAGGTTTCAAGTAATTTTCAGGGTAGATTATGTCCCCGGCATTACAATGCAGACAGTTGCTGTTATGACACTGGAAGCATAAAATGAATTCCTACAACATAATTAAATTAGATCTGGGTCCTATATATATAACAAGTATTAAATGCATTCCGTTGAGGAATGCATGGAATGACTTGCTTACTTATAGACTGAGTTTAGCATTCCTTCGAGTTCACTAAACTCTTTTAGGAAGTAAATGCTTAAAAAAGACCAAAATAGCAGTCTCTCACACTGGCTCCCTCTGTTTTTAGAAAAGATACTATAATAATCAAGCACCACCCCATAGATGCTTTCCATCATAGAATATGGTCAAATCAGAGGAACAGTCCACCCGCCACTCTACCCACAGTGGAATTCACAGTTGACACATAGGCCAGATTTGGGTTAACCGAGAGTTTTATTTGAACCTCGTTGCACTTTTATTATTTTTTGGAGCCAAAGTTTTAAAATGTAGAGATAGCCCATAAAAATCCCGAATTCTTCATAAGAAAAAAAATCTACCAATAAAGTGCTTAAAATCGAACACAGGGTTGCTTGATTGGAGCTGAGTAATGGCTGCCCCTCTAGTGGAACATGAGCGCTTCAGTTTGTCCAGTGCCCACCAGCCCTGTGTCACTGATTCATGTGAGCCTCCCTTGCAACTCTGATGTTTGAGTTTGTAAACCTTGACCTGTCTCAGATCCGCCATAACTGGGGGCCACTCAAAGTGAAGTACTAGGAACAATGGATCTTCCAAGTCTTTCTCATTGGAACCCCTAAACAACTTTGAACAACTATGTTGCTGTTTGCATATATCTAAATAAGCATCTAAAGGTTGTCATCATGAGTTTAAATAGTATCAAACAATGTCATTTCTATTGTATTATAAATTTTAGGGCTTAAGAGTTTAAGTACCAGAGCAATTTGATGCCCACTGTTATTCATTTTATTTCAAATATATACAAGCAAACTTTTCTTTTACAGTTGGAGATTTTATACCATTCTCTTTTCTCTTTTAACTTGTATTGCCATTCTACTCACAGCACAGAATTTTATCCTAATTTAATATATTTTATGTTTGAAATTCATTTGATTGCTATAAAATACAAGCCCTTGCCCCCAAACCAGTCATGGATTTGTGTTTCCATTTGCATTTTAACCATATTGAATTTATTTTTTAAAAAAGAACACAAAAAGAAAACACAATTGACCGTTTTCATTTTTAAAATAAATTATTTGTCCCTGTATGAGACATTCACATTTCACTCTAAAAAGAGGACATAGTATCTTTCAATTAGTTGTTCTCGAAATACATCAGCCTCGGGACTTTCCTGGCAGGCTAGTAGATAAGACTCCAAGTTTCCACTGTAGTGGGTGCGGGTTTGATCCCTGCTTGGGGAACTAAGATCCCAGCAAGCCGCACTGCACAACCAAAATAAAGAAGAAAACAGAAATCCATCAGGCTCTTCACAGGCAAATGAGACACTCAGTTCTGGACCAGTGGTGTCTTGTTACTATTAATAGAACTTTCCAATGTATCCTCATTGTCTCCAGCCAGGACTTTGGGAGAAAGAGAACAATCACCCTGGAGCAGCCTCCACTTTGGGGAAGAGGAGAAGGTGCTAAGCTAACCAGAACAGACTCAGCCTACACAGCGTGAGTCCAGAATGGAGGGGCACGGACTCTGCTTACATCCCCAATGAGAAGTGTTTTGATTACTGTCATCTTTATGTCAGCCAAAGCTGGTGAAATTCTAGAAAATGTCAAGCTGAGAGCGTATTGGGCTTTGATTCAGGGTGTTTCTTCACAGGGTTTCTCCCAGAGGGACTAATCTGATTCCCCATCTTCCTTAGTTCATTAACTTCCTTCTTTTACCTCAGACCAATGACACTGATGTCATGGCAGACGTTTCCTTACTGGAAACCTTTAAATGATTTCTTTTTCAGTCAGAAGAAAATAAATACCAAGTCCTTGAACACAAATGAAAACATTCAGAATCAAGGTCCAAATTCATGAACTCCTCAAAGAACCCATTAATAAATTTCTCTTTCAGAGGCATCACATAAAGCTACAATGACTTATTTAACTCCAAGAACTTAGGCACTCCAGTGTACTAAACAAAGTTAGATGGAGATCAAAGTGGGAAAATAGAATTTGAAAAGATTTTGATTTCTTTGCCTCAGAAGCAGATTGAAGGAGTATGACCTTTGTATCATTGCCACATGTCAAAAGGCCATAGAAAATAAGAATGGGCTTTGAGTTCAGAGACGTTTGTGTGGCAATGCTAGCTATTCAGTCTTCTGTCTGTATGACTTTCAGCAAGGAGCTCAATCTTTCTGTTTCATTTGTCACGTAAGGATTCTCATTTTTAGTTTTCATGAAGTTTAGAGATTGTCTATGTGAAGAATCTACTGTATTGTCTGGCAGAATTTAAGTTCAGTATGTGGTATAAATTATTTGTTGTTGTGCTTAAAAACAGTTTTAAATGTTTATAATGTGTTCTGTAACACCTGAGTGTTCACTGCACCATAACTCTTAAAAATAGTGAGGTAGGTTGGTGCCTGAATATCTGCCAAGTAGTTTGAAATGTATTCTATAAACAGATGTGTGAACACTTGAAACCTGGGGGACAAAGAAATCACACAGTTAGAGCTGTCCCCATAAGAGACCATTAGCTCAGTCATGTCTTTGCAACCGCATGAACCACAGCACGCCAGGCCTCCCTGTCTATCACCAACTCCCGGAGCCCACCCAAACCCATGTCCATCGAGTCGGTGATGCCATCCAGCCATCTCATCCTCTGTCATCCCCTTCTCCTGCCCTCAATCTTTCCCAGCATCAGGGTCTTTTCCAATGAGTCAGCTCTTCGCATGAGGTGGCCAAAGTATTGGAGTTTCAGCTTCAACATCAGTCCTTCCAATGAACACCCAGGACTGATCTCCTTTAGGATGAACTGTTTGGATCTCCTTGCAGTCCAAGGGACTCACAAGAGTCTTCTCCAACACCACAGTTCAAAAGCACCAATTCTTCAGCGTCCAACTCTCACATCCATACATGACCACTGGAAAAACCATAACCTTGACTAGACGGATCTTTGTTGACAAAGTAATGTCTCTGCTTTTTAATATAAGAGACCATAGGATGTATTAAAAGACAATACCCTACATTTGGTGTCAGAAGTTCAGTTGGAGGGACTTCCCTTCTGGTCCAGTGACTAAGACTCCGTACTTCTAATGCAGGGAGCCCACGTTCAATCCCTGGTCAGGGGACTGGATCCCACGTACCGCAACAAAGATTGAAAATCTCACGTGACACAACTTAGATCCAGCATAGCCAAATAAATAAATAAACAAATCTTTTTTTAAAAAAATAGGGAATTCCCTGGCAGTCCAGCAGTCAGGGGCTTTCACTGCCCTGGACCTGGATTCAGTCCCTGATCAGAGAACTAAGATCCCACAGGCAGCATGGCATGGCCAAAAACAAAGTAAAATTCAAAACAAGAAGTCCAGTTGTATATCTTCATTCTGTAACTTCCCTGCTATGTGGCGTGGGCCACTCAGTGAACACCTCTGATCCCCACTCAGTCTCTGTGTGTATAAAACAGGACTACTAACTTCCCTGGTGGCTCAGATGGTACAGCGTCTGCCTACAATGTGGGAGACGCGGGTTCAATCCCTGGGTTGGGAAGATCCTCTGGAGAAGGAAATGGCAACCCACTCCAGCATTCTTGCCTGGAAGATCCCATGGATGGAGGAGCCTGGTGGGCTACAGTCCATGGGGTCGCAAAGAGTCGGACACGACTGAGCGACTTCACTTTCACTTTCTTTCAGTCATGCTTCTAACTAAAGTATATTGAAATGTCGAGGAGAGACTCGAGATAAATGTGAATTGTTACTTATAGTTCCTTTGACATTGCCTGTTCAGTCTAGCAAGAGTGAGAGTTACTATCATCACACTTACTGGATTTTTCATAAATTTTTAGCTTAAAATTTAAGCACGAAAATACTTTTCAGAATATCAGGATGCCTATTGCCAAATACCTTCCTAGATCACTGAATGCATTTACAAAGAGACAAGAAACCTGGGCTGTGTTCCCAGTTCTGCCGTCTTACACTCGTGTGGAGAATGTGTTCCGTCTTGAGTCTCGGCGAGGGATTAGGATTCGGGTATTGTAAATTTATGTCAACTGGGAGGAAACTGCAAAGAAGGACAAGGTGAATCACACAGATGTGGTGACTCAGGGGAGGCTGCATCCAGAACTTGCTGACACCGTCCAGGGCTCCCTGCTCTACTGGATGAGCCGGCGACACCCAGTCACTTGTACAGCTGTGCCCACGTTCAACCTCCCAGCCCCGTGTACCCCGAGCCTCACAGTCTGCTCAGCAGGCTCTCAGTTCAGGAACTTCTTTCTAGCATGCTTTATCACCATGCTGGGCAGATGCTTATATGTTCCTAGTGTCATTTAGAGGGGCTTCCCAGGTGACTCGGCCGTAAAGAATCCACCTGCAGTGGGGAGACGCGGGTTCGATCCCTGGGTCGGGAAGATCTCCCGGGGGAGAAAATGGCAACCCGCTCCAGTGTTCCCGCCGGAAAAATCCAACGGACAGAGGAGCCTGGTGAACTACAGTCCACGGGGTCGCAAAGAGCTGGATGCGACCAAGCACACACAATGGCATTTAGAGCAGGCCACCTTTGAAATCAGAGGGAGCTGGTGCTTGTTACATTAAGCCTCACTTTCCCCTGGTACTAATGCTTAGGTCCTTTCTGTTTCTCTGGAGTTAATCCCATATTGGGCAACTAAACCCTTGAGTTACTCAGATCAAGCTGCTGTAGGCCTCAAGGCCTCAGTCACCACTTTATAAAATGCCAGTGTGGCACTGATCCAGTGGGAGGTTCTTCTGTTATAAGTTGGGCAGTTCCTCTGCTTCCCTGGCAGAGAAATATGGGCCCTTTGTCCTTCAAAGACAGTCTGCCAAACTCAAATATTACTTAAAACATAGGGCCAGTCAAACACCATAAGGGATTCAAGAAGATTGATAACAACAGCAGCAAACCAAAAGGCACTGCTTGCCCCATGAATTTATTGTTGTTGTTTTATGCAGTCCAGAAATACAGGCCCACTATTGCCTTGTCTTCTGTTTTTTAAAGAGAAATCCCACATCTGATCTTTTTTTGTTAATGATATTCATTTTCCAATTATGGCAACTGACTAAATTTTTAAAAATACATTGTCATTGGTAATATTCTAGTTCTTAACTTGAGGAAAGACTTCATGGGTGTTTGTCACATGTTTTGCTTCATGACTTACATGTACATTATACTGGATTGGCCAAAAAGTTCGTCCTGGTTTTCCCGTAACATCTTATGGACAAACCCAAACAAACTTTTTGGCCAACCCAATATAGAGCACTCCCATACAATTTATCATCCACATCAGGGCAGTTTGAGATGGTAAATGGAATGTGATTAATAATTTTTTTCAGGTATAAACTAGGACTTTTCTAATATTGCATCCTTCGGCTCCCTGCTTGAAGGAATAGTGAAAGAAGTATTTGTGAAAGGATGTGGAAATGGGCCTTGAATGATGGACAGGAAGACACTCAGGCTGAAATTAACATGGCACATGCAGGGACCAGTCTCAAGAACTGATCACACTGAGAAAAGTTTTCCAATGGCCAAAGACTGGAATATGTCTATTTGGTAAAGTCCAGCCGGGTTAGTATCTCGAAAGACAGTGCAGAGAGTTCCAGGCTTGATGCAGTTTACAATAGGAACTAATGTTTGTTCTTGAGAAGGCAGTGGAATGCAGAATGGATCAAGGGGACATTCTGATGAACTGATGATAAAAATTAAAGAGACATTTTCAAGAACTAAGATGTAGAGCATAGTTTATTACTATACTCAACAAACATTTACTGAATACACGCAGTGGCTGGGCACTGTCCTATGACCTGGGGGACATAATCCAATGGAAGAACCAGAAATTTTTAGAGAGAGAAGAGAATCATCATGTTGTCATGGGTAGTACAGGAGATGCTACCTGAGTTGATATTTACAGGAAGAGTAAAAGCAACCAAGCAGAAGGGTTGAGGGGCAGGGAAAGAGCCTTCTAGGCAGAAGTGCTGACTAATGACATGGTGGGGAAAAAGGAGTGACCAGTGGCTCTAGTGAGTCATTAAGGCTAGAGAGCAGGCTAGAGTCAGATGGATCAGCCTTGAAGCTGGGCTGAAGACAAGCCCTCCAGAGGTCAGACAGCAGGAGGAGACACAAAAGAAAGCAGAAGAGCTTTGAAAAGAGTCCACAGGATAAGATGGGCCAGTGCGGTGTCACAGAACCAAAGCCAGGCAGTGGGGTTTCAACAGCAGCCTTTAAAAGAGAGAGGGTGGGAAGGATGGAGACCCAAAAGAGGGGGCATTTGGCTAGAAGGAGATCCTTAGCAGGCTCCTGCTTCCATCTCCAAATAGGTTAAGAAGAAGCTAATCTATTGTCTTCCCATGGCTACCAGTTCTGCAAAACTGCCTTTCCTACACCTCAGATAGAAAGGGAAGTATGAGCTGCCCGGGCAACTGGTTTTTCGCTTTCCTTCTTGTTTGCAGTCTTGTGCCCAGCAGAGGGGGTGGGGCTGGGAGCTGTAATCTCTGGTGATTCAGCCAACAGCACACCCTGTGACCACATCTCTATTCTGTCTGTGTGTGTGTGAGAGAGAGTTTGTGTGTTTACACATTACAGAAGAAAACAGCAAGGTGCTAGTCTCGTCTTGTGTCAGGTTTTCTGAATTATTCCAAGTTGTGAAAAAAGTAGTCAATAGTGGCACTTCCTCAATACAGAGATTCTGGGCACTATCTGCAATCAACAGCTAGCTTTGTGGGATTCCTATGCAGATCTGTTTTTGGCACTGTGTTACATAATTATTTTTATCTTGGGATCAGATCTGAGTCATTCAGAGCCAGTGTCTCCTGGGCACTGATACGATACCATGTGTCGTCAATGCACAGTTTTCTCAGGTCCCTGCCCACACTGAGTGTCGGCTGAGGGACCTACTAGGTTCAGTAGATGTGGGGTTGGAGGATATATGTTTTCTAACAGCAAATCCTACCCCCCCTCCCCTGCTGAAAAATTCTAATTAACTTGCCTGATTTCTTTTGTACTTTAATAAACCCCCAATTAAGAAATGGTGTTCTTCGGAGTAAGTTATGCCTGTCAACCATGTAGAAACAGGAAAAAAAGATTGAGGACACAAATCCATGTCTTTAGAAATTAATCTGTACTTATAGAAACTACCAAAAGGAATTTAAAATACAGTTTAATAGTTGTTAGGTGTCAATAATATGTATTCTAAGTGTATAGCTCACTTTTTACTAAGAGAGTAGAAATAGACGTGTGTTGACTTAATGGAACTTGACCATTAATTTGCTGGACTAATAGTTGGGAGTTTTGTGTTTATTCCTTTTCTGTTGCAGGTGCTGGTCTCAGTGTCAGTGATAATGAATCCGGTCAAGGCAGCCAGGAGGGAGGCACCTTGACTGACTCCCAGATCGTGGAACTCAGAAGGATCCCCATCGCCGACACCCACCTCTAGGACCTCAGTAATCATTAGGATGAGGGTACTTTCATATTTGTATTGGCTCTGTGCTAAAACGTTCTATAATAGGATTCTGTGGATTGTACTGGATGATGAACCCAGAAGTGATTGTTGTGTTCGGAATATAAATTACTTACCTTTGTGCAACCTGAAAATTAACTGCTTACAGTGAAAGCCTGGATCGATTTCTATCAGTTAATAGGAATGATTTATATCAGTTAATAGAATGTACATATTCCAAGAGTATTCGTTGTTTTTTAATAATGCTAACATTGTTTAATAAAAGTAATAACAATCAATAAAAACCATAGAATCCATTTGGCATCACCCAAGCTCATTATTTATGAGAAAATATTGTGCCCAAGCGAAGAAGCAAACTCTGTCTAGACAGTGTCCGTCACCCTGTTTCTTCCCACACTGATATTGGTGATCCAGATTTAAGACTTCACCTTCATTCGTAAAAGCCATAAAATGTATTGTCTGCTGATTTTGCGCCCGAGTATTGACGGAGTACTGTAGTTTACATAGTCTTTCATCAAAAGTATTTATTTCTGCTCATTATAAAATTAGGGAACTGAACATCTTCCAGAATGAATGTTCTGTTCCCAGTTAAAAATAACTTCACCACGCATTTTAATACAGCTAAGAAGAGGATCATCCAAACAGTGCAGAGTTTGTTTGGGAGAAATTATTCCTTGGATTGGATTTTTCAGTCTTTGTCTTGGAATGAGAAATCAGAAAGTCTGTCCTAGAACAAACACTATTGTGTTCAGGATGATTTCATTGACTATAGTTCCAGAAGAATCCTTTAAGGACAGAACAAGTTTGTTCTAAGAAAGACTTTTTGGCCTTTTATTTTTGAATTGTCAAGTATTTGGGGAAAAAGCGCTAGTCATTTTAAGAAAAAATTAAAATTGAAAAAAAAACCCCACCTAAAGGGAAATTTTGTTGTTAATAATTTCCCTTAAAACCATAATTAAAACACTCAAGTGTTCTACCATCACCATGAAAAATGGCTTTATTTTTTATAAAGCCTGAGGTGACGGTATTGATCTTGATGAATTATAAAATGACTCTCCTTTCTTCTCCCTGTTGGTACTCCCCTACTTCCATCTCATATTATATTGAGTTTTGATCAAACTATTGTCTTTTTAGCTGCACAGGAAACAAAAGCTGCACAACAAAATCAAACAGCATGAAAAACAAAAACATCATTGGCAGAGTTACAATCCTTTTTAGGAAGTTTAGAAATGGTGGTAATACAATTGAAATATACATTCAATGACAAATAAATGGGTTGTCTCTCAATCTACAGCATTGCACTGTAGTGTCTTCCAAAAGAGGGTAGAAGGAATTGATGAAATTGGTTATAAAATAAACATTTAGCATGAAAATTTTGAAACGGGTAATACCCATTTAAAAAATGCTAATAGGCTTTAATGAGTTTGAGGCTTAGATGATGACTGTAGAAATGTGAGATTTCATGGTATGGAGTCCATGAGTCATAATTACTGTAACATTTTTTGGCAGATAATTCGATTCTTATTTGTCACTTAAGGTGAAGTCAGCTTATTGTCAGCATGTTTAAAGTTCCTAAAGGGATTATAACTCCACCATGATGAATAACAAAGGCAATTGTCAATATCTATTTTCATTTCTATTTGTTGTCAGAATTTGGAAAAATCTGGCCCAAAACACAATCAATCAGGGACAGCTTTCTTACTTCAGCTCACTGAGTTTCTATTGTTATCCAAAATGCCATCTCACTAAAGAATCAGAAGAACCTCCTGCCACTGATCAGCATGATTCTTTAAATATTAAAAGGAAAGGCAAGATTTTGAGAAGCTACAGTGCTAAAACAAATAAGCTTCATATTCCAACAGCGGCAATGTTTTGCCATCCGATTTCCTCTCAATGTAGAATAAAATGGGGCATCAGCCAGGGAAGGACATAGGAGGAAGCAAATCAAACCATAGTCTTGAAAATTCAAAGACTAGAAGTGTGACGCTTCGTGATCTTTCTTTTCCAGGTTGGATTCTTGTCTATGACATTTTAAAAATAGAATTATTAAGATAGATTATTAAGATTATTATAATTATTGAGATATTCACATTCATACAACTCACCCATTTAAAACGTGCAATTCAATAGTATTTGACTATGACATTGTTCGGGTTTTTCATTTTTGTTGGAGTATAGTTGCTTTACCATGTTAATTTCTGCTGTACAACAGAGAGAATCAGTTATATGTATACATATATTCCCCCTTCTTTAGATTTCTTTCCCATTTAGGTCATGACAGAGCATTGAATAGAGTTCCCTGTGTTACACAGTTCTCAATCGGTTTTTCTTTTTAACTGTTGTAAAATATGTGTAACACCAAAATTTGCCATTTTAGCCATTTTTAAATGTGATTTGTAAATTCAGTGATATTAATTATACTCACAATGTTGAATATTCATACCTTTACTTGCAAAACATTTCTATCACCCTCAGAAACTCTATTCGCCCCATTGCCTTGATATTCCTTCCCTCTGTCTTACACATCTAATATTTCTTTGGGAAATGTCTCTGCCTCTGCATTTGTGTGATTATTTAAAATCTGTGTTTCTTGTTGCTTTAGTTCTTTCTCCACTCTTTTTAGAATGTTTTAAAAAAACAAAGAGGATTTTCCTAATTTGGAGGCAAGTGCAGGCAGGTATGGGGCTTCCCAGGGGACTTAGTGGGTAAGGAATCCACCAGCCAAGCAGAAGACACAGGTTCAGTCCCTGGGTCGGGAAGACCCCCTGGAGAAGGAAATGACAACCCACTCCGGTATTCTTGCCTGGGAAATCCCATGGATGGAGGAGCCCGGTGGGCTGCAGTTCATGGGGTCACACCGAGTTGGATACGACTCAACGACTAAAGAGCGGCAGCATCAACCACCAACAGGTATGCGCTTGGGACATGGACTAGCAGTAGGGGCAGGAGAATTCAACTAAGAGGGCAGAACAGGCCAATGAAAAGCTTAGTAAGCAGAACACAGAAAGGATTTCACCCTGGAACTGGATCTTTGAGTTGGTTTTCGATCTCTTGAGGTGTTTTAGGGTTTAATTAGTACTTGCCATGGTTCCTAAGTCTGACCAGAGAAGTTTAAACATGTCATGGGGCTGTGACTGGAAAAAGAAAATGCCGTTCAGGAACCTGGCTCCCAAACCACTTGGTCTTGTGTTTACCAGCACTTAAGATCCACTTTGAGTTTAGCCTTAAGCGCCCCGGGTAGATCTGTTTGAGGGTAGATCTCAATCGGAGAAGAGAATGTTGAATTTTCAAAGCAGCTGGGTGGCATAGTGGCTCTCCTCGAGGCAGCCTGACCTTAATAGGAACAGAGAAAGCAACAGGGAAATCCTGTGTTTCATGTGGTTTTTGTTAAGGACACGACCCAGCCCCCCAGGACTGCTCTAGGAGGATGTAAGTCAGAGGACCACATTGCCTGCAGCGTTTAAAGATGGACCAAGCGACAGAGGCTCGGAACTCTTCCATTATCTTGAATCTCTTCTAGTTTCATTGACCAACTAGTGAAATAAAGGTGAGTGATTTTCATAAGACTTACTTGGTACTTTGATGTTATTATTCAATACATCTCACCTACCCAAACTTTTCACTTATTAAAATAATTTCAACACTATAATAGAAAACCAAACCCACCTTTGCAAACATTTAGAAAACCCTAGATGCTTAATTAAACTATAATCCATACTAGCTAGCTCATATGATGAATACATGTGTGGTATTTTTAAGAAATAATAGTCCTGGGGTGGTAGGGGACATTATTTCTATTGTGGTCTGTATTCACATCAACCTGACAAGTTTGGCAACCGCCTGAATTAAAATCTTTTACTTAAGTAACTTACATGGTTTCAGGAAAAGAAGCAAATGGAGATTGACCTTGTTTCCCATCATCTGTAACAGTGGGATGCAGTTATCAAACACTGTTGTCATGGTCCTTGGGAGTGTCAGCTACAAATCGGCACTTTCCATGGGCACTTGCCTTCTACCTCTACAAGGATTAAATCATATGCTGCTGTAGCTGCTGATTTTCACACCCCTGGAAAGGAGTTCAGGGTGGAGAGCAAAAATGAGGCACTCTGTGCTCCAGGAAAAACTGGCAAAGCAGGTCCTCAGATAAGATATTTTCAGGAGCTGATTTTATGAGCCCAATTCTTGTATCTCCTCATATCTAGAAAAGTACTAAAATCCTTCCTGGTGACAACTGCTCCACGTGACTAGCAGAAACTCTCTGCAAAAAGTATGTGCTTGATTGCATGTATTCTCCCTTCACCAAAATCACATTATGCTTACTTCCTCCCTGCATCTTTGTAGCAGTTTCTCAGAGCTATTTGAAATGCTGTCTCCTGAGCTACAGTCCTCCCTTTGCCCCAGGTAAGATACTCAGAAGCTCATGTTGTGCTTCTTTGTTTTTTTTAAATAAGTCAGCAGGAGTACTATGGGATGCTTCATTTCAGTTCCCAGCCTACCTGTCCAGAGACTCAACATTGGGACCCAACAATTTAGGATGTGCTATGAGCCCCGAGGTTAGAGCTGAACCCCTAGAAGAGACTCAGCTCAAGGAAATTGCTAGCAGTTTCAGGGCATGAAATGGTATATTAGTCCTGTGAGAATGATAAGTACTCATTGTTTTCTAACAGATAAAGCGATTCCAACAGGGTGAGTGAAGTGAAAGTCACTCAGTTGTGTCCGACTCTTTGAGACCCCATGGACTATAACAGTCCCTGGAATTCTCTAGGCCAGAATACTGGAGTGGGTAGCCTTTCCCTTCTCCAGGGGATCTTCCCAGCCCAGGGATCCAACAAAGTAAACTATGCTTTTTTACTGTGATTAACCTTTAGGGGTCTTATGAGCAAAATCACAAATTTGATATATTTTTTTTAACTTAGGAATGTTTTATAACAAGAATAAAGGGAAAGACAATGCAAATAATTTCAACATTACCTTATTTTGTTATATTTATTTCAAAGGTAAGTCTTCCCTGGTGACTCAGTGGTAAAGAATCTGCCTGCCAACGCAGGAGACTCAGTTTTGATCCCTGGGTCAGGAAGATCCCCTGGAGAAGGAAATGGCAACCCACTCCAGTATTCTTGCCTGGGAAATCCCATGGACAGAGGAGCCTGGTGGGCTACAGTCCATGAGGTCACAAAAGAGACACAACTTAGTGACAAAAACAACAATTTCAAAGGTAAGGGTGTATATATACTCACAAGAAAGAAAAACAGAGAGAAAGGAAGGAAGGGAAAGAGAGATTGAAAAAAAACAATAAAAATTCTGAGAAGTCAAAGCTTCTGAGCACCGAAGAATTGATGCTTTTGAACTGGAGTGTTGGAGAAGACTCTTGAGAGTCCCTTGGACTGCAAGGCGATCCAACGAGTCAATCCTAAAGGAAATCAGTCCTGAATATTCATTGGAAGGACTAATGCTGAAACTGAAACTTCAATATTTTGGCCACCTGATTCGAAGAACTGACTCATTGGAAAAGACCCTGATGCTGGGAAAGATTGAAGGCAGGAGGAGAAGGGGCAACAGAGGATGAGATGGTTTAATGGCATCACCAACTCGATGGATATGAGTTTGGGTAAACTCCGGGAGTTGGTGATGGACAGGGAAGCCTGGCATGCTACAGTCCATGGGGTCGCAAAGAGTTTGAACACAACTGAGCAACTGAACTGAACTGAACTGAGAAGTCAAAGCAAGGAAAATCTTGATAATAACAGTTTCCATTACACTTTACAATACATGATAAAGAGATATTTTAAAAAGCTGATTCATGAAGCATGTGACAATGTTGGTCATCCTGCCCCAGAGTATATATTCTTAGTCTGTTCACTCATCAAAATAATTTTGAAAACTTTTGCCACGTTACAGGAGGGAAGTAGTAATCATGTAATAAAAAACATGCAAGAGGTTAGAACACTAAAGCAAATTAGAAAGGTACTCAAGAACCACCAGAGGCATTATGTTTCCTTAATGTTCTATCCTATCTAATAGCACACTGGTATTATGTAGTAAATGAGTGGTTTATTCTTCTAAACGATCATCTTTATCCCAAGGGTTCATCCATGTGGTCATGTATTCCAGAATTTCCTTCTTCTTCTAAGGCTGAATGGTATTTCATTGTTTGTGTATACCACATGTTCTTTATCTGTTCATCTCTCAATGGACATTTGGGTTGTTTCCATGTCTTGACTATTATGGACAATGCTGCAATGAACATGAGAAGGCGGTATCTTCAAGACACTGATTTCAGTCTTTTTTGATAAATACCCAGCAGTGAGATTGCTGGATCATTTTTAAGTTTTTTAAAGGACACTCCATACTTTTTTCCATAGTAGCTGTGCTGTTTTGCATTTCCACTAACAGTCACCAGCATTGTTGTTTTTTGTTTTTTGCATATTAGCCATCCTTACAAGTAGTATTTCATTGTGGTATTGATTTGCATTTTCCTGATGACTAGTGACACTGAGCGTTTTGCATATACCTGTTGGCCATTTGTATGTCTTCTTTGGAGAAATGCATGTTTAAGTCCTTAGCCCATTTTTAAATTAGGTAGTTAGTTATTTTGCTGTTGAGTTATAGAAGTTTCGTATATTTTAAAGATTAATTTCCTATCACATATGTGATTTATAAATATTTTCTCCCATTCCACTGGTTGCCTTTTCACTTTCTTGATAGGTGAAAATAAGACAGTGACAGAAAAACAAATTATGCATGATCTCACTTATAAGGTATCTAAAATAGTCAAATTCATAGAATCAAACTGTGGAATGGCAGTTGCCTGGGGCTGAAGGCAGGGAGAAATGGGGATTTACTAGTCTGTGGACATATAGCTTCAGTTAACAAGATGAGTAAGCGCTAGAGATCTGCTCTCCAGTATTGTCCTTACAGACAACAATGCTGTCATATACATTTAAAATTTTGTCAGAAGGGTAGAACACATGTTCAGTGTCCTTACCTCAATAAAATAAAACAATATTTAAAATTGTTAACAAGATTGTTTGATCACTGTTCTCCACTGCAAAATGTTAGCATTGCATGGAGAAGGAAGTTCAAACAATTTTTTAAATGTTTTCCAGTCTCTTCTGGAACTCCTAGTTCACCTCTCACAGAGCTCCTAATGACATCCACAGAACCCCCAAAAAGAAACCCACATGTGACCATAAGCTCCTGAAGAGTAAGAACTGTGCCCTATTGGTTTTGATTTCCTGAGCACCTAGCACAATGTCTGGAACAAAACTGATGACCAATAAGTATTTGTCCACCCAAAAAAAAAAAAAAATGATCTCTATCCTACTAGGATAGCTAATTAGAGCATAATCTTTCTTGATCTTTTATAGTTTTAGTTACAGATGTTTTGCCTTTAAGAATCCAAATGAATGGCAATTATTGCACAAAGCAGATGCCATATCATCTCCACGTTACCAGCAGCTTTCATTTCCAAAGCTGTAATTCGTTGAATTATATATATATAGTTCATTCTGCTTCCTAGTCACCCATGGAGTCTTGAAAACCACCGAAGACCTATGAAAAACCTTGTTGTTTTCATTTTGGCAGGAGTCTATATAAGTTTCAAACTAGGATAGTTGTGTTTTTTTTAAGGATTACTGGGTAAGAAGGAGGCCAAACCAAAAGTAAATAGACAAAAAGAGGTGATATTTACTCCTCACATCTCATTATTATTCCATGACCTGCTTGTCATAAGGGCTTTGTGTGGGAAATTACATATGCATGAATATTTTGGAACCAAAGGGTTATAATCTGCAGTCTTTCTCATACTTAATCTGGTTCCACAGTAGGAAGTCAAAGAAGTATGTATGTGTCATTTCATGGTTGATTCCTTATGCCTGTACTAAATATATTTGAAATAACAGTCTGCATTGTAACACTCAAACCTAGATAATGTATAATTTCTAATCTTAGTGAGCCAAGGGAATAAGACTAATTGTGCTCTGAACCTAAGAAGTCATTGTCTATTAGATTAATTGTTAGTGTCCAAGCTCAGAACACACTATCATCTTCATAACTGAGCGATGTCTCTACTCCGTGCTGTTAGGAACTAATTACGGATAAGAGTCAAGACCTCCCATATTCAGCCACTTTATGATTTCTCAAGACAGCCCAAAAGATGATGGATCAAAAGTCGTTGTTTCCTGTCATTCTCCAAGATAAAGACTGAACTGTGGAGAAGAGACTTTCTTTCTGGCAAAGGACCAAAAATATGTTTGAAAAAGCAACAAATTTTTTAAATAAACATTTTAGAGTCAGTCAAAAATAATTGATAAATTGCTCAAAAATCACAGTTTGCCTGTGTAGATGCTGTTGATTATACAGCAGAATTGCCAGATTGGGAGGAAGAACAGAAAGAGGAACAGATTTTCTTCGGGTATATCTTCAGTCCAAGTATTTTAAAACTCTATAAACTAGAACAGTATAAAACTATTTTTTAAATTAATTTATTTTTTATTGAAGGATAATTGCTTTACAGAATTTTGCTGTTTTCTGTCAAACCTCAACATGAATCAGCCTTAGATATACATATATACCCTCCCTTTTGAAACTCCCTCCCATCTCCCTAAAGCATTTTGAAAGAGAGAAAGCACATTTGTTTAATTATACAAAATCTCCCCTTCTGTCTTACCGTGTAAGACTGCTCACATAGCAGGGAAGGTTTTGGATCTTTACCCTTTGTCTTCCTGTTGACCATTTCCCCTTTTCCTCATACAGGCATGCTTATTTTATATGAGAAAGAATCTCTGAAATTTTATATTAAAATAAAGTACTTAAAGTATATCACATTTTTCACACTATGTGAGAAAGTTTGATTGTAAATAAGGATTCTGGAGTATAAACAACTAAGTCCCAATGTATAGCACAGGAAACTATATTCAGTGGAAAACAATATGAAAAAGAAAGTGTACATGTGCATAACTGAGTCGCTTTGCTGTGCAGCAGAGATCGGCACAACATTGTAAACCAACTATACTTCAGTTTTAAAAAAGCAAAATAAAAATAAGGATGCTGATGAAAGTTTGGCTTATATTAAGCTGAAACGCACAAGAGAAACAGGCAAAACATGGAGATGTGTGATGTTCAGTCAGTTCTCCTCAGTGCCTCAGTCCCCAGATGACAGTAACTCTGCTGCTGGAGATGGTCTAAGGGCTCAGGTGCCGAGGCACGGATCAGAGACTAGACAGAGCCAGACAGGGAGGACAGAGCAGTGAACAGTAGGTTTCTCTTGGTGGTTTTATCTTATCAGGGTTTGTTTAAGGCTGATAGCAGCTCTAAACCGTTGCAGTTGCTCCTTAACACAGAGATGTTGACTCTGAGGTTGGAATAGCCGCTGGATTAGAAGCCCTGTTAGAATATTCGGTCGTAGTAACCTTCACGGCAAGTCCTCTGTCCATGGAGAACAGGTTGGAGCTCCATAGCCCAGAGTGAGAATCTCTCACTTCCCCATCTCCACCGCCTCCAGGCCGGCACCTGCATTTGTGCCTCCTGTGGTTGGGGATGTTCAGAGCCAAAAAGATCCATGTCTGAGTGCTGATCCCGGTCAGAACAAGTAACGGGCCAACATGGTCAGCATATTCTTCTCACCTCACGTCACTTCTGCTTTGTAGCTGGAAATACCAGATAATTTTTTTTCTCACACAATTCCCACCTATCTCCTCCCCACTGAGTATTGAAATACAGGTTATATAATCAACACTGGATTTTTAGAAACTCGTATTTAACAAATTACCTGCTGTGTTACTGCCTTCAGGGAAATGGAAAGCAGTTGGTATTCTCTACCTTCTGGTATTGTCACCAACAAAGTAAACGTGTTTTCAACGTAGTTAAGATAGAAAGACACTCAACTATAAGTGTTCTCCATGCAGTTTGTGGTTTTGGCAAAGACAGGAAGGTTTGGTTTTTTTCCTATATGTGGGGGAATTATTTTGGTATAAGATGTAAACAGAGGCTTCCCTGGTGGCTCAGTGGTAAAGAATCTGCTTGTAATGCAGGAGACGCAGAAATGTGGGTTCGATCCCTGGGTTGAAAGATGCCCTGGAGAAGAAAATGGCTACCCACCCCTGTAACCTTGCCCAGAAAATGCCATGGAGAGAGGAGCTTGGTGGGCTGTAGTCCATGGGATCACAAGAGCCAGACAAAACTGAACAACTAAACAACAATAACAACAAACAAAGATATAGATAAGAGGGGAGATGGGATGACCTTTTGCTCTCTCCTCAGCAGAGGAGGAGTCTTTGTGACACTGCCCTCCCCTCCCTTTCTCCTCCTCCTTCCTCTCCTTCATCTTTGTCTTCTCCTCTCTCTCTCTCTCACACACACATGTATACAAAACCTAAAAACCTTAGATAGTAAGATGTAGTTGTTAAGGGTTAAGTTACCAAATATAAACAACTGTTCATGCTAAGTTTAAGAATCCTTTATTTACACAGTGATCAGTTCCCTTCTGACATTCACACTGGAAGACTCTCTGCTTGCCAAGGGCTAGGAAATCCTATAAGGAAGTTACTTTCTTGGATATTAAAGGGACTTAAATAAATACAACCAATTCTATGCAACTAAAGAAAAATGTATATAACAATATACTGGATTTTCATAATGAAGCAAACCATAAAAGGAATGGATGAAAGCTTTAAGACCAAACAACAAAAGGAATGAATCTCAGTCAGATGGAGAACTATGTTTTTTCATGTGTCACAAGTGGATGCAGTTATTAGAAATCAGGAATTGAACATGCTTTAAAGGTGAGATAGATTTTATTTCTTTTGCAATACAAAGTCAAGCATTGTAAAATACTTGACAAATTTGGAACACAAAAGATTTAGTAAGAAGCTGGAAAATGGTACAACTCTAAACTAATGTCTGCCTATTTTACTTAAAGATGGTCTTACTAAGAAACAGAATTATTCGCTAAATGATTATTCTGAAAAGCTTCCCTTGCAAACACCCAACATTTTCTGAAACTCTATTGGATTTAGCATGCCATGATCCATGTAAGTAAACTCAGATGCTGCTTCATTTTGACAAAGAGAGTAGTTTATATTTTCTATCAAAACACATACAACTGCATACTTTTCTTGGTTTCATGGTACCATACTTGAGATTATGTACTCCTATCTCATCCAACCAATAGAGGTTTACAGGCAAAGTTCAGAGGATTTTGTATTTTGCTCAAATACTATAGAATACAAGGTTGTCCATTTGGAATGAAAAGATTCCTTCACTTTCAGGCATTTAACCTATTTGAGTTTTGCTCTCCTTGGAGGACAGCCAGTCTTTGCAGGATTTAGATCACAATGAATAACTGAGACCACAAACTGGAAACTCTCTAAAGATGACAAGCCTTTTAACTTCAGTGATTTGTACTGCTCTCTGCATCCACACCTTCTCCGGAGCCCAGTTTCTGAAGACCAAGACCTTAAGACTGGAAAAATGCCCATCAGACATACAATAAATTTCATACATTTCATCAGCTCAATTCCACTTGTCATGTGGTACAATCTGTAGAAACCAAGGCCCTATATGGCTCTTGGAATCCACAACGGTTGCTTTCTCTTTTAGGACTAAGCTGTCATGTGAAGCATAGTGGGGGATTGCTCACACTGCCTGCTTCAAGGCAAAGTAAAAATTAAGCTCAGCATGTCATCACATACTTAAAAGTGACTTATGTGAGCATTCTTTATAAATAGATTTTGATACTGCCAAGGTTTCCAATGAAATAGGAAACCATTAAAATGGTTTATCGTTTATCACTTTCATTATGGGAAACACAAAGAGACCCCTGATTCCCCTCAGGCAATAACTGACCCTTCAAGGTCTGTAAAAGAATCATAGACAATGGCACAAACTATTCATTTCCAAATAGGTAGACTTTCGGAAATATGGCCTCTACAGTGACCACCATGGCAGTACATATGCTCACAGCATGTGAAGAAGTACACATAAAGAAAGATTTTATAAGCTTCCTTTTGATGATGCTGATAACTTATAGTTCACAGTTTTCCCTAATAACTCTAAAACTTCGTTTCAAAGCAGAGAATATAATTTGTTTTAAAGAAAAATGTAACAGTGGTAAGATGAGAAATTTACACAGTATAAATGCCCTTCTATGGTACAAATTTTGGGGAGAATGAAATAAGTATTGGAAGAAAACTCTTGTGAAGTCACTTAAGAGATTATTTTTTGAGTGTCTTAAAAACATTAATGAGTAAATAAGAAAACTGTTCTAAAGTTTATAGCTGACAAAGTTATATACAATAAAATTCCTCAACAGGAAAATATATAAATATGAAATCATATTTACATATTATATTTATGTAAATATATAACATATACATTTATATATTACACTTACAATATATTTTTACATACATCTTCACAGACACATAAATGCACACATAATATATATATAACAAGTTAATAGTATTCAGAGATTTTCTTTGGTTTTTGTGTATTTTTCAAGTTTTATACAAAGAACATCTTTGAAATCAGAAAAAAAATATTTAGCTTTTTGGAAATTATTTCAGCCCTGAATTTAGCACAAGTGGTGTTTAAGACACCTCATTTTTTTTTGTTTTTGCTCAATTTCTAGTGAAACAATTATAGCTAGTGAGATCTTTTTAAAGACAATTTTTAAGAGCAGTTGTAGGTTTACAGTAAATTTAGAGGAAAGAACAGAGATTTCCCATATACCATCTGCCCTGACACTTGCATCGCCTCCACCATTATCAACATTCCCCTAAATGGTGCATTTGTTAGGACTGATGAACCTACACTGACACATCATAATCATCCAATATCCAGAATTTACCTTCAGTTCACTCTTGATGTTGTAATTCCCTGGGTTTGGATAAACATGTAATGATGTAATCCATCGCTATTAAATCGTACACAGTATTTTCACTGCCCTAAAACTCTTCCATGCTCTACCTACTTCTTTCTTCCACACCCACTGCTCCCTCTGGGTGGTGAGATTTTTAGAGTTTAAGGACCCCAAACACCCTGTTCCTTGGGGAATGTGACATGCTTTTATAATCTGCCTCATAGATCCTTCCTTCATAGCTCGGTAAAGAATCTGCCTGCAATGCAGGAGACCTGGGTTCGATTCCTGGATAGGAAAGATCCCCTGGAGAAGGAAATGGCATCCCACTCCGTATTCTTGCCTGGAGAATCCCATGGACAGAGGACCCTGGCGGGCTACAGTCCATGGGGTCGCAAAGAGTCGGACGTGACTTAGCGACTAAACCACCATAGACGCTATTAGGTGATCACAGTAACTGACTCACAGAGACCACCATGAGCCCCAGACCACTGGAGCTGTGGGCACTAGAGCCTTGGGGATCTCTAATCAGAAACTCTTAGACTTCCTAAGTCAGACAGAGAAAGAGAAATATCACGTGACATCCCTTATACGTGGAATCTTGATACAAATGAACTTACTAACAAAACAGGGACTCACAAACTTAGACAATGGATTTATGGTTTCAGGGGGAGGGGAAAGGATGGGAGGAAGGAATAGTTGGGGCGTTTGGGGTGCATGTGTACAGACGGCTTTATTTAAAGCGAATAACCAGCAAGATCCACTGTATAGCACAGGGAGCTCTGCTCAATGTTATGTGGCAGCCTGGGTGGGAAGGGAGTTTGGGGGAGAATGAATACGTGTATGTATGGCTGAGTCCCTTCTCTGTTCACCTGAAACTATCACAACATTGTTTGTTAATCAGTTGTACTCCAAAACAAAACTAAAAAGGTTTTGAAAAGGACAACAACAACAAAGAGAAACTCTTAGACTGCCCACTCAGGCTAAGGAAATCTTGAATTATGGTGTGGAAAAGAAGGGGGAAAAGAAAAGGAAAGCCCCAAGCTGCAGAAAAGGTCTGTGACTGGCAGTTTATAGATGGGACAAAGGAATGCTTTTATACCAATCAGTGGGTGCCACAATGTTAGCATACTTTAAAGATAATGACATATATTTGGTGGTTAATCACTGAAGAGTGAACATCTGGGGTATTATTTCAGATGTTTGGATTTCTTCCCTGTTTCAGAAAAAAAATAATAATCTGCTATATTTCAAAGGAAATGTTGGTTCTAATTTTTTACACTTCAGATGTTTGGAAATTTCAAATAACTGTTCCAAATCTGATCACTAAATATTTCTTTTGTTGCATAGAAACTGACTTTTAACTCACTGTATTTACTGAAAAGCAAAGGGAAAAACTGGTCCTCTCCAGCCCCTTTCTCTGGGCTCCCAGGCTCAGCATGCTTCATATTTAATTGCACACAATCCAGACATTCTCTACATACAGTTCTCATCCTCAGAGCACCTTCCACTCAGCAAGCTCAGAGCTTCCGGCCTCTCCTATTTTGAAATCCATGTAGCAAACCTCAGCATTTTTGAAAAATTTTTATATTTAAGAACTTTATAGCACTTTGATTTTTTTTTCCTGTCTTGTATTTTTAAAGACACTTAATATATTGTGCTTCATTTACAGTTGTATGAAGTAGATATTCCTTTAATTAGAGCTATGAAAAATATATCAGTCTACTTTGACACAAATTGAGGTCCACTGAGAGGTGTTCTGCTCAGTTCTGAAGTTAGATCAGTACATCCACAGAATGTTTTCCATCTCTAGAGGCCCTCCATGCCCAAATGCCATCTGCTTTCTGCCCTGCATCCCACCCACCCCCCTTGAGTTGGGTATTCTCTCAGAGGATTCTCTCTGTAGATAATACTCTGAGTCTTTCTCTGAGTCATATTTTTCCTGTTTCTCTATTCCTTCTTTTATTCTCTTACTGCACCAATATCAAAGGCAATATCATAACCAAAGAGATACTATGTTAGTCGGGATAACTGATGCTAGCTACTGTAAAAACAAATAGCAACTTTCAGTGACATACTTTATTTCTTGTTTTGCAAAATCTAATATACCTCTCCTCCAAACAATGACTCAGGAATCCCAGTTCCTTCTCTCCTGCAGTTGCATATTTCAGACCCTTGGAATCCTTCATTTTTAGCAGAGTGGCCTGGGAAAAAGAGAGTGGAATCTACTTGAAATATATCATGATCAGCACTAGAAGTTCATTGGCCAGAGCTCAGTCACATGACTGATACAAGAGGGGCCAGGAAATACGTTGAACTGGACCACTGTGAAGGAGCACATTTAGGTAAGTACCAAGAGCCTGTACCACACAGGGAGCCTCTCCATTTTTTCCATGTACATAACATCTTAGGTGATCAACCCTTATTTCAGGCATGTGTTTTATGTACACCCTCCTCTTAGCATCCCAGCCACCGTGTTGCCCTGTCTGTCTTCACTCTCTGGCACTATCATTTTGACTCACCCAGAGCTTTTCTTTGCACAGTTCTAGTAAGTTACTCCCTGCCAACCCTTCCCACTGTATTTCAAGTTCCAGGAAAGAATAAAACATTTTCAAAGCTGATATCCTTGCCTCAGTTGTGTTGATCCCTTCAATGTTTGCAAGCGATGAAAAAATAAGGGAGAAATAAGCCAAGAGAATCACCAGCCACTATAGGAAACTATTCACACTAAGAGTAAGAAGCAATAAAAATGGCTATGATGAAAATTCTGCAGAAGAGAGGAGCTGAAATAAGAACGTAGAGGTTTTCATAAAAGACACACAATAATGCTTGATACAAGTTTACACTCTTTCAAAATTCCCTGAGATGAAAAGGTAAATCCTTAGTGCCAGAATAGAATGCCTGGGGGTAGAAACTAGAGTTATGAAAGACAAGTTCTCCAAAGAACAAGCTGCAGGAGGAAACATCTTGCAATTTTCAGACCTGAGGTCAGTGACCCAAAGAGGAGTTGAAATATTCTGAAAAACAATCTCTTACAGCAGACGTCACTACGAAACCAGATATTTTTCTTAACCGGAAACAAAAGAAAAAAAAAACATAATGAAAAGACCTCACAGTAATTCTGGAATTCAAAACCATCCAAACACTGCCGGGAAAATAAATAGAGGGCGATACTGTGGGATTTCTTAGCCTTTGCCTATAACCATCAAATTAATCATATACAGTAAAATTAAAATGTTCCTATTTGACTTAATTATAATAATGTTACATTTTCTTTCTAGAGCATGTTACAGTTTTTCAAACTTTGTTTAGGTTTATCTTATTAATTTCTTCATCTGTATCTCTTCAATGACTTATGAGAGTATAACAATTCTTCTGATTTAAACTGACTTATTGTTGGTGCTGGAGAAGATACTTGAGAGTCCCTTGAACAGCAAGGACATCAAACCAATTAATCCTAAAGGAAATCAACCAGGAATAATCACTGGAAGGACTGATGCTGAAGCTGAAGCTCCAATACTTTGGCCACCTGATGTGAATAGCTGATGCTGGGAAAGATTGAGGGCAGTAGGAGAAGAGGGTGGTGTTGAATAGCATCACCTACTCAATGAACATGAGTTTGAGCAAACTCCAGGAGATAGTGAAGGGCAAGGAAGCCTGGTATGCTGCAGTCCCTGGATTCGCAGAGATGGACACGATTTAGCAACTAAACAACAACAACAAGTTGTTACTCTTGAAACTTTTTTTTAATCTAAATTATTCTAAAGCTACACCAAGTCACACTGTCCTTGACTGGATGGGACAATAGTAGGTATAATTAAAAGTGAAGAAACAACTTAGGTCAAAATAAAAAAATCTCCCGGCTCTTTTACTTATAGAAAACCATAGATTATTCTTTTCCAAAGGGTAAAAAAATAATCTTGTGTGAGTAATAAGACAAATTTTTACACAAATAACCAATAACATGAGCTAGACAGATGTTGTTTATAAATTCTTTCACTTGTGCCATTTCTCTGGGAAGTTATTCAATTTAGGAAAAAGAAAATCATTTAAATTAAATGATGATTCTCTTGAATCATCATTCAAGAGAATGGATGCTTTGCTATTAAAACCTTATTATAATAGCAATAGACAATGTTTGAATCATTTTTAATGTTAGTATGTCTAAATTATAAAATCATGAACATGAATAGTGTGACAGATCCTTTTGGTTGCAGAAAGATCCACGTGTAACCAGCTTCCATGATATGAGGAAATTGACAATTTATTACAAAATTACAGGTCATGGTATGGAGCTGTCTTCTCTACTTCTCTCTCTCCCTTTAGGTGAGATTTCTGTGCTTTGCAGGTAGATATGGAAGAAAATGTGGCTGACAACATGTACCAACCTATCCTCCATTTAAGAGAATACTTCAATCCAGTCCCAATTCTTAGTTCTTACAAATGAGTCTCAGGTTATTCTAGTTTGAATCAAGGTTGAACCTCTGATTCAGTCAACTTTGGTAGGGGCTGGGTCATTTCATACAAATGGGGATTAAAAGTCCACTGCTGGTACAGTTCAAGGAAAACACGATATATGGTAATAAACAACGGCAAGAACACTGGAAGTATTAAAGCCTGGAAAAGTAAGCTTGAAAGTGAAAGTCGCTCAGCCACACCCAACTCTTTGCTACCCCATGGACTGTAGCCCACCAGGCTCTTCTGTCCATGGGATTTCCCAGGAAACAACACTGGAGTGGGTTGCCATTTCCTTCTCCAGGGGATCTTCCCGACCCAGGGATCAAACCCGCATCTCCTGCATTTCAGGCAGATTCAGGCTAAGTCACCAGGGAAGCCCCTTCAGTTATATTATCAACTGAAGCATGATGAATTACACACAAAAAAAAAACTTAGCATCTTGAAACAACACATATTTATTATCTTACACAATTTCTGTCAGCAATCTGGGAACAGCTTAGCTAGGCGCTTCTGGCTAAGAGATCTCGAGGGGTTGCAGTCAAGCTGTCAGCCAGAGCTGCAGCTTCGTGAGGAGTCATCTGATAGGCTGACCACAATTAGAGGCTCCACTTCCAAAATGGCTTCCTCAGATGACTGCTGGCAGAGGCCTCGGTTCATCAAAATGGGTGCTTCGCAGGGCTGCCTGAGTGTCCTGACCCGTTTCAGCTGTTCTCCCTGGAGTGAAAGATGGGCACTCACGAGAGGGAGAGAGCTCCACGGGGCCTTTTTATGACTTTCATCTCCAAAGTCACACACCACAACTTCTGCTGTATACTGTTGGTTAGAAGCAATTTATTAAATCCATCCTCAAGGAGAGGGAAATTAGGCTCCACTTCACAAAGGAAATGAAACCCTGTAACTCACATTGGGCTTTGAACCCGCCGCAGCCTTTTAACTGAAATCACACCTGGTCTCAGGCCCTAATGAGTTTCAGGTTCACGATGTCTCATTATAGAAAGAATTCAGTGACAAAGCGGTAGGTAAGAAGTGGATTTATTTAGAGAGAGACACACTCCACAGACTGAGTGTGGGCCAGCTCAAAAGGAAAGAAGCCCCAGGGTACAGGGTTGTCAGTTTTTATAGGGATGGATAGTATCATAAGCTAGTGAGTGGGAGTATTCCAGCTATTTGGGGGAAGGGGATTTCCAGGAACTGGGCCACTGCCCCCTTTTTTACATCTATGTTGGCCTTGGAACTGTCATGGTGCCTGTGGGTGTGTCATTTAGCTTACTGATGTGTTACATTGGTGGCCATGTGGCTCAGATGGTAAAGAATCTGTCTGCAATGCAGGAGACCGAGGTTCCATACCTGCCAGGAAAATTTCCTGGAGAATGGAACGCTACCCACTCCAGTTTTCTTGCCTGGAGAATTCCATGGCCAGTTACAACTCATGGGGTCACAAAGAGTCAGACACAACTGAGCGATTAACATAGATGTGCTACAGTGAGGGTATACTGAAGCCAGAGCCAAGCTGAAGTCAACTCAACTGCCATCTAGGACCCATTTGGTTCTAATCAGTTTATGTTGTGTCCCATGACGATGTCATTCTTTTAAAAGTCGTGCCCTGTCCCCTTCCCTCCTGTTTCAGAAGGACTGTCATAGAGCTTGTGAATGTGTTTTTAAAGCTGCCACTCATTTTTCAATGACATCTTCAGAGTTAACCTTTGAGCCAGTACTCAATTTTTATTTTTTGACTGATTGCATTGTACAATTCACCAAAGTGAGGTGGAGGTGGTATCATGATTTACAATAAGAAATACGTTTTGGGTCTTCATCCCGTTTCTGGCATAGAGTTCCTTTAGTGGTGAGAGTGACAAAGGTGTTTTCTGTTAAGTTGATTGGGTGGCGAGCCCCCCCCCCCCACACACACACCTAAGGCAGGGAAGGGAGGGAGCCTACAGGTTGAGTCACTCACTAATGGCCAATGACTTAGTCAATCTTGCCTTGTAATTAAGCCTCCTTAAAAAACCCAAAAGGAGAAGGTTCGCAGAGCTCCACAGTTGTTGAACACAGGGAGAGTCAGGGAGAGAGTGTAGAAGCTCTGCTTCCTTTCCCAGGCCTTGCACTGTGAGTCTCTCCATTCGGCTGTTCCTGAGTTATATCCTTTCATAGTAAACCTGTGATCCAGTAAGTAAAATGTTTCTCTGCATTCTGTGAGCCACTCTAGCAAGGTTTTCTATACCCAAGGAAAGAGGGGCTCACTGGAACCTCCAGTCGGTAGCCAACTGGTCTGAACCACAGGTGATATCCTGGCTTTGCTCTAGTGTCTGAATGGAGCCTAGGGTTGGGTGGAGTGGGACACAGTCTTGTGGGACTGACTGTGTGGAATTTGGTACTATCTCTGGGTAGATAAAATATCAAAATTGAGTTGCTTTGTAGGATACTCTCCTCATATCCCCAGAGAATTGGTGGTGGCAAGGGGCAACCTCGCCCCCCCATGCCCATTGTAAATTGAGTTCTCAGAACACCAAAGGAGTAAACCAAGGTCATAGCTCAAAATACTTGCTCCCGTTTCAACTTTTTAGAAAAGTGTTTAGTTTATATGTATGCTATTTAATCAAATGTATTGATTACTTACGCACTTGGTGATACATTTATCCTTTTCCTTTAAATTCATTATTGAGCTCAGACTTTAACCCAGAACAATTAAATCAGAGTCTCAGACAAGGGCTTGGTATTGGCAGTTTTGTATAATTCCTCTGGTGATTCAAATACACAGGTAGCAACGAGAACAACTCAACCTGATAGTAATTTTGGAAGTCCTTTTCAGCTCCAATTTTCCGTGATGTATTCCCTTCCATAATGATCTTCTGACTTGATAGCAGGTCCCTCACATAAGACCTATACAAGAGTATGCATGTAGTACCGAATGAGGTTCAAGAGACAGTATAGGGCAAGATAATAGGTATTTCACCATTTCCTGGCACATGGTGTGTCTTTAGCTATTTAGATATATGAAAAACATATTCCCATTTGGTAACTCTTTCTTTGATTGAGATGATGCCTGGGATACCACTTGCATCTGCTTCTGTTGCTAGATTATAACTAAGATTCTAACTAAGTGCACAGAATTTCCCTCCACTGGGGTAGGAACAGGATTCAAGAGACCAAAGAGGACCCCCTCAGCGATCCATCCTAAGTGAGGACCTGGTATGCCTAGGATACATTTCTTGGGGTTTGCTGGCTCAACATATAATTACCTGCTTCATATGAAGACTGCCCCTGAGGGTAAAGATAGAGGCATCAGCTTCCTTCTTCCGTGTTTCTATATGCAGAGATTTTACAAAGTCATTTCTCTTCGGCTGGCTACAGACCTCTCTCCTCTGGGTGGAGCTGAGCTCACTGAAAGCAGGGTTATTTTGAAAACACCACACCTATAATTGAAAAGGATTTGTTAAGGCCTTTTATGATCTATCTTTTTTCTGTGGCCTCTTACACCGTCCAAAATCAAACCAGCTGAATCCAGAACCCAGGCGGCAGCTGTCCAGGCTTGGCACCCCAAAGCCCTTGGGACTCAGGGCGTGACTCTTCAGTGAGATCAGACGTAACCCATGAGGCATCTCTGGCTACTTTCTAATTATTTCCATTGCAAAAGGCCCTGAGTTATTCGATGAATCATGGCATTTTTATTGAAAAGTAAACCAAGGGTGATAGAAGACCTATGGCCACACACACAAGAACCACAGGTTTATGATTGGGATCCAGAGGAAGAAAAACTGTACATACTCACTGTATATTTGGGTTCTGGGCACCAGGAATTGTGGCCAGAAGGCACATTTCTCTACCACACATTTCAGCAAGAGTAGGGATTATGGTTTGCTTTTTTTTTAGGGAGCTATTTTTGGCTAAAGATAGATTGATACATAGGTGATTTTAAAAAATTATTCCTTGTGTTCCAATTCCCCTGTTATAACCATTTAATATAATAATTATTGATTGCTAGGAATGTTCTGGGTACTACTTCATGGTCTTCCTATAGTTAATCCTACAGAATCCTCCCAACTTTTCTAAAAGCTAATTGCTTGATTACTCCTGTGTTACAGAGGAGGAAACTGAGACCCAGAATAATTGAAATCTTTACTTAAGAATGATTTCCACCTCAATCTTCTCCTCCCTAGCCTCTTCCAGCTTTCTTTCTGTTCCACCTTAATTTTTCTGCTTTTTTTTTTTTTTTTTTGCAGAGGTGGGGAGTAGTGGGCATGGGTGGTTTTTTTTCTTCTTTCTTTTCTCTGTCACTTGCTTCTCTGAGCTTCTGGAGCAAGAGGTCAATTTTAGAAGCATAAATGTTGAACTCACATAAGAGAAAACAAGCAGAAGCCAAGCTGAGGTGAAACTGCTATGCCAAGAGGAGAAAAACGCCAGGTCAGCAGAGCAAGGATTTACTCCTGACCACCCCCCGCCGCCCACCCCACCCCGGCCCATCCCTGTCCTCAGAAGTCTGCTCACTGACCTAACTGCTGAAACAAGCTTGCAGAGGAGGGCGAAGTGAAGACAAGAGCCTCAGCAACACCTGTCCCACCCCCCACCCACTTACTCAGCGAGCAGGAGGCTAAACATCCCCTCTACTGGTGTAGCTGCAGTTTAGCTCTCAACGCTGGGGGCCAAGGGATCTGGAAGACTCGGACATGTGAAATGTGAATCATAATGTGTTCCGCCTGTATAACCTCTTTACAAGCAATATTCTCACATGTCATCTCACATAAAACACTTACATATTTTATTCATTGCAATGTATGAAGTTTGAGATTAAGGATGCTATTCCCTCAAAATATCTTGAGACTGATTTGAAACAAATCCTATATTTACAGTCCATGTTAATAGTTTTCTGATGCAGGTTCATGAAACACAGACAGGACTTGGTGGCACAAACTAGAACCCTCTCTGAAGACATCTGTGTAAAGAGCTATGGGTAGTTCCTGCGTATGTGCAAGTCAGCAGTATCCCACTGAAATACTGGACTCCACTGGCTGGGTGTGAGGCCTCTCCCTGTAGCCTTGCTGAAGTCTCTACTGATTTTCCAGATAGCTCATGAATGGGAGAGAGCCTCAAGTTACAAGGACTTGGAAAGCCTCTTTATGGAAAACTGGGAAACTGGATTTAGAGAATTAACCAAGGGTTTAATTAATCTTCACAGTCGGCTTGTGACGCTTCAATATATTGATGTCTCAAGGATCTGTGAAGGGCACTGGTATGAGGTTAATACACTCCCCTTAATCCTTACTTCAAGGGGCCTGCTGCTGATTTTCTGCTCCCAGCAGCCCTGCGCTTCCCAGAGGTCATTTAGAAGTGTTTTATCAATGAAAGAACAAAAAGTTAATTCCTGCTGGGTCTCTGGAATTTCCAGATCCACACAGAAATATCATTATATATAAAACAAGGTTGGCAAGCTCCCACAACTCCTAGAAGCAACACCCATTTTGAAAGGTAAACTGGTTTGTTTCCAGCCCAAGGAGATAGTTCAGGCAGAGCTCTGCTAATCAGGCAAATAAGTAAACATACAAAATGTATAATAATACAAGCAATATAAAACATTTACTTTTATAGAGTGAATGTAAAATTTATCATTTAAAGCAAGACACTGGGGACTTGCCTGGTGCTCCAGTGGCTAAGACTCCTTGGTCCCTGTGCAGAGGGCCTGGGTTCGATCCCTTGTCAGAGAGCTGAGAGTTCACACGCCACAAGGAAGACCTGGCACAGCCAAGTAAATTTTAAAAGTAAATAAATAAAAATAAATATTAAAAATAAATAAAGGACGACACTAAAGATCAAGAGGGCCTGCTACTAACAATCACAGCAGGACAACACATATAAACCTGGAATTTCCTGGGCAAAAGAGGACATGTGGTCAACCCAACCATCGGGGAATATTTAAAACAGCTTTTCTCTGTTTCTCATAGTGTTTTTATTACATTAGAGCGTGGCAAGGATCTTCACTTTTTTTTTAAACTGAGAAGTGGATTTGTTCTCCTTCCCTGAAAAATAATCTTATATTCTAAGTCTCAACTAATCTGTTCTGAACTTCACTGTATAATCTACTTCTCTGAAACTGAGCTGTAGGTTTCCCACATATCTAAGTTTCTGTGAACCCTTCAGAAGATTATTTTAAAATACCTACAGTCCTTCCCATGATTTCAACATTTCTTCAAAGACTGTTAGTTTTATTTTGAACAACTTCGAAGTTTATTTTGGAAGTAAAGTGTCAGTTTTCCCCTAAAATTCTCCAGGTTTTGGTAGAGCAATGGACTTACCTTTGGGAAGAACTTTGAGTACCTGACTACATCAGCAGTTTACTGGCCAATATCAAATGATATAAACTAATTCTCCAGCCCCTACCCCATCAGTCACTTGCCTGCCTAATTTATATATTGACATAGATGTAGAAATACAAAGACCAAAATGTAGGTAAATTGGTAGACAGATAGACACATGTATTCTTTTGGGCCCAGGTCAGACAAACACACAGGGAATATCAGTTTGAATATTCTAGATTTTAAGAGGGCTCCTTTGGCTACATTTTCAAATTTTAATTCTATTTAACAGGGTGCTATGTATTTTTTCTCCTGCTGCACACATCTCTGTAAGCTTTCTCAAATTCTTTGGAATCAGGAAAAGTACCAAAAAACAATCACAGGGTTGTGGTGCAGGATGTGAAAGCTGGGGGTGGGGCGGGGGATTAATTAATGGCTAGTTAGGGATAAAAATTATATGGCATCTGCAAGGAATGAAGAGGATTCCTGCGCATGGATCCTCCAGTTTGGATTATGAGGTATTATATCTTTCTTTAATTTCGCTGCTCCAGGTCTTAGTTGCAGCCTTGAGGGTCCTTTGTTGTAACATGTGGGATCAAGTTCCCTGACCAGGGATCAAACCAGGCCCCCCTGCATTGGCAGCACGGAGTCATAGCCACTGGACCACCAGGGAAGTCCCAAGTTGTTTTTAATTTACCCATTTTCTCCCCTGTATTCAGTTTAGTTCAGTTCAGTTGCTCAGTTGTGTCCGACTCTTTGCGACCCCATGAATCACAGCACACCAGGCCTCCCTGTCCATCACCAACTCCCGGAGTTTACCCAAACTCATGTCCATTGAGTCGGTGATGCCATCCAGCCATCTCATCCTCTGTCGTCCCCTTCTTCTCCTGCCTGCAATCCTTCCCAGCATCAGAGTCTTTTCCAGTGACTCAGTTATTCACATCAAGTGGCCAAAGTATTGGAGTTTCAGCTTTAACATCAGTCCTTCCAATGAACACCCAGGACTGATCTCCTTTAGGATTGATTGGTTGGATCGCCTTGCAGTCCAAGGGAATCTCAAGAGTCTTCTCCAACACCACAGTTCGAAAGCATCAATTCTTCAATGCTCAGCATTCTTTACAGTCCAACTCTCACATCCATATATGACCACTGGAAAAACCATAGCCTTGACTAGACAGACCTTTGTTGGCAAAGTAATGTCTCTGCTTTTAAATATGCTATCTAGGTTGGTCATAACTTTACTTCCAAGGAGTAAGGGTCTTTTAATTTCATGGCTGCAATCACCATCTGCAGTGATTTTGAAGCACAGAAAAATAAAGTCTGACACTGTTTCCACTGTTTCCCCATCTATTTCCCATGAAGTGATGGGACCAGATGCCATGATCTTAGTTTTCTGAATGTTGAGCTTTAAGCCAACTTTTTCAATCTCCTCTCTCACTTTCATCAAGAGGCTTTTTAGTTCTTCTTCACTTTCTGCCATAAGGATGGTGTCATCTGCATATCTGAGGTTATTGATATTTCTCCCGGATATCTTGATTCCAGCTTGTGCTTCCTCCAGCCCAGCATTTCTCATGATGTACTCTGCATAGAAGTTAAATAAGCAGGATGACAATATACAGCCCTGACGTACTCCTTTTCCTATTTAGAACTAGTCTGTTGTCCCATGACCAGTTCTAACTGTTGCTTCCTGACCTGCATACAGGTCTCAAGAGGCAGGTCAGGTGGTCTGGTATTCCCATCTCTTTCACAATTTTCCACAGTTTGTTGTGATCCACACAGTCCAAGGCTTTGGCATAGTCAATAAAGCAGAAATAGATGTTTTTCTGGAACTCTCTTGCTTTTCGATGATCCAGCGGATGTTGGCAATTTGATCTCTGGTTCCTCTGCCTTTTCTAAAACCAGCTTGAACACCTGGAAGTTCACGGTTCACATATTCCTGAAGCCTGGCTTGGAGCATTTTGGGCATTACTTTACTAGCGTGTGAGATGAGTGCAATTGTGTGGTAGTTTGAGCATTTTTTGGCATTGCCTTTCTTTGAGATTGGAATGAAAACTGACCTTTTCCAGTCCTGTGGCCACTGATGAGTTTTCCAAATTTGCTAGCATATTGAGTGCAGCACTTTCACAGCATCATCTTTCAGGATTTGAAATAGCTCAACTGGAATTCCATCACTCCACTGGCTTTGTTCGTAGTGATGCTTCCTAAGGCCCACTTGAACTCACATTCCAGGATGTCTGGCTCTAGGTGAGTGATCACACCTTCGTGATTATCTGGGTCATGAAGATCTTTTTTGTACAGTTCTTCTGTGTATTCTTGCCACCTCTTCTTAATATCTTCTGCTTCTGTTAGGTCCCTACCATTTCTCTTCTGTACTATGCCCATCTTTGCATGAAATGTTCCCTTGGTATCTGTAGTTTTCTTGAAGAGATCTCTAGTCTTTCCCATTCTGTTGTTTTCCTCTGTTTCTTTGCATTGATCACTGAGGAAGGCTTTCTTATCTCTCCTTGCTGTTCTTTGGAACTCTGCATTCAAATGGAATATCTTTCCTTTTCTCCTTCGCTTTTCATGTCTCTTCTTTTCACAGCTATTTGTAAGGCCTCCTCAGACAGCCATTTTGCTTTTTTGCATTTCTTTTCCATGGGGATGGTCTTGATCCCTGTCTCCTGTACAATGTCATGAACCTCCATCCATAGTTCATCAGGCACTCTGTCTATCAGATCTAGTCCCTTAAATCTATTTGTTCCTTCCACTGTATAATCATAAGGGATTTGAGTTAGGTCATGCCTGAATGATCTAGTGGTTTTCCCTACTTTCTTCAATTTAAGTCTGAATTTGGCAATGAGGAGTTTATAATCTGAGCCACAGTCAGCTCCTGGTCTTGTTTTTGCTGACTGTATAGAGCTTCCCCTGTATTAGCATCCAGATATTAGTTGCCACTTTTGCAGTAGCTGATATAGTTGCTTAAAGTAAGGGCACTATTCTAAAGGATTTCCAAAATACCTGTTTTCCAATAAAATGATCAGCTATTTATGAATATTCTAGAATTTAATGTGTTGGCATTGGGAAGCTATTCTGGTTTATTTTGAGTGATAAAATATGCTTAGAAAGATTGAGCGATGAATAAAACAACATTTACCCAGTGCTTGCTCTGAACTGAGCACCAGGTAGTTCATATTGATTATATCACTGAATTTTCCAAGCAATATATGTAAAGTAGAAACTTTTATAATACCCATTTTCCAGGTGAAAAACCAAGATCTATTTGTATTGAAATAACTTGTGCAAGTTCATCTAACTATAAAAAGGTGGAGATGAGCCAAATGTCTGTAAGAAGTGCTAAAGGTTATCTGACCATCCACTCTACTATAAAGACTAGATTGACTAAAGTAAAACGCTGAAAGCAGGAAAAGGACGTAGCTGACTACTGCAGTAGTCCAGACACAAGAGGATGAAGCAAAGGGAAGGGGTTGGGAGGTCAGGAAGATGTTACAGAGGGAGAAACAATAGGATTGTGATGCTTTTGAGGGTTTGCCAAGCTGTTAAGAAGGCGCTAGATATGACTATCTTGATTAATAGTAATTCATCAACACTGATAAACTGGTCAACACTGGCAAAAGAATAGAGATTTTGTTGGGTGAGGGAAGAGCTCCTCTTTGGACATTTTGAATTAAAGGATATCTAGAATTAACAAATTTGATATATTGATATAGTTTGCAAAGCAAAACAAAATACTCAAATGAATGTTTGCTGATTTCTCTACAGTGTTCCACCTCCACTAAGAAAAAAATATTTGGTAGGACATACAGGATGTCTAACAGGAGCCATATAAGGGAAGCTCAGGAGAGAAGGGATATATATCTAGTTATGACTGATTCGTGTTGTTGTATGATAGAAACCAACAATTATCCTCCAATTAAAAAAGGACCATATAAAAGAAGTATTATAATTTTGTTGCAGAAATATCAGGCTCTTAAGAACTTAAATAACTTGTAAATAACAACCAAACCTTTCGTGTTTCTTTGATGATCAATAATAAGTTAGAATACTTCCCACCGGTGATGATTTTTCAGTCTCAGGGGAGCTCACAGTGTGAAGAGGGTGCAGGAAGGAATGAGCAAATGACAGGCTGATGAATGAGTGCTTGGCATGTACATTTAAGAAGGAAGAAATGCTTTCCAATTGGAATTTACTCTTCCTGCTTTTCCACTAAACCCTGTAGTTTGTTTTCTTTAAAATATTACTCAAAATTTAGCCTTAGTTTCGTAAAGCTTTCTAAATGGGAAATCATTTGCCTCAAACCCCTTTGCTGTTGTTCAGCAACCTTCATACACCTAAGTGTAAGCTCAAGATATTTCTGCTTAGAGCCTATATTGATGTTGGGCTTACTGTCCTTTAGGAAATACTGCTGTCCCAAAGGACTGGGCAGCAACTTTCAGTCTTGACTTTGTTCAGAAGTTCGTGCTAGGCCATACTTTGTGGTTCACTGGGCAAACATAACTTGGGCACTGACTGTATCTCTGCCTGTGTTTGCAGGCTCACCTCTTGCCTTTCGACTTTTAAAGCACTAGTCGGGGGAACAGGTTTCTTTCTGCTAACTGAATCTTGACAGATGAACTCCTCCTTGTTTGGACGTATTTTAATCCTTTCCAAATTAATTTACCTCGTTGATTGACTGGAGTTAAAATTCAACTGCAAAATGAGAGCGGATTGTTCTCTTCCTTGTGACAGATTCACGTCCGTTGAAGCACATCATCTTCAAGAAAAGATGACCAACACAGGAGGTGACTCTGAGGATTAACAAGGTTTGGCCATGTTTATGTAACTTTTTAAGCTCTTATTGGATAAGTGCTTTGGGGACCATAAAATGTTGATCTTAATCTGTGTATGCTTAGAACCAGAATTGCCTTCCATAAATTCAACTTTTTCTCCAAAGGCAGTGGGGATTAGTAAATCATGTTTCCAGAAAGTTCAACCTTCATTTGAGACCAGTTTAAATGATAGCTGGTGTGAATTCAGTTGTTCCTTAGAACAGAGGTCCTCAAACTTTAGGATGCCTCTAATCACCTGGAGGGCTGGCCCGGGGCCCCAGATCTTTGGATGCAGCAGGTCTGGGATGAGAACCAAGACCAGATATTTCTATCAAGTTCCCAGGCGAAATGGGTTCTCCTGGCACTTTGAGAACCACTGCCCTGGGAATTGTACACTCTGACCAGTGGGACTGAGAGCAAAAACATCCAAGGGAAGTTGTGTAAACTTCTCCAGAGAGGTTCAGATGCGGTCATTTTAAATTAGATCTGGTTTTTGTTTGTTTTCTTATCTTTTGTATATTGTTTTGGAAGGGAGCTATTAAGGGGGAAAAGGTGGCTTCTCATCCTCATGTCTAGATCTAGTATTATTTGACTGAATGTCTATCAATGCCTGCTTCTAAATCCAGCAGATCCCCTCACACCTTCTCCCTCCCCCCAGAATAGAACAAAAAAAAGCAAAAATCTAAACCGAATGTTGTCTCTTACCAGCACTTAAAAACTTAACAACAGCACCAAACAGAATCGCTCAGGTCAGTGGAGGGTGAAACCAGCATTTGGAAATGCTGTGAGAACACAAATAGTTTAAACTGTAGAAGAGGCCCGAGGAAATTACAGAGGGAAAATTTCCGTCCAAGGTTCCAGTTGCCAAGGAGTTTGTGTAGGTTGCTGGAGACCTCACCCCTCCGTGGCTCCTCTGTGACTCACTGTGTCCCTGGGAAGCCTCAGATTCAGCAACCAGAGAGAATTCAAACTCGGCCTTTGATCTCACTGGGATGAAATGCACCAGGGAACTTTGCTTCTAAACCATGGATGTTTCTGATCAAATAGCTGATACTCTGGTTCCTAGAAATCAGTCTGGTTCTGGCCCAGGTGCAGAGGTTGAGATCAGAGAAAGCTGTGTCATGGGCCCCCTTGCAGCAGCAAGAGAGAGCAGGGCAGGGTTAGAACACACTGGGACCCAGTGGAGATGTCTGGTTGATTTGGTACATCAATGTTACTCTTGTTATGTTCTTAGAATCCAGCTCCCAGATTCCCCTGTTTTGAAGTCAGATGGCCGCCTGCAGGTAGAAACTCTCAGCCATGAAATAGCTTTTCTTTCTGGATACCATCTTACTCTTTGCCATTATACATTTTGCCCTTGCTGGTCCAAATCCAATAGTAACCAGAGACAGATATGTTCATTTTCCTTTCCATAACAATGAGGAGAATACAACCTGATGCTGCAGTGCTTAATCAAATATTCCCTGGGTTTGGATCAGTGCCTCTGACACTTTAGTATGCATGTAAATTATCTGAGCATCTTGTAAAAGAAGTAGAATCTGATTCAGTAGGTCCAGGTTGGGGCCTGAGCTGCCTTTCCAACAAACTCCCAAGTGCTGACGCTGCTGTTCTGAGGAGCAAGCTTGAAGTAGCAAGGGGATTCTTTCTCAACTTGGGCTTCTCAATCCTATCACCCTGAGAGGGCCGGGTGTTTGCTCTTTTTTTTGAGACCAATACCTGGATGCCCAGAGATTTTGATTTGATTAGTCTGGAGGTGAGGGGCAAGTAGTTTTAAAGAACTTCCTAGGTGCTTTATTATGCGACCAGGATTGCAAAAACAAATTCATATGAATCTTTCTCGAACTATGGGTAGCAATCCTAAATGGGTCACAATCAGAAATAACATTAGAAATACTGTCTAATTATAACATGATCTACTATGTTCTGCTCAGTTCTAAAAATTTATGTTGCAACTGTTTAACCTTGCTGTTATAGTGTGAAAGACATTGATAACATGCAAATGAATGGGCATCATTGTGTGAAATTTGTATTTCATACTAATTTTACCTATCACAAATTATTTTCTAGTGTTTTTTAACCATTTAAGTATATAAAATCATTATTAGCCCATGATCCCTGTGTAGATTGTCTCCCCAGATTGACATATCCTCTTGGTTCTGACTCTCAACTTGATGCAATCTGTTGTAACCAATTGCCTGAAACATGGTCCCAGAATATCTCCTATTATGGTTGGCTACTTAATATTGTTTTGATTAAAAACACCTGCATTTAGATGAGCGTACTTTTGTGGTTGTAGTAATAATAATAATTGTTGTTGTTAAAACAAAATAGTATTTTGGACTTTAAAAGTCTATGTCAATGCCCTGTTACATATGGCAAAGTAGTGCTGGTGAAGAACTGAATCACTGGGTAGAAGACACGTGTGTTCCTACTTTGTATAGCATCATTTCACTCTGATAGTGAAATCCCAATGCCTTCCTTAATAAATTGGCAGTTTATCACTATAAGGAATAGATCTGAAAGGTGTGCTTTGCAAATGAACAATTGATGACAAATAATTACTCGATGCAAGTAAGTTCCTTAACAGAAGACATGATCCTTTCATACTGTTTACAGGGAACTTTTGTTCTTGAACAGAAAAGGAAGCAATTTCAATATAAGTCATGATTGAAACATCCCTCCCTTCTCTGTTACTTGGTATATTGTATATTTTGTAGTAATCTGTTATTGATCTTTATTTTAAGCCAGCCAAGGGACCAGAGATAAAAGTCCATTGGGTACTTTTTGGGGTGGGGAAGAGTGTTTCACTTATTTTGGCGATAATAATCAATAGTGAATGCCCACTGGTACTCAGCTCAACCCTTGAGGATACAGCAGATGTGGTCTGTGATTTTTAACATGTTTCCATGACTTCTGAATTCATAGAGCTTACCATCTATCTCATGGCAGAAGCAGCTCTTGGGCAGCTACAGATAAATCTGTAGTTATCAACCATGATAAAGCTAAATGTAAGAGCTGTGAAGAGAGTACATTAGGGAGAATCTTCCCAACCCATGTCTCCCGCATTGCAGGTGGATTCTTTACCATCTGAGCCACCAGGGAAACCCTTGGACAAGAAGAGCAGAGGTAGAAACAGAGCAAAGAGGATACATTCATGATGCATTTTAGAGATACAATAAGAAGATTGCTTATTGACAATTTGTAAGGAGTGGAGAGAGGAGAAATGAAAGGTGACTTCCAGATGTTGCTTGAACCATTCTATTCAGGGAACATGGGAGAAGACTTTGGTTTCCCGGGTTAGGTTAATCAATTTGAAAACTTATAATCTGAGGTGTCTATGAAATAGTCAAGTGGGACAGTGTATGTGCAAGCTATTGGCATGTACATCGTATTTAATTTAGGACACGACTGAGCGACTTCACTTTCACTTTTCACTTCCATGCATTGGAGAAGGAAATGGCAACCCACTCCAGTGTTCTTGCCTGGAGAATCCCAGGGACGGGAGAGCCTGGTGGGCTGCCATCTATGGGGTCGCACAGGGTCGGACACGACTGAAGCGACTTAGCAGCAGCAGCAGCATAAATGCTTAGTACCTAGCACATGCCAGGCACTATTCTAGTCACCGAGACTATAAAGAGAAGCAAAACAAAAACAAAGTTTCATGGATGAAGTCCTCTCAAGGCACAGTGCTTACATTAACCAGAATATACAGTTAGAGAGAATTAGAGCAAGAGGAGTGCCTCAAGGTGACAATTAAGAGGGGAAAGATGAAGATAGGAAAGAAGCCATTCAAAGATCCAGAAAAGTGGGCTCCAGACCAGGTAGTCAGCAATTGTGGATCCCCAAAGGAGAAGTGAGTCGATGTGTATCGTCACTTCAGTTCAGTCGCTCAGTCGTGTCCGACTCTTTGCGACCCCATGGACTGCAGCACGCCAGGCCTCCCTGTCCATCACCAACTCCCGGAGTTTGCTCAAACTCATGTCCATCAAGTCGGTGATGCCATCCAACCATCTTATCCAGTGGAGTGATGTTATCCAATTTATATTTTTCAAAAATTGATCTCTGAGAATAGATTATAGGGTCTGGTGAGGAACCGGGAGATTGATTAGGAAAGGGGTAGAGTCCTCCTACTCATGTATTATATTAGTGATTTGAGCTGAATTGTGTCCTGCCCGGAATCAGTATGTTGAAGCCCTAACCCCGAGTGTGATGGTATTTGGTGATGGTCCTTCGGGTGGTAATTAGGTGTGGGTGAGATCATGAGGGTGGGGCCCTTAGGAGAATTAGGAATGAGATGCCTCAGGAGAATAGACACCGGAGAGCTTGCTTTGTGTCTCTCCCTCTGCCCTGTGAAGACACAGCCAGAAGGCAACCATTCGCAAGGCAGGGCGAGGGCCCTCACGGGCAGCCCAGGTCATGCTGGCACTCTGACCTCACACTGCAGCCTCCAGAGCTGTGAGAAAATAAACTCCTGTTGTTTAAGCCAACCAGCCTATGGTATTTGTTATGGCAGCCTGAGTAGTCTGATAGGACTAACCAGGAAGGGGGAAATGATCTGGCTAGCGTGATTAGGTTTGGATGAGAGGGAGGGTCCAGGAATGTCCCCTTACCGAGTTTAGCTCATCAAGGTACTGTTCAGAGTTCTCATTTCCAACGTAAACAAAAGCAGTGGGTGTGCCTGGCATGGGAAAGAAATTACTATGGTTTGGAATAAGATCCAGCTCCCAAAGAATACGGACAAAAGAGAAGCGTCTCAGCGCTGGCAACCAGTTTTCCTTCTGCCCGTTCCCCTGTCAAAAAAAGGCCAAGCCATAAATATAAAGAGAGCAGTTCCACAGGTTGTAGGATTAGTCAGCTCTCCAGAGGAGACTCGGGACTCCATCTGGCACAATTTATTAGATCCCTGTGAATCACACAAGTCTATTGATGAGTGGTAGCCAATGAAACGCCATTGCAACAATGGAGATAATGTAATAGCCATGTCATAAAACGATTACTATCTTCATGGTTACCTTTGAATTGTTTCTCAATGCACTGAGCGCATGAAAGAGTTCTATTTCTACCCGCTAAATGGAATTCGGTGCTGGAGCTCCTCAGAGACACCTGCTCTGAATGAGAGGTAATATTGTGCAGATTATTCCCGCCTGGAGAGCGATTGCACAGACATATGCCAGCTGCCTGTCCCAGTGCCGGACCGTGTAACAGAGTGATTTAAATCCAACTGAAAATCAAATCAGTTAAAGTATTTAAATTTCCCAATGAAGCCAAATTGCAGGTAGGCTGACTTCTGTCTAATTTTGTGCCCCTACTTTGGGCAACAGGCTGTAATGAGGCTTCCATGAGGCATAAGTTCAGTCGCTCAGTCATGTCCAACTCTTTGCGACCCCATGGACTAAAGCACGCCAGGCCTCCCTGTCCATCACCAGCTCCCAGAGTTTACTCAAACTCATGTCCATTGAGTTGGTGATGCCATCCAGCCATCTCATCCTCTGTTGTCCCCTTCTCCTCCTGCCTTCAATCTTTCCCAGCATCAGGGTCTTTTCAGATGAGTCAGTTCTTCCCATCAGTTGACCAAAGTATTGAAGTTGCAGCTTCAGCAGCAGTCCTTGCAGTGAACACCCAGGACTGATCTCCTTTAGGATGGACTGGTTGGATCTCCTTGCAGTCCAAGGGACTCTCAAGAGTCTTCTCCAACACCACAGTTCAAAAGCATCAATTCTTCAACGTTCAGCTTTCTTTACAGTCCAACTCTCACATCCATACATGACTACAGGAAAAACCATATCTTTGACTAGACGGAACTTTGTTGGCAAAATAATGTCTCTCTGCTTTTTTTAATATGCTGTCTAGGTTGGTCATAGCTTTTCTTCCAAGGAGCAAGCATCTTTTAATTTCATGGCTGCAGTCACCATCTGCAGTGATTTTGGAGTGAGGCCTAGATATATTACTATTCTAGACTCTTCCTAGGGTAACAGTTTCACAGTAGTTCATTCTGTATCTGTTTTTCCTTCTGAGGAGCAGAGAGACCTGAAAAAGGATCTCATTTTTGGTCATATATTTGAATCTGTCCAGTTCTTTCTCAGTTCGGAGAAAGAATTCTCTGAGAAAAAATTCTTTCTCAATTCAGATTAATGAAGAAAAGTGTCCTACCCCTACAATTATGAAATGAATGACAACTGATTTCTAATCACTCTCCTAGGGCTGCATCAAACAACCCTTTGACCTCAAGAATGAGGGGCTGTCAAACCCGCAGCCTAGATTCATAGGCTAATTGGTCATGAGTTCAGGAGAGCCGAGAAGCCAATCCTGGCACCAAATCTAGGATTCTACCCCAGCCTTTGGTCTCTTAGTGCCATCTCCTTAGGAGCCCTAAAATGCAGCGCTCCAGATACAATTCACACAGTCATCACCCATGACTGTACCCCCACCCCGCTGTGTCTATCATTTCCTGTAGCTTTCATTTTTAATTTGAGTGTTTTTTTTTTATTGAAGTGTGGTTAATTTACAAAGGTGTGTTAGTTTCAGGTGCACGGCATGATGATTCAGCTGAATACAGGTATTCTTTTTCAGATGCTTCCCCTTCTAGGTTATTACAAAATACTAAGTATTGTCCTCTGTGCTATATAGTAGGTCCTTGTTGGTTATTTTGCATATAGTAGTATATAAATATTAATCCCAAACTTCTGATTTATCCCTCCTCCAACATTTCCCCTTTGGTAAGCATAAATTTGCTTTCTATGTGTGTGGGTCTATTTCTGTTTTTTAAATAAGTTCATTTTTATCTTTTGTTTAGATTCCACATATCAGTGATGTAATATGATATTTGTCTTTGTCCGGCTTATTTCACTTAGTATGATAATCCCTAGGTCCATTCCTGTTGCTACAAATGGCATTATTTCATTCTTTTTTACGGCTCAGTAATATTCTGTTGTGTACATATATACCACATCTTCTTTATCCAATCATCTATCAGCGGACATCTAGGTTGCCTACACTGTTGGTGGGAATATAAACTGGATCAGCCACTATACAGAATGGTATGGAGAGTCCTTATAAACTAAAAATGGAGCTAATATATGATCCAGCAAGCCCATGACTGGGTATATATCTGGAGAAAGCTGTAATTTGAAAAGATACACTCACCTCCGTGTTCACTGCAGTGTTCATTGCAGTCAACTAGTTCACTTGACTGTTTACAATAGTCAAAGCAAGGAAGCAATCTCCACAGTGATATCTTCTTTTGCTAAAGAAACCTATGGAGATGAAACTGATCTTTCCTAATGCTACTCAGTCTTAAAAGAACTACACTGAGAAAGCTGCTAAGATTTTTCTCAGTTTAGCTTAAAAAAAAATTGAGGTCTGGGCTAGAGACTATAGGGCTCAATAAATATGCACAGGCTTTCTGCATTTCCCAGGCTCCCTGACAGTATCTGGATCATGTGACTAGCTCACTGGTGTCAACATTTCACTCTGAAAGATAGAGACTGTTTGTTCAAATCTCACTTTCCTTTTATTTGCCCAGATAGCAACAATCCCTGTGGTGAACTTCAAAGGAAGTTTTCTTAAAGCTCACTTCACTTTGCTGGGTGACTTTTGCTGTTTACCTAATGAAATAGACATTATCTGTAGAAATGAGGTTATTTCATGTTGGTTAAGGGTATTATCCCACTGGTTTCTTAGAAGTCCAAGTTAGCTTATATTTGTATGGACCCTTTCCAGATATCTCACAATTGTCCAGTAAGGACATTTATTCTTCCTGTGGTGCAGACAGGGAAGCTCTGCCCATTTAGTGTAAGATAGCGCTAGGACTCCAACTTGACTTTTCTGACTCTTGATCCCTTGTCAGTTCTTGTTCTATGAAGCACTCAAAACTAGAATGAAACTATCTTATTTAAATAGAACAGTATTATGGACTCTGTGGGAGAGGGCGAGGGTGGGATGATATGGGAGAATGGCATGTAAGCATGTAAATTATCATATGTGAAACAAATTGCCAGTCCAGGTTCAATGCATGATGCAGGGTGCTTGGGACTGGTGCACCGGGATGACCCAGAGGGATGGGATGGGGAGGGAGGTGGAAGGAGGGTTCTGGAAGGGGAGAACATGTATATCCATGGTGGATTCATGTCAACATATGGCAAAACAAATACAATATTGTAAAATTTAAAAAAAAAAAATAGAAATGCTGAAATATGAAAAAAATAAAACTATCTTATTGTCTACGTCAGTAAAGCAGATAAGTAGCAGTAACTTATTAGAAGCATAGAGAAGTAGAAACAAAAAGGAATTTTTTTTTTATTGATTTGACTGAAATGACACAAAATTAGTGGCATTAAAATACAAAATATTTTATTTTCTTTAAATGATGGACTGGAGTAAAAAGTTCTTTGAAAAGCAGCTTAAAAGTAGGAATGAAGCAACATGTATCCATAGATCGTCTAAAATCTAATTGTTTTTGCCATGAGAAATGGCTTCTTTTCTCCACCGTTAATGCACAAGATAAAAAAGCAAATCAAGTGCACTCGGTTTGTACCACATACACCCATCCTTTGGGATTTGAGAGAATTAAAGAAAACCAAAACAATAAAACAGCAACAGCAAAAAAAATCACTGTGTTATTTGGCCTCTGAAACAATCCTTTCGACATTAGTTTCTCCTCACTAAACTCACTTAGCTTCAAACTTCTGATATAGCGTTTCTTTTCAGATGAGACAGGTATATCCGGTAAATCAATGTTTAGTGCGTATATTGAGTTCACGGCTCTCTCTTTGGTGACGTCTCCTCTCAGTTTTATGCCAGTGGTCCCACTGGCTCTGAAGATTACAGAATGGTTAATGCAGAAGGGACTTTCTCTGTGGAATCCTTCATGAGAGATGGTTTCATCTCATAGCCAAAGTGCTGGAAGCTACCAAAATGATTCTGAGCAATGGAAAGAGAGGCCTCACATTATCTCATGGCTCATTTAAGAGTGTGCCCCTTATCGCCAGACGTTTCCATCTTCAGTGTCGTTGTCTTTGTGGCAACCATCCCTCATTCATATAGAGATGTTTTCAAATGTTTCTTCTTCCTAAGACAATCTTTCCTCTATTATACATTTCTTCCAATCTGCAGGAATTTTGCAAAATTTCCAGATAGAATAGTGACATTTCACGCTTCCACATGTTTATTTCCCTCTCAGTCACCGTAATCTGGCTTTCTTCCATTCTACTACACTTTCCCCCAAAAGGTCTCCAAGGGTTTTTGTCTTACTAAGTATGGAAGCTTCTGGTCCTTCTTGCTGTAGCATTTCAAGTGCTTGCCATGACTGCACTGCTTGGCACTTGAAGGCTTGCTTCAGAGTTGCCTTCCTCTTCCTACCTTAGCTTCTCCTTTTGTTTAGTTGGGTACTGAAATGTAAGTGGCTCCTAAACCTCCACACTTGGCCCTCCTTTCCTTCAGATCATGCTGGACAATTTCCCTTGCTTTATTTCATTCTTAAGTGAGAAAAAATAATCTGCATTTAAACAACTGGAGACGACACTGCAGGTGGTCTGTTCTAGATCTTATCCTTTGCCATTTGATGCCAGTACCCTCACACATATCAAGCAAATTATTTGATCTATATTACTGTTGTCATAAATATGGTGGTTGTAAAATCTACCATCCTGTTTGGTTTGGGGTGCCATGTATTAATTAGGGAACTGCTAGCTATTGTAGAAATATTGTAGCAAGGAGGTCAAACCAGTCAATCCTAAGGAAACCAATCCTAAATGTTCATTGGAAGGACTGATGCTGAAGCTGAAGCTCCAGTACTTTGGCCACCTGATGCAAAGACCTGACTTGTTGGAAAAGACCCTGATGCTGGGAAAGATTGAGGGCAGGAGGAGAAGGAGGTGACAGAGGATGAGATGGTTGGTTGGCATCACTGACTCAATGGACGTGAGTTTGAGCAAACTCCAAGAGATAGTGAAGGACAGAGAAGCCTGGCATGCTGCAGTCCATGGAGTCACAAAGAGTTGGACACAACTTAGTGACTGAACACCAAAAAGCTGTTGTAGGAGATAAACACCTATATCTAAGTAGTGTAATGCAATAGACATTTATTTCTTGCCCATAAAAAGTCCAAAACTGATGTTGCTAATTGTCAAGCGTGGCTCTTCTCCAAGCAGAAGTCGGGGTCTCAAGTTCTATCTTGTGGCTCAGCTAGTTTCAATACATGTTTACTTTGACAAAGGGGAAGGAAGTGTTATGGGTCAGGCTGGCTAGTGTCACACATGACTGGTGCCCACAAGCCACTGGGCTCCGGCACACGGCCACACCTAATTAGAAGGGCTGGGAAAAGTGGCCTAGCTGGGCACCCAGGAAGAAATGACTTGGGTAATAGTCATCCAGGCTCTGCTTGAGTTAGACACTGCTTTTCATGTCTATTGTCAGTGCCTGGCATAAACCTGACAGTAGAAGTTGGATGAGTGAATGGAAGGTAATAGAGCTTCCAGTTCTCAGCCCTGAGCTCGCTAGTACAATAATCCATAAGTAGAAGCTCATGGACAGTCTAGAAAGATTCAGAGAAGAACCAAGAGAGATTACTAAAGTAATCAGAAAATAGATATCTGTGAAACAAGGAAGAGTTCTAGACTATTCTTCATGGAAAAAAATAGACCAGGAAAAAAATTCATCATGTTCCTAAAAGTTATCAAAGTCTAATAACAGTAGTTCACATATTATAATTAATCATTCCACCACTAAGCTTTGTTTGTTGGTTGTTGAAGGGTTTTGGGAGATATAACTAGGATTTCTAATAAGAAGTAATACCATTGGTAATTTTTTTTTTTAATGTGCAGGTTATGTAAGATTTGATAAAAGGAAGATCATGATGTATAAATCTTAGGTATATATCATGACCTTCATGACCTGTGGATTTTTGGAAATGTCAGGCAGGGACATACTCATCTTTATTTTTTTAATTGTAGAAAAAAATAACCTTTCAGATGAAACAATGAAATCTGCAATAGGAATTCACTCTTTTGTTGTTGTATAATGATTATTTTTTCTCCTTGCTTCTACTGTCTGCAGTAAATAGCAAAAAAGTTAGGCGTATGAACTAGGGTAGAATTGCTGTATGATTTTCTTCTCACTAGCAGTTCTCTCTCTGGCATGAGAGATCGGGGGGAAAATAGGAGAGTGCTGATACTTTGGTTGATTTAAAGTTTGGAGGATTAGATCTTAGTCCCAGAAGATGTCTTTTTTAAGATCATGGTCAGGGTGTTAACCATCTGAATGACAATTAAACATACAAGACAAAGACATCAAACTAATTAAGGAATTTTTTTTTTAATTTCTGGTGTATATAACCTCTTCGGAGTTTCCCTCGTGGCTCAATGGTAAAGAATCCACCTGCCAATGCAAGAGACCTGGCTTAGATCTCTGGGTTGGGAAGATCCCCTGGAGAAGGAAATGGCAACTTATTCCAATCTTCTTACCTGGGAAATCCCATGGACAGAGGAGCCTGGTGGGCTACAGTCCATGGGGCTGCAAGGGTCGGGCACAACTTAGCGACTGAACAACAACCTCTTTAAGCATAGAGCCCGGTAATACTGCTTTAGTTTACGTCACGACTAAAATGTATGTGAATAGGCTCTATAACTGGAAGTACCATAATATGACTGGGAAATAATTGGGATAGAAATCAGGACATCTGAGTTGTTCTCCCAGATCTGGAACAAACAACGTGATCAGTGGGCCCCAGGCTGAACGGTTTCTCCCCTGTGGACAGAAACCCCATAAAAGTAGGATGATAGAGGAGGCTGGGCCCTGCCCAGATAAGAGATAAAAGATCACATATTCCTCATTCTTGAGATCAAGGAGACCTTCCTGACTACACATGCACAGAAAGGCTCCTTGAAGGTCTAAAGAGAGGGGCTGTCACCTTATAGTAAGGGATGTCAGCCTACTGAGAGACAGCCCTCTTTGCTAGAATCCATCTTGGCTAAGAGATAAGGATGCACGCGTGGGGGGTACCCTGAGAAATATCAGATATGGACTCAGAGCCGGGCTAAGCAAGATGATTGGCTAAAGGAAACACAGAAGAAATGCCCCCATAAAAATGGTTCAAACTACCGTGAGGACATGACTCTCTGGGCCCATCTGTGTGTCTACCCACATGCACTGTTTTCCTCCTAATAAACACTACACTTGCTTCACTGCTTTCCGTATCTATGTGGAAATTCATTTCCACACAGCTGACCATCCAGGGCCTTGTCACTGGCCACTGGTCCCTGGTGGTCTTGTGGCTAGGATTCAGCTCTCTCAATGCCGCAGCCAGATCTCCGTCTCTGGCCGGGAACTGAAACCCTGCTTCAAGCTGCTGCAGGCCAAGGGCACCTGAGATGAACCCAAATAAGTGTAAATTGAATTCATCTAAAAGTAGAATGGATAAAAGTCCTATGTATTTGAACACTAGGCAACATAGGGCTTTTTAAAATAGAAGCACTAGAACATAATGGTTAAAATAGGGGCTTTGGAATCAAATATAATAAACTGAGTTTGCTTCCTGACTCTCACATATACTAAATGTGTGACATTGGGAAGTTGCTTGATCTCTCCAAGCTTCAGGAAATGGGAATAATGAATGTGTAATAAAATGAGCCTGGCTTCCCTGATGGCTCAGTGGTAAAAGAATCCACCTGCCAATGCAGGAGATGTGGGTTCGATCCCTGGGTCGGGAAGACCCCCTGGAGAAGGATGTGGCAACCCACTCCAGAATTCTTGCCTGGAAAATTTCATGGACAGAGGAGCCTGTGGGCTACAGTCCAGGGGGTCACACAGAGTCGGACACAACTGAGCAACTCAACGACGATGAAATAACCCACTGTGTTGCCAACAGTTGGTTTGAGACTAAAGTTAGATGATGGATATAAAGTTTTAAATTCAGGGCCTGGATCTTTGTTGACCATCTTATTCACTTAAGATCATATGTATTAAAAAATTCTGTACTAATCTGACTGCTGGTGCTGATTTGTGGGCAAATGATTTAGCATGAAACAATCCCCAAGAATGCTGAATAGCAAATAGTCTCATATGACAGAGGTTACTTGATTCTGCTTTCATAAGGAAAAAACAATTACAATGAGAACATGGGTTATTTATATGCTGAAGAATGTCATTTACATTATGATTGTTAAACACTGAGAATGGCTTATTTCATTCCAAAACTAACTTTTCAGGCATTCGGCTTTTGCTCCTATAGGAGTCTTTCTCCCATTGTCTATAGTTTTAAAGATTTCAAATCTTCTATCTGAATTGATAGAATAAGAGGACTAGAGGCAAGGGAACTCCTTAGTAAAGTAGCTGTGCTAGACTGCAAAGCTAGTCTCACACACACAGAATTTGCTTATAGTGCAAAAATGCATATTTCTGTTACAGCCAGAAATTAAATTTCTGTTACAACACTTGCTTAAGGTGAAAGTAAAATCAGTTGTATCAACCACTAGCCAGACAGAAACCTAAATAATTAATTTTACTCATATATTTCAACTGATATTCGCTCATAATTTTAAATAAGAGTTTAAAATAATAGGTCCCTGATGTGTGAAATAGATAGCTAGTGGTAAGCAGCTGTATAGCACAGGGGCTCAACTCAGTGCTCTGTGATGCCCTGGAGGGATGGGGAGGGCTGAGAGAGAGGCTCAAGGAGGAGGGGATATATGTATACATATGGCTAATTCACTTGTCTGTACAGAAGAAGCTAAGACAATACTGTAAAGCAATTATACCCCAATAATAAAATAGGTCCCTGGCAACAATTAGAAGTATGTGGAGTATATTGCTTTAAATATTTCTTTCAAATTACAGAAGAGTGATAACATTTTTTCAGCAAGTGTGGGGTAAAACTTCTTTATATAGGCATTATGTGGTTTTTGTTGTTCAATCGCTGAGTCGTGTGCTGCTCTTTGCAACCCCATGGATTGAAGCACGCCGGGGTTTTGTATAGTCATTATAAGAAAGGCTAAAAGAAAACTTGTAACAGGCTAATATTACTCTTAAAATGTTTAGAGGGTGGAATATAAGGAATGAAGTGGAGAGAAATTAGTATCAACTCTACTCTTAAATACATATAGATCATTCACTTAACAAAGTTTTAATCACCTATGGAAGATACCATGCTTGGTTTAAGTCATATTATAGAGAACAAGATAGAAACAGTCCCTCCTGTCATGGAGTTTAAGTTAAAGCAGGAGAGACATATGAAACAATGAAATCCTTAATCATTTGTTTGATCAGAAGCATGACATGCTGGGAAAGAGTACGGAAAACTGATAGAATAAAATCAGAGAGACTCTCTTGGTTTAGGAGGGTCAGAGAAAGGCTTTAAATGAAGTGAAGGTTCACTGAGCAGAACTCTGAGGCATGAGCTGGAATTAACCAATAAAGGTGAGGCAGGAGAGTACAGAGTGGAGTGTTTCAAGCAGAAAAATCTCTTTGCTCAGAGACCCAGAGAAAACCAGTATAACTGGAATCTGCTATGCTAGAGGGGGTAGGCAGCATCTATGAGAAGAGTTTGGTCTTTATTCTAATAGCTCTGGCAGATCATGGAAAGGATTTAAACAGAGAAGTGAATTGATTGTGTTTGTGTTTTGAAAATTAAATTTTAAAATTTTAGCTCATTCTGGCTGCAATTAGGAGAATGGTTTGGAGGAAACAAGAGTTGTTGAAGGAGATGGACCTTTTAGAGTGGTCCAGAGTGAAAGGTGGTTGGTGGCTTGAAAGAGGCACACAGGGGAAGTAGAGATCAGTGAATGGGTTCACAAGTTCTTTTTGAACCCTGGAGATTTCTCTTATTTTCCTGTGAAGTCAACTGTGCATTTTAAAGGATATTTGTTATATTTTAACTCAGTACCTCAATAGTAATTCAAGACCACTTAGACCACAAATCCACTAAAAGCTCTTCTTCTATCCAATTAGCTAATAAATGTTTTTTTAAGAAAATTTAAAATACATAATACAGGTTATGTGTGCTACTATACCAAGAGTTATGAAAATGTTACTCAAATGACATTTAAGAAATACCCCTCTAGAAAATCAACAGTGATGGTAGTTGTATTCATCTGCTGACACTGCCATGACAAAAGACTACAAACTGAGTGGCTTAAACAAGCAAACAAATTGTCTCGGTTCTGGAGTTTAGAAGTGTGAGATTAAGATGTTGGCAGTATTGGTTCTGTTACCAAAGTGGTCAAGTGGACCCATGCCAGGGTCCTAGACTGGGCCAAAATACCCTTTCTTGACCAGGGAGTTTCTCTCTTTCAACCAGATTCGCACAGCCAGTAACGAAACTGATGCTAACACTAGAAAAGCACAAGCTTTATTCAATAACCAAGAATCGGGATCCCAGCTCACTGCAAATCAGCTTCTCAACCCAGTTCAGGTGGAGATACCAAATACCTAGGAGGGTTGAAGTGAAAGAGAGAATTGGAAAGAGTGGGAGAAATATTCATGACAACAGGGATGTGGTGTGGACCTGGAACTGATGCAGCTCTACTTTTCAGTCCTTGTCTGAGCTTTTCCAGTTGTCATGGCAACCATCAACTGTCAAGGCATTGGTGGGTGTGTCATTCAGCGTACTAATGTAGTACAATGAGCATATAATGAGGCTCATGTTCTTCTGGAAGTCAAATCTTCCTCCATCTTGGGCCTAGTTGGTTCTGACCATTTCTTATTTTTCTCTCTTTGCAGCTTCCTCTTGAAACTAAGATAAGAGTAATTGGTCTTTATTCAGGAGGGCCAGGAGTCTGATTCTGGGGCAATAGTCTAGTTGCAGTTCTTTCTGACAGCTGGGAGAGAATCTCTTCCATGCCTCTTCTCTAGTTCTGGAGATCTGCTGGCATTCTTGGGCATTCTTTGGGCTCTGCAATATCTCCCTGATCTCTGCCTGCATCTTAGCACACATTCTCCCTGTGTGCCTTTGTCCAGATGCCCCCTTTTAATGGGGACACCAGTCATATTGGATTAGGACACACCCTACTGCAATATCACCTCATCTTAACTAATTACATCTGCAAACAATGACCGATTTCCTAACAAAGCCACACTCTGAGATACTAGGAGTTAGGACTTCAGCCTATGAGTTTTTGAAGGACATAGTCCAACCAATACCAGTAGTATGTGTGAAGTTCAGATGGCTTAGCCTCCCAATTTATCTTTACTTTGACGTAACACTTAAAAAGAATCTCCTAATCTGGATTAGACTCTTTTCTGTTAAAGAACAAATTCAGATTCCCAAAGACCTTACTAACTGAAGAGGGATGATGAGATAGGAAACGAACCTGATTCCACGTGCACCACAGCAATATTAAGAATTACAGCAACAACATTAAGAATTAACCTTCCCAAATCACATTATTCCTTTGAAACAGAACTAATCAAATGTCTAAATATCCATTGCAAGCCTGATACAAATTTCAAACTGGTCAAAGAGGCGTAAAACAGACTGAAGACCTGATATAAAGCAATCTTTTTTTGAATGTAGTACCATGAATCATTTCTGACGATGGATGAGTAGCTTGTATTAATTCAAGTATTTCAGAAGAAAATGTCTAGTCAGTGTAGGAAAATATGAGTTTAGCCCTTATTCAAATTTTACAATTTTGAATTATCACAGAAAATTTGTGTTATTTTAATATTCATGGATCTTAAAAGTATAAATAAAATAATTCTATGGCCAAAAAAAAAAAAAAGTTTTTTTTTTACCTTCCCAACAATTGATACTGAGCTCTTAGAAGAGACATATTGTAAACCAAAGTAGGATACCTTGCTTTGACTGGAAAGTCAATGTCACTGGTTTTTAATGAACACATTCTATTCCCCTAAAGTTCCATCTAAATGAAAGTACATGAGGGATCTTTTCAACAAACACATATACAAAGTGATGTCTAGCAATTCAAATGGCAGCTTCAGTAACAATCTGATTTCCTACTACGTTCTCTGGACAAACACAAAGTGGAGTAAAAGACATATTTTTCTCTTCTTCAGTAGAGTTTTTCTTAAAGACCTTATAGAATTGTAGAATTAATGAGCTTGAAGCAATCGCGGAGATAATCTGGTCTGGGGAATTTCCAGGGATTCTCAGCAAACCCCTCAAAGTTCATGGGCATTCCAAGGGTGGAGGCAGCTGGGGGGTGGGGTATGGGTAGAGTGATGGGGCTTTAGGTAGGGAGTCAGGAGACAGTGATTCTAGCCTTGTCCACTCTACCCCATCCCAACTGGACCTGGGGTGGTCTACTTTCATCATCTTCATAAAGTACCTATTGTGGCTTTGTTTGAACAAAGGATTTCACACTTTATAAAATGCGAAAACTGAGACCCAGAGAAGCTGTGACTTATTCTGACTCCTCTAACCAGTGAGCAGCAGAACTGGGATAGAATCGAAGTTGTCTTGTCAGCTCACATTAAGCTACATTTCTCCCCTTCTCACACAAAAGCAGGGAGGGAGACCTGCCAAAGGCCCTTTTAAGGCAAATACGTTGTCTGCCTTGATCAGGTGAGTTTACAACTCAGCCTAAAGGTTCATAAAAATAACCCAAGCCAACACTGGGGCATTTTTAGTTCATCCCTCCCTCTCAGCACAGTGAGGATTTTTTATGATATAAAATCATAAATCTTATGTATGACCTATTATATTTCAAGTTAATAACAAATTTAGACCTTTATTCTTCACCTACTATTCTTTTTCTCTCAGTTCTATGAAGATTGTCTAATTTTTAAGGCCAGTTAGTGTGGCTGAAGCTGACTGAGCCATAGAAGTATTTCATCAAGTAAAACATCACAGAAGTTTGAATTTCCAAGACAGTAATAAGCATTTTTATTTGCTGCATGTAAATACTGTAAAGCCAGCCTGAAGCTGCTTCATAAGTTCAGTGTACTTAACAAAGGGGTTATTTTAAGTAAATACACTCCACATATTATATTTTAGTATAAGTAGTTGCATTCTTATTTGTGCCCAAGTCGTCCTAGGAATGTCCCTCTGTTCTTTTCCTTTGCATCCTGGCTGTTTATTTCTACTCAGGGCAGAAATGGTCAAGACTTGGAGAAGAACAGAAGTGGTCAGAGGAAAGAAGGTCCTCTTTCTCTTTGAAAGGGAGAAGAGAAGGACGTTAAGAGTAGAAAAGAAAGCGCCTCAGAAGCATCAAGGAGTTGGAGAAAGAGGAAAGGAGAAAAGCAGAAGGGACAGAGGAGGCAGCAGAGAGAAAAAGATACATCTCATTGTGGCTTCTCTTCTCTCAAATTCTTGGTTGTCCTGTCATCAGGAGTACACTTAAATTAGCTCAAGTGAAAAAGAGGCATTGATTAGAAGGACAGAAAAGACATTTCATAGAAAACATAGACCACGGGGAGGGATTGGCATCTAATTAACGGCGCCAAGTTGACAGGCTCCAGGGAAAACTCTCCTTCTGCTTGTATTTTGGCTCTTTCTCTCTATCTCGTCTACTTTTTTCTCCTCTCCCTCCCCACCATAACGTATGGTTCCCCATCTCTTCTCTTTCTCTGTGTGTGTTTCTCGTTCTTCTATGTGTGCTGGCTCACTGCTGGCCCATTCCCTTGACATGACTGACTCCCTGTAGCCGCTGGAAATCTCTTCATTGCAAGTAACCAGCAGGGGTTAACTGGTACAACTGTCCCCATTTGCAGACTCTCAAGTATCTGCTTTACCTACCTTAGATCAAGTGTCTACCCATGGTTCCATCAGTTTTCCCTTAATTGCCAAAATAACTACTCATGTTGGATGTGATAGCAGAGAAAGCAGTCAACCTAATTTATTTCTCCACTCCTATGCAATCTTGTCCTGGGCTCTCAGCCAGTGTCCTCAGTGTCCTGCCCTTATCAAAGGAGTCTTCAACCTCTTATAATAGTGTTTCTCATACTTGTATCAGATTATTCAGATCACTTGCATCAAAGTGTGTTTATTAAAAAAAAAAAAATGCAGATAGTCAGGTCCTTACCTATTCCAGATACCCTCTGTGCTAAATACACTTTGGGAACTGGCATGAAAAACTCACTGTTAATAATATTCTTTCTACTGGAAAGCATGCTCTGAGTTTCAAGTAACCTATAGACAAAATTTTTATTGAACTGTTCAGTCTCTAAGTTGTGTCCGACTTTCTGCGACCCCACGGACTGCAGTCCTCCTAGCTTCCCTGTCCTTCACTATCTCCCAGGATTTGCTCAAAATCATAGACATTGAGTTGGTGATGCCTTCCAACCATCCAATCCTCTGTCGTCCCCTTCTCCTCCTGCCTTCAGTCTTTCCCAGCATCAGTGTCTTTCCAGTGAGTCAACTCTTCACATCAGGTGGCCAAAGTATTGGAGCTGGAGCTTCAGCATCATTTCTTCCAATGAATATTCAGGGCAATTAGCTTCTAGAAAAAATATATTCCACATAATAAATTTAAAACACTAGTGATACGCTGGTCAGAATGGCTGCTATCAAAAAGTCTACAAACAATAAATGCTGGAGAGGGTGCGGAGAAAAGGGAACCCTCTTACACTGTTGGTGGGAATGCAAACTAGTACAGCCATTATGGAGAACAGTGTGGAGATTCCTTAAAAAACTGGAAATAGAACTGCCACACAACCCAGCAATCCCACTGCTGGGCATACACACCAAGGAAACCAGAATTGAAAGAGACACGTGTACCCCAATGTTCATCGCAGCACTGTTTAGAATAGCCAGGACATGGAAGCAACCTAGATGTCCATCAGCAGACGAATGGATAAGGAAGCTGTGGTACATATACACAATGGAATATTACTCAGCTATTAAAAAGAATTTGCATTTGAATGCATTTGAATCAGTTCTAATGAGGTGGATGAAACTGGAGCCTATTATACAGAGGGAAGTAAGTCAGAAAGAAAAAAACCAATACAGTATATTAATGCATATATATGGAATTTAGAAAGATGGTAACGATGACCCTATATGCGAGACAGCAAAAGAGACGCAGATACAAAGAACAGACTTTTGGACTCTGTGGGAGAGGGCGAGGATGGGATGATTGACAGAATAGCATTGAAACATGTATATTTTCATATGTGAAATAGATCGCCAGTCCAGGTTCGATGCGTGAGACAGGGTGCTCAGGGCTGGTACGCTGGGATGACCCTGAGGGATGGGATGGGGAGGGAGGTGGGAGGGGGGTTCAGCATGTGGGAACACATGTACACCCATGGCTGATTCATGTGAATGTATGGCAAAAACCACCACAATATTGTAAAGTAATTAGCCTCCAATTAAAAAAAAAAACACTAGTGATAAAAAGTATACAATATTTTAAAAGTAAAATCCTTTAATACTTTAAATATTAAAACTTAATATTTTAGATGCTATCATGCAAAAATTAATACAGAGAATTTTCTTCTTTACCATTCTGTTCACTTCATGCATCTACAATCAGTATAAATCTATAAGGAACCTAGGAAATGCACACTGGTTTAACCACTTTCCTGCCTCTTCCCCATCCATCTTTATGACTCTCAATTTTGAGTTTATTATCTCTTCTAGACATTAGATAATCTAGATATTTTTAACATTCCTGTCTCATTACAACTATGCACCAGATATTATCATCAAAAGCCACTGTTCCCCTGTGAATGTCATCCACAGCAGAACTCAGGCTAACCCTCCTTACCAGCAGATTGATCATTAATACCCATTCTTCCCTGACAAGATCCTCTCCCTCAAGATTCTTCTGAGTTTGTGCTTCTCAAATTTGAATATATATTACCCTGGGGATACACAATTTCAGATCAGAAGCCACAGGTTAATGGTGCTGTTTCTTACTGGAACATTTAACTAAAGATTTAATAACTTATCTGGGAAGCAACCTTCATGTTATTTTTTTCTTTAACATAGATGGGCTACTCTTTGCGACCCCATGGACTACAGAGTCCATGGAATTCTCTAGGCCAGAATATTGGAGTGGGTAGCCTTTCCCTTCTCCAGGGGATCTTCCCAACCCAGGGATTGAACCCAGGTTAAAGACAAGGATACACATTTCACATTAAACTTTAAGAAAAAAGGTGAGCCTTAAAAAAAATGTGAGCTATGTTTTCCAAGTTCCCAACCTCAGGCACATTATTAATTTGATAATATGTTATGGATTTAGCTGATCTTCATGAAACATGCATTCAACAGCTATGAAAATAACAGCTTAAGTAGTGAGAAAGTGTTAAAAAGCAGATCAGGTCTAGCTGTCATCTCCCTTCTCTAATTCTATCTGAGCCCCAAGGGTCTCTGGTTTTCAAGGGGCTAGGAGGGACCCAGAAGGAAGCAATTTCATTTTCAAGCAAGTGTATCTTTCAGCCGATCTTCAACAGAGTAAATATCCTCTGAAGCTGGTTTCATAATAGGTTCCTCTTATGAAGATTGGCTCTAACCAGTTCTTGGGAAATGTGCTTACAGACAGGGATTGCCCAACTGATCTCAGTAGGCAAGAAAGAACACAGGGCAGCAGAGGTCATGCCAATGAATGCACACCCTACACACATCTTTATGGACAAACTAATCCACCCAGCAATGCCATGTACTTACCTATTATTAGGATTTAGACAATACCCTCTAAACGAGTTCAAGGTAGTCTTCATAAAAATGTAGAAGTAAATAATGTTGTTCATTCTTTTCCTGATAGCAGAGTGAAAATTACCCCCATGGGGTAATCTGTACCACCATACAGATAGCTAGAGTATACAGCTGCCCACACAGTCTTTGAGAGGAGCCATAAGGTCTGACCTGTTGGAAAATAGTTTCCCCTTGGATTTCTCAGGATATAGCCTTCTTCATATTCCTGGCCTCCATCACCACCATTAATCACCAATGAATTAGACTCTAAGTATAAGTGTTATCTCCATGAGGTCACTGTGAAAATGTATAATTAAATGAGCTGGTGTTGGTTTTTTTCCCATTTATACAATAAAATACATTACTCACTGACATGGGTTAATTTACCTGCATTAATTGTCAGCTTGGAAAACAAATATTAGAATTCTGATGACATATGATATAAAATGGTAAGTTTCTAATGAAGGTTGAGGCATGAGTTTCATGGGCTATCCATGCATTAGAACTCTGGTTGGAGCCCAGCAGAGGGCACCCCAGGAAACCAGCAGGAGGAGCCTAGACACATGGTAGTGGAGACAGATTCACTAAACCTAACCATTTCCTCCGTTTTAATTTTTGCTAAACCAGCCCTGACCACTACAGAACAAACTGGTTGAATGGTAGTGAGAAGAGTGATCAGGAGGCAGACAATTACTTCTGAATTCTGTAAAACGCTAAAGTGAAAGTGTTAGTCCTTCAGTCGTGTCCAACTCTTTGGGACCCCAAGGACTGTAGCCCACCAGGCTCCAGTCCATAGAATTCTCCAGGTAAGAATTCTGGAGGGGTTTGCCGTTTCCTTCTCCAGGGGATCTTCTCAACCCAGGGATTGAACCCAGGTCTCCTGCATTGCAACCAATTTCTTTACTGTCTGAGCCACCAGGGAAGCCCTGGTAAAATGCTTTAAGATAACAACAGCAGTCATGATCATGGTTTTCACCATCACTCCTGTGAGCCGTATATCACTTCTCTGCTGCTTCTGGTAGAATCAGTCAGTTTCATTCCTCTGGTAGGTGATATAAAGTTGCAGGCAGCCACAGGAAACACAAAGAAATACAGTTAGGAAGGCACAGAAGGGAGTCAGGACTGATAAGCATAGTCAAGGGAAGAGTCAAAGGGTAGCCTGGATAACATTCTCACTGAATGCTCCACAATGCACACTGCTGGAAAGGCCATCAAATTCCTTTTCTCTTTGAGACCTGTTTGCACACATACCTGTACAGTCTTTATAGAAATTGACAGATGAAGCCAGATTGGTTTTTACAGAGCCAAAGGATACCTCGTCCACACAGCACACTAAATGGTTTCCAAGGAAAAGTATGGAGTTCACTTTAGATTCACAAAGATGATCCTGAAATAGAACTGAGCGTATGCTTGAACATGCACTTTGAAAAATTATCAAAACTTATCAAAGTTAATTTAAATCATCCCAATTGTGTAGGCAAAGCATGAGAATCCAACATAACACAGCCAATAACCATTGTCCTTGCCATTCTCCTTCCCCAAAAAATTAAAATAATTTTTAAACAATGATCCTATTTTGTGATATAAGCAAATGTAAAAGCGTTGATGAGTTGTTGAGTAAAAGTCTTTGATGAGAAAAGAGGACATAGGGGTGATGAAGGCCAACACGTGTCCCTGTCACTGTACTTACTACACCTTCTGTTGTCCATCTTCCGCCACTATTCTGTAAATTGTGAGCACAGAGCCAAAGTGATTTGATTTGATAAATGCTCTGCAAATATAGGGATGACAGCCCAACTAGAGGTACTAAGAAGTCATCTAGTCAGACTGGTAGATCTTGACTCCCAATACGTGTGTACTTAGAGGTAACAGATGTCAGTGACATCCAGAAAGAAGTTCTGGAATATGCCAGTGGTTGAGCAACGGGAGCCCAGAAATAATAAATCTAGAAGGGGCAGCACACAAATGTACAAGTGCAAGAAAAAATAAGATCAGGATAATCTGTCAGCAGGTAGCAAACTCCCAACATCAAGCTGATGTCCAGGAGAGATAGTCATTGAGAAAGCGTCCATATAAAGAAGGCAGAGGCTAAGTCCTAAAATATCAGATGATCGAGACAGGACTCTAGATATTTTAAGAATAGAAGCTTCCAAAGCTAGGGTAAACAAGAGAGGAAGTTTGGTTTCATTAGCAAGGCAAGTGATCACAGCAGGTCAGCAACAGGTGTTATTGGTCCATTTTACAGACAAGGAAACTGAGGCTCAGTGAGACTAACATGTCCAAAGCCTTACAGCTAATTTAAGTATCTGATCCCAGGTTAAAAATAAAGCCCACCAAAGTCTAAAGCTAATTATCCCTCTTTTTTTTTTTACTTCCACCTGCAACTCTAGGAGATCAGTTACTACAACAGGTCCTAGCTTTGTAACTTGAGTTGACTTCTCCAGACTCCTCAGAGCACTGGACTAGCACTCTTCTAATAATCCCTGAAATGATTCCAGAGCTGAAGATGGAGCTGGGTCTGCAGTAGTGTTTCTCAACTTTGCCTGCACACTGGAATTATCTAGGGTTTTAAAAATACTGATGTCTGGGTTCTATTACCAGAGTTGATCATTTAATTGGTCTGAGGTGTGGCCTTTGTCTCAGGATTTCTAAAAAGCCTTCCAAATAATTCTAATGTTTAGCCAAGCTGGAAACTACTGGCTACAAGCAAAATTCAAGAGCCCTCAGCTGTTTGTAGAGGAGAGATATGCAGGCCACGCTTGTACATTTCAACGAGCTAGGAAAAATACTAGAAGACTCATAGGCTTATTTTTTTTTCTTGGACAAGTCAACCATTTGCTTTTACAGTTTAACCTCTTAGAAAATATGCCAGAAGTAAACAGGTGTACGATTAACCTTGTAAATCAAAAGGTTCAGTGTTTTTAGATTCTAAGCGCTAGCTGTGTGTGACCAAAGGCAAGGTTTTAGAACTGGATCTCCCAAATTGCTCATTACTATTCCATGCTTGGTTAAAACTTACATCATCCTGCAATGGAATGTGACCCAAGTCAAAGACAAAATAAAAACAGTTGCATTGCTTTCATGATTAGTAATGATATTAGAGAGGGGTTAAGGTGTCTCAAAACAACTTGTACTTTTCCCAACCTATTCGAGACCTGATTCATGCTATAATTTACTAACCTTGATACTTCCAGATGATATTGCAAATGTGTAATTTCTGGATGTGTAACTCTAGATGTGTAATGTGCTTGGACTAAATCCAAATCTGGAAACTCATTTATTACTTAAGGTATATTTTTAATAAAAAGCAAATACAACACAAGCCCCTACTCCCAACTTCCATTATCAGAATTCTTGTCCACAGCTCCCTAATAGAAAGCAATGAACTATGAAACAAGTACACATTTGTCTGTGGTGACAATACATCCCGGTTTACCCATGACAGCCTGGGTTTATGCCTATTGTTCAAGTATAATTATTAATAGCACTCTCTCTTATTCTTATAAATGTTTCCATCTGGGTGATAAATTATCTGGGCACCTTACATATAGCTCACTCAATCTGCATTCCCTCTACAAGTACTATAGGGAAACCTCATGATTGGAGTGTGGTCACTTTATATTTAGAATGCTCCCACAGCTACACATAAAAGTAAGAGTATTGGAATATCAATCAGCTGATCAACATCCCTTCCTTAAAAACAAAATAATAGAGATTTCTAAAATATTTCTGTTTAACTCCATCAACACAGAGGCCCCATTAAACAAAAGTAAAAACCCTGTACTTTTCCACCTTAAAACCTGCGTTCTTTATCTGTTTCTGCTAGAAACTAACCATGTGGCCTTGAACAAGAAATTTGGCTTTTTGTGATCAGGTTTTTCTCCTTTGCAAAAGAGTGGATTAGAGTAAGTGGTCTCTATCATCTTTTTGAGTGGCACTTCTGAAAGTCTAAGTTGCTACTTTCTCCAGGCATTTTACTTAACCAGTGTTTTGCCAGTTCTATCCTTCTGCACTGTTTGAAACTAAGCTCATAGATATCTAAGACCAAATCTACTGAATTCACTTTTTCAATTTTTACTTTACCATCATAATCTATACATGTGATAATTAAATATCCTTTAAGTTAGTCTTGATTCCAGCAATATTTGTGTAATATTTGCTATCTGAACTCTGTCCTGGGCACATGGATCCTCTACTAGTTAAGTTTTTACTAATTAAATTTCATTAAGTTGGCCATTGTTCACTGCCTGTAGCCCTCCAGGCTTCCCTGTCCATAGAATTCTCCAGGCAAGAATACTGGAAGGGGTGGCCATTTCCTCCTCCAGGGGATCTTTCCAACCCAGGGATTGATCCCAGGTCTCCTGCTTTACAAGCAGATTCTTTACTGTCTGAGGCACCAGGGAAGCCCTTGTCTATGAAATATTTGGACTATTTTGAAAAATACATAAAGGATTATTTTTAAAACTTAAAAAGATCACTTGTTTTAAAGCATGCATCTGCCAGTTATATGTGTATTTTTAAGGACAAATGCAAAGTTTTGTGTTTACGCTAAAAACATTATGATTAGAATTACCCATCCCCTTATTCAATAAGTGTGTATTTAAATGTCCACTATATCCTGGAATGGAGATAAGCTCTGGGGATACAAAGGCAAACAAATCTTAATCCCTCAAGTAGTTCACAGCCTAGTGCACCTGTGGAATACCCAGTCACATCAGTAATAGATGGACTTCCCTGGTGGCTCAGAGGGTAAAGCGCCTGCCTGCAATGCGAGAGACCTGGGTTCTATCCCTGGGTCAGGAAGATCCCCTGGAGAAGGAAAAGGCAACCCACTCCGGTACTCTTGCCTGGGAAATCCCATGGACGGAGAAGCCTAGTACAGGCTACAGTCCATGGGGTTGCAGAGTCGGACACGACTGAGCAACTTCACGTTTACTTTCAGTAATAGACAGTGGTTCAGAATTACACTAGCGCAGAAGGTATAGGCAGTGCAGACTGTGGTCACTCGATTCAAGATGAAGCATACAGTGGCCTATTGCCTCGCTTTCCGTCTAAATGCAAGGATTGGTATCTTTTCCCCATTGGACTGTTTGTAGATAGATGGGCCACAGTGAACAAAATGATAGTCTGTATTTCATGGTGTACACTTGTTTTCTTGTTTTATTTATCCCCCCAGGTATTCTTTTATAGAAGCACATTTTTATGATACCCTAGTAAAAGAAACATAGACAAATGAGGAAACGTCTTGAGGAAAAGTGTCCAAGACGATGAAGGTTGTAGAGAATGTGTCATGTGAGAAATGGCTGACAAAACAACCCTGGGTGCAAGCGTGGTTTGCATTGTATCTAACATCTTTCACTTGAAAGAACATCATTTTAAAGTAGGAAGGGGCCAATGCTACACTGTAAAGAGCAGAGCGTAGAGAGATTGGTGTTTTCAAATCCGAGGAAGCAAACCTTAATTCAGTATAAGGAAGAACTTTATCACTTACTGGCAGCAAAATAGATTGCCGAAAGAGAGAAAAAATATGTCAACAGAAGGCGTGTACAAGTGGAAGCTGAGTCACAATCAGTGACGTTAGAGAGGAGCCTGATGCTCCAGGTGATGCTTAGAATCCAAGGTCCTCTAGTGAAACGGTGGTCCTCTGCCTGGCCAGCATCCCATTCTTCTTCCGGTAGTAGAATTCTTTGTTGAACCACTTCTTCACTTCTACGAGGTTTGAGATTTGACAGAGCCGCAGTCATTCTCCGGTTCTAGCGATGGGAACGTGATCCTGATACAGGCATTCAGAGTCCTTCAGATTCTTGGCCAAGAATGGCATGTGGATCAAATGCTGGGTGAGTCTGTGATAGTCCTAGGACTTTTTAAGAAACTGTTGAGTAAAAAGAATAATTTTTTGCTGAGAGAAAAAGATGTAGGCCCAGAACTTCCGACAGCCATCTTTCAAGCAGTAGGAGAGGGCTTGCCCAGGAATGAAACTCATACAGAGAAAAGTGTTGCCCAACAATGGGGAGAGGTGGACTGAGACCTGATGATTTTTAGCCCCCGCGGCCAGCAATTCCTGAAGCCAGACTAACTGGATTTTTCAGTTCTGTGTGCTAAACACATTCCTTTTTTAAATTTTAGCCAGTTGAATTGCGTTTTTATTATTTGAAATGGAAAGAATCCTGAAAAATACAGGTACCACTCAACAAAACTTGATTGTATGATTATGTATTCTATAAATCTAGCTTAGCAGATTTTTTGTAATTTCTTGTAGATTTCTAACATCTCTAGTAATGCTTTGTTGGTATTTAGATGTCGTTACTTACTGTAAGTAGTTAGAAATTATAAAACTTCATTGCTTTTAAAAATTGGTATTTTTACATTGACCTAGAAAGTCCTTCCTCCTGTGTAATTTGAATTAATGAGGTTTTATTGCACAGTGTGCACATTAGCTCAACCTAGTGATCCTCAATCTAAAAGTAGTGATGAAGGCATATATCTTATTTTTAGGATTCTTAAATTGATGAATGGTGTATGTAATTTTATCTGAGCTAAAGTTGCACAGACTTAACAAATGCATTTTGCTTAATATTAAAATACTTTAAAATAAGAGGTCTGTTTCTTTTAAAAACAGATTTTTAAAAAGGGATCATTTTGAAGGTATTTTTAAAAAATGATTTCATAAGGTTGACAAAATTGTTGGAAACCACCTCAACAGATGCTGTATTAGTTGGGATTCTTGATTTCTAACAATTCCAGCTAGAGTTAAGTAGAAAAGGAATTTATTGAAAGGACTAGTTTACAGGCACACTGGGAGGGCTAGGGAGCCCAATTTCAGGTTAAGAAGCCAAAGGAAAAGCTCCAAACTAAGTCTCCAGCTTGTTTTTCATAAGGAAATAATTGCTGTCATTGTCATGATCACAAACGCACAGAAAAAAGTCTCCTTTTCTTGGTTTCTTGCATCACTAATTACTTGGTCAAAGTCCAGCTATGAGACTGTTCCGTCTTTAAGGGAAAGTGCTAAGTATCTGAGCTTCCCAGGTGGCTCAGGAGGAAAGAACAGATTTAGGGACATGATAGGGGAGGGGGAGGAGGGCGGAGAGGGTGAGATGTACGGAGAGAGTAACATGGAAACTTACATTACCATATGTAACATAGGGAATTTGCTGTATGGCTCAGGGAACTCAAACAGGGGCTCTGTAACAATCTAGAGATGGGGAGGGAGATGGGAGGGAGGTTCAAGAGGGAGGGGACATATGTATACCTGTGACTGATTTATGTTGATGTTTGGCAGAAAACAACAAAATTCTGTAAAGCAATTATCCTTCAATTAAAAAAAAAAAAAAAAGAATCTGCCAGCCAATGCCAGAGACACAGGAGACATGGGTTTGATCTGTGGGTTGGGAAGATCCCCTGGAGAAAGAAATGGCCACCCACTCCAATATTTTTGTCTGGAGCATCCCATGGACAGAGAAGCCTGGCGGGCTACAGTCCATGGGGTCACAAAACGTCTGGCACAACTCAGCAGCTGAGCATACAGGCACACTAAGTATCTAGCACTATCAGCTTCTACAGCAATAGACTCTCTTTGCCCACTCTATACACCAAAGCAGAGAATTCCCTGAATATAGAAAGGGGCTTGATTGCTATGTAGCCCAATGAATCACAAATTTCCTGTATAAGTCAAACCTTTGGCAGCCCAACGTCAATTTACACACTTCTCTTGCATTTAGCCTAAAGTAACTATTTTCCCCCATATAAAGAGAATGAGCTGAAGTCTTATCCAGACTGAAATCCAGGCTTTCTGGAAGATGTCCAATTCTTCTGGAGTTGCGCCATGGTCTTGTCTCAATATTCTATAAATTATCTACTAATATTTAAGTTAACCACCAGTAAAATACACTACATAAATCATTGGAGAAATGGAGGAAAATGTAGGAAAACTTGATAAAATATATAAAGACACACCCAAAAGACTATGTGGGTAGATGCAATCCTTATTTCTGCAAGTCCTCCTTGGTGCTATATTTGTGTTGCTGTTGTCGTTGTTTTAAACAACAATCTTTTTTCAAAAAATAATTTTATTACTTTTGGCTGTGCTGGGTCTTTGTTGCTGCATGGGCTTTTCTCTAGTTGCAGGCTTCTCATTGGTGAGGCTGCTCTCGTTGGGGAGCGCTGACTCTAGGGCATGTGGGCTTCAGTAGTTGTAGCTCCTGGGCTCTAGACCACAGGCTCTAGAGTTGTGGTGCATGGGCTTAGTTGCTGCACAGAACATGGGATCTTCCCAGACCAGGGATTGAATCCGTGTCCCCTGCAGTGGCAGGCAGACTCTTTACCAGTGAGCCACCCGGGAAAGCCTGTATTTGTGTCATTGACTTGCCTCCTCTGTTATCAATTTCATGTTTCTTTTGCCCTTAGCCAAAATTTTACCTATACCTTCATCCCTGAGCAAAGGGACCCCTTGACTATCTTTCCTATATTGGGTTGTTGTGGATGTCCTTTAACTTTAACGCTGAAAACAGCAGTATTAAAATGCACCTCGGAAGATCACTGGGTTTCCATCAAGCCCTTGTTGACCCCATTGTGTGATAGCAGCACTCTTTCCCCATTACAGCTATGATCAATCATTTCTGTCACCCCATAATCCTCTTTGTGACTACTCATCCTGTGGGTTCAGAATCAGAATCAGGAAAGTGGCACTCTCGGCCTCCAATTCCATTAAACCAGTCAATCTTTACTTGATTTCAAGGCAGCAACATCACCCAGCCTACCCCCAGCAACCACCCCCAGCCTACTAAGACTCCTAAACCCACAGAGCCTAAAGGGATTGGAATAGGATATAAACCTTCTGTGAGTGAGCCATTAGGGGAATACATGGGAGGTGTCACCTCCACTTTTGCCCCTTGCTTACCAGAGTCCCTGTGTTCTGGCTGTGGAAGCATCAGTACCATAAATGTTTACTGGTTCAGGGCACATACCAGATGTAACATACTAGCACCCCAACTTCCAAGCTAGCCTAAGAACTGAGTATTTCAGGTGTTGTTCCAAAATTCTGTAAGAGCAGCTGCTGCTGTATAATGGGAATGCACAATAAAGTAATTCCATAAACACTGGTCCCTTGTCTCCTTTCACCATAAATTTCTTGATTGGAAGTTATGTGCTATGGTGTTTCATGGTGGAGAATACACATAATAAATCTATGAATGGGGATTCTGGCAGAAGGGACAGGAAAAACAAATACAGGCATAAAATAATCATCTAATCATCCATCATTTTGGAAGGAGTTCAAAAAAACAGGCCACCAGGAGTCTGGTTAGTCTCCAGAGAGTATGGAGACTGAAATGTTGGTAGCTCAAGCCCAGCCGGGGGCATTATCATCCTAAAATATGTTCAACAGTTTTCTTCCCAGGGCCAGTTCTGATTTGGGGTGTTTGGGGGAGATTTCCTTGATTATTTATGCCAAATTCTGGTTCTTCAGCTTTCCCGATAACCCTATGAGGTACTCAATATGTTATTATAACTGCTTAATTCAGCAACAGTTAATGTCAAGAGCTTATATCTAAGTAATAAGTAACATTCCTGAAATAGATGCTTTTATGAAAGTTGGTTATGAGTCAACATGCCACAAATTGAGTATTTATCTGTTTATTCCAAGTCACCAGATGACTAGTAGGCACCTTAATCTAACGTGTTTGAAACATAACTCGTATTTTTTCTACCTGTCCTCTTCTAGTCCTCTTTATCTTAGATTATGATGCCACCATACTCCCTCATTCTCAGGCCCCAAACCACAGTCTTTTTCTTCCTTTCTTCTTGACATTCTTTTATCCACCCACGTCTAGCAAGTTTCCATAGTGTTGCTTCAAAGTATAATCTGAATCTACGTATTGCCTCAATTCCTACCACTGTCATTCTATTCAAAGCCTTTATCACTTCTTACCCGGACCACTGTATTAGATTTACAATTAGGCCCTCTTTCACTCTTTCCCCTGAGTGGTCATTCAGCACGCAGCAGCTAATACGATATTTTAAAAAGTTAAGTCAGATCATATCATTCCTGTTAGGGACTGAATGTTTGTATTCCCACCTCCAAGTTCATATGCTAAAACCTTACATGGTATGGTCATGCTATACATGGAACCTCTAAAAAGTAATTAAATTTTAATGAAGTCAGAAGGATGGAGGCCCTGTCCTAATGTGATTATTGTCTTTATAAAAAGAGATATCACTAACAATCAAGAATCTGAAAATGAAATAAAACAATCCCATTTATGATAGCATTTACCAAAAAATAAACAAGTAAATAATCAGGAATAAGTTTAACCAAGGAGGGAAAAGATCTGTACGCTAAAAACTGTAAGATTTTGATGAAAGAAATTGAAGAAAACACAAATGGAAAGATACCCCATTTTAATGGATTAGAAGAATTAATATTGCTCCACCACTTTATCATCTCACTCTTTTCTTCTTTATGATGCTAGTATCCACATAAAATTGTATGTTCATCATTTTACTTGCTTTTCTAAAGTATCTTTCCCACTGGAAGATAAACTCTATTGGGAAGAATCTAGCCTGTCTTGTACGCTACTGTGTTATAGGAATGTACATATTCCTGTTGAAAATTCTAGCCTTCCAGATAGTGGTTTTAAAAAGCCATGCATGATTCAAAAAAAAACTTTGGCACAAAGTTTTAAAACAGACAAAGTTTCTTCGTCTGAAACAACAAAATTTTAAAAACTACATATTAAACTGAGTAATAAAAGCTTTCTAGGAAAAATCAATAACATTTTAAGTCAAGAATTGTGCTAAAAATATAACACTGCAGAGTCATGCACAGCATAATTCACCAGAAATACATAGGAAGGAAAAGCCCTCAGCATACGATTTATGATAGAAACACCTTAGAAATGCTTCTTAAGGGACAATTAAAATGGGTGTTCAATGAATGAATTTATCTATGAAACAGAAACAGACTCACAGACTTAGAGAACAGACTCATGGTTGCCAATGGAGGGAAGGTTAGGGAGGGGTGGATTGGGAGTTTTGGATTAGCAGATGCAAACTCTCATATATAGAATGGATAAGCAACAAGGTCCTACTGTATAGCACAGGGAACTATATTCAATATCCTATGATAAACCATAATAGAAAAGAATATAAAAAAGAATGTATATGTATTTCAGAAATGTGGTCTGTAACACTTAACACATATTACATACCATATTTTAGGACACAAGGTCTCCAGCTGATATTAATTGTGTTGCTCCCACACTTTAGAAATCAAACATTGCTACAATGAATATCCTTTTGTTGTTCTTGTTGTTCAGTTGTGTCCAACTCTTAGCAACCCCATGGACTGTAGCATGCCAGGCTTCCCTGTCCTTCACCATCTCCCAGAGCTTGCTCAAACTCAAGTCCATTGAGTCAGTGATGCCATCCAACCATCTTGTCCTCTGTCATCCTCTTCTCCTCCTGCCTTCAATCATTCAATCAAAGTCTTTTCTAATGAGTCAGCTCTTCACATTAGGTGATCAAAGTACTGGAGTTTCAGCTTCAGCATCAGTGAAGCTTCCAGTGAATATTCAGGATTGATTTCCTTTAGGATGGACTGGTTGGATCTCCTTGCAGTCCAAGGGACTCTCAAGAGTCTTTTCCATTACCACAGCTCAAAAGCATCAATTCTTCAGCGTTCAGCCTTCTTTATGGTCCAGCTCTCATATCCATACATGACTACTAGAAAAACCATAGCCTTTGACTATATGGACCTTTGTGAACAAAGTAATGTCTCTGCTTTTTAATATGCTGTCTAGGTTGGTCATAACTTCTCTTCCAAGGAGCAAGTGTCTTAATTTTGTGGCTGCAGTCACCATCTGCAGTGATTTTGGAGCCCCCCAAAATAAAGTCTCTCACTGTTTCCATTATTTTCCCATCTATTGGCATGAAGTGATGGGACCAGATGCCATGATCTTAGTTTTCTGAATGTTGACCTTTAAGCCAACTTTTTCCTCTCCTCTTTCACCTTCATCAAGAGGCTCTTCAGTTCCTCTTCACTTTCTGCCATAAGGGTAGTGTCATCTGCTTATCTGAGACTATTGATTATTTCTCCTCGCAATCTTGATTCCAGCTTGTGCTTCTTCCAGCCCAGCATTTCTCAAGATGTACTCTGCATATAAGTTAAATAAGCAGAGTGACAATATATAGCCTTGACGTACTCCTTTCCCAATTTTGAGCCAGTCCATTTTCCCATGTCTATTTCTATCTTTTGCTTCTTGACCTTCATACAGATATCTCAGGAGGCAGGTCAGGTGGCCTGGTATTCCCATCTCTTGAAGAATTTTCCAAAGTTTTTTGTGACCCACACAGTCACAACAAAGGCTGTATATTGTCACCCTGCTTATTTAACTTATATGCAGAGTACATCATGAGAAATGCCAGGCTGGATGAAGCACAAGCTGGAATCAAGATTGCCAGGAGAAACATCAATAACCTCAGATATGCAAATGACACCACCCTTATGGCAGAAAGTGAAGAAGAACTAAAGAGCCTCTTGATGAAAGTGAAAGAGGAGAGGGAAAAAGTTGGCTTAAAGGTCAACATTCAGAAAACTAAGATCATGGCATCTGGTCCCATCACTTCATGGCAAATTGATGGGGAAACAATGGAAACAGTGAGAGACTTTTAATTTGAGGGGCTCCAAAATCACTGCAGATGGTGATTGCAGCCAAGAAATTAAAAGACACTTGCTTCTGGGAAGAAAAGCTATGACCAACCTAGACAGCATATTAAAAACGCAGAGACATTACTTTGCCAACAAAAGTCCGTCTAGTCAAGGCTATGGTTTTTCCAGTAGTCATGTATGGATATGAGAGTTGGACTATAAAGAAAGCTGAGTGCTGAAAAATTGATGCTTTTGAACTGTGGTGTTGGAGAAGACTCTTGAGAGTCCCTTGGACTGCAAGGAGATCCAACCAGTCCATCCTAAAGGAGATCAGTCCTGAATATTCATTGGAAGGACTGATGCTGAAGCTGAAACTCCAATACTTAGGCCACCTGATGTGAAGAACTGAGTCATTGGAAAAGACCCTGAAGCTGGGAAAGATTGAAGGCAGGAGGAGAAGGGGACGACAGAGGATGAGATGGTTGGATGGAATCACTGACTTGATGGACATGAGTTTGAGTAAGCTCCAGGTGTTGGTGGTGGACAGGGAGTCCTGGTGTGCTGCAGTCCATATGGTCGCAAAGAGTAGGACAAGACTGAACAACTGAACGGAACTGAACACAGTCAAAGACTTTAGTGTAGTCAATGAAGCAGAATTAGATGTTTTTCTGGAATTCTCTTGCTTTTCCTATTATCCAACGGATGTTGGCAATTTGATCTCTGGTTCCTCTGCCTTTTCTAAAACCAGCTTGAACATCTGGAAGTTCATGGCTCACATATTGTTGAAGCCTGGCTTGGAGAATTTTGAGCATTACCTTTCTAGCATCTGAAATGAGAGCAGTTGTGTGGTAGTTTGAACATTCTTTGGTATTGCCCTTTTTTGAGATTGAAATGAAAACTGAGCTTTTCCAGTCCTGTGGCCACTGCTAAATTTTCCAAATTTGCTGGCATATTGAGTGCAGCAGTTTCACAGCATCATCTTTTAGGATTTGAAATAGCTCAGCTGGAAGTCCATCACCTCCACTAGCTTTGTCCATAGGGATGCTTCCAAAGGCCCACTTGACTTCACACTCCAGAATGCCTGGCTCTAGGTGAGTGATCGCACCATCATGGTGACCTGGGTCATGAAGATCTCTTTTGTACAGTTCTTCTGTGTATTCTTGCCACCTCTTCTTAATATCTTCTACTTCTGTTAGGTCCATACAGTTTCTGTCCTGTATTGTGTCCCTCTTTGCATGAAATGCTTTAACGCACTCATCCTAAGAATTTTTGTTTTTGATGATGAAGCTATAGTAAAAAAAAAAAAAAAAAAAAGAAGAAGAAGAAGAAGAAGAAGAAAGAAAAAGGGGAAAAACCCAAGTGGCATTATCTGTGATACCTTTAGGTTGACAGTGTAATTAAGATTAGCAGCTGGAGACAAAGAAAACCACAGTTAGAGATTTCTGTCCTTTTGTCAATTCTCCTGCCTCTGCTCTGACACTATGAGCATGCTGCAAGGCAGTTTGCTCACATCCTCTGCTTAGACAAGAAAGGGTGGCTTGAAGCAACTGGGAAGGCAGGTTTAAGTTGGCAACATCAGTTTCCTGATCTGACTCTATGAATGAAGCATCTTCACAGGATGTGGGTCAGTGAATCAGTAGGTCTTTATTCAGTGCTTACTTGGTGTCCAGATGCTATTACCTCAGCAGCATAACGCTGGCAAAGGTAAAAAGTTAGAGGCAAGAAAACAAAAAGGCAAAAGAACAAACTCTGAGCATAGAAAATCATATTACACAGAAGAAAACCTTAGTACCAGTAAAAGCTGGATCACTATGTTCACAAATACATGAAGGAAAGAATCATTCACAGCTATAATCTATTGATGTAAACCAAATGTAACTGTCCGACACATGCTAAAAACACTGGATTTGTTGTTGTTGTTCAGTCACTAAATCGTGTTCAACTCTTTGTGATCCCATGGACTGCAGGCTTCCCTGTCCTTCACTATCTCCGAGAGTTTGCTCAAACTCATGTCCATTGAGTCAGTGATGCCACTGGATAAATATATAAAGTGTTTTGCTTTTTATTTCCTAATGAGAAGGCATAGTTATTTATTTTAATGAAAGAAAATTCCATACATCACCCTGCTCACCCCCCAACTTCTCATTTTTATCAAAATTAAACAATTGTTTAAAACATTTAAAAGTTCAAATTTGAGTACAGTCAAGCACTACAAGACAATGCCTGGAACTGTAGTGATTCCTAAATGCACTCTAATGGCATGAAGGTGGTGTCAAGCCCCGCACCAAAGAAGAATCTGTTGCTCTAACAGTCTGATGTTCACACTCAGAGAGGATCTCTCCTGCTGTCTCAGCTACTTTCACATCCTTGGTCTTGGAACCTCCCCCTCTGGTCTTGCATCCCTGTTTCTGGTTCAAGAGAGACTACATGAGGCCATATGCACAAATCAGCAATGTCACAGCCTTGAATATGTTATTTTATGTGTGGGTCAAGTCCTCATAGCCATGAACATGTAAAACCATTATGGTTTAGCACCATCAGATATATCCGCAAAGTTACTGACATCAAGTTGCTACTTTCACATCCCTTTAGCAGTGGCCACATCTCTTACCCACTGAGGAGCACGGCAGCAAACAGATGTGTAAGGGGCCCATGACTCACTTCACTTTTTCTTCCCATCTCGAGAGTTTGCTCCTGCACTAAAAGGCAATTCTTCTTGATTCAAAAGTAGATCCCCTACTCTCTCTTGCAATATTTTGTTTCATAAATTATTTCCTCAAAGGTGAAAGTCGCTCGGTCGTGTCCAACTCTTTGTGACAGTCCATGGAATTTTCCAGGCCAGAACACTGGAGTGGGTAGCCTTCCCCTTCTTTGAAGGATCTTCCCAACCCAGGGATTGAACCCAGGTCTCCCACACTGCAGGCAGATTCTTTACCAGCTGAGCCACCAGGGAAGCCCTTATGTCCTCAAAAACTGTATTTTAATATCATCCTCCTTTCCCCTGTAAAACAAAGTTAATCTCACTGTTATAAAACATATAATTAAAACACTTTTTTTCTTCAACTTTACATCCACTTCACAGCTGGCCACCCTGTTCCTCTACCCTTCACAGCCTAGCTCCACAAAAGAATGGTCTTCTGTCTCTGTCTACATTTCTCTCTGTTGTTAAGTTGAAATTTAGTTGGCCTCCCTAGTGGCTCAGATGGTAAAGAATCTGCCTGCAATGCAGGAAGCCTGAGTTCAATCCCTGGGTCAGGAAGATCCCCTGGGGAAGGAAATGGCAACCCACTCCAGTATTCTTGCTTGGAGAATTCCATGGACAGAGAAGCCTGGTGGGCTAGAGTCCGCTGGGTTGCAAACAGTCAGACATGACTGAGCAATTAACACTTTCACTTTTCATAGTTGATTTACAATGTTGTGTTAGTTTCATGTGTTCCGTAAAGTGATTCAGTTATATATATATATATATGTATATATATATATATATATAGGAATACACAACTGAATTATATATATTATATATAACTGAATTATATATTATATATAACTGAATTATATACATTATATAATTTTAATTGAATTATACATATTATATTACATATATAATTATATAGTTCAGTTATATATAATATATATAATTCAGTTATATATATACATATATATTCTTTTTCAGATTCTTCTCCATTATAGGTTTTTACAAGATACTGAATATAGTAGTTCCCTGTGCTATACAGCAGGCCCTTGTTTATTTATTTTATATATAGTAGTGTATCTGTTAACCCCAAACTCCTAATTTACCCCTGCACTCACTCGTTTCCTCTCTGGTAACCACTAAGTTGTTTTCTATGTCTGTGAGTCTGTCTCTGTTTTGTCTCCACCCCTGTATATCCCAATTCCTCCTCGATCTCTGGCTATATTCCTTGTGGCCAGTTTGTAATACCTCCTCGGTAAAACTCATCAAAGCCTTACCTATTTTGAAATCCCTGGGTCCTTTCAGTCCTCATCTTAATAAAATTATCTTCTGTGTTTCTGTGGTAGGAGTTGGACCACTTCCTTCTTGAAACCCTCGCCCCCCTTGTGTCCAGAGACAATTTCTCTGACCACTTCTTTATCTTCCTTACTGGTATCTGCTATTTAAATGCTGGCATTTCTTTTTTATATTTCTCCACAAATTCTTCTAAGAAACTGTATGTGCTGATACCTCATAGATCTATATACCCTTCCCTGCCGTTTATGTATCCATTCTATATACTTCCCCACATATCCAGTTGCCTCTGAGCATGCTAAGTCAGTGATGTCAGTGGTGTCTAACTCTTTGAGACCCTCTAGACTGTAGCCCTCCAGGCTCCTCTGTCCATGGGATTCTCCAGGCAAGAATACTGGAATGGGTTGCCATGCCCTCCTCCAACAGGTCTTCCCGACCCAGGGATCAAACCCAAGTCTCTTATCCTGCATTGGTAGGTGGGTTTTTTACCACTAGCGCCACCTGGGCAGCCCATCCAGTTGCCTAGTATCTATCTACCCTGTAGTCCCAGACAAATCAAGCTCAACACCTCCAAAGCAGAGATCACCTAGCTATCAAAACTTCACCCTCAGTCCAGTTTCCTTATTTTAACAAATGTCAGTGCTGTTTCTATGTCAAATGGTTCCTTGCCATCTCTATTTTTATCTATTCTGTTACCTCTGCTGAAATTACACTTTTGTCCCACATGTCTGATGAGGAGAGCTTACTCATCTGCAAGTTTGAGCATCACCCCTGTCATGAAGCATTACCAACCTGGTGCAGTAAAAGTAACTATGCCTCCTAATCCTTAAAGAGATGTCGAGAAGAGTGCATGCAGCACTAAACTGTGAGTGAGAAGCAGATTCCAGGGACAGGGACAAGTCAGGGGAAAGCCTTAAGACAAGGGGGAACCACAAGAGTTCTGTGTGGCTGGAGTTAAACGGACTGTGGCAGGAGAATCAATTGAAGAAGGTAAGGTCCTAATCAAGCAGGGTCTCATAGGTTATGGTAAAGATTTTTGCATTCTATCCTGACTACAATGGGAAGCAAAAAGTTTTCCAAGGCTAGAATTGACAGGATCCAAAAGTTAGGTTTTAAAATGATCTCTACAGCTAGGGTATGAATAGATTTCAAGGAAGCAAGATTATTAAAGAGGCAATCAGTAAGTCATTACAACAATCCAACTGAAAAACAACGGTCACTTAGTCAGGGGTGGTGGTAGGAATGTAGAGAGGAGAGTCAATGTTCCTGACAAACTCTCTTTTACAAGCAAACAAATGAGACTATGTTGCTTGATTAAACTAATAGCGTTTCAGGATGTTCCATGGTCATTACTGGCTGCATCCTGTGACCATCTGGAGATCAGAATGACCAGCCAAGCCCTGTGTCTTCGCACACACACAAAAACAACTTTTAAAAATTCATTGGCATGTTCCTCAAAGTTTGCTGTGTTCTTTGAACTCTCGTGACCTTGGGAAAATGCTTTGCCCACAGAAAACTTTTCAGCCAATGGAGCTTGGACTCTTCTTAAAGGTCACATGGACTCTTGTATTAAAAATGCTATTTTGTACATTTCTGTCCCTTGTGTTGGCTCCAGATTCTACACTTCTCTCATAGGGGAAGCAAAGAATAAAGGGAGATGAGTGCAGAAAACGGGTTTCAAGGACAAATAGGCTGTTTTCTAATGGATTTACATATCTTGCAAATTTGAATAGTCTAAATTCATCTGGATTGGCTACCTTCCCACTATCTCTATGTCTGCTAGTTAGTTATCAGTAATCTCTTAATCTGTTTCTACAATGGATCTAAAAAGATTTTTCACATTTTTGTTAAAATACAGCAATAGTTGTTGTTCAGTCACTCAATCGTATCCGACTGTTTGTGACCCCATGGACTGTAGCACTGCAGGCTTCCCTGTTCTTCACCATCTCCTGGAGTTTGCTCAGATTCATGTCCATTGAGTCAGTGATGCTATTTAACCATCTCATCCTCTGTCGCCTCCTTCTCCTCTTGCCCTCAAACTTTTCCCACATCAAGGTCTTTTCTAATGAGTCAGTTTTCACATCAGGTGGCCAAAGTATTGGAGTTCCAGCTTCAGCATCAGTCCTTCCAAAGAGTATTCAGGGTTTATTTCCGTAAGATTGACTGGTTTGATCTCCTTGCTGTCAAAGGGACTCTCAAGAGTCTTCTCCAGCACCACAATATCATAATAGGAAAAGTTGTTGAAGATGACAGCATGATAGCATATCTATGTGGGAATGAATTTCCCTGAGAACACCTTGAAATATTGTTTTCAGAAAAGCTGTCAAGGAGAATATAGCTCTCCAACATAAGGAAGGAAAATCACCCTATTTTATTTCATTGCTGAAAAGTATCTGATCTCTGGGATTTTAGGGATGACTTGAGTTTGTTCTCTCTGGAAAATGGTCTTTTCTTATCAGCTAAAATGCTTGCAAGGTATTTTCTTAGCTATTTGTACTAAACTGAGACATGGTAGCTGAAACATACTTTCAGTGTTTAGTAACCTAGATACAAGTGAGCAACATTTTTATGCTGGGTTTGTCTGTATATCTTCTCTGTTTCTGATTTTTATGGTTACTGTGGAATCTCAAACAGAATAGAATCCTGAAAATTTTTAGTGATTGAAACTTCCTCACCAATCTTTGTGTTAATTCATCTACTTATTCAGCAAATATTCATTATCTATTATGTGCCAGGTGGTGAAATATCATAGTGGTGGCAATAAAGTAATAAGCAAGCTGAAAAGATCCTTGCCTACATAGGCCTGAACATTGTAGTGGAAGGAAATAGATAGTATAAGAACAGTCAAAAAAATATGTAGTGTGATAAGTGCATGGAGAAAAAATAATCCAAGAAAGGAGATACAGCATGTTGATTAATAATAAAATGGTAATTATTACAAGAATAATAGAAAGGTGATTATTACAAGAATAAACCTACCTATGTCATTATCACAGTGGTTTCACATACTTGAATATACACCTGTTTATTACTTGTAAATGTCTATAATAGCTAGGATATCCTATGGGTTCATATTATATTCAAAGTAACTGGTTCTATGTTTTATATATAATCAATCAAATTACATATTGAAATTGTGCTATGATAACAGTAAGAATGAGTTTTTCTTTGTAAATTTCCATTGTGAAACTCGAATGTGGTCACATTATAACATCTTAGAACTTTGTCTGTTTTCATTGCTCTGAAGTGAAAGCTGACTTTTGTTGGCTCTACCAAGTGAAGAATATAATTATCTGGCCCCTGCCAACGTGTATTCATTTGCTTTCCAGTGTACACCAAACTGTACCCTACATTTGAGGGACTTTTGGTCTTCTACATTAGGCTTGGCTGAGGTTCTAGGGAAGGCTATTCTTGTTTGACATCAGGATAACCTAGAGCAGACCAGAGCCAAGGTGCTTGATAAGATATTCATTTAATTACATTACACATCCCTTTTACAAACATACTAGATTGCTCAGAACTTCCCATAATTTAAAATTCCCAGTAGCTGTTTCCTAATTTTCCAAACTCATTGATCTCATGAACACTGAAAATATTCTTCAAAGACATGACATGTTGAATAATATTTTCCAATTCTAAATCTGACTAGTCATTCTAAACTCAACTTACAAATTTCATTGCCTTCCTACAACTGAAACCACATCCATGTTTCCTTTTCTTTTTTTTCCGCCTAAATAGTGATAGTGTTTAACAGCTGAGTCTCTAAGGTAAGAAGAACGAATTTATAGTGTTTCCCATTTCTGTGGTATAACTCTTCCTGTTGGTGGTGGTGGTTAGTTGCTCAGTTGTGTCCGACTCTTTGTGGCCCTTGCGACCCCATAGACTGTAGCCTGCCAGGCTCCTCTGTCCGTGGGATTCTCCAGGCAAGAATACTGGAGTGGGTAGCCATTTACTTCTCTAGGGAATCTTCTCAGCCCAGGGGTCAAACCCATGTCTCCTGCATTGGCAGGTGGGTTCTTTACCACTGAGTCACCTGGGAAGCCCATAATTCCTTTTACCAGGGCTGATTTTGAACTATCAGTATGATGTCACTGAATGTGGGGTTGGAAAATACACATTGGTTCTCAAGAGTCAGTTTGCACCAGTTCTGGCACAACTTTGACATGACTTACCTCCTTACATTCCACTGGAAGGTACACAGAATTTTACCTGTGAAAACTTTTGTTTAACTGTTTCAGGCAGCTTTGGGGATTGTAGTTGAGAAGACTGGGCATAAGATATTTGGATCTGGAATCTAGTTTATAAACCAGACAACTGCCCCAAGTACAGTCTTGTTTTGTATCAATAATAATTATCATTAATGAAAATTTTACACCTCAAAAGAAAGAACTATAGATTTATTTAAATTATGAATTCCTATCCTCCAATACATTCTTAATTGATTAAAAATAATATTCTATCCCCCAATACCTTCTAATTGATTAAAAGAACTATTATTTTTCACTGAGAGGTAAAGACCTTATGAAATTTTGTCCTTGGCATCCTCACACAGAAATACTAGCCAGCTTACCATCAGCTGGCCAGTGCATGATTAACATAAAAAGTATTATAAACACAGGAATATTTAATTATAACGATGGTTGGTTACTTTCATTGTTGAAGGAGAAGAGTGTGTTTTTCTTGAAGATAACTCAAAATTAGCTGTTTTGAAATATTATACGAAGTCCCCAATTACAAGTATTTTGAAAATTTTGGAAGCTGAGTTTAGAAATAGCAGTATTTTAAACTTACAAAATATTACACAATACATTAAGTTCCACTTCATGCTTGTAAATTACACATGATATCATACAAACAAACAATTTTTTTGTCACTGCACAGATATGCATGATCTTCCATTTGCAGTCTCTCTACATGTGCGAGAGAGTAGATAGTTGACAATGACCTTTGAACAAGCATCACTGATAGGTAGCATGAAAACACAAGCAAAATATGCATGTAGAATGTTTCAAGTAGTGAGCTGAGCTGGCAGTGAAGAAACTGTTCAGAAAATATTTGTTAGGCCATATCACGCTTATTAGAAATATATGAGGTATTTTTATTTCAACTGTTAATTACTTGAACTATGAATTGGAAATGGACCAAAACATAGTATTTTTGCTTTACATTATATTTTTAAACACGTTAATTCATTTGATAATTTCTATCTACACATGTAAAAATATTCTGAAAATGGAAACATTTTAAAATTTAATTTTATTGGCCATCACCCCTCTGAAATTTAAATGTTTCTCTAAAAATTTTTCATCAAAATCACTACTTTAAAACTATTATTGATCTTATCTCAAAGAAAAATGAACTTAATAATAATACTTTTCATTTAAAAAATGTCTGCTCCAGTGATTCTAGAATATTTTTATTCCAATTTTATACATGTACACACTGGTGATGTGTGATGAGTTAGAACTCAAGTACAGATTGTTTTTAACTACAAATTCAAAGCAGTTTATAACACTTGTTGGAAACAGCATTTAGTTTTGAACCTATTACTGGAGGCTTCCCCCAGATTTTATGGAGACATTATGAAATTTCCTTTGAATGCTTTTTTTCCTTTTACTTTCTTAATTGTGGATGATTCAAAGGTTCCCCCTTCTTACATTGTATTTTTCCTTGTGTGATGTCTAGTAGAATTCTTCCTACCTTGTTCTCCATGTATGTCTTAGTTACACTTGGTTTTTTGCATATTTCATGATAATTATGGATCCCGCTTATCAAGTTATAAACACACACTAGAATTGGAATGAGAGGTGGAAAAGTGTGCTGGAAAGAATAAGAAGAGGTATTGAGTGGTTTTTACACAGCATGTCGAGTACAGTGGTCAAGAGATCCACCCCTATGAACTTGGTCTACTCTGCTGAGTTGTATCAGACAAAAGAAGGAAAAGCAAAAAATAAATGCCTTTTTTCCTCTAATAATTCAGCTCCTTAATAGACAAAATTGTTTCACTGCAAGTAGCTAACTCCTCCACTAGGCCTCCAAAGATGGGGATGATGTTCCTCACCATTTGAGGTCACTGAAAAAGAAATCAACATTACAGTTAACAGCAAAGTCCATGCTTAGCACCATAAAATCTCAAGGCTCTGTGGTGGAAGAATGCAGCTGAATAACATTGGCTGGGAAAAAAGGACCAAAATATGCTTTGCTTTTCAATTCTTTCTGATGAGATGTCAGACTCATAAATGACCAGACTTCCAGAGACTGCCATTTTAGGGACTGTCAATCAGAAGCAGAATTGAGGATCTAAATGTGTGCATGTCTGAACTCCAAGACTGCTAAAATGGTTCCAGCTGCCAAACAGAGGGAGTTGAATGTTTTGTCAGCAAGCAACAGAGGGGTAAATGAGGACAGCCAGGCTGTGTACGCAGCCACAGTGCCTCTGGACGTTCACTTCACACCATAGGTTTCCTCCCCTGCAAGTCAGCTCTATCTTTCCCTCCTCTATGCTTAATACCACTCATATATTTAAATTTAAATGTAAGTTCTTTGTACATTTGTGAATGCATTTAGGGGGGTGTGTGTGTGTGTGTGTGTGTTTTAATATCTTTTTGAGATAAAGCTTGCTAAGGTTAGAGATCATCTCTTCTTCCCTTATAACTCATGTGATCTGATTTGAAATAATATGATCCATGGAACAGGGCTATGACACAGAACAAAAAGCTTGCTAATTTCCTCAACTCTTGGCAGGAGCAGTGGGGGTTGGGGTGGGGAGGGCAGTGCAGGCACACTGTGATCTACTGATTCTAAAGAGTCTAGAACTTCAGATTGAATGACTTACTACAAGTGATACGACACATTCATATAGAAATCCTTATATGAGACCCTCGCCCAATGCCAACAAGGTTTGTTTTTTTCCCTCAGTAGGGCAATTAAGAAAAAGGGAAATAGTAAAGAAACTTGCCTCTCTTGATCTTAACTCTGGATGAGGGTGGGAATTCTTTCTTGATAGTATTTAACCTCAAGCTAGCCCTCAATCTGAGTTCAGGTCAGAATTGCTACTTGATGTTGCTCAAAGTGCCCAGCCTAAAAATTTACATCAAAGTGATCCTACCTTGGCAATGTTCCCAGGAAGCACTGATAGAACAAAGTGTATGGTTCTTGAGTCCAGGTATCAAAGAGTTCTCACAGATACATTTCCAAGGAACAGGAACACAACATGAAAAATCTCAAAACATACAACACAAGGGGCCACTCTGAGCAGGAGAAACAAGAAGAAAACAAAATGACGTCACACAGCAGAACCAAAACTGCCAAGATGCTAAAATTATAGCTACAGAATATAAGATAATAAGCTTGTTTAATGCATTTAAGATCATTGTTTTTAAAAGAACCAATAGATCCTAGAAATAAAATATATAATAATTAAAGTTAGAAATTCTACATTTAAAGAGTTGATACACATAGCTAACAGGTGAATTAGTGTGCTAGATGATACTTGAAAGAAATTGTCCGAAAGAAAAAAAAAAGGTGTCCAGAATTTTGCACAGCTGTGTGTACAATTGCTAGTAGAAAATAATTTTTTAAAATGTAAAGGAGAATATTCTAGGATTGAGAAAAGATACAAATCTTCACATTCAGGAACATAAGGGACCCCAAGCAAGATAAATGAAATCCACACCTAAACTCATAGTTAAATTGCACAAAAGAACAATTGCACCAAGAACAAAAAAGAATGGGAAGTCTACATAGGACTCTGAAAACCAGATGAATTTAGCAGAACTCAGGAAACTTCCTACTCTAAAATGACAGTCATCATCATCTGTGCATGCTCAGTTGTGTCCAGCTCTTGCAACCCCATGGACTGTAGCCCACCAGGGTCCTCCGCCCATGGAATTTTCCAGGCAAGAATACTGGAGTGTGTTGCCATTTCCTTCTCCAGGGAATCTTTCTGACCCAGGGATAGAACCAGGGTCTCTTGCACTGGCAGGCGATTTCTTTAATGACAGTAGGGAAAGCAAAAAGAACAACCCAGTATATATCCCTCAAAGTTACTAGTATTCTCAGCATTGCTAAGATCTCATCATTTTGGAAGTGGGAGTAAAGTTGGGCCTAAAAAAGAAGGACCTAGACACCCAGAGCCTTGCAGCCAGGGGACTGCTGTCTTCCTGCTCTAGCAGAACCCTGGAGGTTTATTCCCTGGAGAGAGTAGAACAGTGTTTTTCTTGACTGGAGGGCTCAGGGCACAGCTGAGGGCAGAACTGGCTACCACTCTGAAAACAGAAGGATTAAATGAAATATTTACAAACTGGCTGTTCAGATACCATCAACCCCCACCAGCCTCCAGACTCTGAAACATTAGCATTCAAGTCTCAAAGGCAAGGAAGGAGAAAGGAAGAATCTCTTCTGGGGAATCTTCCAGCTCTCATAAAAAAAAAAATACCAATAGGCAAGATGACAGGGATTCCCCAATAAAATGGCTCAGACAAAACATCTTAAAATAAGCTCGCAGTCAATAAGCCCCAGACATGAAAATGGAACTCTGAACATATTGTTAATGCCCCATCCTTAAATGAGAGTGAGAGGCCAAGGATCACTATGAGGCACTGAAGAATATGCGTCACCCACGCAAAGAAACAGGAAAGAGCATTTCCAAGAAAACAAAGACCACACAAAGAAGAGGAAAATATTGTTAAGTTGTTAAAAAGATAGATGAATAAGATAGTGTAGCCATAAAAGAATCTGAGGCTTTAGTAAAAGAACAGATGAGGAAAAGGAACTGTATAAGAAAAACCACCCTGTTTTTCCCTCCTGTGTCCCTCCTTCACTACTCACAGAGAACACTTCACTTTTGATATTCTGATCACCAAACATGTGGCAGTTTTCCTCTGCATCATGCAACTCTCCATGACTTCAACTGGGTGTCCTATAGTTTAACTTCATTCTGCCTGGACATAGTGTCAGATGGCATAGGCTAGAAAATGAGTCTCACAAGATCGCCCCCACCCCTCTTCAGCTGTCAGTCGCTAGTAGGTCCCCAGGTTACTTCTGTCCAATTTGGCTACAAATTAGAGGTTCCCATGACCCCCTCTTCAGGCTCGATTATTTCACTAGAGCAGCTCATAGAACTCAGGGCAACACTCACTTTTGTTTACCATGTGTGAAAGTACATGATAAAGGATGCAGATGAACAGCCATAAGAAGAGGTACACAGCGGGAGGTCTGGGAGTGTCTGAGAGTGGGATCATCTGTCCCCATGGAGTTGGGGTACACTACCATCCCGGTGTGGATGTGTACACCAACTTGGAAGTTCTCTGAACCCGTACTACTAGGATTTCTATGGAGGCTTCTTTACATAGGCATGATCAATTAACTCCATTTTCAGCCTCTTTTCCCTCTCTACAGAAGTGTGGGGACAGGCTGAAAACTCCAAGCTTCCAATCATGGCTTTGTCTTGCCCAGTGTCACCACATAGAACAAAACATGCTCTTAGGGCTTTAATCATTTATAAAATTACAAGGCTTCTAGGAATTCTTTGCCAGGAACAAGGGGCAAAGACTAATATATATATATATATATATATATATATATATATTTCTTTTATCTCATAGGAGCCACTGGAAATTATAAACAGGATAGAAATTAGAAGGACTTAAAGATAGAATTAAGACAATGTATGTCCCAGAAAGTATAGCAAAAAGGCAAAGTGATTTATTTAAACATGAGAGAAAATATTTAAAAAGTTAGAACACCAGCCCGTCACATTCAAAGTTCAAATTAAGAATAGATAATCATCAAAAAAGTAATCCAATAACATTTTATAGAGCAAGAATTCATGAATTTTCAGAGTGAAAGGGCTTACTGAGTGCTCAGCACATGGATAAAAATAAACCCACACCGAGACATGGTTGTGAAATTTCAAATCACTGCAGACAAAGAGCTTCCGCAGAGGGTGGAAAGCAGGTTACAAAGGATAAAGAATCAGACTGGGATCAGGTGTCTGAAAAGCAACACTGGAAGCCAGAAGGCAGTGAAATAGTGCCTTCAAAATCCTGAGGTAAAATTTTTTCCAACCTAGAATTCTATACTCTATCAAACTAGCAACACTGGGAAGGGAAACACAGGGGTTTCTAAGACAGGAGTAATGTTTTATCTTTTAGGCTTGCTGGAGAGTACATATTACTCTTTAAGTCACCCAGGTGAGGTGAGTTATGTATGAGAGAGTCATACAGGTTAGTCATATACTATTTAAACTAATCTAGCACATTGTCAGAAGGAGCAATTTTTCAAAATTAGCAAATAATGTTAATGTTAGAATAAAATGTTAGAATTCGATGGAGTCAAATGCTGGGTACATGGATGTTGGTTTTATTATTCTCTGTACTTTTTATATATTTAGTGTATATTATGATAAAATAAAATTTCTCAATTAATTTACTTAAAGAATAAAGGTTTGGAGGGGAGATGATATGGAAAAAGAGAGAATGAGTGAAATAGCTCACTAAAAGAACATTCTCTCTGTCCAAAATCATAAAAAGACTTCCTCATGGTGGGCTCTGATCTTTATTACCTTATCTGTGTCATTTTTATTTTATCTGCTGAGGACCTTATGAATCCCGAGCAAATGGACTCAGTGAGTAATCTATTCCACGTACAAACCACAACATAATCTCATCTGTCAACTTAAAGGTCTCTTGGCTTTTTACATATGCCATTCAAACTTCATGTTGATGTCTTTCTTCTTCTGATATTCTACACTAGAAACAGGCAGGCTGTCATGATCCATCCAGTGCTGTCATTATGTTCTTAGAGTTGACTACCTTGTATGGATGAGCTGGGCTCTAACCACTTGGTAGTAAGTTTCTTAGTTAGTTTCTATCTTCCTTTCCAGTATCCTCATCAGCATATTGATAATAGTGTCTGGTTGATAGAGGTGTTTTGAGGATTAATGTTAGCTATTGTTTATTATCACTATTTGTAAATGGTAGAGTTGTATTGTCATTAAAAAAAGTGGTCATCATCGTTCTCTAATACTGTTAAATAAATGCATAATGAACCCTTTTACTTGCAAGGCTAGATGTAAACATAGTCACATTGCAGAGAGACGATCAAGGTATCCTAAAATGAATATAAATATGACAACACTAAAGATCAGTGTACAACAGTACTAAAAGGGTCTTTGAAATACAGAGCTGTTCATTAGTTTTGAAAGAATTTTGTTGGCATGGAGTTTTGAGTTTTTCCCCCAATGAATACTCTCAACCCTTCTTGCAGTGCAAGGTAGTTGGACAGCTAAGAACTTTTGGTTTGCTAAAAAATATATTACCAAAAAGGACAAAATGAATAAAGATAGCCTTGTCTCCTTGGAAACCAGTTCAGTTCAGTTGCTCAGTTGTGTCTGACTCTTTGTGACCCCATGGACTGCAGCACACTAGGCTTTCCTGTCCATCACCAGCTCCCAGAATTTGCTCAAACTCATGTCCATCGAGTCGGGGATGCCATCCAACCATCTCATCCACTGTCGTCCCCTTCTCCTCCCACCTTCAATCTTTCCCAGCATCAGGGTCTTTTTCAGTGAGTCAGTTCTTTGCATCAAGTGGCCAAAGTATTGGAGCTTATTGGAGAATACTCAGGATTGATTTCCTTTAGGATTGACTCGTTTGATTTCCTTGCAGTCCAAACCAAAATCATAATTATTTCTACCAAACAGGTATTGTTTGGCTGAAGTCTTTAAAAAGTAGGGTAGCTTAAAAACTAAATTTCCTAGCCAGTGGTTACTCATAACAGGTTGAAAAGATCACAAGACTGATTAAAAATAATACTAAATACAACATTTAAAAGATCAAGTAAACTTCATATAAACACGTTGGTAGTACTAAAATTTGTCATGAGTTCATGTTGTCTTAATTTTAACTTATAATTTCTGCCCCTTGACTATCAGTAAAGCATTCCTGAATTAGCTCTAAAATTATAATGTTGTTTAAACTTGGAAACTTATATAGTATATCAACCTGAAGGTATCAGTTATAGAGTTCAACATTAGTGAATTTTGGTGCTAAATCTGGAATAATTTGGTTATGCTCCTGATTACATCAGAGGAAAAGATTAAATGAATTCTTGTCCTTTCTAACCTGTGCAATCATAGGACTTTTTTGAGTTTGAGCTATACTGTAAAGATGCAAACACAAAATGCATTAAAAATTTTCCAAGCCTATTATCTTTTTTTGATCTGCCTAAACTACACTCATTCTCAATCTATGAGATTCAGATAAAACTGACACCACCCAGGCCTAAGTCATGACTCAAGAGAGCAAAAAGAATAGCACATCCTCTTGGGCAAGAGATTGGTTCCCTCACTGGAGCTATTGAGAAAAAGATTTTCTTTATCTGCTGAAGTTTCTAAACCATGAGGATGTAAGTTCAGAGCTGCTTTGTGTGTGTGTGTGTGTGTGTGTGCGCGCGCGTGCGCTCAGCTGAGTCTGACTCTTTGCACCTCCATGGACTGTATGGCCTGCCAGACTCCTCTCTCCAAGGAATTTTCCAGGCAAGAATACTGGAGAGGGTTGCTCTTTCCTACTCTAGGTAATCTTCCTGACCCAGGGATCAAACCTGCATCTCTTTCATCTCCTACGTTGGCAGGCGGATTCTTTACCACTGTGCTACCTGGGAAACCCTCAGAGCTGCCTCCTGGGATTGCCTGCCTTAGAATGAAAGTAACTCTGAGTAAAACAGAGCAGATCAAAGGAGTGATGTCATTTTTTTTTAATTTTTAAATTTTTATTGGAGTATAGCTGCTGTACGTTAGTTTCTACTTTACAGCAAAGTGTACATATATGTATAGTGTTTTTTGGATTTTCTTTCCATTTAGGTCAGCACAGAGCATTGAGTAGACTTCCCTGTCCTATACAGTAAGTTCTCATTAGTTATCTGCTTTACACATAGTATCAATAGTGTATACATGTCAATCCCAATCTCCCAACATCTGAATCTCTGTATCTGAAATAGATCGAGTCACAGACTTCTAATTTCACAAATGAAGAAACAAGACAAAGACCAGCTCTAAGGCAAACAAAAGATTATGAAGGAAAGAAGAAAAAAAAAATTATAAAATGCCACAGGGATCCGCTGTGAATGACTTTAACGTACTCATAATAATGTGAATAACGAATATTGCAATATAACTATATTAGTTGGATGCGAGGATGAGAAGAGAGAGAGAGATGAATGGGATAATGGTGAAACAATACTAAATCTACCACATGAGGAAGTCAATTGATAATACTAAGAAGCTGCAATATAAGCATATGATACTAAAATAAGGCAAAAAAAAATATAGAGTGGAAGATTTAGAAATCTTTGTTGTGTGTACTTGGTAGTCTTTTTTTTTTTTTCAAGTATTTATTTATTTGGGTGCATTGGGTCTTGTTGCCCCTCCCAGAGTCTTCGCTATGTCATGTGGGATCTTTCACTGTGGCACCGATTCTCTAGTTGTGATGTGCGGACTCAACAGTTTGCCATATACAGGCTCTAAATCAAGCAGGCTTCAGTAGTTACAGCAAGGAGGATTATCTGCCCGTGGCATGTGCAACCTTACTTCACTGACCAGGGATCAAACCCGTGTCCCCTGCATTGCAGGGTGGATTCTTAAACACTGGACCCCCAGGGCAGTCTCAGTAGTCCATTTTAATGGGAGTATTCAGATCTTTCAGTTCTGCAAAATGTTCATGACTTCCCTATTTGATTATTTTCTTCCATCCATTTTCTCTTATCTCTATTTCTTAAATTTCTGTAATTCAGATGGTGGACCTCCTAGATGGTCCACAGTCCTCTGATTCCAAAACCTTACCTTCCTTCTTACCCTTTCATTGTCTTTATGCTCTGCTTTCAGAAAGATGTCCTCAACTTATCTCTTTATCTTTCAATCCTTAATTTTTTTTTAATTTATACTCATAATTTGAATTTTTATGAGCTCTTTTTTGTTCTCCTTATAGATGATAGATAGACAGACAGACAGATAGTCACCCTGTTCTAACTTTACGGCTACTGCACTCTCTCTTGTCAATCTGGGATACAAAAATGAAGTCACTCAGTCGTGTTCGACTCTTTGCCACCCCATGCACTGCAGCCTACCAGGCTCCTCCATCTGTGGGATTTTCCAGGCAAGAGTACTGGAGTGGGCTGCCATTGCCTTCTCCAGGGGATCTTCCCGACCCAGGGATCAAACCCGGGTCTCCCGCATTGTAGGCAGACGCTTGACCATCTAAGCCACAAAAGACAGTGGTTTTGTTTTCTTTCCTTACCTGTGTTCATCTCTTCAATGCTGCTTTTGTCTGATTGTTTCCATCTTTGTCTTTCACACAGAGGCTGCCCTTAGATACTGAATGAATTCAGGTTTTCTAAGAGTGTGGGGACTAGAAGGCTGAGGGCAAGCTCTGAGCACCTCTGGGTGCAGTGTGTTGAGGGGTGCTTTGTCCTGGGTGGGTGGTTTAGGTAGCCCATGTCATTGAGGGAAGCCTGCTGTCAGGATCCTGAAGCTGGTCAGATTACCCAAAGATGATTTTCCCATTCCTAGGCCTAGGAGGTAGAGGTTTGGAAGCTAGAGTTAGAGGAACCAAGGGTGAGAAGATAAGATGGTTGTTCTTAGAAATTCATATGTTAACATTCAGGTAATTCTACTGTTTTAAGCATGGTACCAGTAGCTTCAATTTTGCCTAGTGTTGTCCTTTTCAAAAATCCTCTTTAGAATAAATTTGCGATCTTCTGTACTGGCTGGGGAGGCACAGATTGCCCATTCTAGAGAGTGGGGAGGAAGCTCTGTGACAGAGAAGTGTCCAAATGCATCCCATAGACACTCAACTCATTCTCCTGTTTATAGCCTCGCATTTAACACAGTTCAAAAGCACCTAATGTCAACAATTTTTGAGCCCTGGGGAATTCTGAAATGTAAATTAATTGCTTCTTGACTTTCCCTAAAAGTTCCTTTCTAAAGTTTTAATAGGCAGTTACCACTTCTCAGTCTGCTTCTCAGTTTCTAGAATTTTCTTGTTTTAACTACTCTTTGTCCTTATGGATTTTGTTCTTCTTTTTAAATCACTATCACTTTGATGATATTATAAAAGGAAGCAAACACAAGTACATATATTTGACCCTTTATCTAGAAGTCTAAACTCAATTTTTCACTATTTTAACTATTACAGCAAGCACCCTAAAACTATAGGTATTAGGTTTATATAAAATATCCATGGGCGGCTCGCGCCCGAGCCTGAGTCCGCCTGGGCGGAAAGCCACAGCGTCTGTATTTTTTTAAATTTTGACTTCCCTGGTGGCTCAGACGGCAAAGCGTCTGCCTGCAACGTGGGAGACCAGGGTTCAGTCCCTGTGTCGGGAAGATCTCCTGGAGAAGGAAATGGCAACCCACTCCAGTATTCTTGCCTGGAAAATCCCATGGACGGAGAAGCCTGGTGGGCTACAGTCCATGGGGTGGCAAAGAGTTGGACACGACTGAGCAACTTCTTCTTTTTCAAAATATCCAAAGGTAGATATCACTTAAATGGCTTAGATTTAGGCAAATCATGGACACTCCTATTTGGTCTCCCAAATTTTATTGAGTATTTTTGGCTTTTACAACAGTTCATGCATTTCTTAAACTGACTCAGGAAAAGTTCCCCTCTTATTTTCTAGATCCTGAAACTGATTTATTCTGTACATAATTTCCTCCATATTTTCAATTCAACAGGAGATTGTTTCACTAACAGGAGATAATATTTTCAAATCTATTTTCATCAAAATACTTGTATGTATATATATTTACATATACATCTATATTTCTTATGGCATATAAACAATAAGCAAACTCTTAAAACTGTATTTTCCCTTCATTCCCCATTCAATTTTTAATGATAAAAACAAAAATAATATTAATTATCTATTTTGACAACAACATATTCAAAAGCACAGCTACCAGGTACATCTTAGTATAAATTCAACTTCACGGAACTTATGGGATTATCTCTGGTGGATGTTAAGCATCTGGATATCAAATACAGGTTAATGTTTTTGTGTTTCTTTCCACATCTAGCACAGCGAATTGTACCTCAAACTTGCACAATAAATGATTATTGAAGTGTAACTGATATTCAGGATAGTGATCATGAGTCAGGATTACATATAAAAACTCAAAACTTTACCATTCTCTAGGTAACTTTTACCAAAAATTTTGTACCAAAAATGTTTTTTTTTTTTCTTTCTAAAGAACACCAAGAGGAAACAGTTTGGACTATGCAGTGATTAGGAGAGATGACTGAGCAGAGTGTCCAACAAGACTGTATAATTAGTCAAATTTTATTTTTAAGCTGTTTTTCTAAAATTTAATTGCTTAGTTTATTTTTTTAATTTTGTTTATTTATTTTAATTAGTTTATTTATCTATTTTTTAACTTTACAATATTGTATTTGTTTTGCCATACATTGCCATGAATCCACCATGGGTGTACATGTGTTCCCCTTCCAGAAGCCCCCTCCCACCTCCCTCCCCATCCCATCCCTCCGGGTCATCCCGGTGCACCAGCCCCGAGCGCCCTGTATCATGCATCAAACCTGGACTGGCGATTGGTTTCACATATGATAATTTACATGCTTCAGTGCCATTCTCCCATATCATAATTGCTTAGTTTAAATGCTTGCCTCTTTGATGCTTTCAGAATCTGTTTATTAAGGACGCTGGAGTGCTTGGTATACATTGCGCATCATCTCATGTGTTCCTTGTCAGCACCGGGAAGCAGAACTAGTATTATTTTTCCTTTCTGAGAGTGAAGAAGCCCACGGAGGTCACCTGGCCGGTCAGGACTTCTTCCACACTGAGATACTTCAAATAGGTATACGGAATCTTTACTCGCTGAATAAAATAAGGACCTCATTTAAAGGAAACATTTTCAATATTGTTTATTTACTCCATGGTATTGTCCAGAAGAGTCCGGTGATTGTGACAAAATTTGGTTCTTTAAAGAAGGATATCAGGCAGCTCAGTTGCTCAGTCATGTCCCACTCTGCGACCCCATGGACTGCAAGAAGGATATCAGGAAATACATAAAGTTTTTATCTACTAATCTGAAGCAAAATTGTCACTAAGAACTAGATTATAAATCCTTACAAGGTAAAGACCATTCGTTTAATCTCTCATATTTCTTCATCACCCTAAACCACTGATGGGAATAAAATAGGTGTTCAATGCCCTTGTTGGCTGACTAATTAACAGCAGTTTCCAAATGGGCTTATCTTTTCCAATTTTAAATGAACGCTATTGAAATTTACTGCCCGGGCAATGTCAATTTGTTACTCCATTGAGGGAGAGCTGTAATTCACATTTCTACTGGTTGGTTAAGTCTTCTAAAGTTGTTTAGCAAAATGAACTTGGAGTTCAATCAGCTCAAAGGTTAGAAAAGTCAGTAAGAGTTTTGCTTATTATTTCATTTTTTGTTATACTTGTTCTGCCTATTCGGATGTTCCAGAATTAAATGAATCCCAATTTTGCTTGTATTTAGAGGCCTGCGTTTTATTTGGAAAAGGAGATCCTTCCCATTAACAATTTACTACACTCTCGATATATACCAGTATAAAATGTGCATGTATCCTCTCTCCATCAGCAAACAGCAAACTTCTTTGCCAAAAGAACAGCTCAGAATCAGAGATATCTGGGCTTCACTGATCTTCAAATCTAAAATTAATGAATCATGTTCTGGTACTCATTCTACTGTCCATGTAACTTTTAGCTGATTGCACCGCATTTAAATAATTATACCTCTGTCTGTGAAATAGAAATACCACCTCATGAATAGTTTCAAGGAATAATAAAGAAATTGCATTTTAATACTAAAGTACATGTGTGTGTATAGATGTAAGCAGTCATGGTTGATTAAAGAAAAAAATGAGCAGGTATCAAACTGTATGTGGCAAATTATTAGATATTATAAAGAAGGTTGAAATTTCAGCCTTAGAAAGAAATATGCTCCTTTAGTTTTTCCCAAAATTAGGTAAAAAGCTTTCTTAATAAAATTTTAAGCTATGTAGTCTTAACTATTTAATAAAATATGTTTACATCATATTAAGTCAACAGTAAGAATCTTGTCAGCCATCTTTGCTTTGGTAAACAAGGCTTCCAGAATTACTGAACAATCTACTTATCCTTAATCTTTCCAAATACACACAGCTGTTGTGTTTAAGAGCGACAAGTTACCATTATTTCCTAATTACTGGTGCTAGCTCTAGACATATGCAAAATATTTATAACGGAATAAAATTGCCTTGGTACAGATAAATTCTACAGCCCTCTCTTTTTAAATTTTTATTTTTTATTTTAGGAGAAATGTATGCTTAGCATCAGAGAAGTAAAAATTACAGTTTATAACCCTGCTTTGTTTAAATGTGTTTGCAAATATTCCTTCTGTGTGGATTTCTAAACACCCCCTTCATTCCCCTACTGCAACACACACACATTTGGACAGATTTTGCCATTGCAAAATAAATCTACACAATTATAGTAGCACTCGATATTTCAAAACACTTAGGGGAACTGATACAGATCATAGTTTTTTTTAGAAATTGGTTTGTACAAAGTCTTTATACTTCACTGAGCTATCATTGGGTTTGTTGTTGTTCAGTTGCTCAGTCATGTCTGATTCTTTGTGACCTAATGGACTGCAGCACACCAGGCTTTTCTGTCCTTCACTGTCTCCTGGAGTTTGCTCAAACTCACGTCAGTGATACCATCTCATCCTCTGTCACCCCCTTCTCCTCCTGCCCTCAATCTTTTCCAGCATCAAAGTCTTTTCTAATGAGTCAGCTCTTCGCATCAGGTGGCCAAACTATTGGAGCGTCAGTATCAGTCCTTCCAATGAATATCCAGGGTTGATTTTCTTTAGAATTGACTGGTTTGATCTCCTTGCTGTCCAAGGGACTCTCAAGAGTCTTCTTCAGCATCAGAGTTTGAAAGCATCAATTCTTCAGCACTCAGCCTTCTTTATGGTTCAAATCTCACATGACTACTGGAAAAGCCATAGCTTTGACTATATGGACCTTTGTTGGCAAACGGATGTCTCTGGCTGTCTAGGTTTGTTATAGCTTTTATTCCAAGGAGCATCTTTTAATTTCATGGTTGCAGTCACCGCCCACAGTGATTTTGGAGCCCAAAAAGAGAAATCTGTCACTGTTTCCATTTTTTCCCCGTTGATTTGCCAGGAAGTGATGGGACTGGATGCTATGATCTTTGTTTTCTGAATGTTAAGTTTCAAGCCAACTTTTTCACTCTCCTCTTTCACCTTCATCAAGAGGCTCTTTAGTTCCTCTTTGCTTTCTGCCATTAGGGTGGTGTCATCTGCATATCTGAGGTTATTGATATTTCTCCCAGAAATCTTGATTCCAGCTTGTGCTTCATCCAGCCTGGCATTTTGCATGATGTACTCTGCATATAAGCTAAATAAGCAGGGTGACAATATGCAGCCTTGACGTACTCCTTCCCCAATTTTGAACAACCAGTTATTGGATCTTACTAAATGTGCTAACATATAGAATCTTCTTATAATTATCTACTGAGGTTTCTGGATGTATGTCATAGGTATTAAAGGTATTGATATTTAATATCCTTCATTAAAGTAGGCAGAAAAAATAGCCCTGAGAAGGAGTCAGCAATGATCAAAATTATATCTAGGCTAGAATTTGAATCAGTAGACTCTGATCCTAGTCTCTGATTCATTAGATTTGATCCAAAGGGGTCATATATTTATCTTGACTTTTAATTTATAACCTATAGAATAGTAAGACTGTTGCTCACCTTTTATTTTATAGGATTGCTATGATTTTCATTTTACTCTCTTATTATTTTCCAAACTTTGAGTGAAGTATTTTTATATACTCAGGGTTGTAAAGCATTGACAAATCAACATATAATCTGTATATTACATTTTTTCATAACACTGAATTTACTTTAGGTAGACACAATGAGCTATTTAGATTGAAAATATTTGGGGTGATTAACATAGTTTGGATTTGCCAGTGACCATGAGTTTCAACTCAGTTTCTTACAGTTTTTAAGCAAAGAAACTGTAATTGTTTTCTCCCTTTTCCTTCTTGAAACAGATTTCCCCCTATACTTAGAGGAAGTGTAAGATTGGAATTAAATCAATGAGTTTGACTCCTCTTTACAGAATACTTTCAATCCATTGGATATTGTCATCTCTGCCTTCAGAACACGTCCAGAATCCCACTACTTCTCTTCAGCTTCCCTGTTAACATTCCAGTCCAATCTCCCATCTGGGCAATTGTAATAACCTCCTAACTGATATGGGCTTCCCTTGTAGCTCAATCGGTAAAGAGACTGCCTGCAATGCAGGAGACCCAGGTTCAATTCCTGGTTTGGGAAGATCCCCTGGAGAAAGAAATGGCAACCCACTCCAGTATTCTTGCCTGGAGAATCCCATGAACAGAGAAGCCTGTCAGTACTGTAGTCTATCGGGTCACAAGAGTCAGACACGAGTGAGAGACTAAGCACACCTAACTGATATACCTACATCAAGTCTTGCCTCCTATAGTTTATGTCCAATATTAGAGTGATTTCTTCTAAAATATGACACACTGTCGCCTTTTAATGTTTAAAATCCTCTAATAATTTCCTATTTTCTTCTTTCCAAAGTTCATTATCCTAAAAACTCTACGTGAGCAGGACTTTTCTGACCTCATTTCCTATTTTCCTCTCTGACTCCATTGCAGCCCCCTTGGTCTCCTTGATATTCCTCAAACACATCAAGTTCTTTTGCACATGCTGTTCTCTTTGCCTTCTGAATACTGTTCCCTGAGATGTTTTCATGGTATTCTCCTTCCCTTCCTTCAGGTCTTTGCTCAAATGCCTAGCAAGCATTTTCTGACCATCTTCTACAAATAACCATGTATTTTTTTATACACAAATGTCTATAGTGGCTTGACTCACAACATCTCTCAAATGGATACAACCCAGATGTCCCTCAGCAGGTGAGTGGATAAACAAATTGTGGTATATCCATAAAATGGAATACTACTCAGAGGGGAAAAGAAAGAACAAGTTACAGACACACGCAACAACACTGATGAATCTCCACTAAGTTTGTGCTAAGTGAAAAACCAGACCCAAAAGAATACATGCTGTTTGTAGAAAATTCTGGAAAAAGTAACACTAATCTATCATGTTAGAATGCAGAACAATTGCCTGAGACTGGGAGTAGAGGTGGGACTGACTGAAAAGTGCGTTAGGAAGGCTTTGAGTGGGGAGATGCTCTTATCTTGAAGCTGTGGTTTGAGTGTCCATGTGCTCATTAGTGTCCAGCTCTTTGCAACCCCATGGACTGTAGCTCATCAGGCTCCTCTGTCCATGGGATTCTCCAGGCAAGAATCCTGGAGTGCCATTTCCTCCTCCAGGGGATCTTTCTGACCCAGGGATCTAGCCCATGACTCCTGTGTCTCCAGCATCGCAGGCAGATTCTTGATCACTGAATCATCGGGGAAGCCCAGTGATGGCTTACTCAAGTATATATATTGGTGAAGATTGTACAGCTAGAATGGGTGCATTTTATTGTATGTAAACTTTAACTCAATATAGGGTTTTATTTTTTAAAGTGGGATGTATAGGAAAAAGAATTTTATCAATGGCTGAAAACAGTGTTTTTAATTATATATCTCAGAAAAGAGGGGAATCTGAGGGTATATCATTGAAAGTTTTGATTTTTTTTTTCAAATACAATTCCACTGTGTGTTACAACTTAAAATGGTTAGTAAAAGCATCTGGTTAGCATGATAAGAAAGGTGAAGAAGTGACTATGAAATCAAAGCTATGATTCCTGTTAAACTTCTGAGCTAGTACTGAAGCTCTGGTCCTTATGAACATGAAAAGCAGTGTCCCAGAGATGCAATGTCGCAAAGAATAAAATCCAAAAGGTTGGGGAGGTGGTGAAAGGGGCATAGTGCTAATACCAACCTAGCTCCTTTGCTGGGAACTCTTGTTATCTTGTTCTGTATTTATCTAGTGCCTGCCATATTTAGAAAAGATTAAATCAAAACTGTGAAATTAAAACATGATGAGTGACAGCTGTGAGAGACGACAGCTGTGGCATTAGATTTTCATCATGTCAGGCCTGAGATCTGTATTTCAGGTCACTCTTTTCCACTGGCACCAATCCTGAAGGACAAGAATTGTCTTTCTATTGGCTATTTACTAACCCACCTGTTGCCTCCACGTGGTAAAAGATTAACAGGGTTTCGATGGGAAGGGAGCCATTTCAGAGGTCTGGGCTGAATAGGGTCTTCATAGAGCACTTACCCTCCGAAGGTTAAGCAAAATGGTATCTAATGTTATCAGCAATAATAATTAGATGTGATCTATTCCCATTCTAGGTAGAGAAAACTTTTCAAATCACAGCACGTGCTTCAGATGTACATCCACAGGGTTGAACAAATATCTATACTTTTTTCAGTTATGTGAAAAATGTATTTTTTAAAATAGATATACCTAGTATATAGTCAAATAAATCTAAAGTAATTACACAATTCAAGGCACAAATGGAATATACCTTATTTTTTCTTCGTCTTGATAAATGCATGATTTCATAGTCATGAAGCCATCCTCTTTTACAAAATAATTACTGATCGGTTAAATATTAATAGTTGGAGAAACCAACTATGGTACATCCATACAATGGAATATTATTGCAATAAAAAGGAACAAACTAATGATCATGCAAGAAAATGATAAATCTTAAATGCATTATACTAAATGAAAGAGGCCAAGTTCAAAAGGCTACATACTGTTTGATGATATTTATATGGCATTCTGGAAGAGGAAAAACTGTATGTAGAGAAAACAGATCAGTGATTACTCGAGGCTAGGGGGAAGGTAGGACTTGACTTTAAATGAGCTTGAGGGGACTTTGAGGAATAACAGAATTGTTCTGTTTTGATTGTGATGGTGGCTGTATGTCTTTATGCATTCATCAAATCTCACAGAAATATGCACTAAAAAAGGCTAAAAATTACTGCATGTAAATTATACCTTAATATTTAAAAAGAGAAAAAAATTAATATTTTCATGGAACTATTTTCCCCCAAAATGTGTTTTAATGTGAAGGAGCTATTAATGGTCATCACAGGGTATTACAGATCTAAACGTCCGAATTAGATTTTCAGTGTACAAAATGAGTCATCAGGCTGTCCTATTAATAGAAATTGAACTGTGTGAATAGCAACATTTTAGTAAGGATATAAGACTTACAAAGAGCTGTGGATACTGTTGTGGGTTGTGGTTGCTTTTTTTTTTTCTTTACATCTGTGTTCAGATGTAGTAAGTATAAGAGGTACTGTATGTTTGAATTTTGCTCTTTTGTATTTTGTGAAATTGGGACACTTGATTAAAAGGGAACCAGGAACTTTCCACCAGGAGATCACTCACATTTAGTTTTAGAATGCTCTATATATGTTTTAAAATTACCTTTGTTAAGTTGTTTAAAGTGAATAGATTATGCTTTTTGTGCATATAAATACTAGTTCTTCAGCCTCCATATCCACTATGCAACAACTAATACAGGCATGTGATGGGAGAGAGATGGGTGAGAGTAAAAAATTAAGGATTCTGAGAAGCTGTGTACCTCATTTAAATTAAATGTTATCAGTAGAACTCAAAAAGACACACATTTAGTGTTGACCAATATGAAAGCTTTAGGCTAATCTTTGCTTGCAAAGAAAAGATCACATTTAATCTGGCATAACAGAGACACTGTTTCTATTTTGTCAATTAGCCCGCTGGTAAACAGCTCTAATTACAAACTTTGGAGTACTCTTCTTTAATCTCTTTAATACTGCAAGTATCATGAAAACCACAATGAGGCATTGGAGGCAACATAAAGAAGATTATCGGTGTCTACGAGTCGCATAACAAGAGTGATTCTCTCTTTTGTACCCCTTGGCAATTTGGGTGGTTCAGAAGGGAAGAATGACTCAGCTTGAAACACAGGGCAATAATGATAGCTGAAAAAAATCAATTGATATTGTAATTAGCCCCCAACTAAAATAAATAAATGTATTAAAAAAAAATCAATTGAAGAAAGCTGAAAAGAACTTCATTACATTTCAAGAGTACATATTTTTTTAAGCTCATCTTTTATCTTCAGTCACATATTTGCTATTACCCTTCTTTTCTTAAGAGTTTTACTCTTCATTTTTTATTTATTTATTTACTTCTGGCTGTGCTGGGATTTTGTTACTGTGTGGGGGCTTTCTCTAGTTGCGGCGAGCAGGGGGCTACTTTTCATTGCTGTGCAAGGGCGTCTCATTGCCGTGGCTCCTTTTGATGCTGAGCACAGGCTCTAGAGAGGGCTCAGTAGTTGTGGTGCATGGGGCTTAGTTGCTCTGTGGCATGTGGAGTCTTCCCAGACCAGGGATTAAATCCATATCCCCCTGCACTGGCAGGTGGATTCCTGTCCACTGTACCACCAGGGAAGTCCTCAAGAGTACATATTTTGTTCACTGTGAATGCAAACTACTATTTCAAATTGTCCTTGTAGGGTGGCTGTAGGCAATATGTGTCCCCTCCATCACTATTTTCCTAGTAGTTCCATTTCTTTGGCTGGAAGCAGTAGAAACCAACTGGGGCTAACTCATGGCCCCATAAAAAATAATTAACAATAAGTTATAAGATAGTAGGAAATAATGATCTAAAAAGAATAAGTTAAAAATAAACATTGAAATCTTGCATTTTTGAATAAATTAATATTTGGAAAGATACTGGGTAGCTCTTAGAAGAAAAAGATTCAAGTAATTGGGACTTGAGAAGACTGTAACTAGGGTTACTCTGGAATTCTCAGTGGTGAAACGAACAAACAAACAAAAACACCTGGTTCGTGTCTGAAATGACCATTGACATGACTCACCTTCAACCACTTTCTGCATTTTTGAGACTCACCCAGATTTAGATGTGAGGACAGAAAGTACACAGTCATGTGTTTTAGCCTTGGGAGGAGAGGGGAAGGGAAACCCTGTGGTTGGCAGTCCTGCACAAAAATGCTGGAGAGAATGATGAGAGCTTTCTCAGAGAAATGGGGGAAAACGCATGCTGAGCAAACAAAATCAGGCGCCCACTACAAACTGTCAAAGGTTTTTAAAAAGACATTACTGTTTTGGAGCTGCCTCTTTGGTCCTATTCTTATCCTTTCTTGAGGTTATAAGGATTCCCTTCACCTTCTTGGCCTGGTCCTAAGATAGTTTCAGTTGTAAGTACTTTTTTCCTTTATTTTAGGGCTTCATTTTTATGGTCAAGCTCATCTTTGTGGTAGAATTTTCTCTGACCCTGTACCACCAGTTGATTAAAACATGTGAGGTTTTCTACATTTGTCTAATAGTATTTTATAACTTAATTATCATACTTAATAACTACTAAGCTCTTCCTATGAACTCAGCATCGTGTAAAAAAGAGTTGCAAAGAAATCTGGTTTTGGAAAGAGTTCATTATCCAGCTAAGAGAATACAAGACAAAAGGGTGAAATAATAGCCAGTGGGAGAGAATGGTTTATCATTATTTTATAAAATGTGATGAGATTATTTTACAATACTTATGTTTAAAGTTATTTTTCACATAATGCATTTCTACATATTGAAACCACTCCCTTCTCCAGGGGATCTTCCCAACCCAGGGATCAAACCCATGCCTCCAGCATTAAAGACATACTGAAAATGGAATTTCCATACCTACCTGTCATGGATTGAATTGTGCCCCCCAAAGAGATATGGTGAAGCTGTAACCCCTGATACCTGTGTATATGAACTTGTTTGGAAAACCCTGTAGATGTAATCAATTTAGCCTGAGTTCATCAGGATGGGCCATCATCCAATATAACTGATATCCTTTTAAGAAGAAATGGAAAGACAAGAGACCCCATGGACTATACAGTCCAGAGAATTCTCCAGGCCAGAATACCGGAGTGGGTAGCTTTTCCCTTCTCCAGGGAATCTTCCCAATCCAGGGATCGAACCCAGGTCTCCTGCACTGCAGGCAGATTTTTTACCAGCTGAGCCACCAGGGAAGCCCAAGAATACCAGAGTGGGTAGCCTATTACTTCTCCAGTGGATCTTCCCAACTCAGGAATTGAACCGGGGTCTCCTGCATTGCAGGTGGATTCTTTACCAGCTGATCTACCAGGGAAACCCTTATAAGAAGAACTGTAAAAACAAGAAACACACAGGAAGAAGGCCATGTGATGATAAGGGCAAAGATAGGAATGATGCAGCTATAAACTAACAAACACCAACAATCCGTGTCTATCACAAGAAGCTAAGAAGAGTTCTACTTAGTCTCAGGGAAAACATGGCCTTGCTGACACCTTGATTTTGACTTCTTGCCTCCAGAACTGTGGAAGAATAAATTTCTATTATAAACCACTTAGTTGGTGGTACTTCGTTACAGCAGCCCAAGGAAACAAATATATCCCACTTGGTTTCTTCTCTTTTCCTCCAGCAGCCCCAGAGTATAACTCTTCCCATTACTCTAAGATAGCACTGCCCAAATTTTAATATACAAACAAATCACTTGGGGATCTTACTAAAGTTTTGATTCTGATTCAGTAGTTCTGGATGGGACCTGAGAATCTGCATTTCTTACAACTTTCCAGGTGATATGCATGCTGCTAGTCCAGAGACCACACTTGGAGAAGTAAGGCTATATGTGTACAGTCAGCAAGGAGATGTCTCTTTCATGTGTGGGTCAGATCTAGGCTTTTGGACACAGCGCTAACAGGGATGAAATGAAAAAACTTATTCAGTGAGACAAAAAATAAAATGAGTAAATAAAATATTCAAAGAAAGAGAGTAAGAAAAATTTCAAAATAAACTTCCAGATTATTCTTCAATCATCTGGCAGCCTCCCCATCCACTCCCCTCAAAAGATCTGGAATACAAAGATTTCAATCTTGCTTTCTGCATAAGTGAATTTATCAATACAATAATAAGCTGATATTTTATGTGGGCACTTTTAACTTTAGTTTTTAAATGGTGATTTCAAAAGCAAGCAGTACAGACTGAGAGATGAGTGAGCACCGTAGATGAACACAGACCAACCACCGGGCAGTTTATGACATTTTTATTGTATTTGGGGGCTGCCCTGGTGGCTCAGTGGAGAAGGAAATGGCACCCCACTCCAGTACTCTCGCCTGGAAAATCCCATGGATGAGGAGCCTGGTGGGCTATAGTCCATGGGGTCACAAAGAGTCGGACACGACTGAGTGACTTCACTTCACTTCACTTCTAGTGGCTCAGAAGGTAGAATCTGCCTGCAGTGTGGGAGACCTGGGTTCGATCCCTGGGTTGGGAAGATCCCCTGGAGAAGGGAATGGCAACCTACTCCAGTATTCTTGCCTGGAGAATTCCATGGACAGGGGAGCCTGGTGGGCTACAGTCTTCGGGTTGCAAAGAGTCAGACATGACTGAGCGACTAACACTTATTACTTATTTATTGTATTTGGGAAGAGTGCCCTTTTGCAAAGGTACAAAGACTAACTTGCAGAGCTTTTCAAACTACCTGTTTCTGAAACTGTCCTTCTGATAGTGGTTCTTTGGGCCTAGGGTCTGGCCCAGAGATTAGAATCCTTTAAGGCTTTATGGGTAATTCTGATGCAAAGTCAGGTTTGGGAAATACAGGTCTGAAATAATAAAATGTACTCAATAGGTACTTCGTTTTATTCTAAACCCGAATTTCCAATTAAAAAGAAAAAAAAACTCTGTTAAAACATAATACTATATGTAAAACTAATTTTAGATATATGATTGCCTGGCATCAGAACTTCAATATCAACTTTAGAGCAGTGTGTTCTTAAGTAGAAAGATTTCTCCTGGTCTTAACAGTATGATGTCTCACATCCTCATCCTCTACCTAGAAGTATACAAATCTAAGTGTACATCGGAATCCTTTACGGACTCATTTCCAGACCCTAACCCAGGACATTCTGAGTCTGCAGTTTGGAGTGAGGTCTAAGAACCTGCCTTTTTGACCAAATATTGCCAGGCACCCTCCATGCAGATGGCCTTGTGGGCTACACCTGAAGAAATACTGCCTTGGTGTTACTCTCTGCGCGGAACCTCAGAGAGGGAGAAATGGGCATGACCGCTCAAGAATCTGGCTATTAGCGATGCAAATGTATCCCCGGACCTCGCAAAGGGTACTGACAGACTGAAAATGAGCGTGGCATCTAATCAGGAAGCGAGATGGCAGGTACGGGACGTCTTTATGAAGCATTCTCTGGTTTATACAATAAAGCCACTCAAGGTCCAAACATAATGCCAAGTCCCAACCTGATCTGCGTCACCCCAGTCATGGGTGTGTGCCAAGGCTAGCTCTCACACACACTGAAATGGTAACCTGCCCACACGTGGGCCAAGAGAAGATGCGAGCTCGGTACGACCGAAGCAAAAATCTGAGTGGAGGTCATCTCTAAGTCACAGCGGAAGGACGCTGCCGTTCGGGATTTGTTCCAACAAGCTTTTGGAAGAATTTCACCAGTGGCCTATGGAGCCCTTCAAAGTCAAAGAAAACAAGGCCAGTTAATTCCCTGCTTGCTCGAGATTCAAAAGCTATAAAATCCGTCCTGCTCTGTTGCAAGCACCGAGCCTGGTCTGCGCGCAAGAAGGACGGGGGAGCAGGCGTCAGCAGGAACGTGCGGGCGGAGCGCGCGGACCGGGAAAGCCACCGGGCAGCGGCCGCGGTGAGTCAGCGCTGAGTCACGCCGGGCGCTACGTGCGGGCCCGGGCGCCCCCCGGCCGAAGGCGCAGGCGCGGGCTCCGAGCTGGGGTCTTCCTGGAAGACCCGCCCCGCGCCGCTGGCCCCGCCCCCCACCCCCAGCCGGGACCCCCGCGGTCACATACTCACCGGCTTGCACGCACAGGCTCCTCGCTCCAGCCTGGAAGCTTCAGCCCGAAGAGTCACGGATGACAGTCGGCGACAGAGCTCCAGCGGATGCTTCAATCCCATGTGTTTCCTCAAGACCGAGATTCCAGTTGCTCTGGGGGTTTTTTTTGTTTTTTTTCGTATTTTCTGGTTAGTTTTTTTTCTTTTTCCTGGCAGGGGTGTAGCACGCTTATCTTTTTATAGTTTCCAGTATTTTAAATGAAGCACAGGAAGAATGGATTAATAAAACATGTGTTGAAAATTATGCATCCAATGCTCACACTGCTTTGGGGTCTAAAATGATTATAATGGGACTGCAGTTAGAGCTCTGCAGGCTGTGTAAACTGGAGAAAAAGACTAACTCTGTTCTGATTTGCTTTTTGTTGGTGGGGAAAAAAAAATCTTTACCGGTTTGTCCAATCACCTTTCTAATAACTAAATTATTTTGAAGACTGGAGACGTGTTTGTTAGTGATTTGATACGGTGTTACCAGAGAATGGGGAAAGCATATCTGTGTGTGACCTAGGATATCCCCCTGTCTGTATGGATGTTATTTTGTTGGTCTTACAAAATATGGCGATGATGGCATCAGTGCTGAAAGTAGATAGCAGGTATTATGTCATTAAGTGTGGCTAGTCAATGAGATGGTCCTGGTGCAGATGGGGTAATTATTATTTAGGGGCCATTCGAGGCTGATGATTTCCAAACAGAGTCAGACTGGGTCTTTAGAAGTTGTTGTGCCAGCTGTTGCCAGTTGTTTTGCTTCTTCAGGAGAATTCTATCCCTTCTTATCCCCTGTGTGCGTGTGAGATGATGCAAAACATTCGAGTGTTCTCGTATTTTGACAGCCTTTCCTGCAAGGAAGGAGACTGAAGTAATTAAAGGTTGCACTGACTCACCAAGTTTACAGAGAAGCATGACTGTTCAGTTTTTTAAAAGGAGCAAAAAGGTACCAAACTGAAAAAAATAAGGAAATATGGAAATATGAGAGATGATGAGAGCCCAGGAAAGCAAAATGGGTAGTATGGACCAGAAATGGAATCTAATAAACTATTCACAGCCAGAGATATATGCTAGGCTTAAAAAAAAAACAACTAAGTTTATATAGGTCTCCTTCAACTTACAATGAGTTTGTGTCCCAAAACACCCATTGTAAGTAGAATATATAAATCAAAAATGCATTTACTCTTTCTAACCTACTGAACATCATAGTTCAGCCTAATCTACCTTACAGGCTTCCCAAGTGGTGCTAGTGGTAAAAAACCCACCTGCCGATGCTGGAAATATAAAGAGATGTGGGTTCAATCCCTGGCTCGGAGAAATCCCCTGGAGATCATGGCAACCCACTCTAGTATTCTTGCCTGGAGAGTCCCACGGACAGAGGAGCCCTGGTGGGCTACAGTCCACAGGGTCATGACCGAAGGGTCAAGAGTTGGACACGACAGAAGTGACTGAGCAACCTGTCTTAAACATGCTCAGAACACTTACATTAGCCTATAGTTGGGCAAAATCATGTAACACAAAGTCTACTGTCTAATAAAATATTGAATCTCTCATGTAATGTATTGAATACTGATGGCGAAGAACAGAGGAGTTGTAAATACATTGTGGAAGTTGTAAGTGTATTGATCACCCTTGTGTTCACGTGGCTAACGGGGCGCTACTACTCAACTGCCTCTGGAGTGTACACCTCACAGCTCAAGTGCTTGGGGAAAGATCAAAATTCAGAGTACCATTTCTACTGAATGTGTATCACTTTCCCATCATTGTATAGTCGAAAAGTGATAACTCAAACCATCGTAGGTTAAGGGATCATCTGTACATCATTTGATGTTTAAAAACCTGTACATGATTCTGATTCTTTCTTATTACCTTGTCAATATTGATACTGCCTTGGCATTTATGGAATCGTTTGAAACCCAAGTTCACTTTTTAACGGCATGAACTTGGGCTACTTACTTAGCTTCACTACATCTCAGTTTCGTCCTCTGTGAAATGGAAATTAAAATTACTATTTCATATGCTTGTTAGACAGGATTAAAAGAGATGATGCCTAAAAATGGTTTTGCACATTGCTAGGCATATTTAAGAATCCCAGGGACGGAGGAGCCTGGTAGGCTGCTGTCTATGGGGTCGCACAGTCGGACACGACTAAAGTGACTTAGCAGCAGCAGCAGCAGGCACATTTAAAAGACACATTTAAAAAAAAACAAACAACTCCTGTAAATGAATGTTTGTGTCTATTTTCATTATTATTGAACTTGATTAAACTGTAGACTAGATCACAAAGAGGCAGTATTTTGTCCAGCTCATTGGACTAATAAAGGCTTTGGAATATACATCACAAATGCATTGACTCAGTGACCTTAGGCAAGATATTTGGGTAAGATTGTAAAACAGCCGGGTGAGTGTTTAATGTTCTTTGGTTATGAGAGAAAGCTGAAAGAGAATGACTACAATCATCAGCTGGCTGCAAAGGTGATGCAAAATAGCCAAGCAAGAGCCCTTTTCTTCTGTCCTCAGAGAGAACAACTTGGCAGAATAATATGGCAGTCACTAGGCAAAGAGAATATAACATTTTTCCTTTAAACTATAGATCAACCCCCATGACATGCGATAATTCATTATTTTGCAGAGACAGAAATTTGGTTCTTTCCAAGTGTAAGGTAATGAGCTTAGCTATTAATGAAGGTTAACAACCTGTCTCCCATCAACCACTCCAAAGAGCTCTGAGCCCCCTACTCATAAGATGTAACAGTCATTCTCTTGAAATAATAAAATAAATATTTCTTTTAGAATTACCCTCAAATAAAGCAACTGCTTTGTACATGATTATAGTCCTACATTCACCAAATCAGGAGGTGAACATGGGCATGAAAGCAATTGCATATAACATTACTTGTTACAATGGTTTTCCATTAATTTCCTTTTGCTCATCCATTCAATGTTCTCCGTAGTCTTCAGCATTAGATCCTGGAGACTGAAAAATGAACAGGACAGACAAGACCTAATAATAGCAGTTATATTCTGGTAGGAAGAACAAACATTTTAAAAGCTAAGAAACTAACTAATTGAGAAAGTATCAAAAGTTGTCAAAAAAAAAAGATAAGGACAATTCAAAGGCTGCCATCTAGAATCCCAGAAAGAAATTATTTATATAGTTAGAATAAAAAGACCTCTCAAAGGATGTGATATTTAAGCTGGAACCGTTGAACCAAGGGCTTCCCTGATAGCTCAGTTGGTAAAGAATCCGCCTGCAATGCAGGAGACCCCAGTTCAATTCCTGGGTCAGGAAGATCCCCTGGAGAAGAGATACGCTACCCACCCCAGTATTCTTGGGCTTCCCTTGTGGCTCAGCTGGTAAAGAATCCGTCTGCAATGTGGGAAACTTGAGTTCGATCCCTGGGTTGGGACGGTCCCCTGCAGAAAGGAAAGGCTACCTGCTCCAGTATTCTGGCCTGGAGAATTCCATGGACCGTATAGTCTACAGGGTCCCAAAGAGTGGGACACAACTGAGCAACTTTCACTTTCACTTCACTTAAAGGGTAAGAAGGTTGCATAAAACAAGAGGAGTAAGAGCTCAGGCAGAGAGCACAGGGAGCATGAAGATCTTGAGTCTGGAAGCACTTTGTTCAAAGAACAGCAAGGGAGGGGATGAGTAACATGACATTAGGTTTGAGAGGCCAGATTCTGCATAGACTTGAAGGCCAGAGTAAACAGTCTGGATTATATGCTCAGTATGATTGGCAACTGTTGAAATGGTTTTCAGCAGTGGGTTCCATGATGTGATTTACATGGTCAGAAGACTACCCCGTGGCAAATGCATTGTAGGTATCAGGAATGGAACGGGGGTGCCTGTAGCATCTGTACAACAGTGGGTGTTGGGGCAGTGGAAATAAAAGAAGGGAATGAAACTGAGATATATGCTAGAGGAAGAAGAGCCAGAAGGAGCTGATGGACTGAAGCGAATCAAGAGCAAGAGGAATCATAGATGACCTTTACTTTTCTGGGTGCAGAGCATCTGGGGACTCACCAGGTCTTGGTGGTGTTTTCCTCCCAATATTTTTTTCTTTTTTTTTTTTTCTGCCAGTATTTAAAGAGTTCTGAAATGTGTGCTCACATGTACACACACACACATACATACTTGTGAACACCCCCACTGCCACTTATGAAAATAAGAGTTCACACTGAGAGAAGTCAGTTCCACTTAAGGGATGACTGAAAAGTGCTTAAGTGAATGCCCCATGCTTAATGGCATTTATCTCTTCCTCTGTACTTTTATCCAGGCACATAGGTGCAAGGCGCATAATGCCCTCCCTTCTCCTCTCCTCTTTGAATTTGCGTACTCAAATCCAGCTCAGTATTCATGCACAGGTAAATGCCTGTTTTCTCTATGAAGCCATCACTAACACTCAAATCAAATGGATCTCACTGTCTGTGTCCAGTCTGCTTGACCCTTGAAATCTGGCTTGTCACGTGGCTATGCCAGTGGTTTACGTCTCATAAATGCTATATAAATGTCTTTCCAACTAAACTTTAACCCTCTTAAGACCAGAGACAGATTCTCTTATGCCCATTATAGCACCCACAATATCAGCAACGTGTTCTGAACATAGGCGGGGCTCAACAGCAGTGCAATCACTGGTATTTTTACGTGGATGGAAACTTTGTGATCACCAAGTCTAATAGTCCACTTATTTAGTAAATAGATTAAGTCACAAAGAGATAGTACTCTGTCCAGATCATAGAGCTCATAGAATGTTTGGGAATTTATATCACAAACATGTGGTCTCAGTCACCTGAAGTGTGATCTTTTACTTCTGGACCTCTAGTTCTCATTTAGAAACTGTAGGAGTTTACACCTTGTGACCTCAAAAGTTCCTTCAGGATTTTATTTTTTTTTAAACCACAGTTTACTATCTATTTTTATGAGCCAGATACTGAAGTAAGCACTGTAAGAGTTGCCTAGTTGGGTCCAACTCTTTGCAACCCCACAGTCTGTAGCCCGCCAGGCTACCCTGTCCATGAAATTCTCCAGGCAAGAATACTGGAGTGGATAGCCATTGTATTCTCCAGGGGATCTTCCCAACCCAGGGATCGAACTTGAGTCTCCTGCATTGCAGGCAGATTCTTTACCATATGAGTCACCAGAGAAGCCCAGGTAATCACTATAGACTTGCTTTTATTTAATTCTTGTAAAAGCAATTTTGTGAGGTGAGGTGGCACTACTCACATTTTCACAGATCAGAAAGCAAAGAAATAGAAAGTTTATGTAACTTGCCCAAGAGTACTTAGCTGGTAAGCGGTAGAATAGAACTGGATTGGAATCCAGGCCTGTCCAGCTGCAAAGGCTGAGGCCATCATCCTAATGCTTTCTGCCTCTTTTCTACACTCTTCATTTTTACAACGTCTGAGAAAATTTAGATATTTCACTCAGAACTTCACATCTAGGGATTGGTAGAAACAGGCCTGAATTCCAGCACCAGCTCTCTTTCCTTTACAACATGCCTCAGGTATCAATTTTATCAACGAGTATTCAGAATGGGGGTTGTTTCAGCCTATTTCAATAAATCGACTGGTATTATATTCAATGCCATTGAATATAATTCAACAATGAACGTAGTTGATTGTATTTGTGGAATAAATGAGTTTCTCCTCTAGTTTACAAAAGTACCTCTATGTTCACCAGTTCTAAGTCAAAATCAGTGAAAAAGCAAGTACCTGGTAGATTGTAGTAAGTAACTGTGGGAACACCCTGGAGTGTGAGGGGTAGCAGCTGTCACTAAAGTGTAGGAACCAGCCTCTGTGGGCAGTTTATTGAGAAAAGTAAAGTGTATTCCTTCTTAATCACATTGGCAAGGAATGACATAGAGCATGTCATCTCTATCTTTAAGGAATAATAAACGTGGTTTCTTGCCCTGAGATCAAATTTTGATGTGAATCATCCCAGAACCCACTTTTCCTCAGGAGGGTCTCTCAGGATTTAGCTCATGAAATATACAAAAGAATAGCACGGACCCCCAACTGCAGGAGTTTGTAACCTACTTTAGGAAACAATCAAGAGAGGAAGCCTAGGGCCTTAACAGTTCTATCCTTGACCACTTCTGTCCCTTCAATAAGCCCCCTGAAATGACCTTGCTGGGTGTTCTGTGAAGCCAGGCAGGCCTGGACAACACTCAGAACACTCAGCGTCTTAGACCTTCTTGTTTCTCAGATCTGAATTCAGTTAGAACAGCATTAAAATGGTGACGAAGGCCTTTCGGAGAGCCCAGTGTGAGAAAGAAACAATTTTGAAGGGACGGACCTACACTAGAAAGATGATGATGGTGGTGATCTAATCACATGTCCCAACCCAGATATTCCTAGAGAAAACCCTGGGATTTTCCACAGCCAGACCGAAGCGTAAAGCTGGCATTCGTCCCAGTAGATCAGGGCTTGTTTTGAGTCTCCTCAGCAATTTGACAGACCCTGAGGAAACTTGAGTAATAGTGAAAAAAACAGACTCTTCCGTGTCTTCAAACATCAGAGAGTTGCCCTTGAAGTGAAGAATGATCATTTGCAACTTCGTGTGTTTTTCCCACAATTGTACACAACATATGTATTTGTGTGACTAAAGAATGATTCACCAGTATTTCTCGATGAGGTCTAAAGATTGCAGGGACTTCAGGGTAGCTTGAATAACATATGTAGACACCAAGGAACATTTATTCTTATTAATGATTGTAACAAAGCACAGTTCCGCTTTTTAAAGGGCTGGTCAAATGTTGATCTGTATAAGTTTTCTTTTCAACAGTATAATCGATGAAAAAAGACCTGTGTGTTGAGGGCAGGCCTAATTCAACTGACATTTGGCCACCTGCATTTCATATGGCCTGCTTTCATATGGCCAAGTCTTTGCCTCTAAACGTCACACTTTGTAGGACAGAACCTTCCTTCTAATGGAGTAAGTCAGTTTTGCTTTGTTTTAAAAGCTAGGAGGGAGACTCTGAGACTCAGCTGAGTTCTCTATCTTGAATGAAATCTAGAGGCCCACAGTGAAAATGCCACACTTTACATTAATATAGGCAATGGCTGTAGTAAACAAACAAACTGACTCACCATTAACCAACGCTGGTTAATGATAATCACAGCATTTGCATAGTGCTTTGTCCTTCAACAGTACAATCTTTTGTTTTACATAATACCCCTTTGGGGCAAACTGGCATAGTATCATTATCCCTCTTTTGTAAATAAATTAACTGAGTCAAGAGATTGGAAGCCTTGAGGCCACCCAGAGATCAAGCAAAGACTTTATGGTGCCTCTTCTGCCAGATACAGACTATTAGCCCCTGTGGCCATTGTTTTATTACCTGTATGTGTGTGTGTGTGTGTGTGTGTGTGTGTGTGTGTGTGTGTGTGTATTTGTTAGTGGCTCAGTCCTGTCTGATTCTTTGTGACCCCATGGACTGTAACCCGCCAGGCTCCTCTGTCCATGGACTTCTCCAGGCAAGAATACTGGAGTGGATTGCCATGCCCTTCTCCAGGGTATATTCCTGACCCACGAATCTGGGGACACAGCAATTTCCACAGCCTTTGTACTTTGATAGCCTTAGGGGGTTGAAAGTAGGATTGCTCACCCACTCTTAAGTAAGAGACATCTTGAATGTTTTGTCAGGTGAAATTTCTCAAATCACAAGGAGGCCCTAGAGACAAGGATATTGCTGCCATATCAAAAATGTTGTAAATACTGGTTACTATATAAGGGCAATACATGAATCAAACCACTCCATGACTGAATCTCCTAAAGGAGTTTTCAGGATGCCAAGCATAAAGCGATGGTCTTGAGTGTGTGCCAGGGTGAGGCTCAAGGGCACTGTGCCTCTGATAAGTTTGGCAAAGAGGAAATCAAATGTGAAACTTTGGGCCACCCACCAAACTTCCACCTGAGAGATAGGGGGATGGGGGTGGGGGTGGGAAGTTGGAGACAAACTTTCCTCATTTCAAATTTAGATTTCTACTTATTTGTATTCCTTTATCCAAAAGAAGCGTAGCTCAAATTTTGCCAAATCTAGAGGTACATATCTCTCCCTGAGAACAAACTCTCAGAATTAAACAATAAACATAAACAAACATGTAAAAGGGGGTGCACCTTAAATACTGTCTCTAAAGACCTGTGCACGAATGTCCCCTTCACCTCTTCGTGAAACCAGGTAACCCAGATTGGGACTTCAACCCACAATCTTTTAATTGAGATCATGTCTAGCCTCAGGACTTCATGAAGCTCAGGGTCTTGACATCTCATTGCCGAGAGAATTCAGTGTGAGACAAAGCGATAGGTAAGAAATGGATTTATTTAGAGAGAAACACACTCCACAGAGTGTGGGCCATCTCAAAAGCTGAAAGTGGCCCTACAGTAGAGATTTGTCTGTGTTTGTAAGGATGGGTAATTTCATAGGCTAATGAGTGAGTGGGGGATGGGGTGGGGATTTCTAGGAATTGGGCCACTGCCCACTTTTTGACCTTTATGGTTGACCTTGGAACTGTCTTGGTGCCTGTGGGTGTGTCAATCAGCTTGCTGATGTGTTGCAATAAGCATATACTGAGGCTCAGAGTCAAGTGGAAGTCGCCTGTCTGCTGTCTTGGACCTATCTGGTTCTGAGCAGTTCATGTCATGTCTTTGGGCTATGTCATTCTTTTAAAGGTTGTGCCCTTTCCCGTTCCCTCCTGTTTCATTAGCATTTACAATCTTGGTAGCTGGACCTGCAATGCTCTGTGTACAACAGGTAATTAAATCCTATCAATTAAAAGTTCTGCAGTCCATGGGGTGGCAAAGAGTTGGACACAACTGAGTAGAATTGATGCTTTTGAGCTGTGGTGTTGGAGAAGACTCTTGAGAGTCCCTTGGACTGCAAGGAGATCCAATCAATCCATCCTAAAGGAGATCAATCCTGGGTGTTCATTGGAAGGTCTGATGTTGAAGCTGAAACTCCAATACTTTGGCCACCTCATGGGAAGAGTTGACTCATTGGAAAAGACCCTAATGCTGGGTAGGATTGGGGGCAGGAGGAGAAGGGGATGACAGAGGATGGGATGGCTGGATGGCATCACCAACTCGATGGACATGGGTTTGGGTAGACTCCGGGAGTTGGTGATGGACAGAGAGGCCTGGTGTGCTACAATTCATGGGGTTGCAAAGAGTCAGACACGACTGAGCGACTGAACTGAACTGAACTGAACTGAGCAACTGAACTGAACTGAATTAAAAGTTCAGGCTCAGAATGAACAAATGCACAATGATAATTATTGTCACAGTCATGATAAGTAACATTTACTAAAGGCTTGTGTGTGTGTGTGTGCACGTGCACTCAGTCATGTCCAGCTCTTTGTGACCCCCTGGACGGTAGCCTGCCAAGTGCCTCTATCCATGGGATTTTTCAGACAATAGTACTGGTGTGTGTTACTTAGTAAGGGCTTACCATATGTCAGGTCTTAGGGTAACACCTGTATCTCATTTAATCCTCACAATAAGTCTACAAGATACTATTATTCCTAGTTTAACGGAAGCAGAATCTTGTATAAAAAAATTTGCCCAAGGTTATCCAGCTGTTTTTTGCCACTAGAGTTTATGATATTATGACTGAGCTTATGTATTTCACTGGGCATGAAATTCCAGACAAAGACTCAGGTATAGCATTGTTACAAAATTGGTTGTATAGACCCCCACTTGGGCCCTAGCCCAACAAAAGCTTCATGTCTTGGCAAGGATGATTCTTTTTCTGTTTGGATACATACAGCCAATAAGGAAACTGTTGCTGAGACTGAAACAGTACAAGCTTTATTCAATGGCCAGAGAATGGAGAAAGAAGAACTTAGTTTGCAAATCCACTTCTCAACCCCACTCAGGCCGAGACACCATATATACAAGAAGGTCAAGGTGAAAGGGAGGGAACTGAGTAAAGAGAGAGAAATAGTCACAACTTATCAGTCCTTGTAGGGTTCTTTTGGCTGTTGCCATGACAGTTGTTAACTGTGGCATGCTAATATATTACAATGAGTCTATTATAAAGTCAAGGTCCACTGGAGGTCAAAGCTCCTGCCATCTTGGGGCTACTTGGTTCAACCGATTCTGGTGAATTCTTGTTTTTCGTTTCTGGTGGTTTCCTGTAAGACAAAGATAATGCTTCTCTACAGCCTACCTTGTTTCCTTGAAGAAGAGGGAGGCTTAGAGCTGGAGGCTAACAGTCATGATGACCGCATGCAGTTTTGTTTCCTATTACTATTCTTAGCCTAGCCCTACTTCCACTGCCAGTGGAAAGCTGCATTTTGTTAGTTCAAAACTCATTTTCTTTTGAGTAATTCTCACTTAAATCAGGATTGCTATTTCTCTGACTTTCCCATCTTTTTTTCTGGAGATGAGATATTGAAAAGAGGTGAGTAAAGCATATGTATCACCTTGAATGGGGCCCTTGGTCTTCCGTCATCCCCTGTCCCTGCTGGCCTTGGTGGGCACAGAACCCAATCTGCTCTGTCCCTCTGGTCTCCACCGCTGATGCTCACAGTCCATGGACTGCAGGTGTCATGACCAGAACTCTATATCCTCCTCATCCTAATCCAGGCTCCTTTGGGTCCCCTGGCTATAGTCAGCCACCCCTGTGCTCTTGAGAACTGGGGGGTCTGGTGGGCCCCCTTGTGCCCTGTGTGGAATGAGACTCCCCTCAGTTCTGACCGCTCAGCTCCTCCCTCATCCACTATGCTCTGTTGTCCTGCTGGACATGACATTTCTCTGAAATGTCTGGAGCCTCCTCTGGACATACTCTACAAACAGAGGCAAGATTTCCCACTTTATCCATCTCTAGTCTTCCCAAGTCTTTATGGGGCTTCTACTGTGCCTTCTCAGGGACCCAGGTCCTAACCAGGTCTCCCTTTGAATTTCTCACCACTTCAAGCTGGAGAAACATATATCTCCTATCTTGATGGTAAGGACACTAGCCATTTTACCCACTTTCTGCCTTACACTGAAGCTCCCTGGGGCTCTGGCTCCCTCGGGCTCTAAGTCTTGTGGAACTTAAAACATCCTTTATTCCTTTGTAAATATTGGCTTTCAAGATAATTCTATCTCTCTGAGCATTCAGCAAAGCTACTGAGTAATTTACTTTTGTACTCTTCTCTTTTTTTACTATCTTTGATCTTTCCAAGGCAATATTTTCCCCCTAATCTACAGGCTGATGTGGGAAAGCAAGAGAAATGCAAAAAATAAGAACTCTAAACATTATCTCTAATAGTAACTCATAAAATTTCTGTACAGAGATATGTATATTGTGCATGTGAACAGTAATACTTTATAATTGTCTTCTAGGTTAAGTGTCTTAATGTCAGCAGTGTCTTAACCTCAACTTTCCCTGTAAATGTATAGCTTTTCATCATTTTTCAATAGTCTTCAGGATATATTACCTGCTAATAAAATGAAGGATGCCACAGTTTCATGATTTGCAGTTTCACTTTCCTTAGCAGAAAAGCAATTAAGATGTGTGAAAGGCACTATATTTGTGTGTGTGTGTGTGTCTGTGCGTGTGAACTAATCAGGCTGCCACGTTGCATGCATATTGTAATTGCCTTTTGTGCTAAGAGCTGTGCAAAAGTGAGCCATAAAATTTTAGCCACTGGGAAGGTTCATTCCAATTTCATTGCATTCAAATCGTTGACATTTTCAGCTGAATCACATATCGTGGATTCATTAGCATGTCCCCTCCTGGTTGGTTACAGTCAGTCCAGTGCTGGCCTGTGCCGGGCCCTGAAACCCAAGTACCCGACACTTGGCTTCATGACTCGTCTTTGAAAACCAGAGGCTCTTTGTGCCAGCGGCCACACGTCTGCTGCATGACGCATCCTGGACGCCACACCAGAGGGCTCTCCTCTGTCATGAGGTCACACAGGATCAGTGCAGGGGCAAGCCTGAGAAGGAGAGAAGGGAGGCAAACTGCACCTGCATCTCCTCCACCTGCTGACCAGGTACACGTTTTAGCAGATAAAGAGAACGCTGAGAGCCCCTTTTTGTAAAAATAAACCCCACAAAAGCACAAACTCATAGAAACATTTACAAAAATGCATATGTGTACATATATATATGTATATATATTTGTGCATATGCGTGTGTGTATATATATTTGGGCTTCCCAGGTGCTAGTGGTAAAGAACTCACCTGCCAGTGCAAGAGATATGAAAGAGGCTGATTTGATCCCTGGGTCGGGAAGACCCCTGGAGGAGGGCATGGCAACCCACTCCAATATTCTTCCCTGGAGAACCCCATGGACAGATGAGCCCGACAAGATATGGTCCATAGGGTCTTAAAGAGTTGGACATGACTAAAGCAACTTAGCACACGCGCGCATGCGCGCGCACACACACACACATATATTTTCTCCAGAAAAGCACCAAGAGAGTGGGGGTACAGAAGGGTAATAACATGGACTTCTACTTTCGATTTATAGAACTCTATGCTATCCTGATTTTTTTCCCTGTAAGTACAGTCTACATTGTAGTTTTTAAACATATATACATATGTATATATTTATATTTTATGAACAAGAACATCAATGCCAGCATTAAAAGGGAAGAAGTCATGCCAGAAGGAGAGTTGGAGAGGTGTTTCCTTCCTTCAGATGCAGAGTCGGCTCTGGGAACCACTGTTGTAGAAGCCTTTGGTTTTACAAAAGGAGCAAGGGGGGAACATGAGTGCTTTACTCTGAAGAACGAGGAAACAAAAGGGTCCAGGAGCAGCTTTCAGGTACATGATGGAGAGGTGGGCTGAAAGCTACAGGCTACAGCCTGAGTCTTCTCTAATACATGCCTCCCAAGGGTGAGATAATAGACTCAGCATGCATCTTGACTCAGAATCAACAGCATCTCTGCCCGGTCGCCCAGAAATTCAGTATTTTAACCAAGTGAAGGATGTGTGGCAAGCCCAGCTCTGCAGTTGGGACACAGCCCTGGCACACCTCCGGCTGACATGTGCCACTCCTGGAATGCTGGGCCACTCCACCCTCAAACTAACTTCTGGCTGAACTGGGGGTATCCTGGCTCTAGCTGAGAAGAGGCCTCAGTCCTGGTTTTCATACTTGAACTTTTGGTTCGAGAGCAAAAGCCAAAAAATGCAACCTACCCTGAGCAATAGCCAGGATGTTGATGCTGCCAGGCAATTCCTGGCTCACTGGACCACCGCCTCCCACTATCTGGACCAAGAGGATACACCAGAGACCAACCTCCCGTGATTCAGGCCTTGCTGACCAATCACTCAACCAGCCAGAGTGCTTCCTTTGCTTGAGTTACTACCTGCTAATGAGTTACACACTTTTCGAGGTGCATTAATACTCTTACACTAGCAAGATGTGGAAGGAATTCACGCAGCATTTACTTTAAAGTCATGCCCTTGGGGTCTAGAAGAGTTTTAGGGGAGGTAAAATTTTATTTTTACTAACATATCTGCTCTAACAAGTTTAAAACTTCATATAACTTGGTACTGATATGACTCATCATATCATCATCGTAATTCTAGTATGGTGGTGTTTCTTTTTATGCAACAGTGTTAAATGCATGGGACCTAAACTACTGAGATCAGGTCACAGGTATATGGGAGGATAATTCTTAATCTCCTTGGGAAAGTGGACCGTGACGTGAATAAACTAAACAAACATGGTTGTGGTACCCATTAATACAACGTGGTACAGTAAAGATGAGAGCAATCTAAAAATATTGAAAGAATATGCAGTGAAGAATTCTGCAATTATAATAATGACAGTTTCTCAAAGCCTTGCTTCTGGATCTGGCAATAAAACACTTAATTTGCATTTCATTTCCATATAATCTTTTTGTGCCACTTTATCTTTAATTGACAATTTTACTTTTAAAAATTAATTCACATCTTCACGTTCTTTTCACTTTATTTGGAATATTGAGTCATGAAACTTTGGCTGAATTTTGCCAAATAAATGTTCAATAGAGACAAATTCCAAACATCTCTTGACTCCAAACCAAATATGACACATTTTATTCAACCAACCTGCCTCCAAGGCTGTGATTTCCAGGCAATTATGTTTTATTGCTGCTATTCTTAATGCCATTGCAAAACTTCAGATTTTTTTCTTTCTTCCTCATTTACCTATTATCACTGAGCCATCTACAAGAGAGAGTCGCTCAGTCATGTCTGACTCTTTGCCACCCCATGGACTGTAGACTGCCAGGCTCCTCTGAGCCATCTATACTATACCAGAAATGCTCAACAAATATTGAAAAAAACACACAGAAACTTTGAAAGCATAAGTAGGTTAATGGCTTAAGTACCAGAAAAAATTCTCATAGGTGCTTAGAGTAGTAGAATATGAGGAAACAAGAGTATGTCTTCTTGTTTATAGTTACGTTTACTTTGTCTTAACAATGAGAGCACAGAGCTCAAACTTTATATCTGGAAATGGAAGAAGTTAATAACCATCTTTTTACATATTTCCAATTTCATCCATTTATATTTTAGCTCTGGAAATTTGCTGCATTTTTGTACTAAAAGTAAGAGGTTTGCATTCTTTTTGAGAATACTGACTACAAGAATAATGAATAATGTCAAGTAAGGAAAACTGAATTCCCTCTACTTGCTCCAAGTTTGACCTTGGAGAATACAGAAAGTTTTCTTATTAGGCATTGTTTAAAGTTCATGTGTTCAGATGAAGCAAACTAGCAAATTTGTCAGAGAAAAATTAATGTTTCTCAGGAGATCAAACGTTAATGCCAGCCAGCATCCCATCAAAGAACATAATTACTTATATCCATATATTTGAAACTCTACAGTTTTGTTTCTGTCATTGTAAGCTTCAGTTCATGAGCTTGTTGACATATGAGAGTCCTCCTTTTTGTATGTCCAAACAGACGGAAAAAGAAATTGTAAAATCACATGACACTCAGAAATATTGCATCACTCTATCCCCACTTTCTGTCTCAAAAGATTTCCTAACATCTGAGAGCATCATCAGTGTGAGTAAATTGACATTTAAAAAGATGAAGAGATGTTTTTTAAAGCTCCCAAAGCATTTACTCTTAAAAAGCATATATAGAATGAGTTTACCACTGAAAGTTAATCTCAGATGTGCTTGTGTTTTATTCCATCTCAAGCACAGTTGAAAGAACACTGTTGTTTTGTGTCTAAACAATATCAAGATAGCTTTTCTTTTGTTTTACACACCTCTTCCAGTATTTGAGTAGGACATAAAGAAGTACAGTTAGAAGAGTTGGGTGTGTGTGTGTGTCCAGCCACTCAGTCATCTACAGTTCCTTGTGACCCCATGCACTGTAGCCTGCCAGGCTCCTTTGTCCATGAAATTTTCCAGGCAAGAATACTGGAGTGGGTTGCCATTTCCTCCTCCAGGGGATCTGCCCAATTCAGGGATTGAACCCACGTCTCTTGCATTGGCAGGCAGATTCTTTGCCGCTGTGCCCACCTGGGAAGCCCCCAGAGAGAATGCTAGTTCATACTGGGTTGTGACATTTTATTCAGCAAACTATTACTGTTCATTAATATATTATTAGTACTTACAGCATTATATGTTATTATTATCATCTGCTTTTGGTCATTGTTACATTTCTAATACAGAGATGAGTACTTGGCACATAAAAGGCAATCAATAGGTATTTATTGAATAGATGAATGACTCAATCAAGACATAAGAATTACTACTTAAAGAAGAGTAATTTTGCCCTTGTTTTACTATGTAAAAACAGCACTTGATAATCAGCTATATTTAATTTATTTTCTTTCAAACCTTTCTTTGCTAAAACTTTACATTTTGTCTGTCTTTCCTGCTGAGGGTCAGTGAGCTTAGACACTCAGCTTTAATTTCATTTTTCTCCTATTTGTGGATATCATCCATATATATGACTTTCCAGCCAGTGTAAGCTGCCCAGAAGTTCTTGTTGACTGCAAAAGCTTAAAAGCTCTTTATTGTTGAAGGAACGAGAAGACTGACATCCATTGTGTTTCATTTGGTGACTGAAATATGTGACACATAACAGGCCTTTATCCTCTGTTTATCCATCTGGAAAATGAGAACAACAATTCTCACTAGTCTGGTTTGGAAGTGATTGCCAAGGACTTTGTGATCCATGCAGAGAAGTGGACTCTTTGGTTGGTACATAATACAGACGTATCCCTTTGATCAATTGGGTGTTTAGGTACTAAAGGACTTACAGAGATGTTAAGCAAACAACAGCAACAAAAAGAAGAATCTGGCTTATAGATTTTTAGTGATATTTACGTGCTTCTTTCTTAATGTATTTAGTTTTTGTTTAATAATTCTTGACATGGTCACTGATTAGCGACCATTGAGTCTGATGCTTCTTAACCACAGCGTGTCCACACTTCCTTGTGGAATCTTTAAATCTACACATGCCCTATCTCTACCTTAATTTCCCCTGCTTAAGAATGAGGTGGGGGTGGGAGTCCAACCTCTTTTCTATTTTATGAAACAGCACATTAACGGCCAGGCTTCCCCGGTGGCTCAGTGATAAAGAATCTGCCTGCTAATGCAGGAGATGTGGGTTCAATGACTGGGTTGGGAAGATCCCCTGGAGAAGGGAATGGCAACCCACTCTAGTATTCTTGCCTGGGAAATCCCATGGATGGAGGAACTTGAAAGGCTATATAGTCCATAGGGCCACAAAGAGTCAGACATGACTTAGCAACTAAGTAACAATGTTAAGGGCAAGCTGGTAAGTGTAATAACCTCAGGACTAAAATCTTCATCTTCTGACTTCTGATAGGCTTTTATTCCTTTATATGTGAAGCCTCTTATATATTAGTTTGTATTGTTCCACAGTTGACCCTTGAACAACACAGGTTTGAAATGTGAGGAACCACTTATATGCGAATTTTTCCAATAGTAAATACTATAGTACTACGCAGTCCTGGGCTGGTTGAATCTGAGGATGTGGGATCGAGTTTCTAGGGGCACAGATGTAAGTTATACTTGAATTTTTGTGCAGAGGGCCAGCATCCCCGACCCTCACATCATTCAAGGGTCAACTGTATTTTAACTTTTTAGATATAACTTTGTTGTAACCACTGAAAGTTTAAATATCTCTGTTGCTTTTAGTTCGTAGCTGTGTTCCCCTTTCTGTTTCCTGCCTGTTCTATAAAGCCTTCTGTGATTCATCTTGTTCGAAATAGATTCAACCCTTTATAAGCTTTCAAAGTGAATAACATCTGTATTGGAGCATTTATCAAACAGTATGGTCCTATATTAAAGAACTTGATAAAGAACTCTGTCTTTCCCTAAATTGTAAACTCTTAGAGATAGAAGTCAATATACTCACTGTCTTTAAAACAGTAACAACAAATAAAAGCTTAGGCACCAAGCAAGGTGTATGCCTAGCAGTTCTCAAATTTTAGCAACCATCAAAATCACCTGGAGGGCTTGTTATTAATAAAGTATTTATCACTGGACCCCAGCCTCAGAACTTCTGATTAAGTGGCTCTGGGGTATCGCAGAGGATTTGTGCTTCAAACAAGTTCCTAAGTAATGCCACTGTTCTGAAAGGTTTCTATTTGAATGTTTGCTACTAATTCAGTAAGGAGGTTTTATAATTCTCATTTTCAAAGAAGTTATACAGCTAGTAACTGGGCAGGGGAGAGATTGTAATCTCATCTTTTGATGCCTAGTGCTTTGGTCTTTCCCTTGCATGTGTGCTAAACGGCTTCAGTCGTGTCCAACTCTGTGCGACACTATGGACTGTAGACCGCCAGGCTCCTTTGTCCATGGGATGCTCCCTGTGAGAATACTGGAGTGGGTTGCCATGCCCTCCTCCAGAGGAATCTTCCCAACCCAGGGGTCAAACTCATGTCTCTTACATCTCATGTATTGGCACGCAGGTTCTTTAACACTAGTGCCACCTGGGAAGCCCTGTTTTTCCCTTAATTCTTCCTATATATCATAATCTTTCAAGAAATATACATGAAAGATAATCTGTTATGGTGGAGATAGACTTTTAAGATTCAATTATGATCGTAGGCATTACTTATCTTTACTCTTCTATGCCTCAATTTTCTCATCTGTAAATTAGGAAACAGCAGTATTTTACCTGTAATGCACATTGTAGTTGCCCCGCTCCCCCCAGATTTGCTCCATTCCTCTTTCATTGTGTAATAGGCAGCATGGTTCAGAAAACTGCCGCAGCTGCAGGAATATAGTCTAATTCATCCAAGTCAACCAGGATAGATTCAAGAAGCTGAGTCAATTATGCCATAATATTCCTCCTTCCCCTGACTGTTATTCCCAACACTTTCTGTTTCAGAGCTAAGCAGCTGACAAGTTAGGCAGATCATGAAGAGGAGAGGGCAGTTTTTTCACTTTTTCCGTTGCCCGTGGGGACACTCACTCCCCTTTGCTAGATATGAATATGGAAGCAGATTTCCTGTTGATGGCCATCCTACAGAGAGGAATTGGTGTTCGGTGGGATCCACCCCTGGATGTCAGAACAGAGACAGAACCTGCGGATCTGGTGACAATGTAAAGCCACTGGATCCATAAACCAAACCTGAAGCTGCCCCCTCTCTAGACTACCAGTCGCGTGAGCCAACAAATGCCCTTATTGTTCATCAGTTGAAGTTCATTTTTTGTACTTTTCCCATCACTTATAGTCAAACACCCTGATTGTTGTTGTTTAGTTGCTAAGTCATGTCCAACTCTTTTGTGGTGCCATGGACTGTAGCCGTCTATGCTCCTCTATCCATCGGATTTCCCAGGCAATAATACTGGAGTGGGTTGCCATTTTATTCTCCAAGGGATCTTCCCAACCCAAGGATTGAACTTGGGCCTCCTTTATTGGCAGATGGATTCTTTACCACTGAGCCACCAGGGAAGCTCCAAACACTCTGATACCTGATTTCAATGGATTACTATAAGAATTAATTGAGGTGATGCATTTTAAAAAAAGCTTCAGTATTAAGGACATACCAAATATGAACTAAATAGCATTCAGGGAAGTAACTAGGTCCAAATTTGGTTTAACTAGGTTAAAATTTGGACCTAGTTACTTCCCTGAATGCTATTTAGTTCATATATATATATATATTATTAGTGGTTTGATCTTGGTTTCCTTTCAAATTCTCCTTTTCAACCAAGAGCACATGACCTTAAATGCCATGGTCAGCTCCTGACCAAAATCTCCCTTAGAGGTGTTCTCACCAGCAGGATTAGAGAAACCAAAATAACCAAGTGAATATCTCTGTTGATGATAGAGAATGCGGCTATAATAGGAAAAGATTATTCTGAGTATTGAAGACTCATGGAACAATAGACACAGCTAACTTTACTAATGAGAGTTATAAAATAAGCACATAAGTATATCAATCCTTGAGTCATAGCAGAAGAAGTTAAGGTTCATATTAAGTGAATTGTCCCTGGTCTTATAGCAGAGATGGGTCTCATCCAAACCTGGTACTCATGTTACTTGTGGTGGACGTCTGTTCCTTCAGTTGTCGGGCCACCGTTCCTTTAGGGCACAGCTTTTCTTCAACATCACATACGGAATAACATGGGGTTCTTTGGGGGTTGCCGAAAATACTTAGCTCCTTTTTTTACTGGGCTAAAACAAAAGTATTATTTCTTTGATAATTACACTTACAGTCACTGATTCACTCACAAGCATATTAACATCCAAGTTTTCAAAGGAAGCAGAAAGGATCCATAGAGGACATGTGGTCTGTAGTCAATAGACGATTCCATTATATCATTTTTAAAAATATTTTTACCTTGTTGGCCATTCCAGGCAGCATGTGGGGTCTTAGTTCCCCAAACAGGGACTGAACCTGCTGCACCCCTTGCATCTAAAGCTCAAAGTCTTAACCTTGGGACCACCAGAGAAGTCCCCCATCATGATATCTTTTAGGGTCTGGAATACCCTGACCAGTGCATTAGACAAAACATTTCATAAGAATTGGCTAGAGAGAGGGAGAAGAGATCAATTTGCAATTAAAAAGTGTGATTTGGGGAGTAAACTTGAGTGGGGAGAAGCTTACAAGTCGCTGGCATATGCCTCGGACTCTGGGGTCTGTGTGTCTGTCTTGGTAGTGATGTTGTGCCATTGCCTCATTCTTGGCACATGGTCTGTACTCAAGAAAACCAGATTGAACATTTGGAATCTGTGCTGTAGTGGATTGAAACTGACCTCCAGTCACTAAGGAAAAATCAAAACAAAACACATAAGAATTTAGAGAGGACATTTTTCTGCCAAAAAATAATTTTTCCTTGATGTTATTTCTTAGTTGGGCCAATATTCCAATAGAAAAAAGTAGATAGGTTGGTCAAGAGTTCAATATAATCTTCTGTAACATTTGACCTAAAGTGACATAATAAAATATTAATGACAGAAACTTGTATTCTTTCCTATGGATGCGTGTGTGACAACTTGTCTCACACACATTATTAAAGAGAAAAAAATAGAAAAGATAATCTAATGGCATTTTGTTTCACTTGAAATGTTAGGTCTCAACCTAATTTATTCAATACATCTTTATGCCAGTTATTCTTATAGGCACTTGGGGTACATCAGTGAGCAGAACGAAACCAGTACCAAAACTGTACATGCAAAAGAGGGCTTAAATTGTTGTTGGGCTTCTGAGACTCTTTTGTGAAATAATTTATTTGCTTGCTGTAATTGCTTTAATATTGTTGGCGCCTATAATGTCTCGACTTGGGGAAAACTTGCTGCAGTTCATGGGGTCACAAAGAGTAGGACATGACTGAGCGACTGAACAACAAACTAACATCTAATTTCCTGTCCTTTGTTGAGCCAAAAGACATGATAGCGGGGCAGAGAGGTTAAACTGATCTTTGCAAAAACAGAGGGGCAAACTCTGAGGTACTGTGGAGGGAACAGGGGAAGAAAAGTGTCACCTAGGTAAGGAAGAAGCTATATGAAGGGAGATGTTTGGATTTCTACAGAAAGAGAAACTCAGAGTGGAACTGGTCAAGGTTTCAACAAGACGATTATTATCTTTGTGGTGTGAGGTACAGTACAGATGCTTCAGCAGTCCTTAAGAAAACTCCAATAAAACTTTCATTGCTCTTAGGTATTTTTGGTGGGGATATTTTACCCCTCCTTGTATCTTTTCTTACTTCTCCTCTTTTTCTTTTGCGTCTTTTTTTTTTTTAATTCCTCTTCTTTTATAATTTTTTTTTATTAGTCTATCTGCTGCTGCTGCTGCAGCTAAGTCGCGTCAGTCGTGTCCGACTCTGTGTGACCCCATAGACGGCAGCCCACCAGGCTCCCCCGTCCCTGGGATTCTTCAGGCAGGAACACTGGAGTGGGTTGCCATCTCCTTCTCCAGTGCATGAAAGTGAAAAGTGAAAGTGAAGTCGCTCAGTCGTGTCCGAATCTTCTCGACCCCATGGGCTGCAGCCTACCAGGCTCCTCCGTCCATGGGGTTTCCCAGGCAAGAGTAAGTTGTGTCCAACTCTGCAACTCCATGTATGGTAGCCCGCCAGGCTCCTCTGTCCACGGGATTCTCCAGACAAGAATACTGGAGTGGGTAGTCATGCCCTTCTCCAAGCGATCTTCCAGACCCAGGGATCGAACCAGGTCACCTGCATTGCAACCAGATTCTTTACCATCTGAGCTAAATGTGTAGGAAATAGACCTTAGGGCAGGGGCAAAACAACCTACTTAATTAAATCAGGAGGCCGTTAATCTGATGTTGTTCTAATGCCTTAGCAGCCTAGTAAGTAAACTAAAATATAAGCCTGTAAATGCCTCAAGGTTAAGAAATCAAAACCTGAGGACACCCAGTCACAAACAGCCAAACAGGCTTTTTTCAAATAATGCAACCACTTAATCTATAGCCAATAATTTCCTTGCTGTCTTGCACCTCTTTTCTATAGAAGTCTTTCCCTGCCTCCTTATTGGTGGAATACTCCTAACCACTTCTGGTTTGATGCTGCTCCATTTAATCCAATCTTTAGGGCTTCCTTGATAGCTCAGTTGGTAAAGAATCGGCCTGCAATGCAGGAGACCCTGGTTCGATTCCTGGGTCAGGAAGATCCTCTGGAAAAGGGATAGGCTACCCACTCCAGTATTCTGGCCTGGAGAATTTCATGGACTGTACAGTTCATGGGGTCACAAAGAGACATGGATGAGTGAATTTCACTTGCTCAAATAAATTCTTAAGATTTTTAATATGCCTCTGTTTATCTTTGCACACTACTTATATTTGAGTTACATATTTTAAAAAACATTCAGTGGTATAATTTTATGTTTGGGAAAAAATATTGCTCTCATAAATTAAGCATTCTAAATAATCAGACAATATCTTCTTGGCTGGGATTTTCAACTGGGAGGTCAATATTGGGTTTTTAGGATTGTTCAGAAAAGAATGTGGGTTTGGAAAGATGTGACACTCTGAACCATAGTCTTCTCTGATTAAACAGAAGACTACTGGTCATACCTGGAAAAGTTGTTGGCTTTATACAGGCAACCTAAGTAACAGTAGTGGGCTTCCCAGGTGGCTCAGTGGTAAAGAATCCACCTGCCAATGCAAGAGAGGCAAGAGACACGGATTCGATCCCTGGGTCAGGAAGATCCCCTGGAGGAGAAATGGTAACCCACTCCAGTATTCTTGCCTGGGAAATCCCATGGACAGAGGAGCCTGGCAGGCTACAGTCCATGGGGTTGCAAAAGAGTCGGACAGGACTGAGCGATAGAGCACACAGAACAAGTAATAGTCGTGGAAAAATTGATGGCAATGATAATAAGAAAAGTTGCAGTTGTGATACCTTCTATTTACAAGGAGCCTACTGTGGGTCAGGCACCATTTTAGACATAATTGCCTTGAATTCTCACGACTCTTTTAGGAAGTGGGTAAATTATTTGCTTAACGTTACACAGATTTGTAACCATTCTTTGATACATCTGTTGGGCATGGACCATCACAGGAATAAAAGATTCTCTGTCTTTAGGGATTATGGCCCATTCCCAGGAGGAGAACAAAGAGCCTTTCACTCTCGGAGGGGGTTCTCAGGACTTCAAGTGTTGACCTGATCTCAGAATGGGCCTCCTTGATTCCAGAACTTTCCTGGTTAAGAGCCCACAAGTGTCTTCAGTGACATGAGACTTTCCAGATCCACCTATAGTGGATCAGGAACCTGTAGTCTATTTGAAATTCTCATTATAGAACAAAAAAAAATTAACGCTTTCATCTTTACTTCCAAATACAACAAAAAATAATAGATTCCCCCCGCCCCCCTTCCTTCTTTCTTTTATTCATTCTTCCTTCTTTCATATATTTTCTCAACAATCAAGTATTGAGGGGGCTGCTTCATGCAAGGCCCAATGCTAGATGTTGAGACTGAATGCTTGTGATATAATAAGAAATATAGGAGCTTCCCTGGCAGTCCAGTGGTTAAGATTTCTTGTTTCTACAGCAGAGGGTAGGGGTTCCATCCCTGGTTGAGGAACTAAGATTCTGAGTGCCGTGTGGTACAGCCCCCCAGCCCGCCAAAAAAAGAAGAAGAAATATTTATTTTGGTTTTCCTCCCTGGTTTCTGGCCCAGAGCGCTTAAAACTCTTGGAGTTAGTTTCCTAAGTGATAGTGGTGCTAGGAACATTTTTGCAATTCACAGTAAGTTCCTTTCAACCATACTTGAGTTTATGACACAGGTAACTCTTGGAGGGTGGGGGTTGATTACTAGTGGATCCAACCATGTGATTAGAGGGTTGGAACTCTCAGCCCCAATCCCTGACATCTAGGGAGGGTCGAGGGACTAGAAATGGACTCAATCACCATACATCAATGATTTAATCAATCATGACTACATAATGGAATCTCCATAAATAGCCTAAACTATGGAAAGCTAGGCTTCCCTGGTGGCTCAGACGATAAAGTGTCTGCCTACAATGTGGGAGACCCGGGTTCAATCCTTGGGTCGGGAAGATCCTCTGGAGAAGGAAATGACAACCCACTCCAGTACTTTTGCCTGGAAAATCCCATGGATGGACGAGCCTGGTAGGCTACAGTCTATGGGGTCCCAAAGAGTCGGACATGACTGAGTGACTTCACTTTCTTTCATGGAAAGCTACTAGGTTGTGAACAAACCAGGGTACTAAGAAGGGGATGCGTCCAGAGAGTATATGGAAGCTCTATTGCTCACCCTTCCATCCCCAAACCTTGCTCCATGTCACTCTCCCATCTGGCTGTTCCTGAGTGGTACCCTTTATAATAAGTCAGTAAACATAAGTGTTCTTTCTGAGTTCTGTAAGCCATTCCGGCAAATCATCAAACCTGAGGAGGGGATCATGGGAATGCTCCATAGAGCTAGTTAGTCAGACATACAGGTGACACCTGGAACTTGGTGTCTGAAGTTGGGGCTCCTCTTACGGGACTGAGCCCTTAACCTGAGGGTTCTGGGCTGTAACTCCAGACAGAATTGAGTTGAACTGTAGGATGCTCAGTGTTTGCCAAGAACTGGAGAATTTCTTGGTGTGGAAAAACCCACACATCTTGGTGTCAGAAATGTTCTGTGGGTAGAGAGGAAATAACAGTTTTCCTTTAGTTGATGCTCCTTTTCATGGTTTACTAAGCACAGCCCCTGCCTCTAGAGGGAGAGTATAATTTCCATAAAGCATAGAACATCAGTATCATAAGGTCAGGAGCTGGAAGGTCTTGTTTGCCCCTGTAGCCTCTACTCCTACCCCAGCACGGTCTGTAGCCCTGAGCACATGCTCCAAAACACATTGAATGAATGAGTACAAATCTAGTGTTGCTGCACTGATGGAAGGGTACTCCTGCTGCTTCATCTGGGGAAATGCCATGCTACAGGCTGCCCAAGTTGCCCTCAGGAAACACAGAACCAGTCTGCATTCAGATCCTGAGAGTGGTCATCCGGAGCACATACCTTGTGAAACAGTAAGGATATGGAGGTTGAATAATGGTACACTTGGTTTGCAAATAGCCCATGCTCGTTTTCATGTTGCTGAAGACTCCTTGCTAGGAAACGGAACACTTGTCATTCAATATGTTCTCAGAGTCTGAGGCAAAACCACCGCAAGCTGTGAACGCCTTGGCTCTGGAGAGTCAGCCAGGGTCAGGGCAGGGCAGTTCTTGGCCTGCTGCCCTTCCAGAATAAACCAAACAGCTACAGGAAGTGGTTTCCGTGATTCAGTAGGTGGCACACTTCCTTTTGAGTCAGAACTGAATCACGGCTCTGAGAGGCGAAAAAGACCTATTTCTTTATCCCATACTTTTCCCCTATTCCCCATAGTCCATTTATCCTCATCTGTCGTCTGATATATCCTTTTGAGTTTAATGGGTTTAACTGAAAAGAAAAAGATAAAAAGCAAGTCAACTAGGAGAAAGCAAGAAGGGAGTGGGAAACCTGGTCAATTATAATGAATCCAAGCATCTTGATTTCATCAGAGGGCTGTATTCTCTGAGGAGACAGAAAGAAAAGCCGTAATCTGATTTCACTGAGGTCATTAAGGCCTATGGTCCTCTTGACTCAAATCTGACCCATTTCCAGTGGAAGCAATTAGATCACACTTACATAAACTGTGTTGCTTTAAATGGCCCTACTCTCCTCTTTGCTCACTGACCCTGGCTTACTCCCTGGCATGTCTGCTGGAAGGCTCGTCTCAGAGCTGTCCCAAGCATGGCCCTCGTTCAGCTGCGGGTGAAGTGATCCTGTTCTGAATGTACTGAATGTTGCTGGCAATGCTGTAAATTGTTCTGGGGCTTAAGGAAAAACGCCATAGATATCAACAAGTCGTAAAACAGACAGATTTTCCCCCTCATCTTTTTCCCAGTGGGTCTTTCATTCTTCAATAGTAAGAGTTCTGCAAACGTGAAGCTATTGATCCGTACTTTCCATATTGATCCTGATGAATTAGATTTTACTATGTGTTCCTTGCTTCCTTCTACTCCAAGTTGTTCTGACAGGTTTCATGTTGCAAAGATTCAGATACTTGTCCTATACATCCTGTACCTATATCACTCTGAGAAGACTGATCATAAGACTGGAATCAGAAATCTTATTGCCAAATTAATATTCCACAGATCCTTCCATGTTTATTCCAGGAAGTTAAAGAATATAAGAGGCAAAGTCACATAGGCCTGTGTTCAGATTCATGCTCAACAAAAAAATTGTAGAGCTGTGTGACCTTGGATACGTCTCTTAACCTCTCTGAGCCATAACTTCCTCAAACTGTAAAATAGGGCTCTAACATACAGACACTATTACTGTGAGAACTAAAAAAAGCTTTTGCATAGTGTCTCGGACAGCTCCTAGCTCATATCTGGTGTTTCAAATAAGGTCTTGCCCTTTCCCTTTGTTTACTGTACCTTTCCGTTGGGAGGTAAGGACAGCATTTGGACACAACAAATACATGGGCACACTGTCTCATCCTTCCCAAAGACGTCACTCACATACAGCAACTTTAGTACTTTCATCAACAGCACTTGTAGCACATGTGATATCAAATGGTATTCTTAATGGAGTGGTGGAGAGAGCCAAGCCAGGAAGCCGGCTTGAAAGCCAAATCCAGCACTTCTGGACAGGACAGTTGTGGCTGATAGATGACAGCCAAATGTGAAGAGAGTCCTCATCTGACACTCTGGAGGGAGCACCTAGAGAATGGGCAGGAAGAAGAACCATCAACAGAACTCACAGCCAGACAGAGCCGCCGGCGGGGCCCAGGTCAAAGCAGGTGACGGCTGGCAGACAGGTGGAAATGCAAGCACACTGTCAGATTTGCAAAGCCCCTTTGAAACGCCCATCCTCCCAAATCCCTTTGATGCCTCCCACATCCCTTTAGTTCCTCCCAGACGGCCACACACAGAGGGTGACAGCTTTTAGAGAAGAGCAGTTACCACTTCCCATGGATGGGGGAGACTGGCAGGCTGTGGTCCATGGGGTCCCAAAGAGTCAGAACACGACTTAGTGACTGAGCAGGCACACACATCCTCCCCACCCCAAATTAAGGTTCAAAACATCACCTTGTACTTACCTGTCTTGGAGCCATCACTTTGTAAATTGTAGTTGCCTGGAAGAGTCTCTTCCACTAGACTCTTAGCCTCTAAAGGGAAGGAATGTGTCTCATTTATCCTTTAACCAACAACGTTACCTGCAGGTCAGTGCCTCACAGATCGCCAGTGCTGAACTCATGTTTGCTGACTTGACAGAAATACTGTACGACGCAGGCCGTGAGGAAACTTTGAAACAGCGATTGGTGGTCTCTGGGGCCAAGGGCCCCCTGGAGGATTGGCTAAAGAGGCCCATGTGAAGGGAAGGAGGCAGAAGTCAGAAGCCCCTAGAGTGCCAAAATCGGGAAGAGGATGGAAACCGGTTTTGAAAATTGCACGTGTCGTGAGCAGTCCAAGCCGGACATGGTTTCTGGAGTTCTGGGCATTGTCTGAGTGGAGTGTTGACTGTGTGTCTCCTGGAGACTTCTGTTTGAATAGCTCCCAGAGTAGGATGACTCAGCAGCCAGTAGATGGAACAGTCTCGGGCCGTGTCCTCCTGTAAGTGACAAGTCACTTGGCCCTGGGTGCCTGTGGCGGTCTCTGATATGACACACAAGAGCTCCCTTCTCGCCAGCCCGGCGGCCCCAGTGCCAAGCCAGCCATCACTAATCTGGAGACTGACAGAAATTGCTTGACAGGCCGAATCTCGTGCTCCAAGTGTGGAGATTCCTATTTGAAATGGACTCTTGTGAACGGATTTCTGAAATTTAGAGGCTGCTTTCAAATTTTTATTCTATCTCCTTATCAAAGACCGCTGATTATCTTCAGGATAAAGACAAAATTCCATCTCCTGGCAATTGAGGTCCTGCAGAACCTGATCCGCCCCTGATTCCCAATCCCCTAGACCCACCTCCTTTCACACTGGCTTGCTACTTTTTTAGCTATGTTTTTGTCCCTGGCTGGTAAACAGGAGCGGGACAAAGCTTTAAGGAAGAGGCCTGGGAGGAAATCCTAGTGGTAGTCGCTTAGTTGTGTCTGACTCTTTGCAACCCCATAGACTGTAGCCCACCAGTCTCCTCTATCCGTGGGATTCTCCAGGCAAGAATACTGGAAGGGGTTGCATTCCCTTCTCCAGCGGATCTTCCTGACCCAGAGACTGAACCCTGGTCTCCTGCATTGCAGTCAGATTCTTTACCGCCTGAGCCACCGGGAAGTCCTACCTAGTAGTTAGTTTTTGAGAATTGTGGAAATTAGCATTATTAAAATGTAACAGTGTGACAGTTGCATATTGGCAATTAAAGAGCAGTTTCTCTGGATTTTTTTGTTTGACAAATGCTGGTTGCCTTTCCGGTAGGGACCCAATAATAGCTCAGATATAAGGATCAAAAACTATACCTATCAGTTCAGTCCAGTTCAGTTGGTCAGTCATGTCTGACGCTTTGCGACCCCATGAACCGCAGAACACCAGGCCTCCCTGTCCATCACCAGCTCCCAGGGTCCACCCAAACTCATGTCCATTGGGTCGGTGATGCCATCCAGCCATCTCATCCTCTGTCGTCCCCTTCTCCTCCTGCCTTCATCTTTCCCAGCATCAGGGTCCTTTCAAATGAGTCAGCTCTTTGCATCTGGTGGCCAAATTATTGGAGTTTCAGCTTCCACATCAGTCCTTCCAATGAACACCCAGGACTGATCTCCTTTAGGATGGACTGGTTGGATCTCCTTGCAGTCCAAGGGACTCTCAAGAGTCTTCTCCAACACCACAGTTCAAAAGCATCAATTCTTTGGCGCTCAGCTTTCTTTACAGGTCAACTCTCACATCCATAACTGACTACTGGAAAAACCATAGCCTTGGCTAGACGGACCTTTGTTGGCAAAGTAATCCTATAGGAGCCCATAAATTAAACTCGAGTTGGGCTAGCTGCAAAGTGCTATGCCTGAAAAGAGCTAAATAAGATTTCAAACTTTTTTTTAAACCCGCTAAGTGTTTCAAATACCTGCAGGACTGAGTCAACTTTCAAATCACATTTTTGCAACCCCTGGCTCAGATTAAAGAAGTAACATACACTATCCACAGACCCACTCTTCACCTCAAAACACCATCCTTCCCATACTCACAAAACAGCCTTCCTGGCAAGAATGTTCTTGGCCGCATCAGTACAGTCACTGGTCAGCAAGCACTTTGCATCACACACTCTGTTTCTCAGGGCTTAGTTCTGTGGGTCCAGCATAGGCAGCGTGCTTACTGTTGTGATAGTTGTTCAGTCATGTCTGACTCTTTTCAACACCGTGGACTGCAGCCCACCAGGCTCCTCTGTCCATGGGGATTCTCCAGGCAAGAATACTGGAGTGGGTTGCCATTTCCTTCTTCAGGGGATCTTCCTCACCCAAGGATTGAACCCAGGTCTCCTGCATTGCTGGCAGATTCTTTACCAGCTGAGCCACTAGGGAAGCCCTATGTGCTACCATTTATTTGACTTGAATTTGACAGAGGCCATCTCCACTAACCTCTGCAGATTGCACTCAAGGATTATAGTGAGTTGTGGCTTTAGTATTTACCCCCTAGAGTTTTCAATGTCAGCCTAGTTATTGTTTGCAATTATAATTTCTGTTGGCAGATGGTGGTGATTCTACAAATACCCTTTTTGGAATCCAGAGAGAAATGTTTTTCCACTTGAAATAAATACTGGATAACAGAAATTGAGAAAGAAAATACATTCAGACATTTTTCTGATTTTAATTCACTTGAAAATTTCATTTTTCCACTTTGAGATATGCTGTAGATACAAGCCCTTAGGAAATCCATTCTGAATTGCTTATAATAATTTTTCAACAGTATTGAAAAATGAAATAAAATAAAGCAATACTTTGTTTCAAAAGTTTATTGTAGACACTTAAAAATGTACAGATAAGCACAGAGAAAAAACTCTGAGACACCTATAATCTCACAGCCTAGAAATAACCGCAGTTAGTATTCTGGAGTTCTCAAAAGGTTTTCCATATATAAGGGATTAGGCTGAATATGCTAGTGCATTACCTACTTTTAAAATTGAATAATATATAATATATCTCTTTCTGTAGCGATTTAATTGCTATAATGATTTATCATTTCATGACTTTTTCATAATATATTTAACTAAACCTTCTTATGTTTCATCCTATTACGAATGACACTTTTGTAAATAATTATATGAATCTTCTATTAACCCCTACAAGTGGAGTTTCTGGATCAAGAGTCATGATTTTTCTTAAGTTTATTCTTTAATATATGGTAAAATTTCCCCTTAGAAAATTTGAGTCAATTTATACTTCGACAGGGAATGGTTATACTCCAGTATTCTGGCCTGGAGAATTCCAAGGACTGTATAGTGCATACGGTGGCAGAGTCGGACACAACTGAGCAACTTTCACTTTCATTTTTCACATACTTTGACAAGGGGTGCAGATTTTTTGGAATCACCATGACAATCGCTGCTGTCAAATACCTTTAAACTAAGTTTGTGTGCATGCGTATGAATTAATAGAATTTATTGAGCCTCCTCCTCAAGGCCAGTCTTGATTCTAGGTACTGGAAGAACAAACAAGGTAGACAAGGACCTTGTCTCAGAGAGCTTAAATTTTATTGATGAGATTGAACAATAAACAAATAATATAACTTCAAACTGTGATATATGCTATGAAGAAGAGTAAAGCATTCTGTGTATGCACTTGTGTGAAAGTAGGGCAGGATGGGGGTGGAGGGAATAACTATTTTAGATAGGTGGCTGAGTAAGCCCAGTCTAAGGGTGCAAATCAAAATAGAAGTTGTTCTAAAACTAACACTTGATTAATTCAGAAAACTTTGAATGTGTACAAGTATAAATGGAAAATTAAAAATTGCTTATAATCTTAGCAATTTGGGTTTTATCTTTTCAGTTTTTGCTTCATCATACATATGCACGCATCTGTATATTATTGAGATTACTGAAAATACTATGCACATTTGTTCAGAATACGTAGGCAGTAGCAGTCAGAGGTTTGTACAGCTAGTAGTTCAAAGTGAGAAGATTCAGAGTGCTTAGAAACGTAGGGTTTTATTCTGTGGGTTAGTAGTTATCAAGAGTTTTGCAATTGCAAACTCCCTTGGTGATTTAACTTAAAATATTCCTTTTCCTTCTTTTTCCTAAAAAGGCTATGTTTCATATGTGTAAGTTTGCTCTTTCAATTAAAGTGGCTTAAAAAAAGTCATTCTCTTGGGTGGAAATATCTGTAACAATCTAGAGATGATTGAAGAAACTGCAAAAGGCCCCAGGACGGTCCTAGGAATTACAGTTTTGAGATGAACACTACTAATAAGAAAACACTTGCTAAAGCACTCTTGAAAATTCTTGAAGGATATCTTACCACCTCTGGAAAAAACCACATTCAATTCCATCTCTATCAGGCCTCTAAATAGCAACATTTTATCCACAGATTTATAAAATGAGGAGTCTTTTCTGACATTTTTTTCTCTTAGTGCTCATAACTAATGCATCAGCAAGTCCTGTTGGTTCTACATTCAAATGAATTTTAGGACCCCAACCATTTCCTACCAAAAAGAGAGGGAAGAGGGCACCACACAACCTTTAAAGAAAGACATAATCCAAGGACACGACATAAACTGATTGGAACCAGATAGGCCCAAGATACCACTTGACTGTGAGCCTAGGCATGTGTTCAATGCAACACATTCAGCAAGCTAAATGACACACCCACAAGAACCATGAGAGTTCCAAGGCTGACCATAATGGTCAAGAAGTGAGCAGTGGCCTAATTCCTGGAAATTCCCACGACTTCCCCAAAGCAATTGAAGTAATCCTCCTACTCATTAACCTATGAAATTACCCAACCCTATAAAAACTGACAACTCCATACCCTGGGGCCATTCTCACCTTCTAAAATTGTCTACACTCTGTCTGTGGAAAGTGTTTCTTTTGAAATTAATCCACTTCTTACCTAACTTTTTGATTCCCTGCATAGGGTCCAATCCCATTCACGTCAGAGTACCCAGCCAGAGGAGGAGAGTGAACAAGAGTGGATTTGAAACCATGTAACTCAGATTGAGACTTGAACCCAAGGTCTTTTAACTGAGATCATAACTCGTCTCAGGACTTAATGATGCGCAGGTTCTTGATGTCTCATCACAGAAAGAATTCAGTGAGAGAGAAAGTGGTAAGAGGTGGATTTATTTAGAGAGACCTACACTCCACAGACAGAGTGTGGGCCATCTCAGAAGGTGAGAGCAACTCCAGGATATGGGTTGTCAGTTTTTATAGGGGTGGGTAATTTTATAGTCTGGTAAGTGGGAAGAGTATTCCAGCTATTTGGAGAAAGGAGTGGGGATTTCCAGGAATTGGGCCACTGCTCACTGTTTGACCTTTATAGTTGACTTTGGAACTGTCATGGTGCCCGAGCCATTTAGCTGACTGATGAGTTACAATGAACGTATACTGAGGCTCGGGTTCTAGTGGAAGTTAACCGTCTGCTTTCTTGGACCTATTTGGTTCTAATCAGTTCATGTCATGTCCTCGGGCCACGTCATTCTTTTAAAGGTTGTGCCCTTTCACCTTCCCTCCTGTTTCAGATCTGGAGCGGCAAACAGAAGGAATACTCAAAGATATAAATCAGAAAATGTCTGTCCCTGCTCCAGATCCTAGAATGTGTGTTTATCTCAGTCATTAGAGAGGGATCTGCTTTTTTCCCTCTCCTGATTTCCATAAGGAAGAAGTATTACTAAGTACATTCCTAGCTTCTCTGTGTAGACACTCAGCTCCTGGGAAGATGGATTGATTTATCTGATAAGAGTGGAATGGTAGGCCAGGCGTGGTACTTGATCCAGTCAGGTGCTCTGCTCTGCTCAGTCATCACGTTATTTCTCTTCCTCCAGTTGCTTCTGCCCCTGTCAGTTGATGTACTGATCTCTGGTTCTTTCTGCCTAACACTGGGATTCAATATTGGCAAGTCATCTTGACCAACTAACCCAAAGCAGCATCTAACAGCTGTACCTCTATCAGTAACAAAGCTGATGTGTTGGTTTCCATCTTTATCTAAAAATAGATTTTTTTCCTTCATTCACTCATCAAATGTTTTTTGAGACCCTACTCTATGCCAGATACTGATCTACTGCTTGGGATACATCAGAAAGGGGAAGAAAAAGACTCAGATTAAAAAAAATAAAACCCTTTGCTTTATCTCATCACTTATTTAAAACCTGGGTGGGGAAGAGGGGTGTAGCTTATTGGGCCTTTCTCTTTATTCAAAATCAAGTTCTAATTAAGACAGAAAGTTCTCATCATAGTCTAAAAGCTCTTCCTGATTTGGAATCCTTGCTTCCTTCTGTCCTCATCTCCAAACAGAAGGGGGGGGATAGGGCACAGACTTTAAAAGAATGACACAGCCCAAGGTTATGACATAAACTGATTAGAACCAAATAGGTCCAAGATGGCGGACAAGTCAACTTCCACTAGACCTTGAGCCTCAGTATGCTCTCATTGTAACACATCAGCAAGCACCATGACAGCTCTGAGGCCAACCATCAAAGATCAAAAAGGGGGTGTGGTGGCCCAATTGCTGGAAATCTCCACCCCTTCCCCCAAAATAGTTAGAATAATCCTCCTACTCATGAGCCTATGAGATTACCCAGCCCATAAAAACTAAGCATGCTGGATTTTGAGGCTAGTCTCACCTTCTATGGAGAAGGCAATGGCACCCCACTCCAGTACTCTTGCCTGGAAAATCCCATGGACGGCGGAGCCTGGTAGGCTGCAATCGATGGGGTCGAGAAGAGTCGGACACAGCTGAGCGACTTCACTTTCAGTATTCACTTTCATGCATTGGAGAAGGAAATGGCAACCCACTCCAGTGTTCTTGCCTGGAGAATCCCAGGGACAATGGAGCCTGGTGGGCTGCAGTCCATGGGGTCGCACAGAGTCGGACACTACTGAAGCGACTTAGCAGCAGCAGCAGCTCACCTTCTAAGCTGGACTGCACTCTGTCTGTAGAGTGAATTTCTCTCTAAATAAATCCACTTCTTACCTATCACTTTGTTTCTCACTAAATTCTTTCTGTGATGGGACATTAAGAACCTGAGCCTCATGAAGTCCTGAGACCAGGTGTGTGATCTCAGTTTTAAGACTGTAGGTTCAAGTCCCAATCTGAGTTACATGGTTTCATCACCATACTCCCTTTCTTGGTTGTGTTGGCTTCCTTGCTGTTCTTTGAACATGGCTGTAAAACCATGCACAGCCCCTCCTCTGTCCTTTGCTGTTCCTTCCACCCAGACCCTTCCTCCCCTAGGTGGCTATGTGATACAGGCTCTCACTTCTATCAAGTATCTGTTCAAACATCACTGTCACATTGAATCTTTTCCCAACCACTTGTATAAAATGAACCACCCACATCTATTTCTAGTCTTTCTCTATTTGCCATCATAGGCAGGTGGCTATTTTGTGCATGTGTACACACTTGTGTGCACAGTCGTGTCTGACTCTGCAATCCTATGGACTGTAGCCCACCAGGTTTCTCTGTCCGTGGGATTCTCCAGGTAAGAATACTAGAGTGGGCTGCCATTTCCTCCTGCAGGAGATCTTCCTTACCCAGAGATCAAACCTGGGTCTCCTGTGTCTCCCACATTGGCAGGTGGATTCTTTACCACTGAGCCACTTGGTAAGTTTTATTTTACAGCTGTTCAGTTCAGTTCAGTTGCTCAATCCTGTCCAACTCTTTGCAACCCCATGGACTGCAGCACACCAGGCTTCCCTGTCCATCACCAACTCCTGGAGCTTACTCAAATTCATGTCCATTGAGCCAGTGATGCCATCCAACCATCTCATCCTCTGTCATCCTATTTTCCTCCAGCCTTCAGTCATTCCCAGCATCAGGGTCTTTTCAAATGAGTCAGTTCTTTGCATCAGGTGGCCAAAGTATTGGAGTTTCAGCTTCAACATCAGTCCTTGCAATGAATATTCAGGACTGATTTCCTTTAGGATGGACTGGTTGGATCTCCTTGCAGTCCAAGGGACTCTCAAGAGTCTTCTCCAACACCACAGTTCAAAAGCATTAATTCTTCAGTGCTCAGCTTTCTTTATAGTCCAACTCTCACATCCATACATGACTAATGGAAAAACCGTAGCTTTGACTAGACTGATCTTTGTCAGCAAATAATGTCTCTGCTTTTTAATATGCTGTCTAGGTTGGTCATAACTTTCCTTCCAAGGAGTAAGCATCTTTTAATTTCATGGCTGCAATCACAATCTGCAGTGATTTTTGAGCCCCAAAAGATAAAGTCTCTCACTGTTTCCATTGTTTCCCCTTCTATTACCATGAAGTGAAGGGACTGGATAATGGTATTTTCCCACCTCAGAAAAAATCTCAAATAAGTGAATACAATCTTTAAAAATTTTAATTTTAATTTTTCTCACATAAATTTTTCTTCAAAACATCAGCTATTGCATCTTACTTGCTAAGTACAAAAGTGAATGAATAAGTAACAAACAAGTACCAACAGGAAAAGGTGGAAGTGGCCCTAATTGGAAACCAAGATCCAGCCATGTTTTCTTTATAAACATAAGATCAAGAGAATGCTGTTTAAGACTACACCAACATTGAATAATCATGAAAGATGAGTAAAATAAATGCATAACTTTTTGTGTATCTATATAGAAATCTGTCTCTAGATAGATACACATAGTTCAGACTTATTGTACTGAATCATAATAATTATATCTGTATTTTATCACATGACATAAAGAGCACCTTGACTTACAGGATGTTCTACTTTTGGAACAAATTAGAAAACCATTGGAACTTGGAAAGCAAGAATAAAGAAAAAGTCTAAAAGCTGGCAAACTCAGTGTCAGCGATTTCCCACTGGCTCACTCATCACTTAAATGAGGAAACCCACAAGGACTTTAGCAGAACTGTATTTTCAGTGTAATTTTTGGCCTGAAGTTTCTTCTCCACCTATGTGGAACTCATTCAAGTGTTCAGAGTGCCAAGAAACGCAGTTCTACAATGCTACTCAGATACTATAAAGAAAACTCATATGTCATTTAAAAATGTATATAATTAATCGAGGAAATTATGATTTTTTTTCCATTGGTAAAGCTTATCAAACAATAGCCAAAATACATTTTTTAGAAGTTATCCTGTAGCCTAATATTATCTTGCTTAATTATTTTTGCAAAGGAATAATCTCAGTGCAGACACAGGATGGCAAGAAAAAGTTTTGCAGCTCAAGAGTAAAAATGTGAAAATAACATGTCATTTGAAGGGCCTAATTATGCTTTTGCAAAGAGCACTGAACTGTAGCTATTTTCATTAGTGGACATTGACTGTGCAAATTCCCACTTCAATCCAGCCTTGCCATTGCCTCCAAACCATGCCCTTCGTGTAAATATTAGTGTAATTTCTACCACAGGCATAAATCATGGTGAGATTAACCAGATCTCCTTGAACAGTTCCACTGAGTTCCTCCTGGCTGTAATGAATCTCACCCAGCAGTCAGCTGAAACATGTTTATTTTAAAATATTTAAACATTTACTTGGTGCAAAATAAAGGAGCAGCAGCAGCATGTTTAACAGCAGTTCTCTTAGCAGAAAGAGGAGAAATAGATGTATGCATTTACAGTAACTCTTCCTTACCTCATGGAAAGACACATTCCAAATCCAAAAAAGAGGAAGATACAAAATTCCCACCCTGCCGGCAGCCAAAAGTTACAAAATCACTTCTCAAACCAAAACATGGAATGCCCCCTTTCCCTAATGTTCCTGTCCTCACTGATGTTGGCATTCCATTTCTCTTCTCTCCACCGTATCTTTCATCTTGGTAAATCCCCTTAGATCCTCACTATATTAAATTAAAAAATTTTCTCCCGCGGGCAGCCTTATTGAAAGTAGTATAGTTTCCTCTGTACCAGCTAGTCAACCGCAGGCGGGAGTCACCTGTCACTCCAGCTGAATGACTCCTGCTCGCTTGCAGAACCAGACAGGCTCTCTCAGCTTTCGCAAGCAAAGGTTAAGAAAGGTTTGCAAGTCTCTGGATCAGACTTTCGCAAGCAAAGATTAAGACAGGTTTGCAAGTCTCTGGATCAGACTGGGGCTGCTCAAGCTTTTTGGGATGGTTTCCATATCTACAAAAGTTGTGTATAATGTGCTTCAGAAAAATGCACGTGTACTAGATAAAGCTGGCACTGAGAATTCTGTTTTAGTGAAAGTGTTACTTGCGTCCAACTTCTTTGGGCTACAACCCTGTGGACTGTAGCCCGCCAGGTTCCTCTGTCCATGGAACTCTTCAGGCAAGAATACTGAAGTGGGTTGCTATTTCCTTCTCCAGGGGATCTTCCTGACTCAGGGATCGAGCCCGGGTCTCCTGCATTGCAGGCAGATTCTTTCAAAATATGGAAAAAGAGATAAACATTTTGCAAGCAGCCATTTATCTTGAGCCTTGTCTTCTGACCACACCACACAGCTGCTTCACCCTAGTGTTCAACCTCATGGAAGATGTGACTCAGCATCTGTTGCGTTTTAAACACATCTGGTCACATTACAGAACAAAATCAACAGACAGTTCTATATCCCTACTTCAGTCTAGTCTCACATATTGGTGGCTCACACAGCAAACAACCCACTCTGGCACCTCAGCCTTGTCTGGAACATAACACAAATGTAAACCTTAATATATCCGAAGAGCTGATGCTTACATTTCATTTTTGCCTACATCTCCATTCATGAAAAGACCTAAGTGCTTTAAAAAATGCTGTGTAAGAATAGAGAATGTAAAATGTTAGGAGACTGGAGTTAGAATTTCTATTAAAAGGTTAGGAACATTGTTCTTTAAGTGTAACTACAAAGTCACCAATGATTACAGTGATTAGGAATCTGCATTTGTAGCATGTGATTGGCATTGACAACAAATGAAGAGCTTTATGGGCTTCCCAGGTGGCTCAGTGGTAAAGAATCTGCCTACAAATGCAGGAGACGCAGAAGATGCACGTTCGATCCCTGGGTTGGGAAGATCCCTTGGAGGAGGAAATGGCAACCCATGCCATTATTCTTGCCTGGAGAATCCCATGGGCAGAGGAGCCTAGGGGGCTACAGTCTATGGGTTTGCAAAGAGTCAGACACAACTGAGTGACTGAGCATGCACAGAGGTTTATAAAATTCAAATGCTGTACCTATACCGGAACCACATCAGGCAGTCCTAAACTAACTTCTAGAAAACTTTCAATACAAGCTCACATTCTGTAGTTGTGCACCCGTATAAGGTCTATTTTAAAATCCAAACTCAGGAATAGCCTCTATTTTTTTTTTTTAATAGATGACTATCTTTGAAAATATGACTATTTGCTTGACCAGGACTAATAAGTCTATTTTCAAGTAAAAAATCAACCTTATCTTTCAGTAATAATAAGTTCTTTTAAAAATTGATCTACATTATTTTATACAGTTCATAAAATTTTGCAATGGAGAACACAGTGTAGCATATATCCTGGCATCCTCACGTTTATGGATGAAATTGAGGAAGGGAAGGAAAACAAATACCCAGTGCTATTTTCCAGGAGGGGGGTTCTCTATGTTCCAGTCTCCCACGAAGTCCTGTCTATTCTACATGAAAGATCCACCTTTCATCTCCTTGTTCCTTTCCTCCAGGCTTAGTTAACCATCCTCTCTCACCGGGACTACTGCAGACTGTCTTCTCACCTTTATACTCCACATCCTCCCTGATCCTAATCTATTATGCACCCAACAGCCAAAGAGATACTTTACAAATTAAATCAGATTACCTGACTCTTCTGGAAACTGAATGCATCCCACTGCACTTAGAGGACACACCCGGAGGCCCTGCTTGGCCCTCCCAGGCTGCATCCTCAAGTCCACCAAGTTGCCTCTCATCGACTGTCTCCCAGCTACACACTGGCCTCTTCCCTGTTCCTTTAATGTGCCAACCACTTGCTTCTCCCTTTGCCTGGAACAATTGTCCTTCTGATATTTTAAGCCACCCTAAGTACTAAACACGGATTGTATTTACAAGCAGGCAAGTTATTGTTTAGCCACTTCCTTTCCTTTGAGCCACTGAGTAAATACTGCTGGGTCCCCATGATCTATCTTCCCTTCCTTCTTGGAGTAATAGGAGACTTTACTTCCCAGCCCACTTAAAGTCAGTGGAGGCCATGTGACCAGTGCTAGCCCAGTGAAGTGTGAGTGGAAGGAAAATGAATCACTTCTGGGCAGAGGGTCGGCAGAGGCAGAGGGCCTTCTGATTTTTACATGAATGATTCCCATCCTCATTCAGGTCTTGGTTCAAATATCACCCACTCAGCGAGTCCCTCACCTCTAGCTCAGTCATTCTGCCCACGTGACCCTGCTTTGTTTTTTTTTTCTATCTCTATTACACTATTTGGGTTTCCCTGTTGTCTCAGTGGGAAAGAAGCCGCCTGCAATGCAGGAGACATGGTCTTGATTCCTGGGTTTCAAAGATCCCCTAGAGAAGGAAAAGGCAACCCACTCCAGTAGTCTTGCCTGGAAAATCCATTGACAGAGAGCCCAGGTCTTCCTCATTGCAGGCAGATTCTTTACCATCTGAGCCACCGTGGAAGTCTGGTGGCATAAATCTATTGGAGTCTGGCTTTAAAAGTACCTGCTATTTAGTGGACTTCTACACAAAGAAGACTTTTGGATTCTCAGAATAATTTTACTGTTGAAGATATCAGTAGTACCTACCAAATCAACATTGCACATAACCAGCAATTATTAAGGATCAAGGCCAAATTTAATTAATGTCTTTCTAACTAGGATCTTCCTGGTTTTGTTTAGGTCAACCTGGTAGCTGGATAAATAAAACATAAACGTGGTGTACAAAAAAATAGTTTTTATTTCCAAATATATGACTTAAGTGGAAAGACATTTTGGAAACTCAAACTCACAGCAAACTCACACCCTTCAAACTCCCTTCAAACTCACACCAGGACAGAACATGGGAGAGGAAGAATTGCATTGAATCAGAGAGATGTCATAAATTCTCTCCCCTTCTGAGCTTGCGAGTATGCATAGTCCTTGGCATTGGTTGCTGGTTTGCGTCAAGGTGTTGAATGCAATTGTGGAAAGGAGAGCTTGGGAACTAACACACTAAAATGGTGTCCATAATTATTGCCTAAACATCTCTTGGAAGATTAGTCTTGACAGAGAATCAGGCACAAGCAAATGAGATTAAGAGAGGGCAAATGAGACTAAGGGAAGGAGAAAGGTCAGGAAAAGTCTGGACTAGAACAGTGGTTCTTAAACATCCATGGGATTTATGAATCACCCTAGAATCAAAATGGAAATCCCCAGACCCATCTCTCAGGAATGTAAATTAATAGGGATAGCTGGAGCCCCAGGAATCCTGAAGCAGATGTCCTGGATCATGCTGGGTGCTGATGGGAGGGGTGTCCAGTCGGAGGAGCTGTGACACCTGCTGTCAGAGCTGTCACCACTCACCTGTATTCGTTCCTGTGGACCATCCCAGGGATATAACACTTAAACAGAGTGATTCTCTGGGAGAGGAAAACTGACAAGGATGTGCTGAACAGACAAGGAGGGTGAAAGGTTCTTAAAAAAATATTTTTTTCTTGCATATAGTTGTTTTTTATAACCATTCCCATTCCTTTTAGGAGCCTACATGATGAATGAAAAGAGGGTGTTCAGATTTACTGCTGGAATGTGGAATTATATGTTTAATGCCATAATATTCATTGCTTCTAAATTTATGTTTTAAGGTTGCTGATTCATGCAAAAAATTTAGGCCCCAAGAATTTCAAACCCTTAGGTCTGCATGCCAAAACCCTGATGCACCCAATAGTAATACGTTTCACCTGTGTCTATAGACAATTTCTTGACTTTAAAAACCAGCTGTACTCATTCCTTAGGGTCACTATGACCACTTACTCTTTTATTCGCTCAGTCACCAAACCTGTATGGTATTTATGATATATTAGTGCTGACAAGTTTAAACTCTGATAAAGACAAACAATGAATAAGTACTACATGGTAAGTGCCATGGGTAAGAGGGGCGTGGGGGAGAAGGCAATGGGGTTCACTTATGTGTGTGTGTGTGTGTGTGTGTGTGTGTGTGTGTGTGTGTATAGACCATACAGTTTGTGGGATCTTAGTTCCCCAACCAGTGATAGAACCCAGGCCCCAGCAGTAAAAACAGTGAGTCCTAACCACTGGACCTCCAGGGAATACCCTAGCAGTGTGTAATTCTAAATAGAGCTTTCAGGATAGGCCTATCATTTGAATAAAGACTTGCAGGAACTGGGGAAGATGACCATGCAGAATTTCAGGCAGAGGGACTGGCCAGTGCTGAGCCCTAAGGCAGAGAGCCTGTGTGGGATATTTGAGGACAAGAAACGCAGGTAGTCCGGTGTGGCTGGCTGGATGAGTGCGTGGGAGGGGATGAGGTCATCATAAAGAGGAAGGAGGGGCCTTACTGGTCATTGTCACAATCTCGGCTTTCACTCTGAATGAATAGGAAGCCACTGAATGGTCACGAACAGAGAAGTGACTTGGTCTGACTTTTGGTTTTTAAAGGATCACACTCTTGACTACTGTGTCCAGAGTAACTTGTTAGTGGGCGTGTATGCGTTGTGTGTGAGCAAAAATAACAACCTAATAGTTTTAAGTTCCCAGTACAAAGCACAGTGAGAGAGCTATGATTTTCCTGGAAGACTCTCTTATTGCTGGCTACAAGGGCTAGTAGAGCTAAAAATCAACAACAGAGTTTTAATATTCCTTGCGTGCTCAGTCGTGTCCGACTCTTTGTGACCCCATGGAATATAGCCTGCCAGGCTCCTCTGTCCATGGGATTCTCCAGGCAAGAATACTGGAGTGGGTTGCCATTTCCTTCTCCAGGGGATCTCCCCGACCCAGGGATCGAACCTGGGTCTCCTGCACTGTAGGCAGACGCTTTACTGTCTGAACCACCAGGAAGTCCAAAGGACAGAGGTGGGATTAACTGAGATGTTATCCTGTGTTTTACCTAGCTGTGTACCATATTCAAAAGCCCACCTATCAGTGTGAACTTCTTCACTTCACTGAGGCGTGAATGCACACTGGGTTGAGTGTGTAACCTCTGGAGGCTGACTGCCTAGGTTCTAATCTTGGCTCATCCCTTACTAGCTATGTGACCAGAAGCAAGTTACTTAATCTTCTAGTGCCTCAGATATTTTTTCTGTGAAATAAGGATAATGATAGTACCTTCCTCAAAGAGTTGATACGATTCAGTGAATTGATATGTGAAAGCACTTAAAAGCAGAATTTAAATACTGGCTGTGAAGACATTGCATCTCTTTTTCCCACACTTCATTGGAGTTGGTTTTTCCCATTTCTTTCCATAATGAGTCACTTGGTGACTTTTAGTTAGGAAGTTGTAAACCTTTCTGGGAACTTCAGAATAAAGGGTAAGTATGATTTCCATTTGCCAGTCTGTGAGATGAGAATTCAGGGAACAAAAGAAATAATACTTGGACATGCCAGAGAAATGTACACACATTCAAATGCTAAAAATCAAAGCAGTCATTCTCAGATTCGTGCTTCAGCTTTTATATTACAAAGAATAAAGAGAGGAAATGTTTGAAAAAGAGATCTTAGATATCATCTAGCTTAACCCTTCCTTTATTCGTTCCGCATTGTTTTGTAACACAGATGCCAGTGTCCAGGTGTCACCTGCTTGGAAGCAACTAGACCTCTAATTTTAAAGTAAGATGGACTCAAGCCCATTATATAAATATGGGGAAAACCCAGCGTCTATCTCCATATCTTCAGTAGTCCTCAAGGGGTCCACCTTTCTCATCACTCTACTCCATCTGGCTGTTATCTGTTAAGATCTCAGGCTTCTCCCCCTCTCTGATGTCTTTTTTACATTGTGTTTCCAATGTTGGACACAGCTTGGATTACTCCCATTTCACAGAGCACTTTTCTTAAAAAGTTGAGAGTAGAAAGTTTTTGCTGGAATTCATATTGATTAATGGTTGCAGATCTGTACAGGAGAGAAACAACTTCAAAATCATTACTAGAACTCTCTGAAAAGCTGGCAGTTATTCCCTGTCATAGAGAATTTCTGTGTCTCCTGAACATATTTTGGGGGCCCTAAGTCTCTTCTCTTCTATTTTTTTCCCATTTAAGCTATGCCTTTCAGCGTTTCCCCTTCCACAGCAAGTAGGTGCATGAGAGTATGTTGTTAAACAGACATTTCTTCCAATCACCATCAATTGTGTTAACTCCTAGAAGGCAAAACCTGGGATTCACTCATTCCGTAACATAATTGAGCTACTATATCAGACATCATGCTGGACCTTGGAGAAGAAACAGTGGGCAAATTAGCTAGTGGCTCTACATTCACAGGGGCTTCCCTGGTGGCTCAGATGGTAAAGAGTCAACCTGAGATGCAGGAGACCCAGGTTTGATCCCTGGGCTGGGAAGAGCCCTGGGAAAAGGAAATGGTAGCCCACTCCAGTATTCTTGCCTGGAGAATCCCATGGACAGAGGAACTTGGAAGGCTACAGTCCACGGGGTGGCAAAGAATTAGACACAACTGAACAACTAACAGTGCATTCACAAACTTATGGTCAACTAGCAGAGCTAATTTACATGAGAGTATAATGCAAATTGGGCTTCCCTGGTGGCTCAGACAGTAAAGAATCCACCTGCAATGTGGGAGACCTGGGTTTGATCCCTGGGTTGGGGAGATCCCCTGGAGGAGGGCATTGCAACCCACTCTAGTATTCTTGTCTGGAGAATCCCCCTGGACAGAGGAGCCTGGTGGACTACAGCCCATGCGGTTGCAGAGAGTCAGACAAGATTGAGCAACTAAGCACAGCACATAATGCAAATTATACAGAGTATTAAGAAAAAAAAATCAAAACAACAGGGTCAGATGGCGTTAGTGGTGAAGAATCCACCTGCCAATGCAGGAGCCATGAGAGATGCAGGTTTGATCCCTGGGTCGGGAAGATTCCCTCGAAGAGGGCATGGCAACTCACTCCAGCATTCTTGCCTGGAGAATCCCATGGACAAAAGGAGCCTGGCGGGCTGTGGCAACTCACAGAGTTGATCATGACTGAAGCAACTTAGCACGCATGCACATGAGAGTGTATTTATCTTGTGAAGATGAGTTGGGGGAGACTTCCTGAAACTGAGATTAGATCTGCAAGATAAGGAATAAAGAAGGAGGGGTGGGTACCAAATTGGAAGTCTCTGAGGTGCAAGAGATCAAGGTGACAGGAGCAAAGTGATGATAGGCCAGTGCGACTTGAGAGGGGAGCTCCCACAGTTCTCAAAGGACATTGACCTCAGGGGGGTCCACAACAAGGGAACCTACCATCACTTAGGCCATTCTGGCTGCTCCAGAGAAGTCTGGAATAGGGGAACAGAAGTAGAAAAAGGGAGACCTGAGGGGAAGCTATGGGAGTAGTCCATGCAAGAAGGTGTGATGGAGCTGTAACCGTGTAACTCAGCTCTGGGCTTGAACCAATGGTCTTTCAACTGAGATTACACCTGGTCTCAGGAATTAATGAAGCGCAGGTTCTTGGTGTCTCATTGTAGAAAGGATTCAATGAGAGACAAAGTGATAGGTAAGAAGCAGGTTTAGTTAGAGAGAAACACACTCCACAGTCAGAGTGTGGGCAGCTCAGAAGCGAGAGAGGCCCCAGGGTACAGGGTTGTTAGTTTTTATAGGGGTGGATAATTTTATAGCCTAATGAGTGGGAGGAATATTCCAGCTATTTTGAGGAAGGAATGGGGATTTCCCGGAATTGGGCCATCGTCCACTTTTTGACCTTTATAGTTGGCCTTGGAACAGTCGTGGTGCCTGTGAGTGTGTCATTTAGTTTGCTGATGTGTTACAATGAGTGTATACTGAGGCTCAAGGTCTAGTGGATGTCAACTCTCTGCCATCTTGGACCCATTTTGTTCTAATCAGTTCATGTGGTGTTGCTGAGCTATATTATTCTTTTAAAGGTTGTGCCCTTGTCATGAGGTAGAGGGATGGGAGGGTGGGGGGAGGGAGGCAAAAGAGAGAGGGGATGTATATATATATATATATATGTATGTATATTATATATGTGTATATATATATATATATAATTATGACTGATTTGCATTATTGTATGGCAGAAACCAACACAATATTGTAAAGCAATTATCCTCCAGTTAAAAAAAGGTTGCACCCTGCCCTCTTCCCTCCTGTTTCACAATGGTCTAAGGTGCAGGCATTGCCTATAGCAAAATGGTATGTGTTAAGTTATTTTCTCTCCCTGTCTACTAAATTCTGTCCCAAGAGCCCTGTGTCACATTGCACAGTTCAAATAAAGAGGGACAAAAATGCATTTATATCAAAGTTACTCAGTCTCAGCACTCTCAATATTTGGTATGGACTGATTCTGTGGGGAGTGGGTACAATTCTCTGCATTGTAGGGTGTTTAGTAACTTCTTAGACCTCTGCCCACTAGATGCCGGTAGCCTCTCCTCTCACCCAGTTAGGACAACCAAAACTGAATCTCGACTTCGCCAAATTTCCCCTGGGGTTGGGTAAGGGTTGGGGGTAGGAGGAGGCATAATTGTCCCTGTTGCAAATCACTGGTCCATATGTATGAACATAGATGTGTATTTATTTGAAATTATCCCAGAAATGTTACAAGTTTCCAAACTGGCTTCTCTGAAAATAATTGAGACGAAGTCACAGCAAGACTGAATGCTTTTGGAAGTATTCTACAACAAAATTTCAGTTTGTGTGCAAGTAATAAGAAAAAAAAGAAAGTGATTTGGAAAGGGAGTTTTGTTCATTATTATATTTTATGCTTTGTTTTTCAAACTAAAATTTCTATATGCCTTCTATCACTATAGGAGAAAAATCAACAAAAAAAATTTTGCCTGAATTTTTTAGGAAGGAAATTCTCAAGGTCTTCTTTCTCCTCTGACATAATGTCCAGGAATGACTGAGTCGTGCTCCTGATTATGTAACATTTCCTTAAAAGGAAGCAGGAACTTTGCAAACACAGATATAGGAGTAGTTTAGAAGAATTTTTGCTAATGATGATTTTCCCTTCTTGAACACAGGGTCTGGATATTTTAGATTCACACGAAAAACAGTTCAGGCTTAAGGGCATTGGAAATTCCGCCTAACACTTTCTAATTGAGGACTGGCAAAAAGTTGTATTGAATAGATTACCTGCTATCTGAAAATCTCTAAATTTGATTAGCTGTTGAGATTGCATTGGGGGGAAAAAAATCTAGCCCGAAATTTGCTTTTTAAACAGCTCATAACTTGCTTTAACAATGGTAACATTCAATTAGTGTAAGGATTTTAGTATCACTGGCCTGACTGAGAGTAGATCTGCTAGGATTTTTATAGTACAAAAAGTTTTCCTTTCTCCCTGTCCCCTACTTCATCCTCTCCCCAAGTCAGCACAGCCAAAAAATTGTCCATGTGGCAGACCACTCTTAAAGGCCTCCTGGCAGGAAAAACTCTCTTGGATTTTGTCCTTTCCCTTCCATAGATCTGTTCAAATGATTGATCTGTGCTTCAGTTTCCAAATCATTATTGGCAGCTAACTGGAGTTTAGAAAGATTTATTGTTTTTAATTTAAAGCACTGCATTCTGAACATAGATTACAAAGTATAATCGTAGATAGAGCTCTTTCTTAAACCCCACGCACTTCAGCACCATCAAACAGTCCAGGAGCTCCTTTATGGTTTTCTGCTTCTCTCCAGGGTATATTTTTCTTTCAAAGAAATATTTACTTGCAGTCCAGCAGGGACTTATTTGAATCTGAGCTTACAAAAGCTGTGGAATCAAGCTAGAATTCAGCGTAGGCACTTTCAGATTTTAAAATTTGGCATTTTTTTTTTAATATGTTCGGGCTTCCCTGGTGGCTTAGCAGTAAAGAATCCACCTGCAATGTAGGAGACGCAGAAGACTTGGGTTTGATCCCTGGGCCAGGAAGATCCCCTGGTGAAGGAAATGGCAACCCACTCCGGTATTCTTGTCTGGGAAATCCCATGCACAGAGGAGCCTAGCAGGCTACAGTCCACTGGTCTCAAAAAAAAAAAAAAAAAAAAAAAGAGTTGGACACGACTTAGCAGCTAAACAACAACACTTATTGTTTTAAAGCATTTATTTAATCAATTGTGCCAAGTCTTAGTTGTGGCATGTGGGATCTTCGATCTTCATTTCAGCATGTGGAATTTTGAGCTGCAGTATGTGAACTCTTGGGCTTCCCTAGTGGCCCAGTTGGTAAAGAATCTACCTGCAGTGCAGGAGACCCGGGTTCGATCCCTGGGTTGGGAAGATCCCCTGGAGAAGGAAATGGCTACCCACTGTGGTACTCTTGCCTGGAGAATTCCATGGATAGAGGAGCCGGGCAGGCTACAATCCATGGGATCGCAAAGAGGTGGACACAACTATGAGACTAACTTTCACTTTCGTCTGAACTCTTAGTTGCAGCATGGGTTCTAGTTCCCTGACCAGGGATTAAAACCAGGCTCCTGCATTGGGAGCTCGGAGTCTTACCCACTGGACCACCAGGGAAGTCCCTAAAATTTGGAAAGATTTTGATCACTCTTTGACACCCTTGATCCTTGAAGCTAAACTCTGAAACTTAACCTAGAGATCATCAGAATATTTTGCATGTGTTTTGCACATCAACCTAGCTAAAGTTTGTCACTTTCTCCAGGGGCTGATACGCTCTGAGGTACCATACATGTGATAGTCGCAGAGCATGTGTACAATGTGACTTTCCCCTTAACATATACAGTCTGTGTCTCACACGACTGCAGTCCCTGCCTACAACCGGGGCAATCAAGTTCTTCCTTCATAGTGATGTTCGTTAAAAGGAAGCAAGGTCTTGCTATTTTACATTTCACAGGCACTGGGTCTTAGAGAAAAAATACACATAACATTCCACAGGTGGCAGATACTGTCTCGAAAGTGAATCTTGGGATTACAGGAAGCCTTAAAAACTCTGGTTCATGATCAGATGCTCACCAAAGCAGAGGCAAAATATTGAGGTGCAGAAAAAAGACCTGTTCTCTAGTCCTGTGGGAACTGTGTGCACGTGTGTGTATGTATGTATGCATGTGTAAATCATTTAGCTTTTCTGATTCTGTTTGCTCGTCTATGAATAAAATCATATTCTTAGAATTCAAGATGTCATTGATGGGAAGGTAACATAATTTTCAGGTAACATTAAAAAAGAAAAAAAAATGATGCCAAGTAAACCGACAAATCCTTCTATCATTTAGAATTATTAATTATTTTTGTAGTTGAAAGAGTTCTCTTTGATTTAGATATAAATTTTTCTCAAATTTGACTCATGTATACAAAAAAAGGAAAATGAAGATAATTAGGTAAGATATTCCTAACATTTCTTTGGTATCAGCTTTTCAAATTCACTTTTGAATCAGATTTATCAGTGCCTGTGGATGTGGAAGCAACATTTTTAAAAAGAATACGTTACTGTTATTATACACTTCCCCTCAAGCTTCTGACATCTATTTACAAGTTTTTATGCTGTAGCTTTTTTCATCTTACCAAAAGGTATCAACAGGAAGTTTCCGTACAGTAAGCACAACTCAAGTGGTTCTGAAATGACATGGGTTTGGAATTTTCCAGTCTTGCCATCAGAAATAAGTAAAAGTCTGTGCAACTGCATCCTGTTCCCTGCTTGACTAACAAAAATTGCAAAATACAATCCAGTTTCAAAGCTGCTAAAATGTGAAATAAAAGTGTATTTCTTAAAATATTGATTTAAAAAAACAAATGAGATGGCTCTGAGTTTGTAAAATGACTTAGTAAATTTTAAACATCATGCCTCTGTAGTGCTTTTTTAATTTAGGTATTTCCATGTTCACTTGCAATAATAAGGGAGGTAGCCACGAAGAATGTTATGCCTGCTAGGTTTTGGAAGGGAAATATCAGACTCAGAGTTCAAGGTAGCTCTTTGAGGAGTGTTATTTTTAGGGATCAAAGTGGTCACCTTTCCCCTGCTAGAGCCTCAGAAATGCCAAAGTATTTACATTCCTTTAGGGAAGACGTGTGTTAAAACATAAACAGCCTGAAAACAAGGATATGTTAATCTATGAGTAATCAGTAACACCTTGGGTTAAGGTTGTTTATCAGAATAATTATGAAATCGACAGCCCAGTTAGAGAGGAACTAATCCATAGACACGTAATAGGAAGGGAATAATTGGAAAGTAATAAACCTTAATGGTTTTGAGATGGACAACTGATTCTGGAAATCTCTTCCATATGTATCAGTTCATATTTTCAGGATGTTTAAAGAAAATAATTATGTATTTTAAAAAAATGAGGCTATAGTAGCATAGTGGATAAAGAACAGGTGGCTTCCTTAGTATGACTTTTGGAAATTTCCTATACTTGCTTTATCTCTCACCCTCCCCATCCACAGTGGTGATGATAAACATATGTACATGCGTCCATATGCACGCCTTTCGCTTTGTTCTCTTTCTTCTGTTTAGACACAATAACACTGAAGACAAGAAGATAGGATGTTTCTTTCTTCTGTTTTAGTTTAAGAGAGAGGAAACATTTCCCAGATGCCTTCTGGCTCATTGATGAGAGCTGAATCATGTTCTCTTTCTTAACCCATCACTGGCAAGAGAAGAAGTTTCTTGTGATCACCTTCCCAACTAGAATTCATTCCGAAATCACTTGTAAGGGATGGATGCCCTGAGTAGACAGGAATGCTGTCAACACAGAAGTAAGTGGAAATGCCTGTAAATTAGACCACTTAACAGTAATGCTGTATGAGCCCATGGGATTTTTAGAAAGCTAAATGATATAACTCCTGTAAAGTACTTAGTAATAATGATGTCAGTGACAAACACTACATATATATGTGTGTGTGTGTGTGGTGTGTGTGTATATATATATATATATATATATATATATATATATGGAGAAGAACATGGCAACCCACTCTAGTATTCTTGCCTGGAGAATCACTATGGACAGAGGAGCCTGATGGGCTACAGTTCATGGGATCACAGAGTTGGACACAACTGAGCGGCTAAGCACATGCACACATATATGTATGTGTGTATATATATATATATACACACACACACATACAGGAATCCCTTAGAAGAAATGGAGTAGCCATCATGGTCAACAGAAGAGTCCGAAATGCAGTACTTGGATGCAATCTCAACGACAGAATGATCTCTGTTTGTTTCGAAGGCAAATCATTCAATATCACGGTAATCCAAGTCTATGCCCCGACAAGTAACGCTGAAGAAGCTGAACTTGAACGGTTATATGAAGACCTACAAGAGCTTTTAGAACTAACACCCAAAAAAGATGTCCTTTTCATTATAGGGGACTGGAATGGAAAGTAGGAAGTCAGGAAAAACCTGGCGTAACAGGCAAATTTGGCCTTGGAGTACAGAATGAAGCAGGGCAAAGGCTAATAGAGTTTTGCCAAGAGAACGCACTGGTCATAGCAAACACCCTCTACCAACAACACAAGAGAAGACTCTACACATGGACATCACCAGATGGTCGACACCGAAATCAGATTGATTATATTCTTTGCAGCCAAAGATGGAGAAGCTCTATACAGTCAGCAAAAACAAGACTGGGAGCAGACTGTGGCTCAGATCATGAACTGCTTATTGCCAAATTCAGACGTAAATTGAAGAAAGTAGGGAAAACCATTAGGCCATTCAGGTATGACCTAAATCAAATCCCTTATGATTATACAGTGGAAGTAACAAATAGATTTAAGGGACTAGATCTGGTAGACAGAGTGCCTGATGAACTATGGACAGAGGTTCGTGACATTGTACAGGAGACAGGGATCAAGACCATCCCCCTGGAAAAGAAATGCAAAAAAGCAAAATGGCTGTCTGAGGAGGCCTTACAAATACCTGGGAAAAGACGAGAAGCAAAAAGCAAAGGAGAAAAGGAAAGATATTCCCATCTGAATGCAGAGTTCCAAAGAATAGCAAGGAGAGATAAGAAAGCCTTCCTCAGCGATCAATGCAAAGAAATAGAAGAAAACAACAGAATGGGAAAGACTAGAGATCTCTTCAAGAAAATTAGAGATACCAAAGGAGCATTTCATGCAAAGATGGGCTTGATAAAGGACAGAAATGGTATGGACCTAACAGAAGCAGAAGATATTGAGAAGAGGTGGCAAGAATACACAGAAGAACTGTACAAAAAAGATCTTCACGACCCAGATAATCACGATGATGTAATCACTCACCTAGAGCCAGACATCCTGGAATGTGAAGTCAAGTGGGCCTTAGAAAGCATCACTACGAACAAAGCTAGTGGAGGTGATGGAATTCCAGTTGAGCTATTTCAAATCCTGAAAGATGATGCTGTGAAAGTGCTGCACTCAGCATGCCAGCAAATCTGGAAAACTCAGCAGTGGCCACAGGACTGGAACAGGTCAGTTTTCATTCCAATCCCAAAGAAAGGCAATGCCAAAGAATGCTCAAACTACCCCAAAATTGCACTCATCTCACATGCTAGTAAAGTAATGTTCAAAATTCTCCAAGCCAGGTTTCAGCAATACGTGAACTGTGAACTTCCAGATGTTCAAGCTGGTTTTAGAAAAGGCAGAGGAACCAGAGATCAAGTTGCCAGCATCCACTGGGCCATAGAAAAAGCAAGAGAGTTCCAGAAAAACATCTATTTCTGCTTTATTGACTATGCCAAAGCCTTTGACTGTGTGGATCACAATAAACTGTGGAAAATCCTGAAAGAGACGGGAATACCAGACCATCTGACCTGTCTCTTGAGAAATCTGTATGCAGGTCAAGAAGCAACAGTTAGAACTGGTCATGGAACAACAGACTGGTTCCAAATAGGAAAAGGAGTACGTCAGGGCTGTATATTGTCACCCTGCTTATTTAACTTATATGCAGAGTACATCATGAGAAACGCTGGGCTGAAAGAAGCACAAGCTGGAATCAAGATATTCGGGAGAAATATCAATAACCTCAGATATGCAGATGACACCACCCTTATAGCAGAAAGCAAAGAAGAACTAAAGAGCCTCTTGATGAAAGTGAAAGAGGAGAGAAAAAGTTGGCTTAAAGCTCAACGTTCAGAAAACTAAGATCATGGCATCTGGTCCCATCACTTCATGGGAAATAGATGGGGAAACAGTGGAAACAGTGTCAGACTTTATGTTTTTGGGCTCCAAAATCATTGCTGATGGTGACTGCAGCCATGAAATTAAAAGACACTTACTCCTTGGAAGGAAGGTTATGACCAACCTAGATAGCATATTTAAAAGCAGAGACATTACTCTGCCAACAAAAGTCCATCTAGTCAACGCTATGGTTTTTCCAGTGGTCATGTATGGCTGTGAGAGTTGGACGGTGAAGAAAGCTGAGTGCCGAAGAAGAAGTGATGCTTTTGAACTGTGGTGTTGGAGAAGACTCTTGAGAGTTCCTTGGACTGCAAGGAGATCCAACCAGTCCATCCTAAAGGAGATCAGTCCTGGGTGTTCATTGGAAGGACTGATGTTGAAGCTGAAACTCCAATACTTTGGCCACCTCATGCGAAGAGTTGACTCATTGGAAAAGACCCTAATGCTGGGAAGGACTGGGGGCAAGAGAAGGGGACGACAGAGGATGAGATGGCTGGATGGCATCACCGGCTCGATGGACATGGGTTTGGGTAAACTCCGGGAGTTGGTGATGGACAGGGAGGCCTGGCGTGCTGCGATTCATGGGGTCGCACAGAGTTGGACACGACTGAGCAACTGAACTGAACTGAACATATACAGCTTTTTATATATAGCAATTCTTACAAAAGCCCATGGGGCATTTGTGTTACTGTTATCTCTGTTTTATAGATGTGGAAACTGGGCACAAAGAGGTTAAATAACTTGCCCGGGTTTCACAGTTTGTAAGTGGCTTCCCCAGGTTTAGAATCCTGCAGTCTGGTCCAACATTTTGCCTGGCTACTCACTCACTTTGTCTGCCCAAACTTTGCAACATCTGAGATCTCCTTAGAAATGTGAATCTCAGGCTCCACTCTAGACCCGTTTAGACCTTAGAGTCAGTCTCTGCAATTTCACAGGACCCCCAGGCAACTCTCATTTAGAGTTTGGAGGTCAAGAAACTCTGTTCTGGGACTTCCCTTGTGGTCCAGTGGTTAAGAATCCACCTTCCAGTGTTGGGGATGCAAGTTCGATCCCTGGTCAGGAAACTAAGATCCCACATGCTGCAGAGCAACTAAGCCTGTGCTGCAACAACTGAGCTCACACACATGGAGCCCAGGCACCACAGCTAGAGCAAAGATCACACACCATAACAAGATCCCATGTTGTGGGATTAGCCGCCACTGAGACCCCAGGAAAGTGAAACTCACTCAGTTGTGTCTGACTCTTTGCGACCCCATGGACTATACAGTCCGTGGAATTCTCCAGGCCAGAACAGAGTACTGGAGTGGGTAGCCTTTCCCTTCTCCAGGGGATCTTCCCAACCCAGGAACCGAACCCAGGTCTCCAGCATTGTGGGCGGACTCTTTACCAGCTGAGCCACATGCAGTCAAATAAATTAAATAAAATTTTTTAAAAAAGGAGCCCTATTCTGGCACTGGCCATTTTCTGCCTAATGACATCTGTGAGGGCTAGTCTCAGCTCTGGGGGAGAGGAGACATGAGGGTAGTTTGAAAATGATGATTCAGATGGTCTGCTCCTCAGGCTCCTTGAAGATGACTTCTCTAAAGGATGAGTAGGAAAAATGGCTCACTGACTTTCTTTTTTCCTTCTTTTCTCCCCCCACACTTCTTTCCTTCTTTTGGACTGAACACTGATATATATATATATATATATATATATATATATATTTTTTTTTTTTTTTTTTCTGACTGGTTCATTTTACACGCACACATGTCCACACTCCATATACACACATTTTCAGGTTCTCTTGAAAAATTTGGAAAATCTGATAGCACAAGGGTAATATTTCTAAGAGCAACACACCTGTGGCACTAAGTAGCCCCTGTGCACTTTGAACAGAGCAGACTAATCCTCAGTCCTCTACATGCCCCACAGTTCACAACTGACTCACGTGTGGTACCTGCCTGGACACTGGTGGCATTTGATTTTGTATTATCTGCACTGCATTATTCCGGTTTTAAGCTTTCTTCATAGATCTTAATCTGCAGTCATTAAATCTTCTGTGGACTTGCACACAGAAAATGACTTTTAAAAAATTAGGCTTCTGACCCCTGAATCAGCAAGACAGTTTAGTTAGAGTGTATTATAACAACCATGACAAAAAGACACGATTCTGGATCTCTCCTGTTTGCAATTGTTTTTATGCTATTGACTCTCATTCCACTGCTAAGAAAATGAGACCCCGGCTTTTTTCGGTGGTTTTTACACTGATTTCCTTAATTCTTCTCATTGGAATTTTGGTCCTCCTGAGGCAGGAGGTAGATGGGCCCCAGGCTGAACAGCTAAAGTTTCTCCCCTGTGGACAAATACTCCAAAAACAGCAAGAAGGAGAAGAGTGCAGCCCTGCCCAGATAAGAGATAAAAGACTACATATTTCTCATTCTTGAGGTCAAGAAGACCTTCCTGACTACAGGTGCGCAGAAGGGTTTCTTGGAGGTCAAATGAAAAGGGCCGTCACTTCATAGTAAGTGATGTCATCCTACCCATAGTCCTTTTCACTAGAAACCATCTTGGCTAAGAGATGTGTGTGTACACAGGGAGGATCCTGAGACAAACCAAACATGGAGTCAGAATCAATAAAGCAAGATAATTGGCCAAAGGAAACCCAGAAGAAATGCTCCATAAAAGTAATTCAAACTACCACAAGGGCACCACTCTCTGAGCCTGTGTGTCTACCCACACATACTGTACTCTTTCTTCCTAATAAACACTTTACTTGCTGCACTACTTTCCATCTCTATGTAGAAATTCATTTCCACACAGCTGACACACGAGGGTCTTGTCACTGGACACTGGTCCCTGGTGGTCGAGTGGCCAGGATTCAGTGCCCTCACTACTGCAGCCTGATCTCAGTCTCTCTGGCCGGGAATTGAAATCCTGCTTCAAGCTGCTGCAGGCTACCTGAGATCACTTCTAATATATGCCCTTGCTTTGCTTCTTCAATTGTTCATTCTGTTCTGTTTATCAGAGACTTTAGTTTGTTCTTTGAGGACAAATTTATGTAATTTCTATTTAGTGTACTCAGAGTAAAATGCCTCAGGCTATGGGATGGGCCAGCACTTACAGGGATACAGTATTGGAGGGTTAGGACAAATGTTCCTACAAAGCATTTGGGGGATGAACTAGGTCAGATACAATTCATAAAATACAAAAGGAGAAGGTCTGAATTTTCTCCTGTGAATAACAGTTTCTTCATTGTAATGGGCTTAGCTCTCCTTTCTGTAAGAAAGATGTTTCTGGTTGCAAGTATTTGAAGGCCAGGCTCACACTGCCTATGAAGGAAATTTACCAACTCATAGAACCAAAAAGTCCAAGAGGTCGGGTTTCAGGTGTCATCTGATCAACGTTCCCTATTTTGCTTCTCTCTCTCAGCTCTGCTCCTCTCTCTGAGTCTGCTTCCTTTTTAGCCTGCCTTCCTACACAGTAAATAAACAGTTGAAACAATTCCACACACAACAACTTAATGTTGAGGGAATATCTGTCTTGACAACTCTTTGTTGAGAGCAAGGAATTTTCCCAGAAATTCCCACAAAATTCTTCTTACATCCATCTGGTGGTCAGCATTGGATCATTTGCGTACCCTTGAAGGATTCACTATGGTCAAGGTAACAAGACTAAGCTAACCACGGCTTTGTCTTTATTAGCTCATTCATGTGCTGTGCCAAGTTGCCTCATTTGTGTCCGACTTATTGAGATCCTATGGACTGTAACCTGCCAAGCTCCTCTGTCCGTGGGATTTTCCAGGCAAGAATACTGGAGTGGGTTGCTATGCCCTTCTCCAGGGGATATTCCCAACCCAGGGATCAAACCTGTATCTCTTGTGTCTCCTGCATTGACAGGTGGGTTCATTACCACTAGCGCCACCTCATACCTCATGGCTAAGAGGTGTGGAGTAACAAAATAAGATAGACTGTGCAAGCAACAGAAGTTAATTTTCTCACAGTTCTAGATGATGCGGAGTCCAAGATCAGGGTACTAGCATGGCTGGGTTCTGGTGAGAGCTTTCTTCTGGGTTTGCAGAAGACTGCCTTTTTGCTGTTTCTTCCACACAGAGAGAGAAGGAGGTGGGGGGAAGAGAGGGAGAAAGGGAGAGACACAGGAAGAAATCTCTCATCCTTATAAGGCCTTAGTCCTATCAGAAGAGGACCCTGCCCTTAAGACCTCTTTTACCTTGAATTCCCTTCTGAAGACCCTGTCTTCAGATAAATGACTTTGGGTATTACGGCTTCAACAGAAGAACTGGAGAGGGCAGGGCATATTCAGTACATAGCAGTGTCTAAATGTTAACCATTGCCTAGTATTTTTTGAGCATCTGTCCCGGAACAGGCTGGATCAGGCATTATGAAGGTTGAGAGTAGGGTGGGGAGGGATCAAATACTCACTGGGGAGGTAAGACCAGGATATCATAAACTAGAATAAATGCTGAGGGAACTCCAGAGTATCAGGGATCCGTGAGGGCTTGGAATGATCCAGAAGTGAAAATGGGGAGAAATGGGATTTTAAAATGGGTGGAAAGAAGTAAGAATTGGGTGAGAGGATGAAAACCTAGACGAGGAGGGTAGCAACGGGAATGGAGTAACAGGGACAGGGACCCTGGAGATCTTACTGAGAAGACCAAGAAAACTTCAAAACTTATTGGCATGGAGAAAACCTCAGTAACTGAGGTGTGGAATCAGTGGGTGAGGAGAGCAGTTCTTTTTAACAGAGATCAGAACTTCCAGATAAAGGGAAGGTATTGAGGGTGGGGGCAGGTTAGGTACATGAGGAAAGATGAGTTCATTTTAGAAATACCAGTTTTTAAGAACTGAAGACTTTACTAAGTAAAATGTCTGTAACGTCGTTGGAATAAGAGCAGAGATGGGGAAAAGTAGGATCAGAGATAATGGTCATTTGAGTCACTATCATAGAGTTGATAGTTGAAGCTAATGAAATGAAAGATTTCTTTGAGAAAATATGTAGAGAGATGTGTGGAAAGCAAAGGACTATTTGCTATCATTATCGCTCTGAAGGATCTAGCAACAGCAAACGGCCTAGTGGTGTGAGGCTATTGAAATTTAATGGGTTTAGTTTTGATTTTTCTCAGGGCACACACAGCCCTTAGTGCCATATATAATGAATATTTGTTGTTTGACTTGTTGATTGAATGAGTAAATTTTAGAAGTTTCAAATCTAAAATGCCTCGTGGACATCAGGGAAGATTTTGAAGTCAAGGAGCTTTCCCACCTCCACTGAACGGAGTGTTGTGAGCATTATTTATTACTCAACCCTGTGGCTCAGATGGTAAAGAATCTGCCCGCGATGCGGGAGACCAGGGTTCGATCCCTGGGTTGGGAAGATCCTCTGAAGAAGGGAATGACAATCCACTCCAATATTCTTGCCTGGAGAGTTCGATGGACAGAGAAGCCTGGTGGGCTACAGTTTGTGGAGTCGCAAAGAGTCGGACACGACTGAGCAACTCACACACACATGCGCACATTGAAGAAATGATTAGCTAAAATGGTTCTCCCATCACATGGAGGGATTAATGAGTTCAGTTTTCAAAGGAGTCATCTGACTATCAGACTAGTCCAGATACATTCACTGAGACATTCGCAGTGGGCAGGGAGCCTGGGAGCAAATAGCACAGAGGCCCTGTGCTATGACCTAGTTTTCCCCTTGGAATCAGGTCCTGTCTCCTGGGCCCGCCGTAGCCTCTCCCCGTGGCAGTTCCGCTCTCACTGACCTTTCTCCTGTACCAGCAGCTGCTGCTGACAGTTGGGCTCTGGCTCCCTCAGTGAAGACAGCACGTAGTAGTCTGCCCTGAAACTTCCTACTTGTCCCCTTGGAGCTCAGGGCTGCCTACAAGGCACCCAACCACTGCTGCCTTCCTACTTGCAACGTTTAGCTCTGCAGTGTCTAATTCTTGAGAGGTCCTGGTGAGGATAAATGAATTTTATGCTAACTGGGGGCTTTCTGAAGACAAAGCCTCAGTTCGGATAAAGGGTTCATTAATAATATGTGCAGCATTAGAGCACAATACCAGGGCTTTAAATAGACACAATCCTGGAGGTGAGTCACAGGTCTTTAATGGGATAGGTGTGTGGTTTGAGACAGTTGCTCAAAATTTTCTTTCTGTCTCTTTTTAAAAATAATTTTTATTTCTCTATTTTTGACCGTGTCGGTCTTCGTTGATATGAGTTGGCGTTCCCTAGTTGTGGTGAGGGGGTGCTACGCTCTTTTTGCAGTACACGGCTTCCCATTGTGGTGGCTTCTCTTGATGCAGAGCACAGGCTCCAGGGTACATGGGCTCACTAGCTGTGACTCCTGCTCTAGGGCGCAGGCTCAGTAGTTGAAATATTCAGTATATAAAATACTGGGCTCTAGTGCACAGGCCTAGTTTCTCCATGGCATCTTCTTGGGGCAGAAATCAGATCGTGTCTCCTGCATTGGGCAAGTGGATTCTTTACCACTGAGCTACCAGGGAGGCTCTTGATCAAACTTTCGTGAAAACAGTTTCCCCAACTAAAAACTACGACACGTAATAACTATCTTTGAAAGTGGCTCTAAGGATGAATAAGATAGTGGACGTAAAGAGACCTTGCAGAGTACCTGACACATTGTAAGAGCTTCATAGTTTGGTATTCAAGAGACAGGCCAAAGAAAAGGACACGTGTACCATTCCTACACTTCACGAATCATTCTACATGGGCTTAGGAAAAAAATGAAGACAGACAGACATACAATCTTTCCCCTAGTTTAGGAATGTATATTTCAGGTTCTACCTGGTCAGAGCATTTCAATTGTTGTGATGTTATTTTGTAAGCTAGTTCTTCAGCATACGGAAGAAGAGTACCTTAGAGAGCGAAATGAGTTAATAGATTTTCCTCAAATTGGAGCAATTTTCTTCTTCTTTATTGAATCAGGGAAGCTAACTGTCAAAGAGGCGTAGAGTGGTGTAGATAATGCCCTAAGGTAACAAAACTCTATTATGTTGTATTCCATTAGCACCAAGCGAAGGGTATTTTAGAAGGAAATTTTGCTGTTTAATAAGGGGGAATTGTAGCTCAAACTTTATCCTGCATTTTTCCGGGTTTTTCTACTTTGCACTGTAGTAGCATTGCCCCAGATGGAAATATCCCAGGTGCACTTTTTCCTCTTGAAAGAATCTAGTGTTAACACTAAATTGAAGATTATCTTTGACATAAACTACCTTAAGATGAACAGAGAAATACTCAATTTCCCTTCGAAGGAATGTTTTGACTTATCATCTATCTCCCTCCCTCCTTTTATGGAAGCCAGGGTCACCAGTGTCTTCACCCAAAATAAGCAGGCAGGTGACCTTGCAGCTGCTCTTGTGTGCATGCATGCTAAGTCACTTTAGTCATGTCCAACTCTTTATAACCCTATGGACTGTAGCCTGCCTCTGTCCATGGAATTCTCCAGTCAAGAATACCAGAGTGGGTTTCCATTCCCTTCTCCATGGGATCTTCCTGACCCAGGTATCGAACCCTGGTTTCCTGCATTGCAGGCAGATTCTTTACCATCTGAGCCATGGCTCGGAAACAGATGCTCCTGAGTACTAGACAAATCTTCTTCAGAAGAAGTTCTACCCTATTCTGACTCTTATACCAACTCAGACTCAGTGGCTCTTTCTATAAATTAATGTTTGCTCTCATAAATCTCACAAAACCGAATATATTTCTCATTTAATAGTCATATACTAAAATTTTAAAAATGATATCTCAGAGCATTAGGTAAAAAGACAAATTTTTGTGCTAGAATTGAGATGATTCTAGTTACTTTAAGTAAGAAAGGCTAATCCCTTAATCAAACTCATGCCAAATCACACAGTTTGAGTATGTGGTACTCTGAGAGCAGGGTCACACCTGAGTTCCTACCCACTGGGTAAGAAAGAGGTTTGTCTAGAAATTGCAGAAGTCCTGGAAAAGTTTCACTTTTACTGTTGAAGAATGAAGAAACTGAGGTACCAGTCTGTGGCCTATCAGAAAGTGGGGTACAGGAGGTGAGTGGCAGGTGAGCTGGCAAAGCTTCATCTGCCACTCTTCATTGCTCCAGGGAAGACCCCCTGGAGGGCATGGCAGTCCACTCCAGTATTCTTGCCTGGAGAAGCCCATGAACGGTGGAGCCTGGTGGGATATAGTCCATAGGGTAGCAAAGAGTCAGATACAACTGAATAACTGAATGTGCACACACAATGTACTACATACTACGACAAACTATTTTTGAGAGTGACCTTCAATTGTATAAGTTTTAAAAGCTACAGTATTGGTATAAGTATAGGGAAATTATAATTTTTGTAATAATATAAAATCTTAGAAACCTTAGAGTCTGAACACAAGGTATTTTTGCTACATTATATTAGGTGACCCAAGTAGAAAGGTATTGATGGAAGTGTCCCCAAAGACTTTTGTTTCTTAAATGAGGAAACGGAAATGGGGGCACCAGAAAACTCAAATGACTTGTTGAAGTTCATTCACCTGCTTAGTGTCTGTGGACCAGAATTTAGGTTTCTTATCTCCCAGATGAGTTCTTACCTACCATAGCCTCTCATCAGGCCAAAAAAAAGTGGTAGCCTTTCCTTATAAATGCTGTCTTGTTATTATGGTTTCATTTTTGACGTGAAGGAAGGTGTTATGGGTTGAATTTTGTCTCCTAAAAAGATATGTTGAAGACCTGATCCCCAACATCTCAGAAACTGAGCTTATTTGTAAAAGGATTATTATAGATGAAATAGTATAATAAGGGCAAACTGGAGTAGTTGTTCTTCAGTCCCTAAGTCATGTCCGACTCTTTGCGACTCCATGGATTGCAGCATGCCAGGCTTCCCTGTCCTTCACTATCTCCCGGAGTTTGCTCAAACTCTGTCCATTGAGTTGGTGCTGCCATCCAACCATCTCATCCTCTGTCACCCCCTTCTCCTGCTCTCAATCTTTCCCAGCATCAGGGTCTTTTCCAATGAGTTGGCTCTTCGCATCAGGTGACCAACGTATTAGAGCTTCAGCTTCAGCCTCAGTCCTTCCAGTGAATATTCAGGGTTGATTTCCTCTAGGATGGACTGGTTGGATCTCCTTGCAGTCCAAGGGGCTCTAAAGAGTCTTCTCCAATACCACAATTCGAAAGCATCGATTCCTGGGCGCTCAGCCTTCTTTACGGTCCAACTCTCACATCTGTATACGACCACTAGAAAAACCATAGCTTTGACTATACAGACCTTTGTTGGCAGGGCTTCCCTGGTGGCTCAGATGGCAAAGAATATGCCTGCGATAAGGGAGACCCAGGTTCGATCCCTGGGTTGGCAAGATCCCCTGGAGAAGGAAATAGCACCCCACTCCAATATTCTTGGAATATTGGCCTGGAATATTCCATGGACAGAGGAATCTGGTGGGCTACAGTCCATGGGCTCACAGAGTCAGACATGACTGAGTGACTAACAGAAACTGGAGTAGGGTGGGTCCTTAATCCAATATGACTGTGTCCTAATGAGAAGAGAGAGTCAGAGAGAATGCCACATGAAGGGAGAGAGGTACACAGGGAGATGATGGGCATTAGATAACAGTGGCAGACATTCCACTGAGGCATCTGCAAGCCAAGGAAGCCTGAAGACTGCCTCCTACTACCAGAAGCAAGAAGAAGAGAGAAAAGATTTTCTTTTCTGAGCTTCAGATGAAACATGGCCCTGCTGTAATTTTGTACTTCTAGCCTCCAGGACTGTGAGCGAATAAATTTTGGTTGTTTTAAGTCTCCTGGTTTGTGGTACTTTGTTAAGGCAGCTATAGGAAATGAATACACTTGGCAATGTAACATGGAAATTTATTTGGCTTTTCCGGATCAGTCTGCTCAAGGACTCATAAAAGCTCAGCAGTCTGAGGCATTTGTCTACGGCTTCCCTACACAGCATGTACTCCTGTGGCTATTTCTTCTCTAAGGTTTTGTAGAATTGGTTTTCCAAGTGGAAGGAAAATTAGTGAAGGGGAGGGAACATTTTCTCCTCTGCTTTTTGTAATTTTGGAAGGCAGCTATGTGTACCACTATACCACCAACGCTGCTATTGTAATTTTGGAATTGACGATTTGGAGAAGAACAGCCTGTGTGATTTTTATTGTTGTAGGTTCTGGGTATGCTTTTATAGGCTGCCAGCATACTGTTTGTTTGCATGATCCATGTGCTGAATTTGAGTTTCCTATTATTTTCCTAATTAGTCTAAACATCTTGAGTACTACTTTGTGGGATTCAGACCTGTCAAAATGTCTAGATTATCAAAGTGGGCCTTGCACTAGAAGATAGAGATGCTGATTTTCTTAAAAAAAAAAAAAAAAGAAAAAAAAAGAGCAGAAACTGGCTCATTCTAACATTTTTTTTTGCATTTATATCATTGTGTAAGCTATTAATTCATTTAACAAAAATGACTTAATAAATCCGAATTCCTATATTCAATAAGGATAGGATAGCTTTTGGCAAAAATTCATATCATCTAAAACAGTAACAGAGTAATACTTTGACTTTCACTGTTTGTATCATTACCATTGGATCTATGAGTTGGCAAAATTAACACCATCTTATAGGGTTAAAAATTAGGAGAGTATATTTTAATCTTTCACATTCTTCTGTTCACTGGTAAGACTCATATGTAACTGGGCAACAGACCTCTAAATTATACAAAATGATGTTCTCATTGTTTTAACTTTATTAATGTTCCCAGAGACTTACCAGTGCCCAGTGGTAATGATTATTTTGTTTAGACTGGAAATTAATGTTGAGAGCTTATGTAAGTCTTGAATTTAGAACTAGCAAAAATCCATTTCCAGTTGAATTAGCTATGATTTATCAGTTATTTTTTAAATAATTTTCTTGATTGGGGAACACATTTTCTTATTTTTTAAAAATATTTATGTATTTTGCTGTGCTGGGTCTTCATTGCTGTGTGGGCTTTTCTCCAGTTGGCGGCGAGCAGGGGCTACTCTCTTGTACTTGGGCTTCTCATTGCAGTGACTTCTCTTGCTGCGGTGCATGGGCTCCAGAGTGTGCGGGCTTCAGTACTTGTGGCATGTGGGCTCAGTAGTTGTGGCTTGTGGGCTCTAGAACCCAGGCTCAATAGTTTTGGTGCCTGGGCTTAAGTCCCAAGGCATGTGAGATCTTCCAGGACCAAGGATCATCTGCATTGCATGCAAATCTTTACCACTGAGCCACCAGGGAAGCCCCAGAAACTTCTTAATATAGGTGTGAATCACATGAAACTATATACTTTTAACATATAAATGCTAGAAACTATTCTAAAGCAAACTTACTGCTTTTTGGCTCTGTATAATATCTTGACATTACTTGTGTAAGTTGGCATTTGTGAAGCTAGTTTGAAAAAAAGTTCTTTTATATTTACCTTTGTGCTGTTCAACAGTCAGACAGTGAAACTGGTTCCATTTCCATTTGGGCATGTGCTTTTGGACTTTTAAACTACTAGTTGTCCTGGACTTTTCCATATTTGTGTATATACTCTTCTGGTTGTTTTCCTAAAAATGTTTTTTTCATTGTAAGATTGCAGACTTACAATCCTCAAAAGTCAAATTAAAATTTATCAATAGTTTTTTTTTTCTCATGACTTGAAAAATGTATTTCCCCTCTGTATTGATTTGATATCATGAAAAGGCAAAATCAGTCATGAAAGTTTTGAGAAATGCTGATTGTAGACATGAGGGTTCTGAAGGTATAGTAACTGCTAGCATCTCAGTAGTTACAAAGATCTGTTTCAAAAATATCAAGCCATGAATACACTGTGGGATTTGAAATGGCAAGTTTGTTTTTCACTTATTAAGTGCCCCAAATCCTCAACTCAATTACACCTTGGTATTCATGAGAACAAATTTGCCTATTGCTTCCATTTTATACTTTTGTTTCATGTGCTGCAGTTTCTCAAACTTTGTTGTACTTACAAATCACCTGGGAATCATGTCAACAGGTGTTTTGGGTCAATTGTCTGAGATAGATCTTGATATTTTCCTCTTCTCAGGTGATGCCATTCCTGCTGGTTTGGACAACATCTGAACAGTAAAAATATAGTGATCTTCCTCTATGGCTCAGTTGGTAAAGAATCCGCCTGCAATGCAGGAGACCTGGGTTCAATCCCTGGGTTGGGAAATCCCCTGGAGAAGGGAATGGCTACCCACTCCAGTATTCTGGCCTGGAGAATTCCATAGACTGTATGGTCTATGGGGTTGCAGTCGGACACGACTGAACGACTTTCACTCTTCTCTTCTGGAAACCAAATTCTTTCTATTGGGAAATCCATTCTAGGTAGCATGAAACATGACCAAGGTACTGGCCAACTAGGATTGTCCCTAACAAATGTCTTGGGGGCTTAAGGTAACATTTCTTCTGTGAACTATAAAAGCCGAGGTCATCTTTCCTGACCCATTTACCATGAGAGAATGAGTCTGATAAGAAAGACTAATGCTAATACGAAAAAGGGGAATGAACAGAGATAAGTGTATCCTTAACAGTAGTATTTTTAGTATTTGGATTTCTGGATCGGAATGAGCTTAATACAGTTTATCCCTGGAATTACTATTTAACACATTTTACTTAAGCTAGTCTGTTTCTCCTTGTTACAATCAAAAGTCCTGATAAATATACCAATGTTGACCATTCAATAAATTAACGACAAAGGGAATTTGGTAAGTAAGCTGAAACTAATAATTTGGCCACGTGATGCAAAGAACTGACTCATTTGAAAAGACCCTGATGCTGGGAAAGATTGAAGGCAGGAGGAGAAGGGGACGACAGAGGATGAGATGGTTGGATGGCATCACTGACTCAATGGACATGGGTTTGGGTAAACTCCAGGAGTTGGTGATGGACAGGGAGGCCTGGGGTGCTGCAGTCCATGGGGTTGCAGAGTCAGACATGACTGAACGACTGAACTGAACTGAGGTGATATAAGAAAAAAATCAGACCCAGGCAACTCACTTTTATGTAACTTGAGACATGTACTGAACTAGTATTCAAATGCAAGTTTAGAAGTAACATGGTTGATTTCCAATGTTTCAGCAACTGACATAGAGCATCATTTCTTTACCTAAAGTTGTATTATAACTGCACACTGTTCCACTCTGTAGATGAAGAAATCAAAATTCACACATCTTGTTCAAAGCTTTATCTAAAGTAAAAGAACCCAGAACATAGATGTTCCCTTCTCAGGATTCCTCTCCTAGTCATTTTTACTTCTTTATTGCATTAACATATTGTGCAGATTGCTTTTACTTAACAAGAATGATAGTGTATTGCTAAAAAATAATTATAAATGCCTGTCTCTTAATGTCTCTTTGTAACATACTTCTTCCATTTGTATATACATGTGAGAATAGGGGAGAATAATATAGTAATGCATACTTCTTCCATTTGTATATACATGTGAGAATAGGGGAGAATAATATAGTAATGCACATATACAACTTGATAGCTCATCCATGAATATATAAACACTGTAAGAAGATAACTTCTAAGTGTGATTCCAAATGTTACTTCTTAATGTTACACATCACTATAAAATCCAGACATTCTTTGAGGAAAAAAATGTTTTAAAATTTGAAAAATTGTTTTAAGATTAGATTAATACAATTTCTAAATTTATGTGCTTGTAAAATACTAGAAACTTGGACATATCACAGAGAAAAGGAATTAGTACCTGGAAAGTGAAAACATAGCTGGTTCAGATATAACATGGGAACATATATCGAACTTAAAATTTTATAAAAAAAAATCTATCACTGATTAAGTAAAACAATAATTTATATTAAAAATTCCTTTATGCCTCTCCAGTAGAGATCTAGAAATAACTCTTATTCAGCATGGCTTAAAGTAAGAATTTCATTGTAGTCTTTTTTTTTTTTTAATTTTTGGCCATGCCACATGGCTTGCAGGATCTAGGGTTGAACCTGGGCCACGGCTTTCAAAGAGCCTAATTCTAACCACTAGACCACCAGGGAACTCCCTAATTGTAGTCTTAATAGTGTTTGCATGTATGAGTTACTGAAATGATTAAAATACAAATAAATCTCCAAACAATTTTATAAAAAAGAAAAAAAAAATGAAACACTTTTATTTTCCACAAGGAAGAGCAATAGGAAAAATTAAATCATTTCCCACATGTTGTTTTCTTAAAACAGCCTACAAGGACATATTCAGCACCAAATAAAAAAGAAGAAAAAAAGAGAATACAAACAGCCATAGAATATAATCTATAAAGCAAACATTTAATATTGCACTTCGTTTTGCTAACATTTTGGATTTTACTTTTCCTAATTGAAAAATCAGGAATCTATCTTTGAATACTGGAATACACCTGTGAAGCTCACATCTTATATTAAGAATTGACCAATATTTAGAAAAGAGTAATGCCTCTAAGTAAGAAAGGAAAGGAAAAATGGGGGAAATAAAACTTTATTTGATAAAGTTTTATATATTTCAAGTTGTATCACATTTTGTGACCCAGTGCCAATTATGAGAATATTGGTCATTCTTTCCTTGTGTTATTTTTAAGAGTATATGGTGATAAGTATTCCAATGCTATGCATATTAACAATTGTTCCCTAGTCAGTTAGACGTAAGAAGAGAGAAAAGAAAAGGGATTTTCTGACAATCCCCCCCACCCCCAACAAAAATAAAACCACCAAATGCCCTTTATGCCAAATATTCCATTAGCTTCTTTTGAGGGGGACATTCACAAAATGATTTAACAACAATAAAAAAATATTTCACCCCATTTCCTTATTATCTAGTATTAGTTTGCTACGGGAGCCCAAACCCTTTAACCGAATCACTTAAAACGCGATTCATTTTTACATGGGCTTTCTTCACCCTGTCAGCATTTTTCAAACATGAATTGTCTTCCATGTTTTCTTAAAGGCCACTTATGGAAAAGCCTATTTGTTTTGTATGAAGCTTTAAGACAGTATTTAACCAGGTCAAGCACCAAGCCAGAGTTACTATTATTTTCAGCCACTTTATTAACTGTGGGATTAAATGGCAGGATAGATGTAAGACCCATTTCACACATATGTTGCAACATCAGAGATGCTGATTTTCATTTAAAAAAAAAAAAATCAGAGCTGAAATACTAAAATAAAGACATTCAGTACACTTGGTACCTTGGAAAATGCTGTTTTAAGTGTCTTCATGAATGCTGGTATATTTATGAGCCAACTGTAAATTATCTTTCATACAAGCTGTAATTTATTGATGTGATAATTCTTCATAACTATATATACTCAAAGTGAATGATTTCTCCCGTTTAGCAAAATCTTCTTTAGGTAATGGAAAAACACTTTTGTTTAAAAAAAAAAAAAATATAAAAGTTACTATTGCAACAAATATTCTAGTTATTTGTAATTTTGACATTCTATACTTTATAATATACTGGGGCTTTCAAGCTGTCAAGCTTGAGCAGGACAGAAAATGTATAAAATGGGCTCTCTCATAATCTGAACATATTCCTGCTCATGAAAATACCCTGCACCAGCAAAAATGATTTCCAACATATGTGTTTTGGAGGTAATTAAGTAACTCTGTATAAAAATAAATGCACTTTCTCCTCCTTTCCAGTGACTGAAAAACTTCCATACTTTTAAAATAATAATAACAATAATTTGTAAGAGCAACAGCCCTTAACTCTTTGCTGGTGCCTGCCATACTGCCTTTCTTGACTTCATTCTCAGATCTGCTAGCTTCTTCTTATATGTAATAATAAAAAGGGAATGCGGGTGGGTTATCACTTTTGTGTATGTCCCTTTTCCAAGTTTCCCTCTCCAAAAAAGCCAACCAAACAAACAAAAAAATAACTCAACAGTGCAACAAAACACAAATAGCATTCCAACAGTTTGGCAAGTGATGCGTTCACCTGAGATTAAGTGATTTTAGGCAGTCAGTAACAAAATGCTGCTTTGCTGTAATAGTAGAAAGGCAACAAATTCTTAAAAGAAACCAAGAAGGTATACAATCTTGACAAAGTCTCTTATTAGCTTCCTCCTCTTATCTCTTTTCCCACATATCTGTTGCTTATCTACCACAGTAGGCTGCAAACATACAGCAAGAAGGATTGGCTTGAAGGCATTTGATGTTTGTAAATAAATCCACAATAGGATCCAAGCTGAAGAGGTGATACATGGTCAGCCTAGTAGGACAATTCTGAGCATGTGCATACGCAGGTAAAGTCCAGGCTATATTAAATTAAAAAAAAATGTCAGTGCATTTTTTTTTTTTTCATGTTAAAGTTTCTTTCAAAGCTTTCTTTTGTTCCTTGTTGTGCTCACCACAAACAAGTTTTAAAAGAGTATCAAGAGTCTGGCATAAATGGAAAAAAAAAGCTGTAGTGACATTGAACCGCACAATGTAAGCATTGAGCATGTGCAAATTTTCAAATCAAAAGAAGGAAATCATCTCTCTCTACAACGTGGTGTCTTGACACGTATGACCATAGGCTAAGAAGACTGCTCTTAGTATGTGCCAGTTTTAAAGGAGAAAAGCTTAGATCTTCAAGCATGTTGGAGCAGTCCCAGAATGTTGCTGTAGGCTTCTAAAGCGTGATCACTGGTTGTTTCATGTTTGCCATTTTTCTGGGCAAAAGCTATTCCACTTCCTCTGAAAACATGTCTCCAAGATACTTCTCTGTCCTCAGCCGGGAAGGGAAGAGATACAGTTCGGAACCCACATCAACTTGATTTAACCAAGTATTCCTTCAGCGAGAGGGGCAAGATGGTCTATCATCGGCTGACTGATCAGGATTTGGATCAACCTAGCAAGGGAAAAAAACAGAAACCTGAAAACTGAAGTTAACTGATGGCGTTTAGTAAGAATGTAGCAAACAGGCTAATATTCTGAATTCTGTGTGATCAGAATGAACATAAAGGGCTTGTATGGGGAAGAAAGAGGATTAGTATCATTTATGAAGTACTTGCTATTCAATTACTAGATTAACAATTACATTTGTAAAGGTATGCCAGGATAGTTTTCTTTGACAAAAGCTAAGGGTAATATTTTATCAGATAACGGGAGCTTTATTCAGCACTTAGTAGAACTTAAGACTTAAATATATAATGGCCAACATTTTCATAGTGATGATTTTCTCCTGTAAAGTTTCCATTTCATCCTGCTACAAAAAAGTCAACTAATGTTTTCCCTAGGCTTTGGGAAGAATGTAGTTCTGTAAACAATGTTCTTGGTGCTTACTTGAGGTGATAGCTCATGAGAGTCAAGCCACAGGGGGAGCAGAGGAATATAGTGTGTATCAAGAAATAAGAATGATGAACCCAAATGCTCCAGAGCCATCCCATTTTGCCTCTTTCTGTAGTGACTTTTATATGCACTTACACTTTTCTTTCTAATGACTATCCTTTGCAGAAAAAAAAAATTCAAAATAACTTTAATACAATGGAGAACTGCCCCTACCCCCAATGTGGCTAGATGTTAAACAATTAAAATCACATCCTGAACCAATTTAGGCTTGTAAAAGTTTTACATTCTTTTAATTAGCTTTAGTTCATTTTAAAAGAAGGTGGAATTTTATGACAAATTGCTTAAGAGTGGATACTTAAGACTGTCATTCTTAACTATAAAACACTGATGAAAGAAATCAAAGAGGACACAAACAGATGGAGAAATATACCGTGTTCATGGATTGGAAGAATTAATATAGTGAAAATGAGTATACTACCCAAAGCAATCTACAGATTCAATGCAATCCCTATCAAACTACCAATGATATTTTTCACAGAACTAGAACAAATCATTTCACAATTTGTATGGAAGCATAAGAAACCTCGAATAGCCCAAAGCAATCTTGAGAAAGAAGAATGATGAACTGGAGGAATCAACCTGCCTGACTTCAAGCTCTACTACAAAGCCACAGTCATCAAGACAGTGTGGTACTGGCACAAGGATAGAAATATAGATCAATGGAACAAAATAGAAAGCCCAGAGATAAACCCACGCACCTATGGGCACCTTATCTTCGACAAAGGAGGCAAGAGTATACAATGGAGAAAAGACAATCTCTTTAACAAGTGGTGCTGGGAAAACTGGTCAAACCACTTGTAAAAGAATGAAACTAGAACACTTCCTAACACCATACACAAAAAAATAAACTCAAAAATGGATTAAAGATCTAAATGTAAGACCAGAAACTATAAAACTCCTAGAGAGGAAAACATAGGCAAAACACTCTCCGACATAAATCACAGCAGGATCCTCCATGACCCACCCCCCAGAATATTGGAAATAAAAGCAAAAATAAACAAATGGGGACCTAATCAAAATTAAAAGCTTTTGCACAACAAAGGAAACTATAAGCAAGGTGAAAAGACAGCCTTCAGAATGGGAGAAAATAATAGCAAACGAAGCAACAGACAAACAATTAATCTCAAAAATAATACAAGCAACTCCTGCAGCTGAATTCCAGAAAAAATAAACGACCCAATCAAAAAATGGGCCAAAGAACTAAACAGACATTTCTCCAAAGAAGACATACAGATGACTAACAAACACATGAAAAAGATGCTCAACATCACTCATTATTAGAGAAATGCAAATCAAAACCACAATGAGGTACCATTACACACCAGTCAGAATGGCCGCTATCCAAAAGTCTACAAGCAATAAATGCTGGAGAGGGTGTGGAGAAAAGGGAACCCTCTTACACTGTTGGTGGGAATGCAAACTAGTACAGCCACTATGGAGAACAGTGTGGAGATTCCTTAAAAAACTGGGAATAGAACTGCCATATGACCCAGCAATCCCACTGCTAGGCATATACACCGAGGAAACCAGAATTGAAAGAGAGCGCGTGTACCCCAATGTTCATCGCAGCACTGTTTACAATAGCCAGGACATGGAAGCAACCTAGATGTCCATCGGCAGACGAAATGGATAAGGAAGCTGTGGTACATATATACACAATGGAATATTACTCAGCCATTAAAAAGAATACATTTGAATCCGTTCTATTGAGATGGATGAAACTGGAGCCCATTATACAGAGTTGAAGTGAGCCAGAAAGAAAAGCACCAATACAGTATACTAATGCATGTATAAGGGAATTTGAAATATGGTAATGGTAACCCTATATGCGAGACAGAATAAGAGACACAGATGCATAGAACAGTCCTGTGGACTCTGAGGGAGAAGGTGAGGGTTGGACGTTCTGGGACAATAACATTGAAACATGTATATTGTCATATGTAAAGCAGAACACCATTCCATGTTCTATTGCATGGGACGGATGCTCAGGGATGGAGCGTTGGGATGACACTGAGGGATGGGAGGGGGAGGGAGGTGGGAGGAGGGTTTGGGAGGGGGAGCACGTGTGAACCCATGGCTGATTCATGTCGATGTATGGCAAAAACTACTACAATATTGTAAAGTAATTAGCCCCCAACTAAAATAAAAAAAAAAAAAAAAAAAGAAAAGGAAAAAAAAAAAAAAAAAGACTGTCATTCTTTAAAAATGCCTGTTGTACAACTAGGAAGCCTCAGATCAATCACAAATGAGGGACTTAATAAGCAAGACAGAAGTGTCAAAATAAAAAGGTAGTGACAGTATTTCTAACAAGTGGGAGGATACTTTTAGCATCTAATGAAAAATTTCATGAACTGAAACAGTGAGACAGAAAAATTATGTCCAAACAAGAATTTGCAGAGAACAGAACAGATTTTGAACATCCTATAATCAATGAATACAGTGGATTTCATATTAATCACATCCGAAGGAAAATTGACTCTTCTAGTCATGGTATTAAGGGGAAAAAAAAAGCAACTTGTTGAAGAGTGAAACAATCCTCTTGTATCTTTCTTGGGAATAGTATTTCACTGCAAAATAGCTGTCTGAACTATAGCAACCAAAAAGTAAAAGCTGATTCCAGTGATTTAAAAAATTATCTGGTAATATATTGTTATCAAGGCCAATTCTAAAAATCTCTTACAATGCATATGACATATATGCATATATATACATTCTGAAGTATCCTGAAATTGCTGGATTTCTCCTCAACTCCTTTCCTTTGCATGTATTTTTCTTCCTGCCTGGAATATTCTACATTTTGAGAAAACTTACTGTTTAAGAATCAGCTTAACAATCACCTTCTTAGGGAAGTCCCTCCTGATTCTCAAGACCCAATAAGCTGCTCCTCAAATGAACTGTGCATTCCTACCACGTTGTTATGTAATATTTTGCTTCTAAGTTTGTTTTTTTCTCACCAGTCTGTAAGCTTATCCCAAATAAGGGCCATGTTTTATTCATATAAGTGCTTAGTTGCTTGAGATGAATAAAAATAATCTAACAGTGTAGGAATGCTGTTTAAGTACGTTACTGCGAATGTTATTTTCCCCTATCACTGAGAATGTTGAAATACGAAAATTCAAAAGGATGACGAGAAAGATAAATTCTAGCTATCTAATCAATGGTTGCAAATGCCAGTTCTACAGACGCTTTAAAATATTTATTCCTTTAACTGGCATGTTACAAGCATGAAGTTACATCATTATCTTTATTTAGCCAATAATATAAGAGACCAGTCCAATGTCTGGGTCAGACTTTGTATTAAATATTGACAATCTTAATCTAACTTTTAATCTGTTGTTCAAAATTATTTATTTCTCTCTTACCATGATAATCAAAACCTAACTGTATTTTCAGAAACTCTGCAATACTGCTTATTAACAGTCAGCTCATTTTGTGCTTGAGGATTTGATGCTTACCTCTGAATAAAGGGGTGGAGGCAAGAAACGAAACTCTTGAATATATGCAAACAGTGGTCCTTGAAGTGCTCTCTCAAAGTCATCACAAGCACTCCCTGGTGCAAGATTGCTCCGTCTTTGTTCCTCTGTTACCACTTCTGCATAGCTGGGTGGTGCTGAAGGAAAAAGATACACGCAATTCGAACAGCACGTTCTTATGCATGTCAAAATACACAGAATAGAAGGTATTAAAAAGGAATGTCAAAGTAAAATAATAATAATCTGTCTTGTGATTAAAACTGGGGGATATACATTTTAAACCTAACATTAGGGGCACACCCCAATCTTCAATACAGACAAATTTTATCTAATTGTAAAATATCAGAAGCAAAATTATTTTCTTGCAAATACCAGATTAAGTTTAGATACGCATTATCAAATTATTACCTTCAGGTCTTTCAGGTAGGGATAAACCAAGCCAGTTCATATTCATGCTACACTGACTGCTTACACTTGAGGTTCTGCTTCCAAATGGATGTAGAGGAATGGTACCAATGACAAGTGGCAAATTAAGAAATAAATCCATAGCTCCAGGAATATCCACATATACCTAAACAATGAAGAGATGTTAGGTTTAGAATGTCAAGCACTATTTCTTTTTCAAAAACGAATAACCCAATCTATTGTCATCTGAGGCCCTCACTTACTTCATTTTTAATGATAAGCTTGAAAAGTTTCTCCATTATGTACACTATGATATGGTACACTGACCTCAGGTAAAATTAGTAATTACAGTCCAAGTTACATAAAGAATTACATATAACTATATATACCATATATGGAATAAAAAAATATTCTAGATATATAAGACAAAATGATATACCCTTACGACATTAAAACTTGAAAAAACATCCACTCCAAACCCTTAAATCTGTACATACCATTAGTGAATATTCCACACGGATTATACTACAGTCGAGGATGGAGGGAGAGACTGGTGGAATTTTCAGCAACTTGCCATTCCACGTCTCCGTCTTTCCAGATGATAAGGATTCCCCACGCAAGTTAGCCACAAGCTGTTTTACTTCCTTCATTTTCCCTTTGGCATAGAAGGCCTGTGTTTGGTAAATGGCTGCCTTTGGCACCACCATTCGGGAAGAGCAGTTCTCAATCTCAGCAAATATCTGAATTGATTCACCTACAGGAAAAAAAAAAAAAAAAAAAAAAAAAAAAATATATATATATATATATATATATATATACACACACACACATATCTACTGTTAAAAACCAACCAACCAACCCCAAAACAAATGTAGATTCTTGGACTAAAGTTTGAAAGTTCAGTGAACTATATGGATTAAGAAGCCATCCTAAGAGTGGCAAGTAACTTCTAAAAATCAATTATACATTTACAGTACCTATTTAAAAAACAACACTACATTCCAATTTACAAAAGGAAACTGGATAAGCACAATTTATGGCAGTTTACCAAAGAATACTGTATCATCTTTGCATTTAGTAGAAAAAAAATGTAAATTTACGCACAAAAGTTAAATGAAGAAAGATCCGTCTTGGTGGGAGTCCACCTCATACGTACCTGGCGTATAGCCCTTCCTTTCGATCTTGGCACTTAAGGATATGGGGCCTGAGGTACAGAACCAGCAACAGAGAGTCTTTTCTTTTGTGCCTGCTTGGGGTGACTGTAAGAAATAAATTTAGAGAAAAAGATCAAGGTATGAATTGAGACAGGAATAAAATTTTTAAAATACAATCCTCAATTCCTGAATAACTTAACATTAAAAGCACTGTTGCTTCTTTTTCTGTAGCAAATATACTTTTCCACTAACCGACAGGTTTTGATTTATACTCGTATTTCTTTCTTTATACAAGTTTCCATTCATAAAGAAAAAAGGGCTTAACATTTCATAAACATAGTTTTAGCACACACTATTTACATACACAGTAATTAAAAACCAACTTAAAAAAAAAAACACAGGAAAAAAACAAAAAAACCCTTTCCACATTCTATTTAAACTGCCTTAAAAAAAAAAGGCAGTTTGGAAAGCAACTTGGTTATAATCTCAAATGATAACATCTTTCTTTGAGAATGTAAAACTCAGAATGTAAAAAAAAGAAAATTAAATTTTAAGATTGATTCTTATTTGTGTGAAGATGTTATTACTTGTTTAAACCAAGTTTTTGAATTCAAATTTGAAACTTGTGAAAAAATGCAATTAAAAAAGATTTTCTTTAAAACAGAATTTTAAGTTTTTTCATGAAAATAATAATCTCCCCATGATTTGACAACTATCCCTATATTGGAGTAATGCAATGCAGTACAAATTTTAGATTATAATATTTTCAAGTTAAGTGAAATTGTTATAGTAATAATTGATATTACTGTTCCTTTACCACTAAAACTATCCAGGGAACAGATTTATTTTTGTTACTGTTGTTATCTTCTGAGTTAAGAGATATTTCATACCAAATATTGGTCTTATTTTAAATATTTATTTAAAGTTATTACAATGCCAGAAAATATGAGCATATTCTGCATTAATTGGTATTGTTCTTCACTGTAGTTTGGAAAATATTTACGTAATTTAAAAATAAAGTTACTATTTAAAAATTATAAAGAATACATAGTTAAGGTGATTATTCTTTAGTATTTATATGCCAAAAACAAAGAATGAGAATTCAGTCAATTCTTACCAGTAATGAAGGAGTGTTGATATCTATATGCTCAAAGACTGTAAATTCCTTCTTTAATTTTACTGGTAGAAGCCAAGGCCTGTGCAATTCGGCTTTCACCCAATAGCGCACACTGCCATGTCGGCCTTCGAATGAGGTAGCAAGTGGTCTGTGCAGAATATAAAGATCATATATTAATCTTATACCTCTTTTTAATTGATTATACAGTAGGTCAGCATAGAAGTGTTAATATATTATATGTTTATACACCAATGAGGTATCGAAGGTGTAATTTATATTTCCAAAGGGATAAGTCATTGGGGGGGGGGAACCTTCCAAATAATAGATAATTGTCAAATATTGCAGAAATTTGGTTAAAAAAAAGCCAGAAGAATACAATTGCTTTAAACTAAGAAGAGGCTACTTTTAATGCTGGTGGCAAAATTATCCAAATCTGGAAATGAAGAGTTCTTGAAAAGGTCAAGACTTTAGTTTAAAAATAAAATTAAGAATGGTTTAACTATTTCTCTTGAGAAATTCTAGACTCTGGTTAAACATTCAGACCAAACTCCCTATGGTGCTCCATTTTTCATTAGCTAAAAATTACTATTTCCTATTATAGCAACTAATTAAGATCCAGAAAAGGTCTGGAATAGTCATCATGGCTTCAAAAGCTTTTTACATTTCATTAAGTCCACTGATCTCTTAAAAAATGCTTTCCATTTCCTAATTTACTTATGTTCTAACTCTTTTTGGCCATGTTTTCCAACTACATTATAGACTTAAAAAGAAAAAGAATTTCTTCTGTTGATCTGTATCAAAAGAATCAGAATTCTTTTTCAACTCTCTCAGATTTTATTACTTGTGGAAGATTTTATTTTAGTGAATTTAGTCTTCTTTTCATAATTTCATCAGAAAAATGCACAAGGTTCATTCATTTACAAGGTAGAGTGCTAGTTTTTTTTTGAGGTGTACTGGTGTTTACTTTTTGTTTTACATTTTAGACTTCTGCATTAATTTGTATAGCACAGAGAAATAAAATGCAAGATCTATGCAAGACTTCTACAGTTTATTTTAAATGACTGTAGTTTATTGAAAGCATTAAAAAAAAATATATATATATATATATTAAATTACTTTCATCCTTTGAAAATATTCAGGCCCAATTGTATTAGCCCTATTGTATTTACAAACTTAAAATATTTCTTAGAAAGTAATTAGGGTAGTATATTAAAAATGTTCTTAAGCAATATGATAAATACTCTGAAAAATACTTATGAACTCTATCCACATATAATAAGTACTAGAATTAAAGAACACACAGAATTATGTACATTTGGCACTTGACAAAATCTTCTGTAATGCAAGTTTATCTTTCAGAACAAACAAGTACCACTTTGCATGCTTTAATTATGTTAAGGCATTATTTTAAAAACTGCTTTTTGTATAATTTCCTCTAATACCTTATTATTACATTATGAATATTTTACTTTCCTTCTTCCTTTCATACTATATTCCAGGCCTTAAATTAAGATATCTCTGATTGACATTTCCTTTTAAGTCTAGGTCACAATATCTCTTCTGTGACATTCTCAATAGCTCCTTGCACAGAAGCTAATGAATTCATATCAGAAACACACATTACTTCTAAAGTTAGGCTATTCCTAATTATTTTGACCTTCTTAGCTTACTGCTGTTGGTAAGCATTGTTGGTAAGAAAGGATAGAACACTTAATTTTTATAAACTACTAAATGACAGACTTGATATGTTCTCTTTTTTCAGCTAATACTGATGGTAAACTATTAAGTGCTTACCATTTGACTAGCACCTTCCAATTCATTCACTTTAAATGAAATACTTTTAAAACATCATATAAATCCTGAGACAGAGTACTAAGAATTGAGGTTGGCTTTCTATAATTTTGCCACTCTAGAATAAAAAATAGCTTCTTTTTTCAGTATATTGTTTTGCTCTAGCAAGTTTCAGTAATGAAAAGGGTTTTTTTAAAAACTAAAAATATCTAAATATACAATGTTTCATTTTAAAAGAAAGGATGTTTATGAAAAATGCCTATTAACAAAATACTTACGTCTGTGGAAGCTCAAAGCTGAATGCATATTCATGCCTTCCTGAATGAATAGTGTTGAAGCCTTCTTCGGAATTATCATCATCTAAAACAAACAGAAAAGGAAAGCAAAAGATTTATTAATAAACCATCACACTCTCTTCACGGTGTCAGAACTTTAAAGACGCTCACATAGTTAAGTAAGGCCACAAACTTTGGAGTGTGAGAGATCTGAATTCTAATTCCAACTTCATCACTTCCTCTGGGTAAAACCAAAGTCCTGTCTTCAGCTGGTTCATCTGTAGAATGGGGATAATTAATATTTATACCCCATAGGTAATTTTTTTAATGTAAAACAACCTAAACTGCAAAGCATCTACATCTAACATAATACAGGCTAACAAAAGACTCAGACCTCAAATCTCATACTAAGATGTTACCTTTGTCTTCAACCATTTCCTTAAATTTATCCTAATAAGCCTATATATAAAATGAAAACTATTCACGTTAAACCTTTAAAAAAATGTCAGTTTTGATACAGAAAATGTGAATGTGAAAACTCTAGAACGATTAGAAAATTGTCAAGTAGATGTTGGGAGTTAAAAAAAAAAAGGAACAGGGATTTTAGTGTCGGTTTCATAGTCAAAAATAAAAATTCTTAACTGAACCTAAAATTATGACCTCAGTCTGTCCTAATAGCTAAAAATTCACATATATATAAGATGTACCTTAGATTTAAAATGTGCCTGCTTAACGGGAAAAAACAGGTCATACATCCTTGAAAAATGAAGATAAGGATGTTCCCCAATGCTAGAAAAAAAACAGGATGACCTTTGATTTTACATCCAATTTCTTTTGATCAAATAGGTTATTTTTCAAAATATCTCAAAAATAAACAGGGAAATATGGGAGGGGTTCTGGATTCCTAACATGCTTTTTTGAAGCGTTCTAACTAGGTAATTTAATTACATAAATGTCTACTAACGCAGTTTCCACGGTGTAGAAACCTTATCATTAACTAGGAGACTATCAGAAACGGGTATTATCGTTTAACTTTCCCTCAAAAAAGTAATAAATACACACACAAAAAATGATGCTGCCCTCGCGGGGGTGAAGGTGCCTCTATGTGGATACTTTTTATTCAATAACCATCAAGACTCAGTTTTCTGTCAGCAGTATTTTTTCTTCTCCCCCCACCCCCGCGCAAATTCTCTCTCCGGGATTTAGGCTCTAAAAGCCGGCTGATGAGTTGAGGGCCATTTAAAATCGCTCCCTCCTGAAGACGCCCAAAGTTTGCCTCCCTGTCTCTCCTTTTCTTCCCTTCTCGCTCCCTTTTTGTGCCAGCTCAGCAGTCTCATTGAGGCGAGCGGCGGCGGCGGCCGCGCCGTGATAAACAAGCGCCGGGCTGTCAATCAAGAACTAGACCGGAGCAGGAGAGGACCGGCCTAAACCGGCGCGAGCAGATCCCAGCCGGCCCGCCCGCGCGCCGCCGCCGCCGCCCGCGCGCCCCGCTATACGTACGGCATATGTCGCGCGGCGCTCGCGCTCGCGCTCGCACAGCCTAGCCTGCTGGCGGCGTGGGGGCGGGGCCAGCGCGCCGCAGCGCTTCCGCTTTACACGCCCCAGCCGGTGACCGGTTCGATCTGGCTCGGGCCACCCTGACACCTTTACATTTGCAGCAAAGGAAATGGGGGCGGGGGCGGCGAAGGGACGCAAAAGCCTGGTTGGGGGGGGGGGCAATGGCGGGGGTGGTGGCGGCAGGGAATACTCGCCAAGGCCCCCACCAAACCCTGTCTTCGGTGTTCATGTCACTTTCCCCGTCCCAGCCAATCTTGGGGGCTCGCTCTCCCCTCAGGGCAAATCAAGGTAGCCAATGTGGTAACTGCAGAGACCGGGCCACTTGCTTTTGTTTCAGCTAGGAGGGGGGACGAGCGTTCACAGGAGCTGCCTAGCAACTTCCACCTGAAAAACCTGGTAAATGGGTCCGGCTAACCCTGCCCACCCAACTTCCCCCGCGAACAGAGAACCGTCAGCTAGAAAGTTGCGCCCAGGGCCACCTGGCACCTGGAAGGCTTGCCTCTCCTCTCGGTTGAAACCCATGAAATCGTCCCTTTCCAGGTCTTCGAGCGGGGTGAGGTGGGAGGCGGGGGGGAGAGACAACGTTATGTGACAAGAACCCCGTGCGCTTTCGGAAGCCCGGGCAGGGACGCGAAAGGGGCGGGGGCGGCGGCGGCGGCTCAGGAGGGACCTTTACCGGCGCACGCCGGTTCCAAGCCTCGCCCCAGCCGGCGAGCCCTCTCTCCCCACCCGCCCGCGCCCAATCCAATCAGAGACTGGCATCGCCTTAGCAACAGGCTAACAAACCCGGCTCCGCCTATCGCCGGCCGCCCGGGGCGGGGCCTCAGTTACCAGGCTAGTTTGAGAGGTCCCAGTTCTAAAGTCATTGAAACTCTTCCAAGCCGAAGAGCTCGTCCATGCTTGCTTGGGTTGAGGGGTGTCCCGGGGGCAGGGGGGTGGGGGGCGTGTGGGGGCAACACAGTGTTCTTTACTATGAAATCCCGGCGCAATCAATGAAATTTGTGTTTGTCCCCGTAAGTCGTATTATTATTATTCTTTTACCCCACTGCACACCTCAACTCCTTAAAAACCTGTTTCTTCTAACCCATCTTGAAAAAAGCTACCAGTCTAGGAAGGATCAAATACAAACTCCTGGGCGTCCTGTTCAACCAATATCAGGACTGTCATTAGGCAGTTCCATTTCTTTTGACTGTCACTGCTTGGAGAGATTAACTAGAAATTATTTCTGGATGCAAATGATCTGTGTGTAACTGAAAACGCAATTAAATGACTAATTTCATCTTAATACTTCAAAAAGAATGCGTTCATGCTGTAACTCAAAGCACCCTACGTTTCCGCACTTGCCGTAGTTCAATTAGCACTTCCTCATAGGTGTGTATTTTTTTAATTAAAGGTTAAAAACGTGCTCTATTCTTTGAAAAATCGTCAACATTCGAACTAAATACTGCGTTAAAAAGGAGAAGCACAAAATTACATAACCAGTTTTCACATTATATTCTTCTTGGGCTAGGAATTAAGTCATCGCCACCACCTGACGCGTGTAACCAATCTGCTGAGAGCAGAACAAGCGCCCCTCCTCACCACCCCCCAGAACTGGTCCGAAACAGGATTGAACCGCTTCTAACAAAGGGTGGAAACTTAGAAAAACAAGCTTAGAGTCTCCTATATTTCCACAATGTAACCATTTAAACAATAGATTGGAAATCTCAGGACCCCCTTTCCCTTTGACAACCCTTTATCTTCCTTTTCTAACCAAAAATCAAATCCAATGAGCCGAATACTTTTCAATTCCATTTGACTGGCAGGGGTTTCATTGAATCCACGTTCCAAAGTTAGGCATGATGCTCAGAAAAGAAAAATTTTGACCCTAAGTGGCTTCTAAAACTGATTTTTAACACATCATCATGATAGGTGCTGTCCTTTAACATAAGAGAACGCCTGATGTAAATTTCTGAAGGAACTGGAAAGAATAGGGAAAGAACACGTGGGGTGTTGATACCATATGTCAAAATAAGCCACAGAAACCCTTTATCAAAGAACTACGGTCAATTCTCTAAAAGTCTTTTGCGTGTCAATATTAAAAAATGAAATACACCTATTAACCCACTTTAAAATGTTATTTCTTCATTGAAGCTTAGTTTTTAAGATCTCAGGTTGCAGCGTTTAAGGGAAGAATCTAATATTGGACTGCAGCTTTTAGCAATTCATTTGAAAACATGTAAGTAAAATTACTGAATCGGTTTGAAGCATAATTTATATGTAAGGTTGAAAGGGATTCCAAATGCGTATGGCACAAACCAAGCAGGGTATAGAGGTAGTTGAGTAAGTGCAGTTTGCAGTCACTTTGCAGATGCCTGCATGCGTTACGGCTTAACACACGATGAATGTCAAGGAGAATCCAAATCTTCTAACTTTGCTAACCTTTATCAAACTGCTCTATGTTATGCTAGGAGCAGTATTACACTAATTCAGAAAAATTGAAAAGGTACTTTCCCAAAGAAAGGTCTAATAATTTCTTAACAATGTTAAAAAAAAAAAAAAACTTACCTCTTTCGTGTCCAATTAAGATGTCTTTATGGTTGAAATATTCTACTTCTTCAGTGTAATTCTGTGTATAGGCAGTATTGGAGCCGGCGTTTCTCGATTCGGTCCAGCGTACTTTCGCATGTCCTCTTGCATGAATTTTTAGAGATTTTACTCTGATTTCCCCCGTAACTTCTAAATTCACCCTTCCTGAGACTGTATCCCCACTAGAATACACAGGGACATTGCTGTCATTAAGACAGTCAAAGCTTATTGTCAAACTCTTTACCTTTCCCAGCACCATGTTTATAACAAAATCTATAAAAAATATAATGTAAGACAAAAAAGTCAAGATCACATATACGATGTGATCCTCACTTAACACTGATCGATGTCTTTGCCGTGCAGAAAGCTTGCAGGCAGATCAGCGATTCTTTACAAATAGTTCATTGAGATTTCTTAAAAAGTCAGGGCAGCACAGAGGCTGCTGGCTGCTCCGCGTTCCAGCGAGTCTCAGTGGTCTCCTTACAAAGACGGGCGGCTGGAAGCTGCCAGCTCACTTTAAGAGGAGCTTTGTGAAAAACAACCCCGTGCGCATGCGCACGCCGCGGCTGCTGCCGGCCCTCCCAGCGCGCCCCCTCCCGCGCCCGGCTCGCTCCCAGGCTCGTTTTGCTCGCTCGCGGGTACAGTAGGTGTAAGCCACGGGAGGAAGACACTGGGGCTGCCGGGAGGCTGAACCAGACTTCTCTGCATTGTGGCCTCCTATTGGTAGGCAGGCTACCGTAAACCCTCGATGTGCTAGCCGGAGTCCCTTATCGAGCACACTCTAGTAGAAAGATGATGGCCGAGGGGGGGCCACCGGAGGACAAGGTTTGGGTGGGGAGCTGTTTGCAAAGGCCAGTGAGGATAAAACTGCTGAGTGACCGGCCCGAAGCGTGCGTTCCCGGCACTGCAGGGTTTTGCCCACTGCCTGGATGGGAAGAGGAAAAAGTGATGTGTGTAGAGAGGTGGGGGAAGGGGAGAAACCGGTTGGGCAAGGGCTGGTCGCTGAGCATAATCTTAACGAATTTCAAAAGAAGATGTAATAAAAACCAGAGAAGAGATAATGTTCAGTAGACAAGAGCATTCTCGGCTTGGGTCTTTTTTTTTTTTTTTTATAAAAGACCAGTGCCTTGTAGGCAGGGTGGAAATGACCCAGTCGAGACCTTAAAAGAGATTGCAATAAGGAGCAAGGAAGGGAAGCAACTATAATTTAATCAGTATATTTTGCTTTTTCCTCCACTGCTTTCTCTTGGATCTCTTAATTCGATAGCAATGAAAAACAACAAGATGTTTGCCTGATGACACCAGGGGAAAAAAGGTTTGACCACTTCCTCGAAGGAAGAAACCATCCTTTTTTTGAGATACCACCTACAGCCAGATTTGCAGGGTATGACATGGTTGCAAACCCCTGTGTCCAGAGGGTTAAGAATAGGATTTGGCCTAAAAAAGTTCCACCTTATAAAAGGCAGCATGACATAGTGTTCTAGCTGACATAATGTTTACAGCAGCATTGAAAAATCTTTGTTAGAAGTTAGTGAAGCCTAAAGGATGGTTTTTAAAAAAGAATGATTTGTTATATAAATAGGACTTAATCCTGTGAAGCTTTAATTTTAATTTTCAACTTTGGACTGTTCAACATAATAATTCACATAATACGTATATCTTAAGGACAAGTACATTTGTCTCTTTATTGGAATGTTTTGGTAACAAATTGGAGTGCTTTCGTGTATCATGGTGGGAAACAAAGCTTAACAGCATAAAATTATCTAGATTGTATGGAATCAATGAAATTACCTGTAGGAGAGAAATGAGGAGAAAAGAATATGAACCTCAAATTATGTGTACATAACCAAATACTCTTTGGAAGATTTTTGACTTTGTGTAAACCATTTTAAATTATTTTGTGCAGTGTATTCAGATAGGATGAAGCTATAGATTATGACCCATTGAGCTCATTGGTCTTGCTGTTTTTTTTCTTTCCCCCAGAAACTAAGTTTTATTTGTTGCCTTTAGTTGAAAGGCAGCATCTTGGAGTCAAAAACATTATATGAATTGCTTATATGAAATATAAATATGCAAACTATTTTGACAGTTAATGGGCTGGACATTTATCTCTGATAGAGCTTAGATGGTTTTGCTTAAAACTATGAATTCCTGTATTTCAGTGGTGGGCAGGGGGAATAGTCTCTTTTTTTCCCCTCTTGGATGACACCTGGTGGTTTTTCTGGTTGTTCAAATACTTGGGATCTTGTACTGGCCTTGATAACTGATGCTATTTGGGTTTTTCTTGCCACCTAGTGGTAAAAGTGGTGAATTTGTGCTAGCTTAGCAGTAAGGTCAAACTGTACATCTAGTGTTCAGATAACTTTGGGCGTGGATTTAAAAGTGTATTTCTGGAAGTATTTTAAGGTTTTTCACTATGATTGCATTATATTCATTTTTTAAAGTAAGGCATAAAATTTAGAAAATGCAAAAAGGGCAGATCTTTTTGAATTTAGGTAGTGTTAAAACTATGGATTTTTAAAAATTATGTTTTAGCCGTGAAATTGAATATTTAATCCTTATCGGGGCTTTGCTTTGGAACACAAAGGACATTTTAAAGTATATGTGTTTGGTGTTTTTACATTAGATGTCAGTATTGTAGTCTCTTAGAACCCATTTTTTGTTTACTTGAAGAGTTAAAAGATTGATTGGGAGAGGAGCAGATTGTTAAAGGCTAGCATGTGTATGTCAAAGAGGGGGTTCTTTGCAGATAGTGATAATGAGGCTAGAGAAGCTACCTGGAGGAGAGGAGGAGAAGACCGCTGAGAGGACCCAATGTTTATTAAATTAGATGTGGAGGATAGTAAGAATTCAAGATGACTGTTGGTAAGTTCACTTCAAGGACATTAACTCTGTAAATTAAATAGCCCATTTATATTATACTTGATATTGTGTAATGAATACTTGACCTTCCACTTCTTTAAAATTAGGATTTGAGGGATAAAAATTGATATCTTTAAGTCTAGTATAACAGACAGTGTCATTTTTTTCACTAAAAAAATAAAAGTGAAGTTTACGGTGAGGCATTTAGTGCCAAAGTTATTTTAAATTATTAAGGGCCAGTGAACAATGGTTGAATTCTAAAGAATTTTTAGTAACATTTCTTCTTTACTAAAATCTCTCTTTAGTAAGTTGGAGTACAACTTATTTCTGAAAAAATGTCAGCTGTTTAAATTAAGACAACTAGAATTCCATTTAACCAAAAAGAACTCGGAAGAGATTGACTTGTATTGTGGAAAATTGTTTTAGCCCATTAAATGATTCAATCCTGTCATTATATGACATTATTCCTTCTGTCTGAAGCTTTTAGGCTGTTATAAATCATTCTCATCATTATTTTTCTACTTCTCTTTGCTTTCTTTTTACAATGTCTTCCTAAACGCTTTAGTAACTGACGAGTTGCCAAGAAATTCTTATCCCCTATCACTTTGGGCTTAAGATCCTACTCACTTAACCCTAATTTATAACCTTTCTTCTCTTTGGATTCAGTCATGTGATTATTTCTTAAACACCTAAACCTGAGTTTACTTTCTGCGTTTTGTTTTCCTCCTCCTGTTTATTCAAGCTATAAAACCATCAGGAACAAACAAGTGAACAACGTTGGAACCTCTTAACCCCTGCTTGTGTTTTCATTTTTGTGAAAACACTTGGACTAAGTTTTAAATGTTTTGTCTCATGACTTTCATAAACTCCCCTTTTTAAGACCCCTTATCTCAATATCTACCCTTCGGACAGCTTGAAATGTGGTACTGTAGCCATTGTCTCAGGCTTTTGGACTTGCTTCACTGGGCCCTGATTGTATTTTGCGTTACATTGAAGCTATTCATCTTTACCATCAAGACTCCTTCCTACTGCACCCTGGCCTCCCTCTCATAGGCCATCTCCTCCTACTCTGCTAACTCTCTATATTCCTGTCAAGTGCATCTTCTGTTCGTATTGTTAACTTGTCACACTGTTGCCAACACAGAGTTACAGGCTGCTTTTCTGTGCCCAGAAAAACATCCCACTGCTGTGCTGTCTCCTTTCCCTTCCTCTAACCCCTCTACTAGATTCGCTCGGAACAGCTGAATAAAATTCTGACTAGGCAGAATAACCAGTTCCTCCTCCCCATTTTATAGCTTCTTCAGAAATTGTATAGGAATCTTTTCTTACAGTATTTATTTCTTGGATTTTTTTTGGGGGGGGGGCCTGGCTTCATGGCATGTGGATCTTGGTTCCCTGACCAGGGATTAAACCCGTGTTGCCCTGCATTGGAAGCATGGAGTCTTAACCACTGGACCACCAGAGAATTTCCCCTCTTGAATTTTAAATTCCATGGCTGTTCCACCTTACTATATAAAGTTTGAAACTCAAGCTCAACAATTGTGTCAATAATAGACACATGTTAATTGCTTTTAAGATATATACTATTGAGGCCATATGTCAAAATTAACTGCAGAGTCTGGAGTTTTCCATGTATTATATCAAAATGCTGAGTATCATTAAAAGCAAGGCATCTCAACTGAAAGTCTTGTTGTATGGTTGTAAGAAAAACTGTATCAGCCGTCAGAACCTATTTCTTAAGGAGAAATATGAAGTCCATGCTTACTCCTTATTTTAACTAATACCTGACAGGCTTGAGTGCTGTAGAACTAAGGGAGATATTGTTTGGTTTTTTTTTTTTGAGTCTTAACTCTGCATTTCAAGATTTTGGAACTGTGGCTTAATTCTAACGTCTTCAGGCTGCAACAAATTTGACTTTGATGTGGAGGTTAGAGGTAAGATTTGCTATACGTAGTATTAGCAAAATGAGTAAGATTTGCTTTTTATATTAGTTAATTGTATGGTATGTTTGTTACATTCTTTTTACTTAATAAATGTTTTAATGTCTTGTGGATTTTGTGATAAAATTCAGTACCAAATTTGGTTTCTGCTTGCCATCATTAAGAAATAGTGTGAGATGTATTATGTGAATGCCATTTAATCTTATTTTTGATTTAATGTAAAATCATTCATAAGTACTCTATTCACCCAGAGATGCCACTGTTAACATTTTGGTACATTTCCATCTAGCTATATATCTAAAAAAGAAAAGCATTACCAGTTAAGCAGTTACAGTGCTTCTTATCAAGTACAGTTTTTAAACTTTAAAAAGAAGGAACATAAGTGTTAGGTATGGAAAGGAAAGAAAGAAAGTGAAGTCGCTCAGTTGTGTCTGACTCTTTGCGACCCCATGGATTATAGCCTACCAGGCTTCTCCGTCCATGGGATTTTCCAGGCAATAGTACTGGAGCGGGTTGCACTTTCCTTCTCCAAGTGTTAGGTATACAGCATTATAATTCGACGTTTGTACATACTACAAAATAATTTCCACCACAAGTCTAGTTACCATGCATCACCATTCCCTTCCCTGTTCTTACCCTCCAACTCCCTTCCCCTCTGATAAGATCAGATCTGATCTTATCTCTGTATCTGAGTTTATTTTTGTTTTATTTTTGTGTTCACTTGTTTTCTCTTTTTAGATTCCACATATGAGTGAAACCATAAGGTATTTGTCTTTCTCCTTTTGACTTATTTCACTTGACTTCCCAGGTGGTTCAGTGGTAAAGAACCTTCCTGCCAATTCAGGAGACTTGCAGGAGATACAGGTTTGCTGCCTGGGTTGGGAAGATCCCCTGGAGAAAGAAATGGTAGCCCACTCCAGTATTCTTGCCTAGAGAATCCCAAGGACAGAGGAGCCTGGTGGGCTCCAGTCCATGGGGTCACAAAGAGTCAGACACGACTGAGCACGCACAGCACACATTTCACTTAGCATAATGTTCTCCACGTTCATTCAGATAGAGAACATGATATTCTCTGTCATTGCAGATGGCTGAATTTCATTCTCATATAGCTAATTATACTTTCTACATATAACACACCTATATCCATTCATCCATCTATGGACACTTAGGTTGTATTCATATTTTGGCTATTATAAACAATGCTGCAGTGAACATCAGGGTACACACGTTTTCAAATTAGTGGTTCTTCAAGTAAATACCCAGAAGTAGAATAGCTGAGTCATACAGTAGTTCTCTTCTTAGTTTTTTGAGGAGTCTCCCTCCTGTTTTCCACTGTGGATGTACCAGTTCACAGTTCCACCAATAGTGTGTGAGGTTTCCCATTTCTCAGTGTCTTCTATAACATTTGTTATTTTGTGTCTCTTTGATAATAGCCATACTGACGGGTGTGAGGTGATATCTCATTGTGGTTTTTGTTTGCATTTCTTGATAGTGATGTTGAACATCTTTTCATCTGCCTGTTGGCCATCTGTATGTCTTCTTTGGAAAAATATCTATTCAGATCCTCTGGCCATTTTTTAAATCAGGTTGTTGATTTTTTGTTGTTGTTGAGTCCAGTAGAATATTTTGACAACAGATTTGATTAGTGGCTCCAAGAGTATAGTCTGCTTGCTCAGTTTGTAATACTTAGGACCTGCTAAATTAGATGAGTTGAAAAAGTTTATTCATCCAGGCTCAAGTAGCATCAGGCCTAGAAGAAAGATCAGAAATGTTAAATTTCTTTTCTGAACTATTTTATGATTTTTGACCAGGCACATCATTATGTAATGAGGATAAAAGAATTCTAATTATAATAACTAATATTTTCTGATATATGTTGAGTTTTAGTGGCAAAGTATTAACTGAAAGGAACCAGTTCTCCATTTTTTTACATCAAATTCATATTGGGGCAACTGGGATTTCATACTTCAGTATCTTACTTGAAGTATTTTGCCTTTCTAGTTATCTATATTTTTTTCTTTTAATGTAGAGGATCATTATGAATGATTAAAAAAACTCCAAACTTGTTACTTACTGCCACTACCTTCTCAATACTGTTTAATGGAAGCATTTTCCAAAGGTTTGCCTTGTTTTATTTACTGTGAATTATTATTATCATAATTTAAAAACTATAAGAGAGAATTCTTGCTTCTGACCCATCTGTAATCAGCTCGGTTTTCATGTTAATGTCATTTCTATTGTTGGGGAGTTTTACTTGCTATCACATTGAAGAAATAGTTGTGATGAAGGAAGTGTTCAGTGTGAAAAAGGAGAAGGGGCAATTTAAGTTTAGAAGTTTCCTGAGCACTCACTGTCTCCAGAATTTTAAGAATTTCAAGTGACTTATTTCAGGGTCAGGAAACAGTTTAGGTGATAGCTAAACCTTAAAATCACACATTCAGTCTGTGACCTAGTAAATTCATATGTGGATCATCAGCAATTAGCATTATATTTGTTGTTTTTGTAACGTAAATGTCTTTTTTAGTTCATGTATAAGCTTCTTACATTAGTACATTTCAGTGGAAACATGAGGCAACTATAATTTTCTGCTTCAACTTGTAACATTTTTGTGGTCATTTAAGAGTTTCCAATTATTATGGTGCAGAATATCTGATTAAAAAAATATTTTGGACTTTGAAACATACATGAAGGATTTTGTTGGCATGGTGGTATCCATGTTGTTGTAAAGATGCCCAGAGTGAAGTATCCAAAGTGAGGAACAGAATTAAATTATAGCTAATTTACAAATTAAAATAATATCGTCTGTCTTGGTCTTTAGAAAGTAGGAGTAATGCTTTGATAAAGCCGAGACAATTTTGTAAGGTATAGGTTAAAAACAAAATTTGAAAGCTAGAGTGGATACCCTTTTGTGTGACTGTGTGTTCTCAGTCGTGTCTGATTCTTTGTGACACCATGGACTACAGCCCACCAGACTCCTCCATTTGTGAAATTTTCTAGGCAAGAATATTGTAGCGGGTTGTCATTTCCTTCTCCAGGGAATCTTCCCAACCCAGGGATTGAACCTGCATCTCTTATGTCTCTTGCATCAGCAGGTGGATTGTTTACCACTGCACCACCTGGGAAGCCCCCAGATACCCTTTTGCTCAATAGTTACAATACCTAAATCATATGTTTTGCACTCTTAGAAATAAAGAACACTTTATTTCTACCATGAGTCACTTGAATAGGAAAATATCTTTTAACTTTGTTATTTATTGTTAATATTTCCTGCTATCATTTTAATCTTTTTTGGTGAAATTTGGTAAAAAGCCTCAAAAAGATGAATGTATAAGAAGAATTGAGTTGAGCTCTGCTGCTCCCATAGGTCTTTCTGCAAATAGAAGAGAAAACCTTTTAGAAAAAGTCACTTGATAGATGCGTGGCCAGTGGGAGAGTATTAGACTGAATTGTAAAACAGAGTCATGATCCTAAAGAGAATAATGTAGGAAAGAACAAAAGGCCCAACTGTTACTCTTTTTCTAGTGCTAGCATTCCTCAGCCTCACAAACCTTGATGATTTTGTGTTCTAATCACATTTTTTTTTTTTCTGTCTCTGCAATGATGATAACTCCAAATGAAGTAAATATTGGCTGCTGGCTTGGAGACATGGTGGCTAATAGTTAGAGGGCAAAGCTGATAAAGTGAAATGCATAAACATTTCCAAAACTCTGGTAAGAAAAACTCATCAGAGAGCAGTGTGGGGGTGAAGGCCAAGAGATGTGTCTCCTGGTGAATATGGGGGACAGTGAAGGAGAGGAAAGTGGTGGTGGACAGTCAGTCCAGAGACGCGTCAGGGGTCAGACTCACGTTCAAAGAATGAACGTGGTGCAGGCATGTCTGGTAATGACCACAAGTCAGGCCAGCTTTTCAGGAGACTGGAAAGCCTGGCTGATGTCAGAAGACAGGGGTGAAGATGGAGTGGCTTTTTCTTTTATAGGTGTGTGGGCCATGCACACATTGGCCAAGAAGTCTAGAAACCACCAGGTTGTACGCTGAGTGGGCTGTGAGAAAGAGATTATGTTTGTAACAACCAGAATACAAGTATATCTTACGTGCTTTCTACTCATATTTGGTCCTCTTAACAGCCCGATGAGGTAAATACTGTTACATCCATTTGATAATCAAGGAAACAAGCTTGGGATGATAAAGTAAGTTGTCCAAACTTATACAGCTGGTAAAAGATGATGCTAGGATTTGAACCTGTGCTAAGTTATTAGGCCGTACTGCAAGCAAGTCAGCAGCCTTATTTATCAGTACCTCCTCCAAGAAGGCTCCTGTCACCATCCTCTCCTCCGCCAGCATGGATTATGCATTTCTCTTCTTTGTACACAACACCTTATAAAAACACTATTCCTTAACAATTTTTTATATAGTTTGTACATTAATTATCTCTTCTACAGTACTCCGGGCCTCTCAAGGGCACACTCCATGTCTTATCTTGTGCTCAAGTGTTCGTAATTTTTATATCTCCAGCACTTAGCATAGTGCCTGGCACATGATATACACTCAATAAATATTCACTGATATGTGATAAATTGATAATGGAGTGTTATCTTTAAGCAGTTTTCCATTGTAAGATTGTAGACTCCTATGCGAAGTTTTTCCAGACAACCACATGAGACTGAAGAATTAAAAATAAGATTTAAGTTTCAAACCATCATTTTACAAATATATGCTGATTGCCACAAGGTCACTATCATGATGTATTATCCAATACCAGTTCAAGCAAGTAAGGATTAGTAGTCTTTGCTAAAGTTTTGTGGTTATAAAGTATAATCATATTAATGGTATATCCTCTTAGGGCGTTTTTCTATTTATATTACATTATTTACAACTGATGAACAAAAAGTCTTCTGGCTTGCTTTTGATTGCTTAGGTAAAATGCAGATCTGTGCCATAGCAGAGAGCAAAATGCCAGATTGTAAAAATTTAGGGATGTTAAATGAAACTTGTAATATTGTTTACCTGTATTCTTGACACAGTTTCACGGCTGACATTTAATAAAGTATTCTGAACAGGGTTGAAAGTAGGCAATAGGTTTATTTCAAACGTTTCAATTATATGATATTTTATTTGCTACATATATTTAGATTATGTAGAGATGATATCTCTCTTAGAAATTAAAATCACTAAAAGCACTTCTGAAGACCAACATTTATTCATAGCTTTGGTAAATTCAACAGTTACGTGAAACCCTAGTCATTAAAAATACATATTATTTTAAAATGATTTTACATACACTGTTGACCCTTGACCTTGAGGGCGACAGACAACAACCTTCCCCCTCCCTTATGCATATAATCTGTGTGTAACTTTACAGTCAGCCCTGCATTTCCTAGGTTTCTCCAAATCCAAAGTTCTGCAGCCTCTGATTCAACCAACCCCAGACAAACTCAGATTGCCTAGTCTTGTAGTATATCAGTTCAGTTCAGTTCAGTCACTCAGTCGTGTCTGACTCTTTGCAACCCCATGAACCACAGCACTCCAGGCCTCCCTGTCCATCACCAACTCCTGGAGTCCACCCAAACCCATGTCCATTGTGTCGATGATGCCATCCAACCATCTCATCCTCTGTCGTCCCCTTCTCCTCTTGTCCTCAATCTTTCCCAGCATTAGGGTCTTTTCATATGAGTCAGTTGGCCCAAGTATTGGAGTTTCAGCTTCAACATCAGTACCTCCAATGAACACCCAGGACTGATTCCTTTAGGATGGACTGGTTGGATCTCCTTGCAGTCCTTCAAGGGACTCTCAAGAGTCTTCTCCAACACCACAGTTCAAAAGCATCAGTTCTTTGGCGCTCAGCTTTCTTTATAGTCCAACTCCCACATCCATACCTGACTACTGGAAAAACCATAGCCTTGACTAGACGGACCTTTCTTTACAAAGTAATGTCTCTGCTTTTTGATATGCTGTCTAGTGGGTCATAACTTTCCTTCCAAGGAGCAAGCATCTTTTAATTTCATGGCTGCAGTCACCATCTGCAGTGATTTTAGAGCCCCCCCCAAATAAAGTCAGTCACTGTTTCCACTGTTGCCCCATTTATTTGCCATGAAGTGATGGGACCGGATGCCATGATACTAGTTTTCTGAACGTTGAGCTTTAAGCCAACTTTTTGACTCATCTTTCATTTTCATCAAGAGGCCCTTTAGTTCTTCTTCACTTTCTGCCATAAGGGTGGTGTCATCTGCATATATGAGGTTATTGATATTTCTCCTCGCAATCTTGATTCCAGCTTGTGCTTCCTCCAGCCCAGCGTTTCTCATGATGTACTCTGCATATAAGTTAAATAAGCAGGGTGACAATATACAGCCTTGACATACTCCTTTTCCTATTTAGAACCGGTCTGTTGTTCCATGTCCAGTTCTAACTGTTGCTTCCTGACCTACATACAGGTTTCTCAAGAGGCAGGTCAGGTGCTCTGGTATTCCCATCTCTTTCAGAATTTTCCACAGTTTATTGTGATCCACACAGTCAAAGGCTTTGGCATACCAATAAAGCAGAAATAGATGATTTTCTGGAACTCTCTTGCTTTTTCGATGATCCAGCAGATGTTGGCAATTTGATCTCTGGTTCCTCTACCTTTTCTAAAACCAGCTTGAACATCTGGAAGTTCATGGTTCACGTATTGCTGAAGCCTGGCTTGGAGAATTTTGAGCATTACTTTACTAGTGTGTGAGATGAGTGCAATTGTGCGGTAGTTTGAGCATTCTTTGGCATTGCCTGTCTTTGGAATTGGAATGAAAACTGACCTTTTCCAGTCCTGTGGCCACTGCTGAGTTTTCCAAGTTTGCTGACATGTTGAGTGCAGCACTTTCACAGCATCATCTTTTAGGATTTGAAATAGCTCAACTGGAATTCCATTACCTCCACTAGCTTTGTTTGTAGTGATGCTTCCTAAAGCCCACCTGACTTCACATTCCAGGATGTCCGACTCTAGGTGAGTGTGAGTGATCACACCTTCGTGATTATCTGGGTCGTGAAGATCTTTTTTATATAGTTCTTCTGTGTATTCTTGCCACCTCTTCTTAATATCTTCTGCTTCTGTTAGATCCATACCATTTCTGTCCTTTATTGAGCCCATCTTTTCATGAAATGTTCCTTTGGTATCTTTAATTTTCTTGAAGAGATCTTTAGTCTTTCCCATTCTATTGTTTTCCTCTATTTCTTTGCATTGATCACTGAGGAAAGTTTTCTTATCTCTCCTTGCTATTCTTTGGAACGCTGCATTCAAATGGGTATATCTTTCCTTTTCTCCTTTCCTTTTCTCTTCTCTTCTTTTCACAGCTATTTGTAAGGCCTCCTCAGACAGCTATTTTGCTTTATTGCATTTCTTTTTCTTGGGGATGGTCTTGCTCCCTGTCTCCTGTACAATGTCGCGAACCTCTGTCCATAGTTCATCAGGCACTCTATCGATTCTAGTCCCTTAAATCTATTTCTCACTTCCACTGTATAATCATAAGGGATTTGATTTAGGTCATACCTGAATGGTCTAGTGGTTTTCCCTACTTTCTTCAATTTAAGTCCGAGTTTGGCAATAAGGAGTTCATGATCTGAGTCACAGTCAGTATATATCCACTGTAGTATATATTCACTGTAGCATATATCTTCTGTAGTATATATTCAGTAAAAAAAGTCTACATATCCATGCAATTCTAACCCATGTTGCTCAAGGGTCAACTATATTTCTAAATATGTTTTTATTTTTAAAAAATGTGAAATAGGTGGAATATTATGCAATGTTTGCTATGAGAAGCAGATATTTATGCATTTATGACTCAAGATGTAACATTCCAGATATCCACAAGATATCAGAAAGCTTGAGCAATGGTTCGTGCTGTGGGTTAAATTTGTTTGTGTAAATTTGACTGTGATAATATGAATTACTTTCCTTTAATAATGAAAAGAAAAGCTTTAGGGATGTGGTTACTGTATTGTCTTATATACTTTGCTAAAAAAGGATATCTGTGATTAAATTGTACAATTAACGAAGATAAAACAATGACAGTTAAATGTCGAGAATGTAGTCAGTGAGTAGAAATATGCAGTCTTGTAATTCTGAATTTTCACTCTTAGAAGCCATAATTTTTAGCTTAAAAATTATAAAAGACACACTATAAGGTAGCTTCAAAATACCTACATATTTTTCTTCACAGTTATGAAATTCAAAAGGCTTTTAAATGTCATATTCGATGTTTAATCTGTCAGTGTAGGGCTCATTAATTGTTATTGTTGAATTGTTATTTTTTATTTCAATAGGGCTTTCTTTCCCAAAATAATGTTTAGTTATTAATAACCAACTCTTTAAGTGATTGAAAACATTGTTTTCCACAAATTTATACATTTGACTCCCAAATAAGTTTAATGTGTATATATACACTATATTTGCTATACTACATATATGAAGAGTTTGCTGTGGGAACTTGTCTATACTCACTAGACCAGAGGGGAAAGAAATATCCCCTCCCTGAGAAGAGCTCATCGTTTTTGGTGTTATCTCATTTCCCAGAAGATAACTTTCTGTAAGGACGTGTGTTTTCTTTAAAAAAAAGAAAAGAAAAGGGAAATAGAATTAAAGAGAACTCTATCATAGAGACTTGTTATATTTGTGTTAAGAAATAATCTTGCTCAAGAGTAAGTTGCTCAAGGTCGCCCTCTCAGGAGCAGAGTTATCTGTACAGAAATACAGTTTAAGAGGTAATATAAACAAATGGTTATACTAGACATAGGCATGCAATAGAAAGAGTTGCTAATAGGATTAGTATAGTGTTAGGGAGCATCTAGCAAGGTTAGTGAATTCTGATCCAGTGCTTACGCAGAACTTTCCAGAAGAGTTGAGATTCACTAGCAAGGAGAGGAAAATTGGGGGAGTGCTTAATGATCAGGCTATAGAAGTAAACAGAGGCCAGATTTTCAGAGCCTTACAGTGAGAACGTGTTGTGTATGTCATTGTTGGGGCTTCCTAGGTGGCACTAGTGGTAAAGAACTCACCTGCCAATACAGTTGTTCAGTTGCTAACTTGTGTCTGTCTCTGTGCAACCCCATGGACTGCAGCACGCCAGGCTTCCCTGTCCTTCACCATCTCCCAGAGTTTGCTCAAACTCATGTCCATTGAGTCAGTGATGCCATCCAACCATTTCATCTTTTGTCATCCCCTTCTCCTGCCTTTGGTCTTTCCCATCAGCAGTGTCTTTTCCAATGAGTCGGCTCTTTGCATCAGGTAGTCGAAAGTATTGGAGCTTCAGCTTCATCATCAGTCCTTCCAATGAATATTCAGGGTTGATTTCCTTAGGATTGACTGGGTTAATCTCCTTACAGTCAAAGGGACTCTCGAGAGACTTCTCCAGCACCACAATTTGAAAGCGTCAGTTCTTCAGCACTCAGCCTTTTCTTCTTTATGGTCCAACTCTCCCATCCATACATGACTATCGGAAAAACGATAGATTTGACTATACGGACCTTTGTTGCCAAAGTGATGTCTCTGCTTTTTAATATGCTGTCTAGGTTTGTGATAGCTTTTCTTCCAAGGAGCAAGTTTCTTATAATTTCATGGCTGCAGTCACTGTCCACAGTGATTATGGAGCTCAAGAAAATAAAGTCTGTCAGTGTTCTCATATTTTCCCTGTCTATTTGCCATGAAATGATAGGGTTTGATACCATGATCTTCGTTTTTTGAATGTTGAGTTTTAAGGCAGCTTTTTCACTGTACTCTTTCACCTTCACCAAAATGCTCTTTAACTCCTCTTCTCTTTCTGCAAAGAGTTGGACACTGAGCACACACACAGTATTGATTGTCCTGGCTGGGGCACTTGAGAATGAAAAGGAGACCACTAATGTCTGTTTCAGTACAGCAGAAATGAAAACCACTCTGGGTAAACCAGGATGTATGAAAACATAGAGAGTTTGGACTTTAGGAGCAATAAAGAGTACCTAAGGGTTTTTAAGGGAAAATGACATGATCTGATTGTGTTTTAGTGATAGAAGAACTCAGACTGATGTATGGGAAATGCATTGGAGGAGGTTTGAGCTCATTTTAGGAGACTGTTCAGTAATGCAGGAGAGTGAGGATGCTGGCCAGAAATCAGAGGAGTAGAGAGAAATGAATAAGTGCAAGATATATTCAGAGTGTAGAATCACTGGAGCTTGCTGTGTGATTGGGTGTGGGTTCAGTGAGAGGCATTAACTGGACATGTAATCGAGGGAAGGAGAGTCAAGGATGACCTGGCTTAGCCAGCTTGATTAATGAACAGGGCGGCCATTTACTCAGAAGAGGGATGTGAGAAGGACTAAGGATGACAGTGAATTTGTTTCGTTGTATATTCATTTAAATTTTTTTGATTTTTATGATTTTGAAGCAATGAAAAATTGATCGAGAATTTACAGGCACAAAAAAGTACAAAGACTTTCTTTCCTGAGCCATTTGGAAGTAATTTGTCTGTAGCTGCTCTACTATTCTAAATCCTTTACTACGTGTTTCCTATTAGTAAGGAGTTTTGCCTTTATAACCATAACACAACTGTGAAAATCAGGTCATTGACATTCTACATTGACTACCATCAAATCCCAATCAAATTTGTTGTCTTAATACTATACTTGAGAACAAAAAGATATCATTCAAAATCACCTGTTGTGTAGAGTTGTCATGACTTTTTAGTCTCCTTCAGTTGGGAGTAGCAACACAATCTTTTCCGGGTCTTTAATGACCTTGACATTATGAAGATTATAGATCAGTTCTTTTATGGACTCTACCTCTGGGCCTTTTCCATTCTGGGTTCTAGAAGAGAATTAAGCTCTAATACCCTAAAGCATCTATTGTACGAAAAAATTAACTTCTCTCGATACACCAAAACAGTTATGAACCATTCTTGAGAGAGTTGAGGAAATAGTCACTATGTTTCTGTGGTTCACTTTAAAAAAGCTGAATTATTAGATTTTAACGGGAATATCTCAAAAGGGATGCTGTTTTCTTCTCATTGAATCCTGTTAGATGATAAGCAATTTTGATTTGTCCCATTACTAACAGTTACTTGATTAAGGATGTGTCTGTCAAGATTCTCAACAATTCATTTTTTTTTCTTTGGGTAGTTAATATTTTGGGGGGAAGTTCTGTGAGAGTTTGCATGTATATTGTTGGTCATTAAGCTTTCAGTATACACATTTATAGTTCTTTGTTGTTGCTGTTCAGTCGCTCAGTCATGTCCGACTCTTTGCGACCCCATGGACTGCAGCACGCCAAGCTTCCCTTCCTTCACCATCTCCCAGAGCTTGCTCAAACTCCTGTCCATTGAGTCGGTGATGCCATCCAACCACCTCACCCTCTGTCGTCCCCTTTTCCTCCTGCCTTCAGTCTTTCCCAGCACCAGTGTCTTTTTCCGGTGAGTCAGTTCTTTGCATCAAGTGGCCAAAGTATTGGACCTTCAGCTTCAGCATTAGTCCTTCGAATGAATATTCAGAGTTGATTACCTTTAGAATTCACTGGTTTGATCTCCTTGCAGTCCAAGGGTCTCGCAAGAGTCTTCTCCAACACCCCAGTTCTATTTATAGTTCTATTGAGCTTTAATTCATTGCTATCATTATTTATCTTGATGTTCACATTGTTCCCAATTTAGTTAGTGAAAACTCCTTCCAGGTAGCTTGTGTGTCACTTACATTTTTCCATCACTCTTTGACTACTTTCTTTCTGGCACAAGATATTAATGACTTCATCTTGTACTTTCCCTACCCTAGATCTGGAATTAGCTGTTTTAGACCTGAGTCTTTTTAGCAGAGAATAATATTTAGAAGACAGGATCTGTGCATTAGGTATGCTCTTTGCTTTTGGAGTATGGTACTTGAAGACTGTCTCAGTGGAGAGACTAGAATAAATATGCATGTATATAGGAATGTATATATACACCTTTGTGTTTTATCTGTCTGGCCATGAATGTAGACTGATACCATCAGTTCTAGTTTTGCACCTCAGAGTTTCTTCTAATTTTCTTCCTTTCCATATATGGTACCCCCTTCTTTGATGCTGAGAAACGTGGCTCCCATTGGCTTCATTAGATTTACTTGTTTATTCATTCTCCCTGTATGTAATGAATCTCTCCTTTCCACTGCTATCCCTTCTCTCATATAGGTGTTCTCTTCTGCAGGGGCTCAGACCTCCACATCAGACTGCCCCTCTGCATAGATGTATCCTCACCCTACAGGCTTGGCCTCTCCGCACTGGACTGACATTTGTGTGATGTTGTCTTCCTCCTGTACCAGGTGGGGTCTGACTCACATGCTGCTCCTATTTCCTCCTCCTGTGCCCTTCCCTCCACAAGCAGGGCAGATGTACAATAATTTGAATTTAGCTGTGAGTGAGTAGAGAAAGGACAGTAGCTAAAACGTGACTCATTCAGGAAAGAATTGTGTTTTGTAAGATACCCATTTGGAGGGTGAGGTTAAAGATAAAGAAGAGACAGAGGTAATTGACAAAGCTACTTCTCTCAGAAGGTAGAAAAGAATAGATCTAGAGCATAATCCTAAGGACTAAAGTATGAGACTCTTTTTCCACTCCAGCAGAGACTGGGAGAGAAGAATGGGTTTCATACAGATTTGTTTGAGAGTTTGCCACCTGGAAGAGGAGTGAATTTCCATCCTATGGCTTTTACTTTCTTTGTTTGGAGATTGCTGAGGAGTGATTTAGTTGGAGGTTTGAGTAAAGTGGAGAGAGTTCTAAAATCATGGTAGACAATGAGAACTGAAATGAGCAAAAACACAGGAAGATTTCTGAGTGCTATGGCAAATCTAATTGAAAATAGAAACGGAGAATGAATGAAGACACTATCGTGAACAGTTGTAGTATTTTCTCAGCAGTCCCAGCAATAGGAGTGGAGAAGGCAGTTTTTATCAGTTAAGTAGTTAAATAGAAAGACATGGTGCAAATTGAAGATACTGACTAGAGAGAGGCTGACATGAAGGAAATAAATATTGAATGTTGAATAGTTCTTTTAAAAAATGTATTGAAATATAGTCGATTTACAATGTTGTATTAGTTTCAGGTGTACAGCAGTGATTCAATTTTATATATATATATATGTTTATGTAGATTTGAATTCTTTCCCATTATAGGTTATTATAAGATATTAAGCATAGTTCCCTGTGCTATATAGTATGCCCTTGTTGGCTATCTACTTTTTAAAATTTAATTAATTAATTTATTTTTGGCTTTGACGAGTCTTAGTTGTGGCTTGGTGTTGCGGCTCTAGTTGCAGCTCTTAGACTCAGATGCCCCAAAGCATGTGGGATCTTAGTTCCCCGACCAGGGATTGTCCTCTGCATTGCAGGGCAGATTCTCAACCACTGGACCACCAGGGAAGTCCCAGTTATTCATATATATTTGTTGTTGTTGTTCAGTCGCTAAGTTGTGTCTGATTCTTTGCAACCCCATGGACTGCAGCATGCAAGACTTCCCTGTCCTTAACTATCTCCCGGAGTTTGCTCGAACTCATGTCCACTGAGTCAGTGATACTATCTAACCAACTCATTCTTTGTCACCCCCTTCTCCTTCTGCTCTCAGTCTTTCCCAGCGTCAGGGTCTTTTCTAGTGAGTCAGCTCTTTGCATCAGGTGGCCAAAGTATTGGAGTTTCAGCTTCAGCGTCAGACCTTCCAGTGAATATTCAGGGTTGATTTCCTTTAGGATTGACTGGTTCCATCTCCTTTCTGTCCAAGGGACTCTCAAGAGTCTTCTCCAGCACCACAATTTGAATGCATCAGTTCTTCTGCGCTCAGCCTTCTTTATGGTCCAACTCTCCCATCTGTACGTGACTACTCGAACAACCATAGCTTTGATTAGATGGACCTTTGCTGGCAAAATGATGTCTCTGCTTTTTAATATGCTGTCTAGGCTTGTGATAGCTTTTCTTCCAAGGAGCAAGCATCTTTGAATTTCATGGCTGTGGTTACCATCCTCAGTGATTTTGAAGCCCAAGAAAATAAAATCTGCCGCTGTTTCCTCATCTATTTTCTGTGAAGTAATGGACCTGGATGCCATGATCTTCGTTTTTTGAATGTTGAGTTTTAAGCCAGCCTTTTCACTCTCTTTTTTCATCCTTATCAAGAGGCTCTTTAGTTCCTCTTCACTTTTGCCATTAGAGTGGTATCATTTGCATGTCTGAGGTTGTTGATATTTCTTCTGGCAGTATTGATTCTAGCTCGTGATTTATCCAGCCTGGCATTTTGCATGATGTACTCTGCATATAAGTTAAATAAGCAGGGTGACAATATACAGCCTTGATGTCCTCCTTTCCCTATTTGGGATACAGGTGGTTCCTCAAAAGAAAACAAATGTGCTGTTAAGAGAAGGAAGAGAATGGATGGTGTGGCAGCAGAAACATGTTCAGCAGTAGTAGATTGCTTGTGTGGTATTGAATTTATATAGGAAAAAGCTTGATTTGATACAGAAAGGAAGATGATAAATAAAATATATTTTTTAACTTTTATGTTTCTTAATCACAAAAAATAAATCTACATTATAAAAATAATTAAAACTGTCGCCCTTTCCCACATCTTTAGTGACTGTGAATCAGTGAGCAAGATATAACAACAAAGGGGAGAAGTTGGTAGAAGGTGAAAGATTGATTTGAAAATCATGGTCTGGACATTTTCTGTGGTTCATGTCCGTCATGTACATTGTGGATATGAAACACATAATGAGAGTTTGTTCTCTTGCTCATAAGTTAAAGTACAAAACAGTGCGTTGAAAACTTTCAAGTCAATACCAAGGTTGGTTTTAATAAAAATATCTCCTTTTGGAAAAGACATAGGTAACTATTATATTCAACTTATATAGTAAAATAAAATCTGTATGATTTTTTTTCTAAAATCTCTTTCCATAATCCCTACATTTATGAACTGACTTGTTTTCATTATCATTTTTCTTTTCTTTGTCCATTATTCTTGAGACAGTGTGTAACCTTCTTCCTCTCAAAACAACCCCTCCCAGCCTACTTTCAAAAGTCAACATTAAAGTATAAACAGTGTATTGCATAGACTGTACATTGTGGATATTAACACAGTGATGTTTTTATTTTTCTCCAATCACAATTCCCAGTAGTTCTATATAGAATCTCCCAAGACAATTTCTTGGATACATTCCACAACTTTCTCATCACTTTCAGTTATTAAAAAAACAAAGGCAAACCAGTCTAATTTCACTCCTGTGTAAAAATCCAATCTCGAATCTGATTCAAATATAATGCTTTCAATTCCCTCTGTTATCATCTAACTCCTTTGTGTGGAGGGTGGGGGAAGGAAGGAAGAATATGAGAGATGGCAGGGGGTGCCATTGGAGATGAAGAGTGCTCCTTCCCACAAGACTGTGCCTGATTCTGCTGCTGCTTGTGGCCTCTGAGGATGTGGTGATCTCCTCATAACTTTGTGCAGTTTTTAGAGTTGTTTAGCTTTGCCTTGGGCTACCACATCACTGAGGATGATCTCCAGAGGGAGCACCTATGTCTTCCTGTAATCTTGCCTTTGATCCACATCCCAACCATATTTCCTCTCTTCTCTATATTCCTTCCTAAGGTGTCAAGGGCTTCTAAGGCGGCACTAGTGGTAAAGAACCTGCCTGCCAATGCAGGCGATGTAAGAGACGTGGTTTGATCCCTGGGTCGGGAAGATCCAAGGGCATGGCAACCCACTTCAGTATTCTTGCCTGGAGAATCTCATGGACAGAGGAGTCTGGTGGGCTATAGTCCACAGGGTTGCAAAGAGTCAGACACGACTTAGCGACATAGCATGCATGCGTGCTAGGTGTCAAACATGCAAGTCCTTCTCTGCACCCTCCGAAAGATGAGGAAACCTGGAATAGGTTGGAGACTTCCTTACCTTATTTTTAAGTTCTGTATAACACAGTCTCTTTTTATTCCACTCTTCTAGGCTCAGCCAGCAAGTCCTTGTCCTTCAAAATCTCCAGAAAAGAAGCGGACACAGTCCTTGGTGTTCAGATATGTTCCCAAGTTCCAGAAGACACAAGTCAAATTCTTTCCCAGACTCCCTCATGGGACTCACTGCACTTTGAAGGCAGGCATCAGGTTGGTTCCTGACTCTGCAAGTCTTCAGCCAGGTAGCAGGCTTTCAATCTTTCCTCCTTGCCAGTACTCACATTCTGTGTTCCATTGAAATTCCTCATTCACTTGGCTTCAGGGGGTTGGTGGTTGGTAGTAGTTTAGTCTCTAAGTTGTGTCCAACTCTTGTAACCCCATGGAATGTAGCCTGCCAGACTCCTCTGTCCTCTGTCTATGGGATTTCAAGGCAAGAATATTGGAGTGGGTTGCCATTTCCTTCTCCAGGGGATCGTCCTGACCCAGGGATCAAACCCTGGTCTCTTGCATTGCAAGTGGATTCTTTACTGACTGAGTCACCCGGGAAGGCCTTCAGAGGCTTGAGGGGAAATATTTTTCTGCCCACGTAGGACTGAGATATTGGTTAGGAGGAGCAGAGATGGTTACTATGCCTCTGAGGCTGTCCTTTGGGAGACTTTGGACCCTAGTAGTTGGAGAGGCCTTTAAAAGCATGAAATCCTTGTGCCTTTTTGTTATCACTTTTCAGTGAGAATAACTAATTTCAAGACAACAGGAAAAATCCAATTCAACATTATATTATTATAAAACTAAAGTAAATAGTAACCTTTATTCTTAGTTGATACTGCAGTTTACAATGAAAACAAAACCATGCAAACTCTAGCCCATAAGTTATGGCAAACCAGATATTTTCAGTGCCTCAGATTTTTAGTTAGGTATGTTTAAAATAGCATCAATTTTCCAGTCATCAGAAATATTACTTACGAATAATATTATAGTTGTTTTTTCTGACTTCCTATTGGAATGTGGCAGGTGACAGTGAGGGAGAGAGTTAGGCCTATTATTAAATCATTGGTCAGTCAAAAATATAGGTCAGTGACAATGTTTATTTTTATTAGAAGTGCTTTCAATATAATAAGCAGAATTAGCATCAATTAAAAAAGAAATAGATCTTCATTTAAGACCTTTGAAAGACAATTTAAAAAATTTAAGTAGATGTTAAAATGTATTTGTTAATCTTGCACCTCATAGTCCCCTTAAGAGAGGCTTGAATGTGGAAGTATTTTAGGTTCTGGCTTAAATATGAAGATGATTTTAAGTGTTCCCAGTGGCTAACAAATATAATGATTATCATTCCCAGACTGGTACTGTCTTCAGACTTTCTCAGCTGAATTCTTTTCTGAGTGACAGTTCTGCTATCCATATCTTTCTTGTTAAGAATTCAATAATGTACTAGGTTAATTAGAGATAGGTAATCTTACCTTATAGTAATCATCCTTCTGTCAGAATAAATTAACCTTTTTAGCTCCTATTTTCTGGAATTCCCAGCCTCTGCAGACTGTCTTCTGGAGGCATTAAATAGCCTCATAAAACTTTAAACTCATTTGAATTTAGAAATCCCCATCACTGATAGAATTATTAAACGTGATAATCAGAGATTTACTCTGGGATCATTGAAGGTAACCTTAATTCAGGCACGCCACAGCCTTGTTCTTTCCTAGCTGTGTGATCTGGGGGGATTCAGTGATCACCTCTGGGTCTTCATTTCCTGACTTAGAACATAGGGATAAGTTATAGCCACTTCATCTTGTGAAAATCAAATGGGAAAGCACCTCCAGTAGATTCCCAGTGCCCTGCTGAAATGTTTGAGATCGTGAGGATTGGTTTGAAATGCGATCAAGTCAGAGGACTTTACTTTTTCCAGTGTTGGTGTTAACTGATCCCTGATATCATGGAGTCTTTTTCCCTGGCTCCTCTGTATCCTTGGCAGGGAGAAAAATAATGGTGAAGAGTTAAGTGAGAGAGGCTTCTCTCCACTTGTGGCTCCCACAAGTCTTTGTTATATGTGTAGCCTGGGGACCAAATATGTCAGTCCGTCAGAGACTAGAGCTTGTTGGGCCATCTATGCTAGAGATTCGTGGCACCCCGTGACAACTGCACTGAAAATTACCATGCCACGAAATAAATCTAATAACAGTTTGTACATACAGATTCCTCTGCTTTTTTTTAAAAGGCAAAATATTGCAGTGAATTTCATCAGAAGTAATTTGGGATCTATTCAAACATTTGGCTTTAATTAGGAAGCAGGAAAAGATGTCAAAACTAGATCCCATTTGGACAGGATTTGTTTATCCTTCTCATCTTGAGTTTGAACCCCAAATCCTGGTTTTGACTAGTTCTTAAGTGTTTTCTCCAAATTTGGGCAGAGCCTTTGGCCTATTTAGATACAGATGCAACTTAGTTCAGTGTTGGATAAGAAGGATGGTGGCCTATGCATATCAGCCACCCAAAATGAAGAGCAGGAGAAAGTCACAGGGTATGTAATGCTGCCTGTGTGGACAGAGGGGCACCACTAGTGAGTAAGTGAGTTGTTCATGAGGTGGAAGAAATCCCATTCCTTAGAGCTGCTCCTGAGCAAAGAATGGATGTATTTTTTAAAAATGCTTTGATAAACTACCGGGGAATAGTTGTTAGTACTTGGATTTCCACATAGGGCCCTTTGTTTTGGTCACTTCTCTAAAGAGTTGGTAAGCAGATTTGCAGGTAGTATTAAGGAGAGGGCTGAGTCTGGGAGTATTTATGAGGAGAATGGAATAAGAGATTCTGAGGAATGCTGGGGGCAGTGAGGAGCCAGTTTGTTGGGCCCTTTAGAAAGGGAGTAAAGGAAAGCAGCCACTTGGTTTAAGAAAGACATTGAAAAACAAGCATGTTTAATAAAGAGATTTTTAAAATTAACTTTTTGAATAGAAGATAGAAACACATGTTTGAACACAAGTATAAAAACATGGACCATAAAGTTTCATTAATAGCCTGCTCCCTTAGTGTTCACCCCTCTCTCCACATGGAGACAACCATTTTTTTTTTTTAATGTAAGCTTGCAAATTTCTTTATATGCATAAACACAAGTATGAATATTGATTTTTATCTTCCTCCTCTGCTTTTTTTTTAAAACCAAATATAAGTTATTATATTGTTTTGTACCTTAATTTTTTTTTTTCATTATACTATATATTTTGGATGGACTTCCCAGGTGGGTCAGTGGTAAAGAATCCACCTGCTAATGTAGGAGATGTGGGTTCAATCCCCGGGACAGGAAGATCTCCTGGAGGAGGAAATGGCAACCCACTCCAGTATTCTTGCTGGAAAATCCCATGGACAGAGGAACCTGGCAGGCTACAGTCCCTGGGGTCACAAAGAGTCAGACACGACTGAGCATGCATGAACAACAATGAATATATTTTGCACGTCTTTCTTGTCACCACATAGAGAACTTTATATTCTTTATATTGTCCTGCTGCATTCCATTTTATTGATACATCATAATTAATCTAACCTATTTGTGGACATTGGGTTATTTCTAATTGTTTGAATTTATAATATTGTGTAAACTTATATAGAATTGGGACTTCCCAGATGGTGCTAGTGGTAAAGAACCTGCTTGCCAATGCAGGGGACATATGAGATACAGGTTTGATCCCTGGGTTGGGAAGATCCCCTGGAGAAGGAAATGGCAACCCACTCCTGTATTCATGCCTGGAGAATCCCATGGACAGAGGAGCCTGGTGGGCTACAGCCCATGGGGTCGCACAGAGTTGTACACAACTAAAGCAACTAGACCCAGACATCCTGGAATGTGAAGTCAAGTGGGCCTTAGGAAGCATCACTATGAACAAAGCTAGTGGAGGTGATGGAATTCCAGTTGAGCTATTTCAAATCCTAAAAGATGATGCTGTGAAAGTGCTGCACTCGATATGCCAGCAAATCTGGAAAACTCAGCAGTGGCCACAGGACTGGAAAAGGTCAGTTTTCATTCCAATCCCAAAGAAAGGCCATGCCAAAGAATGCTCAAACCACCACACAGTTGCACTCATCTCACACGCTAGTAAAGTAATGCTCAAAATTCTCCAAGCCAGGCTTCAGCAATACGTGAACCGTGAACTTCCAGATGTTCAAGCTGGATTTAGAAAAGGCAGAGGAACCAGAGATCAAATTGCCAACATCCACTGGATCATTGAAAAAGCAAGAAATTTCCAGAAGAACATCTATTTCTGCTTTGTTGACTAGGCCAAAGCTTTTGACTGTGTGGATCACAATAAACTGTGGAAAATTCTTCAAGAGATGGGAATACCAGAGCACCTGACCTGCCTCTTGAGAAACCTGTATGCAGGTCAGGAAGCAGCAGTTAGAACTGGACATGGAACAACAGACTGGTTCCAAATAGGAAAAGGAGTACGTCAAGGCTATATATTGTCACGCTGCTTATTTAACTTCTATGTAGAGTACATTATGAGAAACGCTGGGCTGGATGAAGCACAAGCTGGAATCAAGATTGCCGGGAGAAATATCAATAACTGCAGATATGCAGATGACACCATCCTTATGGCAGAAAGTGAAGAGGAACTAAAGAGCCTCTTGATGAAAGTGAAAGAGGAGAGTGAAAAAGTTGGCTTAAAGCTCAACATTCAAAAAACTAAGATCCTGGCATCCGGTCCTGTCACTTCATGGGAAATAGATGGAGAAACAGTGGAAAGAGTAGCTTACTTTATTTTTTGGGCTCCAGAATCACTGCTGATGGTGATTGCAGCCATGAAATTAAAAGACGCTTACTCCTTGGAAGGAAGATTATGACCAACTTAGACAGCATATTAAAAAGCAGAGACATTACTTTGTCAACAAAGGTCTGTCTAGTCAAGGCTATGGTTTTTCCAGTAGTCATGTATGGATGTGAGAGTTGGACTATAAAGAAAGCTGAGCGCTGAAGAATTGATGCTTTTGAACTGTGGTGTTGGAGAAGACTCTTGAGAGTCCCTTGGACTGCAAGGAGATCCAACCAGTCCATCCTAAAGGAGATCAGTCCTGGGTGTTCATTGGAAGGACTGATGTGGAAGCTGAAACTCCAATACTTTGGCCACCTCATGCTAAGAGCTGACTCATTTGAAAAGACCCTGATGCTGGGAAAGATTGAGGGCAGGTGGAGAGGGGGACGGCAGAGGATGAGATGGTTGGCTGGCATCACCGGCTCAATGAGTTTGGATAAAGTCCGGGAGTTGGTGATGGACAGGGAGGCCTGGCATGCTGTGGTTCATGGGGTTGCAAAGAGTGGGACATGACTGAGCGACTGAACTGAACTGAAGCAACTTTGCATGCTGTTTCATATAGAGCTTATGTTGCATTAGCACAACATACCCACAGAAAAAATTCCCAGTGTTGGTATTGTTGGGCAACATATATGCAGTTGGGATTTTTGATTGACTTTGCTATATTTCCCTCCTAAGGAGTTGTACCAATTTATACTCCCACCAGAAGTAAATGAAAGCCCTTGTTTTTCTAAAGCTTTGCCAATGCAGTGTATGTCAGATTTTTACATTTCCACAAACCTAGTAAGTAACAAATAGCATCTTTTTGTCTAGGTTTTTTTTCTTTTTATCAATTTCAGTTTTTGAAAAACTTCAAACTATCTCAAACTTATAGAAAAGTTTTTTTTCCCCTATTTACTAGTAAGTTGCTGACATGATACTCCTACACTCTGGAAAACCTTAGGTATATATTTTACAAAGAAGTACATTCTTTTTATAATCAAAATAAAGCCATCACTCTCAGGGCATTAGCTTTGCTATATAACCATCATCTAACCCTCAGACTCCATTTTTGTTTAGCTAATTATCCATAATGTGTCCTTTATAGAAAAAGATATCCAGTAAGAATCATGTGTTGTGCTTAGCTGCTGGGCCTCTTTAACCTCTTTCAATCTGAAATGGTTCCTTCCGCTTTCTTTACCTTTCATGATCTTGAAAGGCCAGATATTTTGTAAAATTTCTCTTAATTTGGGTTTGCCTGATGTTTCCTTTTGACTCAACTCAGATTATACATCTTTGGCAGGGATATCACAGAAGCAGTGCTGTGTTCTCATTGTAACCTATCAGATGGTGTATAATTTTGGGTTACTGCATTAATGATGATGTTCATTGTGGTCATCTGATTGAAGTTGTGGCTGCCAGGATTCTCCACTGTAAATTTAATCTTTTCCTTTTGCAGTTGCTAATGTCTTGTGGTAGGGTCCTTTTGAGACTATATAAATATCTCTTTCAGTATTAGAATTTCATTTTACTAATTTGTTCCTTTTAGCTGTATCACCGTGAACTCATCGGTTTCTATTATATTGAATAGATCATAATCTGTTACTGTCATTATTTATATTGTTGGTCAGATTACCCTGGATTTGATGAGTGGGTGCTCCTTCAAGCTGGCTCCTCTGTCCTTTTGACTGACTTCCATCATTCTGTAATCATTTCCTTGTTTTCTGATTCAAACAGATGTTCCAGGGCCACCTTGTACTTTTTCTGACGCAGACTTGGAATTACTGATGTCGTCAAGGGAGCTTTTAGCAGAGAGCGGTGCATGGAAGGTAAGATCTGGTGCTAGTGTGCCCCTTCCTATTGGGGTGTCTCTGTTCCGAGGCCACCTTAACAGACACGTGTTCACATCTCTGTTTATTTACTTCTATAGTAAAAATTACGAGTCTGTACCATGCTTTCAATTCTTACCTGACACCACGGGATCGATTTTAGTTTTCTCCCTTTGCATATTTTTATTCCCTTCTCTGACAGTGAGAAGCGAGCTCTCCTTACCCTTACAGATTTCCCTAATTGATCATTCCCTGTGTGTAAACATCTCACGCACTGCTTCACTCCCACATAGAGACTTGCCGCTCTCCACGTGGGCTTTGTGTCTCCCCTTCCATTTCCCACTCCGCCTTCCCCCATCTCCCAAAGAAGTTGTCTTGCTCCTCCTCAAGCTTCTGAGTGCAGTTTTAATTTATATCCTTTTTGTTGCGAGTGAGGTTGAGCAATTTTTAATGAAGAGTGCCAGTATAAACCCTATGTTCATTTCCCATACAAAATGTTCAGTAAAATCATCATTGCCCAATAGCATTTTTGTTTGAGTGAATTATTTAGTAGTTCTTGAATCAGAGCTGAGTTTTATATTCAGCTGCACAGAGTGAGTGCAGTTATTCAAATCATTTATTCACTTAACAAATTATTTGTTGAAATCAAATCGCTGTACATTCCAGCCACTCTTCTAGGCACTGAGGATCACATGGTGCAAAAAAGAGAGACAAATTGTCTTCCTTCATAGAATTTATATTTTTAATGGTGGAATCAAATAATGAGCAAGTTAATCTATCAGCTTAGAATGTAATTTCCAGTAGTGAAAAAAGCTGAAAAGAGAATAAAGTGTAGTGACAGCATTTGCTGTTGTAGGTGCCAGAGCAGCAGGGAAGCCTCAGTGGACACCCAGTGACAGAACGAAAGAAGTGTTTTGTGCATAGATCCCCGAGGATCATCATCTGGTGAATCGTGTCCTCCTGAAAAGAACAAGCCAGTTTCTGGGTTTCAGAGCCTGGGTCAGAAAGCCAAACCAGATAGGAAGGAAGCTACTCCATAGTCTGTAGACATCTTGCTAATTAACTTTGGAGTCACTTCCCCCACGTAGGCCTGTGCAATACTGCCTTCTCAGCTTCAGTTCTAACAAAAACATGAGAGGCAGGCAGCATCTTTATAAGTAACCCAAAAATTCTTTGTCTTGAAATTCTTTTAAACCTGTTTTTAGTCTTGATGACATCATTCTTGCAGGTTAGGAGATACTACTTCCTTCTTACAGACGAGGAAACTGAGACTTTTAAAGATGAATAACTTACCCAGTATCATGCAGCTAGTAAGACACTGAGCAGTGATTAACTGCAAAGCCCAGCTCTTCCAGCTGTTGATAAGGGTCAGACTCAGTCCTGTTGTTTTTTGAGAAGTGCTTTGCAGAGGCAGTTCCTCTATGATGTAAACTAGGGCCCTAAATAAACCAGGATTCTCTAGACAAGGGGCCTCGTGCTAAAACTTAATTAACATCCTCCTGTCATGTAGATCTGTTTCCATTTCAATTACACTAAAATATAAACAAATTTTTATTCACCTTTTTAGGTTGAGACATTATCTTCTAATGTTAAGAATCCAGGGTATATTTGATGATTAGTTCTATACTTCCAATAAACTAAAAGTATACATCCTTTTAAGAAATAAAAATGCATAATGTTATTTCACAGCAAGTACAACTACCCCACCTGATACTCTTATAAATGTACGTCTCTGTACTGTATTTTACCAATGAGACCACAGGTAAATTCACCCAATCAACTCAGCAAAGCCCTGATCACAGATCAATTACTTAAATAGATTTATTTGGATTAGATATGAGAACTCAGTAATTAAACTGTAGAGATGGTTAATATTACACTTGAAAGCATCAGATATTTAATAAAACAAACTGTTCATAATTGGAGAACAAGTTAACAATATTATATCCATCTAAAATCAAGTTTTTAAAAAAACGAGAAAAGATAATAAGAGCAAAATAGTTGAATTGCTTTGTTTATAATGAGAAAGACATGTCACTGTGGGAAAATGAAATTTGCCTCTTCTGGGCTTTAACCTAAACATGCTGCTGCTACTGCTGCTAAGTCGCTTCAGTCGTGTCCGGCTCTGTGTGACCCCATAGATGGCAGCCCACCAGGCTCTGCCGTCCCTGGGATTCTCCAGGCAAGAACACTGGAGTGGGTTTCCATTTCCTTCTCCAATGCATGAAAGTGAAAAGTGAAATTGTAGAGTGTTATCTTACCAGTCATTTGTGGTCACTTGGGAGTTCCTGCCTGGAATGCTGTATTGAGAGACTGTGAATATTAATCAGGTTGTTTTTTGGTCGCTCAGTCGTGTCCGACTCTGTGACCCCATGGACTGCAGTATGCACGCCAGGCTTCCCTGTCCTTCACTATCTTCCTGAGTTTGCTCAGCTCAAACTCATGTCCATTGAGTTGGTGATGCCATCATCCAACCATCTCATCCTCTGTCTTGCTTGGAAAGGTGGATGAGTGGTGGCTTTCATTTTGCCTGGGGCTGCACAGATCTTGAAGTTACTGCCAAACTAACTCTGCAGTGGCAACTGCAGAACACAAAATAAGAAGTAGACCTAGAAATGCTGGACATCCAAACTTAATGTATAGTCAAATGAATGGTTTAGTCTAGCACCTACCAGCCTTTAAGAAGAGCTTGTCAGTATACTGTTTCCTGTTGAAAGGAAAGAGTTGGGGAAGTCTCCAGTGCTAGGGGAAAGGAAATCAAGACTGTGTGAGGAGATGGCCCTAGAGGTGAAGGCATTGCTGGGTCTTCAACAGTTGTGGCCTCTACCAGCTGGCACCCAGGCCCTGGTTACAGCCCAGGCAGAAGAGGCATGTGGAAGTGGAAAGGAATTCTGCATAGGAAAACTAATAAATCATGCCATAAATAGCAGCATTAGGTGAAAAGAAAAGTATCACTTGACAGTATCTTTTTCAACACAGAAGCATAATGTGTGTACATTTTTGGGGAGTGATATTTAAGAAACTGTTGGTACTTGGGTACGGGTTGGGAATAGGTGTTCCATAAGCCTGATTTTTCACTATGTACCTTCTTGTACTGTTTGAAATTTGAAATCATGCATGTATACTTTTTAATTGTAAAGAACAAGTTTAAAGTTAAAACTTTTATTTTCTATATATAGAGGTCTTAACAGTGGTGTGGTCACTCACTTAGAGCCAGACATCCTGGAGTGTGAAGTCAAGTGGACCTTAGGAAGCATTACTATGAACAAAGCTAGTGGAGATGACAGAATTCCAGTTGAGCTATTTCAAATCCTAAAAGATGATGCTGTTAAAGTGCTGCATACAATATGCCAGCAAATTTGGAAAACTCAGCAGTGGCCACAGGACTGGAAAAGGTCAGTTTTCATTCCAATCCCAAAGAAGGGCAATGTCAGAGAATGTTCAAATTACCATACAATTGCACTCATTTCACATGCTAGCAAGATTATGCTCAAAATCCTTCAAGCTAGGCTTCAGCAGTACTTGAAGTGGCAATTCCAGATGTATAAGCTGGATTTAGAAAAGGCAGAGGAATCAGAGATCAAATTGCCAACCTATGCTGGATCATAGAAAAAGCAAGGGGATTCCAAAAAAACATCTACTTCTGTTTCATTGACTATACTAAAGCCTTTGACTACATGAATCACGGCAAACTGAATATTCTTAATGAGATGGTAATACCAGACCACCTTATCTGCTTCCTGAAAAGCCTGTGTGCAGGACAAGGAGCAGCAGTTAGAACCAGACGTGAAACAATGGACTAGTTCAGAATTGGGAAAGGAGTACATCAAGGCTGTATATTGTCACCCTGCTTATTTAACTTCAGTGGAGAGTGAAGTGAAAGTGAAAGTTGCTCAGTTGTGTTTGGCTCTTTGTGACCCCATGGACTGTATACAGTCCATGGAATTCTCTAGGCCAGGATACTGGAGTGGGTAGCCTTTCCCTCCTCCAGGGGATCTTTCCAACCCAGGTCTCCCACATTGCAGGTGAATTCTTTACCAGCTGAGCCACAAGGGAAGCTCAATAACACTGGAGTGGGTAGCCTACCCCTTCTCCAGTGGGTCTTCCCTACCTAGGAATCGAACCAGGGTCTCCTGCATTGCAGGTGGATGGATTCTTTACCAACTGAGCTATCAGAGAATATCATGCAGAGTACATCTTGCGAAATGCCAGGCTGGGTGAAGCACAAGCTGGAATCAAGATTGTCGGGAGAAATATCAATAACCTCAGATATGCAGATGATACCACTTTACTGGCAGAATGTGAAGAGGAGCTAAAGAGCCTGTTGATGAAGGTGAAAAAGGAGAGTGAAAAAGCTGGCTTAAAGCTCAACATTCAAAAAACAAAGATCACAGTGCCCGGTCCCATCACTTCTTGGCAAATAGATGGGGAAAATGTGGAAATGTGGAAACTCTCAGATTTCATTTTCTTGGACTCCAAAGTCCCTGTGGATAGTGACTGCAGCCTTAAAATTAAAATATGCTTGCTCCTTGGAAGAATAGCTACAACAAACATAGTGTATTAAAAAGCAGAGATATCACTTTGCTGACAAAGGTCCATATAGTCCATATGGTTTTTCCAGTAGTCATTTATGAATGTGAGAGTTGGATCATAAAGCTGAGCACCAAAGGATTGATGCTTTTGAATTGTGGTGTTGAAGAAGACTCGTGAGAGTCCGTTGGACTGCAAGGAGATCGAGCCAGTCAATCCTAAAGGAAATCATCACTGACTATTCATTGGAAGGATTTATGCTGAAGCTCCAATACTTCGGCCACCTGATGCAAAGAGCCGACTGATTGGGAAAGACCCTGATGCTGGGAAAGGTTGAAGTCAGGAAAAGGGGACCACAGAGGATGAGAATGGTTGGATGGCATCACCGACTCAATGGACATGAGTTTGCGCAACCTCAGGGAGATAGTGAAGGACAGGGAAGCCTGGCGTGCTGCAGTTCATGGGGTTGCAAAGAATTGGACATGACTCAGTGACTGAACAACAACAGGTAAATATCCACTCAGGGAAGACATTTTTCCAAAATATTGTTTCACATATTGAAATAGAAATTTCATTGGTAAATTCTGGAAGTGAGCTATTGCTAACAGAATGATCCTTGGCATTTTCAATATGTGTGATTGATTACTTAAATCCACATAAAATTATCTGTAGTCAATCAGGATCTATAATAATTTATAGTTTATAATAGTGAAATAACATATGATATGTGTTGGATCTGATTTAATCCTTGTTTTTAATTCAGTTCTTTGGATTAGAAGTGTTTCTAATTAACTGAAACTAAATCACAATAGTGACTTAATTTATCATTTATAAAGCCTGTGACACATTTCAGCCAATCATAAGCACAGACTTTTTTTGTAATATTGATTTTTATTTATTTGACTGTGCTGGGTCTTAGTTGTGGTACACGGGATCTTTAGTTGCTTAGTTGTGGCTTGTGAACTTTTAGTTGTGACATGTGAGATCTAGTCCCCTGACTGGGGATTGAATCCCCTGCACTGGGAGCATGGAGTCTTAGCCTCTGGCCACCAGGAAGTCCCACAAGCACAGACTTTTAAAATCGCATATGAGTGGCTAACAGTGACTTTAAAATGAATAATAATATATAACATTCTTGTTTATTAAAATCATGTATATCTGTTTTAGGATACTTGGAAATTGTAGAAATAGTAAACATTCCCCACCTATAAAATTTCTGTCTTTTACACTTTTATGAGTGTGTTTTCTTGCAGCCTTTTTCCTCTTCAGTCAGTTCAGTTCAGTCGCTCAGTCATGTCTGACTCTTTGCGACCCCATGGGCTGCAGGACACCAGGCTTCCATGTCCGTCACCAACTCCCGGAGCTTGCTCAAACTCATGTCCATTTAGTTGGTGATGTCATCCAACCATCTCATCCTCCGTCAGCCCCTTCTCCTCCCGCCTTCAATCTTTCCCAGCATCAGGGTCTTTTACAGTGAGTCAGTTCTTCGCATGAGGTGGCCAAAGTATTGGAGTTTCAGCTTCAGCATCAGTCCTTCCAATGAATATTCAGGACTTGATTTCCTTTAGGATTGACTGGTTTAATCTCCTTGCAGTCCAAGGGACTCTCAAGAGTCTTCTCCAACACCACAGTTCTCCTTAGATGGAACTGAGAAAGCTGAGTGCTCGTAGGGAGTGAGGCCAGTGTCTGAGTGGGCAGAAGAGAGCCAGAAAGCAGTGGGTTCAGGGGAGACTTTGAATCCTGGGAGTAGGGTCAGTCCAAGCTTAGCATGAGTGTATCCAGTCTCCTTGGCTTCTAAACAGTCAAGAAGTGAATTGGGACTCAAAACGGAATGGAAGAACAGGCAGAACATTCAGTGAAATAGAGCTTTTGGATGGAGAAAAAGGAAATCCTGAATTCAAAAATGGTAAGAGCACCCAAGAAAATAAAAATGCATCACAAAGAAGCTTTCTGGAGCCAAAAACAAACAAAACAACCAAAGCAACCAAATGCATAATTTATTAGAGGAACTTGGGGAGAGGGTGTTCCCACTGTTGAAATCTGACATTTCCTGAAAATCAGTGCCAAGACATTTCTCCAGCTGCAGAGTAAACAGATAAAGAGATGGGCATCTAGGAAAGCAATTAGATACCTAGAAAATGTGTCTAGAAGGTCTACCATGAGACTTACGGTAGTTGCAGAAGAGGAAAAAGGAAGTCAGACAATAATTAAACAAATGAACCCAGTTTCCGTAAAATGAAAGGAATGAGTTTGCAGACTATAATACCTCACTGAGTTCCAGGCTGGAGAGATGAGGGAGAACCCAGTTTCCGTAAAATGAAAGGAATGAGTTTGCAGACTATAATACCTCACTGAGTTCCAGGCTGGAGAGATGAGGGAGAACCCAGTTTCCGTAAAATGAAAGGAATGAGTTTGCAGACTATAATACCTCACTGAGTTCCAGGCTGGAGAGATGAGGGAGAACACTTAGTATATCATGATAAAATCCCAGAACTCCAGTAATTAATAGAAAATGGTATAGGACTTCAGGCAGAAAGAACAAATTCTATAAGGAGAAAAGTCTCAGACTGATCAGAGTTCTCTTTTACCATGCTGGAAGCCAGAAGACGGTGGAGTCGCATCTATTGGCGCTTCTTAAATGCCTTAGAAATATTAATTAATTCATCTGTCCTTCACAACAATCCTGTGAGGTAGCTATCATTTTAATCTGCTTTTCACCAGGGAGGAAGCTGGGGCTCAGAGAGGTTTAGTAATAGGGCCAGGGTCTCATAGCTAGAACGTGACAGAGCCAGGACTCAACAGAAGTGGTCCGGCTCCGGAGGCACGTTGGTTTTTTATCACACCAAAGTAAAATTAGACTTTTACCTAACATCATACTCAAAAATATATTTTTGGTACATTAAAGTCTCAAATGTACATGAAAACCTTTAAAAATTTTAAAATAAAATATAAGGAAGTATCTTTAACTCATAAAATAGTGATTATTATTTTAAACAAGACACAAGATACAAAAAGTACAAACCATAAAGCCAAAGAGATGAAGCTGCCTGGTAGATATACCTAATATTACTTTATGTATATTTAAAAAGCAAAAATAGGAGCCACAGATGGAAAGAAGATGTTGGCAATGGTTATTACTGGCTTGCAAAGGAATGGTATTTCAAATATACAAAGAATCCTACAAAATCAATAATAGATCAGCAACCTGATAGAGATATAGATAGATATATGAAAAGGCATTTCATAGAAGGGAAAAACTGAATGGCCACTAACCCAAGAAAAGATGCTTAAACTCATTTGTAATTGGAAAAAAGAAAATTAAAAAAAACTCATTGCAATACTATTTCACACTCATCAGACTGGCATATGATTTGAAAATTTTGTTAAAAAATTTGGTGAGAAAGAGAAACAAAGAACTCATACCACTAATGAGAGACTGTGTCAGGTCAGTGATGTACCTCATAATGTGGAATTCAGGCAAAGTTTTGCATGGGCACAAGGAGATTGGGGCAAGAAGGTTGACGCTAGCATTGTTCATAATATAAGTATGGAAAAATATCTAATTCCAATAATAAAAGTGTGGATAAGTGATGTGTATGTGGTAGAAAATCTGAATGACCTTTAGTCGTATGTGTCAGTGTGTAGCTAAATCCCAACATTATTATGTTAGATGAAAAGGCAAAACGGGGAAGCATCTGTACAATAGAATACTATGTGTATAAAGTTTAAAAATATGCCAAATAATATTTTACTTGTTCATAGGTGCTTAGATAAGTAGTAAAGATATAGCAACATTCAGAATCATAATAACATCAAATTAAGAGCTTATCTCTGGAATGAGATTATGGTGTCTGGAGATGCACAGGAAATTTAATGTTCTGTTTCATATTTTAAGCTCAGGGAAGGGTACTTAGCTGTTTCTACTGTTACTCTCTGTATGTTTTGATAGGCCTGAAAAATTTTACACTTAAAATGAGGGGAAAATTCACTTGTTATTTTTTAAAAACATATGGCAGGAGGCATTTTCCAAAATGATGAATAGCATTATAATGAACTTGATTGGATTCATCTTTTAAAAATTAAGGCATCTGTTGAATGGATAAAGAAGCTGTGGTACATACATACAAGGGAGTACTACTCAGCCATGAAAAGGAATCTGAATCACTTGAATCTGTTCTAATGAGGTGGATGAAACTAGAGCCCATTATATAGAGTGAAGTAAGTCAGAAATATAATATCATATACTGGCACATACATATGCAATCTGAAGAGATGGCACTGTTGAATTTATTTTCAGGGCAGCAATGGAGAAACAGAGAACAGACCTATGGACAAGGTGGGAGGAAAGGAGGGAGAAGGGGAGATATATAGAGAGAGTAACAGAAATTTACAATACCATGTGTAAAACAGTAGCCAATGGGAATTTGCTGTATGACACAGGAAACTCAAACGGGGGCTCTGAGACAGGCTGAAGGGTAGGGTGGGGAGGGAGATGGGAGCGAGGTCTGGTAGGGAGGGGACACGGGTGTATCTCTGGCTGATTCTTGTTGATGTGTGACATAAAACCACAAAATTCTGTAAAGCAATTATCCTCCAATTAAAAAATTAAAAAAAAATTAAGGTATTTCTCAATTTATTTGCAGTGAAGAAGAATGCCCTTCTTCCATAAAGAAATATGTTTTTAAAAGTTAATGTCAAACAGCTATTTTTTTTTTTAAGATAAGTATAAAGTATTATTTTACTTCAAAGGACAACACTGTGATTTAAAGTTAGGTTAAAATCTTGATGGAAAATGTACTCTTGGTTTCAGTAACTCCTGATAAATACTCATAATTTAATCTAAGTAATGCTCTCTTTCTCCAGAATGACACATGTATAAATAACTAACCATTTAGTGGTTAAAAGTGAGAAAAAGTGAAAGTTAGTTGCTCAGTCATGTCTGACTGTTTGTGATTCCACAGACTGTAGCCTGCCAGGCTCCTCTGTCCGTGGACTTCTCCAGGCAAGAATACTGGAGGGGGTTGCCATTCTCTCATCCAGGGGATCTTCCTGACCTGGGATTTAGTGCTTAAGTAGTATTGTTTCCCAAAGAAAGGCAATGTCAAAGAATGCTCAAACTACCGCACAATTACACTCATCTCACACACTAGTAAAGTAATGCTCAAAATTCTCCAAGCCAGGCTTTAGCAATACGTGAACCATGAACTTCCAGATGTTCAAGCTGGTTTTAGAAAAGGCAGAAGAACCAGAGATGAAATTGCCAACCTCCGTTGGATCATCAAAAAAGCAAGAGAGTTCCAGAAAAACATCTATTTCTGCTTTATTGACTATGCCAAAGCCTTTGACTGTGTGGATCACAATAAACTGTGGAAAATTCTGAAAGAGATGGGAATACCAGGCCACCTGACCTGTCTCTTGAGAAATCTTTATGCAGGTCAGGAAGCAACAGTTAGAACTGGACATGGAACAACAGACTGGTTCTAAATAGGAAAAGGAGTACGTCAAGGCTGTATATTGTCACCTTGCTTATTTAACTTATATGCAGAGTTGAGAAACATCATGAGAAACGCTGGGCTGGAAGAAGCACAAGCTGGAATCAAGATTGCTGGGAGAAATATCCATAACCTCAGGTATGCAGATGGTACCACCCTTATGGCAGAAAGTGAAGAGGAACTAAAAAGCCTGTTGATGAAAGTGAAAGAGGAAAGTGAAAAAGTTGGCTTAAAGCTCAACATTCAGAAAACTAAGATCATGGCATCTGGTCTCATCACTTCATGGGAAATAGATGGGGAAACAGTGGAAACAGTGTCAGACTTTATTTTTTGGGCCCCCAAATCACTGCTAATGGTGATTGCAGCCACGAAATTAAGACACTTATTCCTTGGAAGGAAAGTTATGACCAACCTAGACAGCATATTAAAAAGCAGAGACATTACTCTGCCAACAAAAGTCCGTCTAGTCAAGGCTATGGTTTTTCCAGTGGTCATGTATGGATGTGAGAGTTGGACTATAAAGAAAGCTGAGCACCAAAGAATTGATGGTTTTGAACTGTGGTGTTGGAGAAGACTCTTGAGAGTCCCTTGGACTGCAAGGAGATCCAACCAGTCCATCCTAAAGGAGATCAGTCCTGGGTGTTCATTGGAAGGGCTGATGTTGAAGCTGAAACTCCAACACTTTGCCACCTCATGCGAAGAGTTGACTCATTGGAAAAGACCCTGATGCTGGGAAGGATTGGGGGCAGGAGGAGAAGGGGACGACAGAGGATGAGATGGCTGGATGGCATCACTGACTCGATGGACATGAGTTTGGGTGAATTGCTGGAGTTGGTGATGGACAGGGAGGCCTGGCATGCTGCAATTCATGGGGTCGCAAAGAGTCGGGCACGACTGAACGACTGAACTAGTATTGTTTTCATAGGATGATATGGTTGAATGGGTCACAGTGAAAGTAAAAGCACAAATAAGGTTAGCATTAGATTAGTGTGCTGCATTTCCCTGGGGCCAGCTCTAGGAGATGAAGGTTTCAGTTACAGCCCCAGAACTGTGGAGGGTGTTGAAATGCTTTCTAATTGCCCAGTTAAAGCTTTGTTAATACAGCATTTTTTTCCAGATCCGTGGAACATGTTGAGGTGTTAGGCATTCAAGAACTCTGTTTGTTATACAAATCATTGAAAGAGAACCTTCCTGGGTAGGGAGGCGGGAGGTAGCAGCGGGGGCACGTGTGCTAAGTTTCTTCAGTCGTGTCGGACTCTGTGCTATGCTGTTGACTGTAGCTGGCCAGGAGAGAACAAGTTTATTTTTAAGGTCTCTTGTTGGTTTCCCTCTACCATGCCTCTCTTCGGTCTGCATCCTAATCCAGGCTCCTGTGTCTTGCTGGGTTACTGCAGGTCATTTTGGATGTTCTTTCTTCTACACCCCCCTTCCAGATTCCCACCCTAATTCTAGTTGGCCTTCTACTCAGAAACGTACAGTAGTTACTGGTTTCCAACCAGAGGAAATTACTCTGCCTTGTTTTGAAGACATGCTGACTTTCTCCTTCATCTCAGTTTGGACTCTGTTTTCAGGTCAGTTCCTCACAGAAGCTGGCTTGTGACAGAGTTTTCACTGGCCCATAGTAAAATAATAAAAGTATGGAAAGTGTGGCTAGAATAGTGTATTCAGATTAAAAAAAATTGCGATTGTTTTTCTTGCCTTTTTTGTGATCAAATGTTCGTTCTTCATCAAATGCTGGTTGTTGATGGCAGAATTTTTGAAAAGATCTTGCTCGGGAAAAGCGTAAGTTGCCGAGTTTGATGGTTGCCTTCTTTCCACCTCCACACCCCTCTTAGGCTTCTCCCCACCACAAAAACACGATACACACACACAGATACACACTTTCTCTCTCATTTTCTCTTTCACTCACACACACATACTTTTTTTCTCAAATTTTGTTTTTGTTTTTGCAGGGTGGGGAAACGATGATCTAGGTTGTTTACGTAATTCATACTCAACTGTTGTTTATCCCCACTTCTCTGTCCTTTCTCATGGTCATTCCTGTTGTCTCAAATATCCTCCTCCTACGTCAGTACAAATTCTATACTTCCTGTAATGCTCAGATCAAATCTCCTCTCCTTCAGCTAATTTTCTTTATCACTTTGTGACAGTTCTATCACTTTATTTATTGGTATGGGTATTGGTTGACATAAGAATTTTGCTTTTTGAATACGTCTTTTCTCTCCAACCAGTTTTGATGCCTGTGAAAGAAAGAACTTGGGCATTTCGTTAATACTAGAGAGATTTGGTAAGGCCATAAAAATTCATATAAAATGGTTTATAGTCATCCTAAATCTGTTGGATATGGTAGAGTAATGTAATAGTTATGAATAGCATACAGTGACTCTTCGCCAGGTATTTCCAGCATCCTGCTTCGCAGGTCTCCTGGTGTTAGGTGTATCCGTGTGACTGATTTTGGCCATTGAGATGTGAGTGAAAGTGGAGTGTTACTCCCAGATGGAAGCTTTTGAGCAACTGTAGGAATATTCCAGTTGGCAGGTGATCTTTAGCTTGGCTTCTAGGGGCTTCCCTGGTGGCTCAGACAATAAAGAATCTGCCTGCATTGCAGGAGACCTGGGTTTGATCCCAGGGTTGGGAAGATCCCCTGGAGAAGGAAATGGCAACCCACTCCAGTATTCTTGCCTGGAGAATCCCACAGACAGCCTCCACGGGGTCACAAGAGTTGGACATGACTGAGCGACTAGCACTTTCACTTTTTCGAGTCCTAGAGTGAGTATGATGTGAAAGAGAGCCCCAAACAGCCTGCAATGGACTTGCAGTGTGAGCAAGAAATAAACTGTTGTTTCTTAATCCACTGAGATTTTGGAGGTTGTAGATAATATTAATAACAGCACAACTTAACCTATCGATACAAATATAAATTTTACAAAAATAAAATTTCTAACTTTATTGATAATTTAAAAATTAATCATTTATAATGTTGAATATCTACCATTTCAATATATTCTATTTTTTATATTTAAAAAAGAAGAGAGTATTGACACCTGAATCATTTTAATGAGATAAATATCAAAGTCTCAGGATCTCATAGTATCATTCAGAAACATGTAGAATGGATTTTAAAATATACAATAGAACACTGAAAGTGGCAAATTGGCAACTAAAATACAGATGAGGAAGAAGATTCATATGTAGATTAAAATATTAACAGCAAAGCAAGAATCTGGTAAGATCTCATAAAAGAGTCATGACCCTTCAGAAATAATTTCCCTTGATTCTTCAAGATGGTTGTGTATGCAACCTCAAAGGTCAGTAAGCAACTGACTCACCTTCTAGACCTAAATTAACTTTTGAATGCTGTTTTGTTTGCCTGCCACAAAGATTTTTGGGAGCTTGGCGCCATCTTCTGGTCAAATACTGACTTTTTGGATTCAAAACCTTTTGTGACTTCAAGCACTACTGTGATTAAACATTCTAGTAAATACTATTAAGTAAATAAGAAAAAAATTTTTCAAATATAAATTTCAGGAACTTATGCACATAAAATGAATGTATTTCTGCACAGTTTTAAGCTACCTATATTTATATGGCAGTTGCAGTCTTGAATTTTTTTTATACTTGTTTTTGAGAACATTGCACAAATAAAACCGTCACCTTTTTCTTAATATAAAGAAGAGTGTTTTCCAAGGAGAATTTATATTTATCTATGTTCAATAATACTTAAATTTATATTTTCACATTTCTATAAAAACTTGATCTAGAGGTGGTGTGTGTGTGTTTAATTTTAGAAATGATTTTTAAAATACAAGAAGGAGAAAGGGAAGGAAGCTGTGAATAACGGTTAATTGTGTTGTATTCAGCCTTGTGCTGGGTGCTTTTAGAAGGTGGTCTCCTTTACTTCCCACCACCCTGCCTTCGAGTAGGCAGTGTTGCCTTGGTTTTACTGCTCAAGAAATAAGTCTAAAAGGTTATGGACGTAAATGCTGATGTTTGGGGAGAAAACAGCTTTATTTTACTAGAATGATTGCAGTTGCTCATTTATTAAGCTGTGCCAGGAAAACTGAGTCGACGGATTTTTTACAACCTTTTTTTTTTGGTTGGAACTGATTTTTGTCATTGTTAATTAGATTAAGTGGATATCTGACGTAATTCTGTTTTTAGGATGATGAAAGGCACAGAGTTGTTTGTGTTCTTTCCTGTTACGCTGTTTTCACTGCTGTCTCCAGAATCCAGAGGAGGTAGCAGCCTTAAGTGTAGAGTAGACATTCAATTTCTGTTTCAACAGAAAGAGAAAAGAAAGGGAGAAATTTAGAGAGAGAGAGGGAAAGAAGGAAGGCAGGAAGGGAGAGGAGCTAGTCCTCTACTTGGCACATAAAAGGCCAATAGGGGTGTTGTGGGCTTGGGGTGGTGGAAGGTTAGCACTCACTGTAATTTGCTATATGCCATGCACTATTAAAGGGTCCCCTGGTGGCTCAGTCGTTCAAGAATCCAGCTGCAGTGCAGGAGACCCAGGTTCAATCACTGGGTTGGGAAGATCCCCTGGAAAAGGGAACCCACTCCAGTATTCTTGCCTGGGAAATTCCATGGGCAGAGGAGCATGTCGGGGTATGGTCCATGGGATCTCAAGAGGTGAACACAATTTAGGGACTAAAACTACTACTACTATGCACTGTTAAGCACATTATACCCATAATTTCATTAGTCCTAACACTAACCATGTCAGCTCTTTATCATTATTTTCAGTTTTACAAATGAGAAAATTGTACTTAGTGGGGTTAAGTAATTTACCCAAGTCACACAACTCACAGTCAGAACTTAAATCTTTATCTATCTGACTTATAAGACATATTTTTAAATGGACTATTTACTCATTCATTTAGCAAACATTTACTGAATGGTGTTTCACTCTTGTCATATAATCTTATATCTTCTTATACCTTGCAATATCAGAAGATAAATAATCCCAGAGTATTTCTTCATTTACCCAAATGCCTTTTTAACATTCTTTACTCTGTCATCTGTACATATGTTTCACCTAATTTGGGCAAATCAAATTCTAGATTTTAGCCCTCAATTTTTCTTTTCCTGGGTCTCCATTTCCTCTGCAAATTATCAATATAGTTAATAAAATCAGAAAATTGGGAGTCATCCTTAACTCTTTTTTAAAAACTCTCAAACCCTATTCTCATGTTTTACAAGACTTCGTAAGGCCTGTCCCCTACCCCATCTCTACCTTCATTTCTCTTCTGATGCTTATCTGCTAGTCATGTGGGCATTCTAGCAATTTTGAGAACAAATCAAGCTCTTTCTTACAAAAGGATTTGGTATGTGCCATCATCTTCCTGAAATGCTTCCTTTATCTTTTCTCTCAGGTCTCAACTTAAATGAAGCCTCTGCAGAGAAATTTGGTCCTGACAAACCATAATTAAAGTTTTTTTAATTTCTGAGTAGATCCTTTGTTATTCTATCATAGCACTTTACTCATTTTCTTCTTAGTACTTGGAATAATATAGAATTATTTTTACTTTGTTTCCTTGTTAAATGCATCTCCATAATAGACTGTAAGGTCTTTGCATCTTTAAATTTGTCTGGTTCTTGCTGCAAACCTGTGAGCACTGGACTTGGTATCTAGAAGGTATTTGATGAATATTGGCTTAATCAACAAATAAACAATTTTTGGTGGAACTTCTTGTATCCTGTCTGTGCACTCAGAATGCTTCTTCAAGGCCCATAATGATACCCATTTTATGAACAGGAACACTTTTGTTCTACCAGGATTTTGTCTTCAGCCTCTTCTGTTTTCTCTCACAGCTCTCCATGGATTAAAATCTCCTAAACCTAACCCTTTAGCTGGGACATTTCTTTTAATTTTAGTCTGCTAGTACTATGAGTCTTCTGAATACAAGTAACTTAAATGTAATGTTTTATCAAAGTCAAATTGTTATTTTCTTCCCGTACTTCTTTCTTCTTGTAAATCAAGATCAACGTCCACACCATTCACGCAGTCCACCAGGCTAGCAATGTGAGTCCTCTGGAGTATTGCTCTGTTTCATCCCGTATCTGATCAAAGAAGTCCAGCCCATTTGAGCTCAGATGTCTCCCAGTCTGATTGCTTACCTCATCTTTGCTGCCTGTGTTAAAACACATGTCACACTCCATCTCAGAGACCTTTTGTCCCTTTACTGTCTGCAGGATAAATTCTAACCATCTTCCCATCAGTGTGCCAAGCCGTGGTTACCCTTTAAGAATTAGCCCACGTATTATCTGTGTGAAGCTCCTTAGTCACTTTCTCTTCTGATATCCCACTCTACATTGTGTACACATTTAATTGAGCACTTCTCATGTTGAATTGTCATCTGTCCATTAAATTTTGGATTTTTAAAAAAATATTGTGTTGGGTCTTAGGTGTGGCATGCAGGATCTTCCCTGTGGCGAGTGGGCTTCTTGCTAGATGTGGCACATGGGGTCTAGAGCATGCTGGCTCAGTAGTTGTGCCACATGGGTTTAGCTGCCCTGTGGCATGTGGGATCTTAGTTCCCTGACCAGGGGTCAAACCCACATCCCCTCCATTGGAAGGCGAATTCTTAACCACTGGACCACCAGGGAAGTCCCAAATTTTGGACTTTGAGAAGACAGTGTCTGGCCATCTCCATCCAGCAAGTTGCTTTTGCATAGTTTCAGTTGGTGTTTAATGTCTATTTTCAAGACAAATGATGATCAGAGAGGTCAAATGGGTACCCCACCCTTATGGCAGAAAGCGAAGGAGAACTAAAGAGCCTCTTGATGAAAGTGAAAGAGGAGAATTTAAAAGCTGGCTTAAAACTCAACATTCAGAAAACTAAGATCATGGCATCTGGTCTCATCACTTCATGGAAAATAGATGGGGAAATAATGGAGATAGTGAGAGACTTTTTTTTTTGGGGTTCCAAACTCACTGCAGATGGTGATTGCAGCCATGAAATTAAAAGACACTTGCTCCTTGGAAGCAAAGCTGTGACCAACCTAAACGGCATATTAAAAAGCAGAGACATGACTTTGTCAACAAAGGTCCATCTAGTCAAAGCTATAGTTTTTCCAGTAGTCATGTATGGATGTGAGAGTTGAACTGTAAAGAAAGCTGAGGGCCGAAGAATTGATGCTTTTGAACTGTGGTGTTGGAGAGGACTCTGGAGAGTCCCTTGGACTGCAAGGAGATCCAACCAGTCCATCCTAAAGGAGATCAGTCCTGGGTGTTCATTGGAAGGACTGATGCTGAAGCTGAAACTCCAATACTTTGGCCACCTGATGTGAAGAACTGACTCATTTGAAAAGACCCTGATGCTGAGAAACATTGAAAGCAGGAGGAGAAGAGGGCGACAGAGGATGAGATGGTTGGATGGCATCACTGACTCGATGGACATGAGTTTGAGCAAGTTCCAGGAGTTGGTGATGGAAGTTGGAGAAGGAAATGGCAACCCACTCCAGTACTCTTGCCTGGAGAATCCCATAGAGGGAGGAGCCTGGTAGGCTACAGCCCATGGGGTCGCAAAGAGTCGGACACGACTGAGCGACTTCACTTTCACTTTTCCTCTAATGCTTTTGGCTCCTGTAGTGTTGGCATAAAGAGGCACTTTGAGGAGAAGACTTTACGTCCTTCTATAATCTACAGCCTTTCTTCCCTATTTATTCATCCCACATAAATTTACAGTCTAAAGAAAAATAACATGATCATTTTTCAAAAATAGGCCAAAACTGACCCCACTTTCCAACCAATTCACCTAAGTCCCTTCTATAAAATGACATTCTGTATTTGCTTATTTAGATTGCATTACATAGACTTCATCGGAGAAGGCAATGGCACTCCACTCCAGTACTCTTGCCTGGGGAATCCCATGGACGGAGGAGCCTGGTAGGCTGCAGTCCATGGGGTCGCAAGAGTCGGACATGACTGAGCGACTTCACTTTCACTTTTCACTTTCATGCATTGAAGAAGGAAATGGCAACCCACTCCAGTGTTCTTGCCTGGAGAATCCCAGGGACGGGGGAGCCTGGTGGGCTGTCGTCTATGGGGTTGCACAGAGTTGGACACGACTGAAGTGACTTAGCAGCAGCAGCAGCAACACATAGACTTCATAGCTGATATAAATATGTAGGTTAGCACAATGCACTTAGGACTGATGAAAAGCTGTCTGTAGTTTACTAATTTATGTATTTTTTGGTATTCATTAGATATGAGATTACTCTGACAAAAGAACAGGTTAATGAGATGAACTCTAATAGCTTTTAAACAGGTCTGAGATCATTTGTATCACTTGCATTTTCAGTGCATGTTCATTTAATAACTCATTAGTAACTACAGCATAGATCAGTATACTAAAATGGAAATATACTGTTTTCAAAACAATAGGGCAGTTTTTGTGTTAGATTGGTTATTAAATATTATCATATGAAATCTTACAAATTGATTGTTATCTCCCATGGGATTTTATAAATGTTTGTTATTAAATATCTTCATAGTCTGAAACAGAGGTTGGCAAATTGTAGCCAATGGACCAAATACAGCCTACCTCCTATTTTTGTTTGGCTGCAAACGAAGAATAGTTTTTACATTCTTAAGTGGTTGACAACAGTCAAAAGAGAAATGATATTTTTTAACACATGAGAATTATATGAAATTCACATTTGAGTGTCCCTAAAGTTTCACTGAGACACAGTCATACAACTTTGTCTATGTATTGTCTATGGCGGCTTTTGTGCTATAACTGCCCAGTTGAGCGGCTGCAACAGAGATTGTAATGGCCCACAAAGCCTAGAATGTTTACTCTTTGGACCTTTACAGAAAACCTTTGCCTTCTTCTGGTCTGAAATAGAGCAGAGACTCCAGATCCCTTCATGCCCCACCCATCCCTGGAGTGCAAAATCCTTGCCTCTGTCTGAGGGCTTTCTCTGGGCCTGAGCGCCCTCACCTGGGTTTGGAAACAGCCACAGATCACTGCCTTGAGGGAGTAGTTTTGTCTCAGTGAGTATTGATGGATACACACCCAGGCTCCCTTGTCCTGCGTTGGGCATATTCAACACTGACTGTTAGAGTCCTCTCTGGTTGCCCACAGTGCTAACTGCCTTAGTAAAACACCCTTCACCGACTTCCACTCCACCACACTGTTTCCTGAGATCTTCCACATCAACTATTTGTACCAGAATCCTTGTTGCAGAGTGTGCTTCTGGGGGAAAATCCAAACCAAGACAAATGTGAATTATTCATGTATATATATTATTTAGGGTGTCACTTTGATATATAAGCTACTCAGGTGTGATGAAAAATTTATAACCAAACATTTGGGTCATTTTTTTTCTTACTACTAAAGGAAAGGCAGGTTTTATTAATTGATAGTTTTATTCTGTATGACATTTATTGGCCAAATTTATCCTGAAAGATGCAGTTTGATAATTTTCTCATATTTTTGAACATAAATGCCTGTTCCAGGACAGTGATTCTTGAAGTATTGAATTAATCTTTCATATGGCAAAATCTTTCTTCATCTTTTGTTAAATTTATATTTTCTCCTTTTATACTAATAAAACTTTCCTGCTTCCTCTTCAGAAAACTTAAGCCTAAATTTTATTTTGCATCAATACTAGATGGAAAACCAAGCTCAGTATAAGAGGTAGCCAAGATAATATTTTCCATATGATAATTAGCTATAGGTTCACAATTAAAAAAAATGTATTTCATAACTCTGGAAAATGTCTATATTTTGTTCTTAGTATACCCTTCATATTTTTTCTTCTACTGGTTAGTTAAAATTAATCAAATATTGTCAGACCTAAACCTTTGCTATTTACCGTTTAAGATTCTTTAGGTGTCTGTTGCTTGAGTAAAACTTTAATACTACTACGTAAGTTACACTGCCTGATTTTTGTTTGCTTAATGAATATAAAATTTGATATTCCTAAACTGTTTCAAGGAATGCAATACACACTTAAGAGATTTAATTAAAAAACCCTGAGGAATAGAATATTTATTTTGTTTTTGCTACATTAATATTTTATTGTTTAAACAATTATACTGACTCAAATTACTTGGCTATTATCCAGTTTTTGCCTCTTTTTTGTGTATTCGTTAATGCAGTGTATTGTTTAACAATTTTGGAGACATGATTATATGAGAAAAAGTTACATTTTGCATTTAAAATACAGGCATTTGTGTAAAAAGAGATACTCACATATATTTGTATTAATAATTACCTAGGACATGTTTAAAACAATACAGAGGAAACTAGTAGCCATGCTTTTCTTGGAGAATGGGAATGGGAGACCAGAATCAGAGATGAGAGAGAGACTTCTCACTGTATGCTTTTGACACTATTTGTGGAAGTTTTTGACCATTTATATGAATAACTAAAAAAGGAAGCTCAAAAAAAATGAAAGAAGGGAGAAGGCAAATAAGGGTTCTCTGGTGTTAGAGGCACCCAGGTTTGAATATCAGTTCAGCCACTTACTGACCGTATGATTCCATTGACATCACTTAATCTCTCTGCTGTATAAAGGGCAGATAATACAATCATAACCCATGTATAGGGCACTTTGCATACTGCCTGGTGCCTAGGAAGCCTCCAATAAATGGTTATGTGACCATATGAATTATTAATGTTTAAAATAATCATCTCCCCTGACCTCTACAGAGTAGGTTTTTGTCTGCCCACTCACTCAACACATTTTCTGAGTATTCTCTTGTTGACAGGGACAGTAACCTGCCTGGAAAGTCACACTGCGTCACTTCTGCCATACTCTGTTGGTCATAGGATTCAAGGGGAGGGGCTCCAGGCTACGTTTCAGTGGGAGGAGTATAAGAATTTACTGTCATCTTCAGTCTACCTCAGTCTGCTTTCTGGTTGCAGATTATTTACATCCCTCTCACTTGCAAAAAACATGTACCTCTTCCAGGGTTTTCCAAAGTGTCATTCTGCTATAGCATCAGCTCATAATCCAGACTTCTTGAACTAAATTGGATCCAAGTGTGGTTCAAGATCCTCACATGTAGTAACTTGGGTTACAGTTCCTTGAATTCAGAGCCATTTGTTCTGAAGACCTGTTCATTGAAGAGCCTGGTTATCTGTCCTTCTTCCCCACTTTAACATCCTCACTGTTAACATTGTGGGAGAAATATCAATCACCTCAGATATGCAGATGACACCACCTTTAATAGCAGAGAGCAAAGAAGAACTAAAGAGCCTCTTGATGAAAGTGAAAGAGGAGAGTGAAAAAGTTGGCATAAAATTCAACATTCAGAAAACTAACATCATGGCATCCGGTCCCATCACTTCACGGCAAATAGATGGGGAAACAATGGAAACAGTGACAGACTTTATTTTTTGGGGTTCCAAACTCACTGCAGATGGTGACTGCACCTGTGAAATTAAAAGACTCTTGCTCCTTGGAAAAAAAGCTATGATCAATCTAGACAGCATATTAAAAAACAGAGACATTGCTTTGCCAACAAAGGTCCATCTAGTCAAAGCTATGGTCTTTCCAGTAGTCACGGATGGATGTGAGAGTTGGACTATAAAAACTGAATGCCGAAGAATTGATGCTTTTGAACTGTGGTGTTGGAGAAGACTCCTGGAAGTCCCTTGGACTGCAAGGAGATCCAACCAGTCCATCCTAAAGGAAATCAGTCCTGAATATTCATTGGAAGGACTGATGCTGAAGCTGAAACTCCAATACTTTGGCCACCTGATGGGAAGAACTGACTCATTTGAAAAGACCTTGATGCTGGCAAAGATTGAAAGTGGGAGGAGAAAGGGGATGACAGAGGATGAGATGGTTGGATGGCATCACCAACTCGATGGACATGAGTTTGAGCAAGCTCCAGGAGTTGGTGATGGACAGGGATGCCTGGCATGCTGCAGTCCATGGGGTCGCAAAGAGTCAGACATGACTGAGCAACTGAACTGAACTGAACTGAACTGAATATCCCTACTCCCATGCATACCTTGGTGAGACGCAGAAGCTGTCCTATTAAAAAGCGGGAGAATGGAAGGCTTGTACTACTTAGTGATTATGATTGATAAAACAAGACCCCTTTACCCCAAGATGCCATGTCCTAATTCCCAGAATCTGAATATGTTGCCTCCCATAGCCAAGAGGACTTTGCAGGTGTGTTTAAGGTTAAAGGACTTGAAATGGGAAGATTATTCTAGGTTGCCCAGATCACCTGCATCCTTCAAAGTAGAAGAGGAAGCCAGAAGAATGAGTCAGAGAAAGGCTGCTGCTGGCTGTGAAGGTGGAGAATGGAGACCATGAGCTGAGGAATGTCATGACTTCCAGAAGCTGGAAATGGCCCTCTGTTTATAGTCAGCAAGAAAATAGGAAACTCACTCCTATGATCTCAAGCTATTGAATTTTGCCAAACACCAGTATGAGCAGATAACAGGTTTTGTCTTAGAGCCTCCAGAAAGCTCTGCCAGTACCTTGGTTTTCATCTGGTGAAACTTGTACCTGATTTCTGATCTCTAAGATCATAAATTTGTGTTGTTTTAATCCACTGAATTTTCGGTATTTTGTTATGGCATCAGTGGAAAACAAGTCTGCTGCTGCTACTGCTGCTAAGTCGCTTCAGTCATGTCCAACTCTGTGCAACCCTATGGACAGCAGCCCACCAGGCTTCTCTGTCCACGGGATTCTCCAGGCAAGAATACTGGAATGGGTTGCCATTTCCTTCTCCAACGAGTCTCCTGATCCATAGCAATTCTGAAATCCATTCGGCCACAGGCTGCCACCAGTTCCTTGATCAGGCCCTGGTTATGCCCTGGTTATATGTCTCTAAGCTCTTGGCTCCATACCCTAGGATCTTTGGGTCTACCCTCTGCATCATCCTTCCTCTTCCATGTGGTAGTTGGGCAGACTAACTTTGCAGACGGCTTTCCACCCTCTGCAGAGTTGGTGACACCAGGGATCTTCTTCCTTGTCCCCTTTAGTTTAAGCCAATGGTGCTCCTGTTGGCACAATTTTCTTGAAAGTTTTGTGAGTTTTCTATGAGTCCTGTTGGGGTTTACTCCATTAGATAAAAACCACACCCACAAGTCTCTTCAAGACAGATCCCTCTCTGGGTTGGCTGATAGGGTACTGTGAGACAAAGCCCTTACTAGTCACAGAAGCCAGTTGGAATGGTGGAAAGGGTTAGTTTTTCTGAAGACTTTAAAAAAAGTTTCATAGTCACATCCTTAAATAATCTTTATGCTGAATCTTCCTACTTTGAGGACCTTTTGCCTGGAGAGGTTGGGAGTGACTTTGGTGCTTTCTACGGCTTTTCCTTCTGAATTAATTTACAGCAAATATTCTTGTCTGCTCTTGCCTGCCTGCTCGTTACAAATACAGAATAATGCACTTGTTCTCACTTTTTAACACGTATCAGAATCACTTGGGACTGATGCCTGGACCTTATATACAGAAATGCTAGTGAACTCTTCTGGGGTGTAGTCTGGACAGAAGGGATTTTAAAAGCTCCCCACATGATTCTAACAAGGATTCAAGATGGAGAACAGTTGCCTTTAAACAGCACAGAACTATTGCTTATAGTCAAAGTGAGCTTTAAAGCATATTTATTTCGTCTTGAATTCCTAAACTTTTTTTTCCTACAGGAATTTCCTAAAGGATCAAATGTGTGATAAAGCAGCATTTTTAGGTTTCCTTATTTTAGTAAATTGTTAAATTCAGAGTAAAAAGCCCATATACTTAGGTTTTCAATTTTATAAAATAATTTTGACACAAACCAGAAATTTTATAGTCATCCTAAGAATTAGTGTGAATAGATGCTTTCAAATAACTCTATGGAAATACTGTTTTTATTTCATAGTTTCTCAGTCTAACTTCTGTGTTAGGCACTTTGAAAATGATGATCAATTCTTTTGTAAACTACTTAGATAGAACACTATATTTTATAAGAACAAAATAACATGAACAGGAAGACGTCCCCTACTACCTGCAAATTAATGTGTCCACAGTTGCCCACGTTGCTGTGTGTGGCTTTAAGTGTAGAATATTCTGGTTCATTGCATGCACTCTTTGTGAGCAATGTCTTCTTAAAACTGATTTTGGTTTGCGTTAGAAGGAACACTTTTCTTGTTCGGCAGCTGGTATGAATTTAATTATTGAAAATAAATATGATCTAATGTTTCATTGAGCTTTCTGAATAACAGGATAATTTGGTCAGCACTGCTATCTAAAAGGGCCTGGAAGAAAGCCAAATCGCTAGAAGCAACTGCTCTGGTGAGGAGGAAATTATCAGCAAATTCATGTGATTTATGCCATTTAACATACAATTAAAAGCTGGTATGGATTTGCTTGATACTCTGAATGCTTCTTTATCTTGCAGCTTGGTGACAGAGAAATGTTATAAAAAGGAAATAGCTGCCTGTGTATGTTCTACATTTAACACGTGGTTTCACAACCAAAGCTACTGTCCCTGAGTAGAACTGCTGCTTACAGTGGCAGCTGGATTGGAAGGTGCAAGACCAGGAGCATTTGCAATGTGAATGTGTTCTTGGCGCTGAAAGTGCGTAGGCAGCGGAGAGAAACAGGGTTTGAAATGCAGAGAACCAGAAACCAGGCATATATGAAAGAAACTTAATGAGAAGCCTTGTCAAATTAAAAAAAAATTCCCCCAATTTTCTCAATTCCATATTAGGTGGTGTTATGAAAGAAACCTTTAGAGTCTGTTTGTAATAAAAACTAAAAATCTGCCAACTGTGTTAGAAGACAGACTGAATTACTTTTCTATTCCCTCTTTAGAAAATATGAGCTGTTGTCATTTAAAGAGATGGTCAGTGAGTATACAGATGAAAACAATGTAGAAAACAGTCTTAAAACTCTGACAGATATGTCATATAGATAGATATCAAAAAGTATGTCTATAGATATAGTTAGGTTAACAGTAGCAACAGAAAGATTTTTTTAAATACCTTGGAATAAATATAACTAGAAATAAGCAGAACCTTCTTGAAGAAAATGTAATGTCTCTATCTCTATGTCCGTAAAAGATGACGTAAATAAATCACATACTTATCTTGGGTTAAAAAGCTTAAACTTGTAAAGCTGTCAATTCCATTTAGATTAATGTATACATTTATTGAGATCCAAATAAAAATACAGGAAAGGCTCAAAAAAATGTGTCAGCTATGTCATCTTTAAAAAATGAGTAATTCACTGTTATTTATTTTCTCATTCTAGATACATTTTCACTTTTATGTCATTTTAAAACAAAAGAAAAAAAAATGTCAGTCTGCATATCACACGAACGTCAATCTTCCCCTGCCATTCTGATTGAAGCAATTCACCTTACAGACTCTTCCTTCTCTCCTTCTGGATCATAACTTACTTTTTTTTTTTTTTTTAATAAACTTTTTATGTTGTATTGGGGCGTAGCCAATTAACAATGTTGTGGTCCTTTCAGGGGAACAGCGAAGGGACTCAGCCATCCATATACTTACTTCTTATACCTTCCCGTTTTTTCCACTTCCGCCTTTAATCTGTGTTTCTACTGACGGCTAGCTCACATGAGAGCCAAATGTCTGCGTCTAGGCTTTCTAAGTGCTTGCATTTTTCATCCCTGCAGCACAAGACCCCCTTCCGTGGCAGTGGCTGTTCATGCACTCATTTACCAAGGGCAGCTCCAGGTATTTTAACAGAGTTGATCAGGACTTAAACATCTGTGGTTATTAGTGTGGGAATTTGGGGGCAATGTGAACGGTTACATAGGGGAAGGAGCACCATGGAGACTTTATTAGCAACTTGTAAGTCATAACGTTTTTCTCTTCCTATGTTTGTCTCTATCTGAGAGCTAGGTGGTTGAGCAGGGATTGATTGATCCAGAACACTGAAATTGAAACAGAAAGTGAGAGATGAGGGTGGGGATGGGGGTGGGAGGGGAGAGAAGGGGAAGGTAGGAAGTGAGGGAGGAGGAGGAAAGGACAGATTTTGATTTGTAGATGTGTAGTTGGGCAAAATAAGTATTAGCTTTGGGGACACCTGATGAGGACCCCTGCAAACTTCTTTGGGCACAGGACTCGGGAATAAGACTTTCCTATTGATCAGGTGAGTTAATCTATCTTAGTAGGTGGTTTACTTCACTGGGATATAAAAAGCCATTCCTAATACTTACTATTTGAGGTAGCAAGTGCAGGGTGTATGATGCCAGTTTCATGAATGATGAAATCAGTTTAGATTGTGACTTATAAAGCTTTTGAAAACCATTGTAGCAGTTCTTTGATGGATAAAGAAAAGCAGAAACTGCAATTAAAAGCCTTCCAGGTGTTAGAAAACAGTTAAAGAAATTTAATTTCTAATATTAAAGGAGCATGGAAAAGTAAATGAAAGCTGTATTGAAGTTTTAAAATTTAAGCAGAAAAAAGATATGTAAATTCTGAGACCTAATTGTGTGATCTGGCTGTAGACAGTTTTAAAATTGTGACTGATGGGGATTGGGAGAATATATTTTTTTTTATAAACTTTATGCTAAAAAATTGCAAGTGATATAAATAATACATGAAGAATAAGTAATTTTCATTGTGTGAAATCACTGTTTTGGTAAATAGACACAACTTGGTATATTACTTGTGTAGGGATATCAGAAAATAGTGCTATTGGAAGTGATTCTAAAATTCTTTTACCAAGTGATGATATTAACTCAACTTGGTAATGAGTTAGGTTGTCTCTGTGGAAACCATCTGGCTTGGGGATTGAGAGTCCAGTAGGGCAGAGTTATTGTGCAAAACTCCTGCACTCACTTGCTGTCTAGCTCTTAGCTGCGTGCCATAGCGTGCTGCAGATACAAACTTTAGCCTAGTTATTGAGCAAATTCTATACTTCTGCAATTCAGCTTTTCCATGTACTTTTTTCTCTTGCCTCTAATTTTTTTTAAGTTCTGTTTGGTATGTTACAAAAGTCTGGTTTTATGTTAGCTTCTATTCTTTGACCTTTTTCATCTGTGAAATGGCATTGTCACGACATTGGATGGGTACGGTGGAGACTTTTATTTTGCAAGGTGTTTTCAAACTTTTTTCCTTAAGGGGCCCAAGAATATACAGTTGATTTATTTATTAAGATACTGTCATGGGAGGGACTTAATTGTATGGAATGATATGTGTATCACTGAGATGTTTTGAGCTTCAGGAAGCGAAGACTGTCCCTAGTAAGTTGAGGCCGAAAAAGGGGATGCACTGGTTCAGAAGCAGAGAAGAGTTGAAAATTCAAGGCCTTGGGGAGGTCAGCAACCAGAGTAGCTCCAGGGATCTCTATGATAAGAAATCATGGACAATCTCTTAAGGGCACTAGACTTGAAATGTCTCAGTTCCAAATTCCTTCTGTCCTGTGTGACTCTACTCAGATTTCAGATCCTGAGAGAGAAAGGCTGGTTGAATGCTTGGTCCAGAAGTCTCCCCTGGGCCAGCTACAGTAGGAAGACTCTTAGGATGTCATAGTCTTGATACTGTGCTTATCCTTTGTTTGTAGACCCAGAAGGACTGCATGGAATAGAAACCTTTAGGGAGAACAGGGTACTGTTACCATTACAAGTCCATTGGGCTACAGTATCCAGACTTGAGTAAATCTCAAATCAGGTAGTAGGGTAAAATCATTTACTTACTAGAGTAGTTTGCTAAAGCTGCTATAACAGAGTATCACAGACTGATGTAAACCACAGAAATTAATTTGTCTTACAGTCTTGGGTGCTGGAAGTCCAAGCAAGGTCTCTCTTTGGCTTGTAGATGGCTCCATTGTCTTCGCGAGCTATTGCTTCTGTGTGTTGTTTCCTAATCTCTTCTTATGCGGAGACTAGTTGTATTGGATCAGGACCCACTCACATGACCTCATTTTTTACTTTACCACTTTAAAGGCCCTATCTTCAAATAGAATCACATTCTGAAGTTCTGGGAGTTAGGACTACAACATATGAATTTGGGGGGAACATGATTCAGGCTATAATACCTACCTAGTAAGCTGTAGGTTAAATGACAGTGTATTTAAGTGGCCAGCATAGTCTTCAATCAGTGGTAGCTAAAATATTGTTACACAGCTCGGAATATTTGTATTGATGATGAAGTTTCAGGTTATTATACTGAGTACTGTGATACAAAGATGGCTAAATTACGGCTCTCACTTTTGGGAAGCTCAGTAAGATATATTTTGCATGAATTGTGTGAATGTACATAGATATGTGTGTGCTATATATATAAGTGTATATGTATAATATTATTACAGTACTTGGTAATCATGCCACCTGACTCAGAAGACAGACATCAGTTCCTGCTTTGGCAAATTACACCCTCTCTTCTGTTCCCTGAGAATTCATAATCCTTCACCCATCCCTCAAAATACCTTTTGTTTGTCTGGTATTCATAAAGGCCCAGAGGTGACAGCAAGTCAAGAGAACCAAGAATAAAACTTAGGATAGGAATTATTTTGTATTTTTTCTTAGTTTTTAGAAAGTGATTTTCCCCACAAATTCACATAGTTCTTATAATTTTTTTGAGAGGAAGTGAGGTTTTGTTTTAGATAAGGCCATACATTTGCTCAAGCACATCTTTTGTGCAAGAGATTTGTCATTGCTTGGATTTCTGATATTCAGCAAGTTATTTTTGTATGTATGAAAAACCAGAAAACCTTCTTGTTTGAAACACACATGAAGTATGAATATATATGCTCATTGTAAAGATCCGAACAATATACAGAACTACACAGGGAAAAAGTCAATACCTATCTTTACATTTTCCCCCTCTAACTCCCTCCAACCCAGTCTCCTCTCGAATGGCAGGCATGGTGAGAATTTGGTTTGCATCCTCTGTGACCTTTTCAAACATTATTCTCATAATTGTATAAGAACATACACAGAATTTGGGGACATTTTTATTTGACAGAAGCAGAATTATAATGTAGATATTGTTCTAAGGCTTTTCTCTCTTCCAGTAAAAGATTTGTGCTGGAATTTTTGGTGGAATTTTAATGCTAAATCCTGCCACTGGCCCACCCCCTCTCTAGGACTCTTGACTAGTAAACAACCCTGAGAGCCTGGGAGGAGGGGGCCAAAGTACAAGCCAAGACTTCTGAGAGAGAATAGCTGAACAAGTGCCCAGAGCTTTAGACAGCAGGTTTACCCTGTGCAACGGCAGTGATCCACGAGGAAGAGGCCCAGCCCTTTAGGCAGGGCTTCTTGCCCCTGCCTTCCTAAGTCCAGGTATCTAGCCAGCCCCGGGATAAGGATGCTGGCCTGCCTCTGAGGCTAGGCTATGGTCTGTGGACCAACAGAAGAGGATCAGGTAGTAACAGAAAGTTGGTGGAAGTTATTGTTAACTTTTGGAATGGTACCTCTGCTACTAGTCAACTTTGACCCACGCATAAGGCTAATGACATCAGCGTTTCCTCTCCTAGGAGGCAGGCGAAGGGCTGAGAGGTGGGTGGAGAGATGGCCTGGCAGCACAGGTGAGCGTATGCTCTCTTCCTTGGGCGGACAGGGAGAAATGAGGGAGAAGGATAAAAATGTCTTCTCAGAAAATATATCTGAAAACCTTACCATTTCAACACACGAAGATTTAAATCATTTTAAAGGGGTGATGGCAACCCACTCCAGTATTCTTGCTTGGAGAATCCCATGGACAGACGGGGCCTGGTGGGCTATGGTCCATGAGGTCGCAAAGAGTCGGAGATGACAGAGTGACTAACACGTTCACACACTTTCACAAAGGGGTGATACTATTTCATAACTTACATTTACATAGCATTTTGGAGTTTTAAAAACTTTTGTATTTTCCCCTTGATTTTATTCTCACAACAGTTCTGTACAGGGCTTGTTTGATAGATACGGAAGTAAAGCCTTAAGCGGGGGCAGGGGTGGGGTGGGAGGTCAAGGTATTTTTCTGTGAATTTAAGATCTCTGGCCATCTGGTGCAGTTCCCTTTCCACTATAACATATTGCTTCTTGTTAAATGCTAGTTTATATTCAAGTTGAGTGGACTAATTGCCTGCCATTACAATTATTTGTTAATAAGAACTCTTCTTTATGAAAGGCCTAATTTCAGCTCTTTGTTGTAAATGTGATTCATTTATTGGAAACTGTCATTGACGTGTTTATTTTGTGTCAGTTTCTATTTTTTGACGTCCAGCATCTGAACCCACGCCTATATTCTGGATAATCTTCTACTTTATTAGTGTTGCTGGGGGTAGCATTTGCTTATAATTATAAAGCACAAGCAAACATTTGTGTATCCAGCCTCCCTTGCAGCTAAGATACATGTTCATGATCTAGGCTTGGCTAATTTTTACACCACATTAGGTAGACTTTGAATTGGCAGCTACTGGCCTGAGAAGCCAGGACAGAGAATCCTCTCTGCTGGCAGGGGGTTGTCATGAAGTGTTCATATCCAGTTTCCAGGGGCCGTAGGGCTAACAGAGGCAGTGAATCCTGATGGAGCTTTGCATGCTTCATGCCCTGGATGATGGCAGTGTTATGCTGTCTGGCATCCAGTCTCCAGAAGTAGTCATGCCGTGTTCCCATTGAACTGATTTGGGCTGTAACCCTCAATATTGACTGGCCTTTTAAAAATTTCCATTCAGTTCTCAATCTAGATCACCAAAAATATAGTGATTATATAAGCTATCAAGTAACTTTTCATTTTTCAAATTTACGTATAGTAAATTCACTCTTTGTGGTAGATAGTTCTATAGATTTTGACAATGTATGAATATAAAGTTATTTACCCACCACCGTAGTCATCCTCAGCCACCCCAAACCCTAATCTGTCTCTGTTTCTATAGTTTTTCCTTTCCCAGAATCTTTGAATATTATCCAATAACCTTTTAATAATGTTTCATTATTAAATCAATAACCTTTATTTTTAATTTTTATTGGAATATGGTTGACTTAAATTGTTGTGTTAGTTTCTGGTGTAGGGCAGAGTGAATCAGTTATCAGTTCAGTTCAGTTCAGTCGCTCAGTCGTGTCCGACTCTTTGCGACCCCATGAATTGCAGCACGCCAGGCCTCTCTGTCCATCACCAACTCCCGGAGTCTACCCAAACCCATGTCCATCGAGTTGGTGATGCCATCCAACCATCTCATCCTCTGTCGTTCCCTTCTCCTCCCGCCCCCAATCCTACCCAGCATTAGGGTCTTTTCCAATGAGTCAACTCTTTGCATGAGGTGGCCAAAGTATTGGAGTTTCAGCTTCAACATGAGTCCTTCCAATGAACAGTCAGGATTGATCTCCTTTAGGATGGATTGATTGGATCTCCTTGCAGTCCAAGGGACTCTCAAGAGTCTTCTCCAACACCACAGTTCAAAAGCATCAATTCTTCGACGCTCAGCTTTCTTCACCGTCCAACTCTCACATCCATACATGACCACTGGAAAAACCATAGCCTTGACTAGACAGACTTTTGTTGGCAAAGTAATGTCCCTGCTTTTAAATATGCTATCTAGGTTGGCCATAACCTTCCTTCCAAGGAGTAAGCGTCTTTTAATTTCATGGCTGCAATCACCATCTGCAGTGATTTTGGAGCCCCAAAAAATAAAGTCTGACACTGTTTCCACTGTTTCCCCATCTATTTCCCATGAAGTGATGGGACCAGATGCCATGATCGTAGTTTTCTGAACGTTGAGCCTTAAGCCAACTTTTTCACTCTCCTCTTTCACTTTCATCAAGAGGCTCTTTAGTTTTTCTTCGTTTTCTGCCATAAGGGTGGTGTCACCTGCATATCTGAGGTTACTGATATTTCTCCCGGCAATCTTGACTCCAGCTTGTGCTTCCTCCAGCCCAGCGTTTCTCATGATGTACTCTGCATATAAGTTAAATAAGCAGGGTGACAATATACAGCCTTGACGTACTCCTTTTCCTACTTGGAACCAGTCTGTTGTTCCATGTCCAGTTCTAACTGTTGCTTCCTTACCTGCATACAGGTTTCTCAAGAGACAGATCAGATGGTCTGGTATTCCCATCTCTTTCAGAATTTTCCACAGTTTATTGTGATCCACACAGTCAAAGGCTTTGGCATAGTCAATAAAGCAGAAATAGATGTTTTTCTGGAACTCGCTTGCTTTTTTGATGATCCAGCGGATATTGGCAATTTGATCTCTGGTTCCTCTGCCTTTTCTAAAACCAGCTCTTTTTTAGATTCTTTTCCCATATAGGTTATTACAGAGTATTAAATAGAATTCCCTCTGCTATACAGTAGGTCTTTATTAGTATCTATGTTTAGTTGTGTATATGTGTCAATTCCAATCTCCCAATTTATCTCTCACCCACTTTTTCCCTTGGTAACCATAGGTTTGTTTTCTACAGACCTATGGTCACATTTGTGACTCTATTTCTGTTTTGTAAATAAGTTTTTTTGTACCATGTTTTTAGATTCCACATACAAGTGATATCATATGATATTTGTCTTTCACTCTATGACTTACTTCACTCAGTATAACAATGTTAGGTCCATCTGTGTTGCTGCAAATGGCATTATTTCATTCTTTTTATGGCTGAGCAATATTCCATTGTATGTATGTACTACATCTTTATCCATTCCACTGTTTTTTGTTTTTTGCTTTTTTTGCTGTGAGCTGGGTATTTTTTTTTCTTTTTCTTTTTTTGATTGACCGATAATTGCTTTACAGAATTTTGCTGTTTTCTGTCAAACCTCAACATGAATCAGCCATAGGTATACATATATCCCCTCATTTTGAACCTCCCTTCATCTTCCTCCCCATCCCACCCCTCTAGGTTGATACAGGGCCCCTGTTTGAGTTTCCTGAGCCATACAGCAAATTCCCGTTGGCTACCTATTTTACATAAGGTAATGTAAGTTTCCATGTTACTCTTTCCATACATCTCACCCTCTCCTCCCCTCTCCCCATGTCCATAAATCTAGTCTCTATGTCTGTTTCTCCATTGCTGCCCTGTAAATAAGTTCTTCAGTACCATTCTTCTAGATTCCGTATGTATGTGTTAGAATACAATATTTATCTTTCTCTTTCTGACTCACTTCTCTCTGTATAATAGGTTCTAGTTCATCCACTTCATCAAAACTGACTCAAATGCATTCCTTTTTATGGCTGAATAACATTCCACTGTATATACGTACCACATCTTCTTTCTCCATTCATCTGTTGATGGACATCTAGGTTGCTTCTGTGTTCTAGCTATTGTAAATAGTGCTGCAATGAACAATGGGATACATGTGTCTTTTTCAATTTTGGTTTCCTCACGGTATATGCCTAGGAGTGGGGTTTCTGGGTCATATGGTGGTTTTATTCCTTGTTTTTAAAGGAATCTCCATACTGTCTTCCATAGTGGCTGTATCAATTTACATTCCCACCAACAGTGCAAGAGCGTTCCCTTTTCTCCACACCCTCTCCAGCATTTATTGTTTTTAGACTTTTTTGATGATGGCCATTCTGACTGGTGTGAGATGATATCTCATTGTAGTTTTGATTTGCATTTCTCTAATAATGAGCAATGTTGGGCATTTTTTCATGTGTTTTTGTTAGCCATCTGTATGTCTTCTTTGGAGAAATGTCTGTTTATGTCTTTTTCCCACTTTTTGATTGGGTTGTTTGTTTTTTTGGCATTGAGTTGTATGAGCTGCTTGTATATTTTGGAAATTAATCCTTTGTCAGTTGTTTCATTTGCTGTTATTTTCTCCCATTCTGAGGGTTGTCTTTTCACCTTGCTTATAGTTTCCTTTGCTGTGCAAAAGCTTTTAAGTTTAATCAGGTCCCGTTTGTTTACTTTTGTCTGTATTTCCGTTACTCTAGGAGGCGGGTCATAGAGGATCTTGCTTTGATTTATGTCTTTGAGTGTTCTACCTGTGTTTTCCTCTAAGAGTTTTATAGTTTCTGGTTTTACATTTAGGTCTTTAATCCATTTTTGAGTTTATCCTTGTGTATGGTATTAGGAAGTGTTCTAATTTCATTCTCTTACATGTAGCTGTCCAGTTTTCCCAGCACCATTTATTGAAGAGGCTGTCTTTGCCCCATTGTATATTCTTGCCTTGTTTGTCAATAATAAGGTACCCAGAGGTGCATGTGTTTATTTCTGGGCTTTCTACCTTGTTCCATTGGTCTATATTTCTGTTTTTGTGCCAGTACCATACTGTCTTGATGACTGTAGCTTTGTAGTATAATCTGAAGTCAGGATGGTTGATTCCTCCAGCTCCATTCTTTCTCAAAACTGCTTTGCCTATTTGGGGTCTTTTGTGTTTCATTTGAATTGTGAAATTTTTTGTTCTAGTTCTGTGAAAAATGCCATTGGTAATTTCACAGGGATTGCATTGAATCTGTAGATTGTGTTTGGTACTATCGTCATTTTCACAATATTGATTCTTCCTACCAAGAAACATGGAATATCTCTCCATCTGTTTATGTCGTCTTTGATATCTTTCATTAGTGTCTTATAATTTTCTGTGTACAGTTCTTTTGTCTCGTTAGGTAAGTTTATTCCTAGATATTTAATTCTTTTTGTTGCAATGGTGAATGGGATTGATTCCTTAATTTCTTTTTCTGATTTTTCATAGTTAGTGTATAGAAATTCAAGTGATTTCTGTATATTGATTTTGTATCCTGAAATTTTGCTAAATTCACTGATTAGCTCTAGTAATTTTCTGACACTATCTTTAGGGTTTTCTGTGTACAGTATCATATCTTCTGCAAACAGTGTAAGCTTTACTTTTTTTCCAATCTGGATTCCTTTTATTTATTTTTCTTCTCTGATTACTGTAGCTAGGAATTCCAAAACTATGTTGAATAATAGTGGTGAAAGTGGACACCCTTGTCTTGTTCCTGATCTTAGGGGGAATGGTTTCAGTTTTTCACCATTGGGAATAATGTTTGCTGTAGGCTTATCATATATGGCCTTTACTATGTTGAGGTAGGTTCCTTCTATGCACATTTTTTGAAGAGTTTTAATCATAAATGGGTGCTGAGTTTTGTCAAAGCCTTTTTCTGCATCTGTTGAGATTATCATATGGTTTTTATCTTTCAATTTGTTAATATGGTGTATCACATTGGTTGATTTGTATATATTGAAGAATCCTTGCATTCCTGGAATAAACCCAACTTGGTCATGGTGTATGAGCTTTTTGATGTGTTGCTGAATTCTGTTTGCTAAAATTTTGTTGAGGATTTTTGCATCTATGTTCATCAGTGATACTGGCCTGTAGTTTTCTTTTTTTATGTTGTCTTTGTCTGGTTTTGGTATCAAGGTGATGGTGACAACATAGAATGAGTTTGGAAGTGTTCTTCTTCTGCAATTTTTTGAAAGAATTTTAGGATAGGCATTAGCTCTTCTCTAAACGTTTGATAGAATTCTGTGAAGCCGTCTCATTCTGGGCTTTTGTTTTTTGGGAGATTTTTGATCACACCTTAAATTTCAGTGCTTGTAATTGGGTTGTTCATAATTTCTATTTCTTCTTGGTTCAGTCTTGGAAGATTGAACTTTTCCAAGAATCTATCCATTTCTTCCAGGTTATCCATTTTATTGCCATATAGTTGTTCGTAGTAGTCTCTTATAATCCTTTGTATTTCTGCATTGTCTGTTGTAACCTCTCCTTTTTCACTTCTAATTTTGTTGATTTGATTCTTCTCTCTTTTTTTCTTGATGAGTCTGGCTAAAGGTTTGTCACTTTTGTTTATCTTCTCAAAGAACCAGCTTTTAGTTTTATTAATCTTTACTATTGTTCGTTTCATTTCTTTTTCATTTATTTCTGCTTGAATCTTTATGATTTCTTTCCTTCCACTGATTTTGGTTTTTTTTTTGTTTTTTTTCCAGTTGCTTCAGGTGTAAACTTAGGTTGTCTATTCGACGTTTTCCTTGTTTCTTGAGGTAGGATTTTGTTGGTATAAACTTCCCTCTTAGAACTGCTTTTACTGCATCACATAGGTTTTGAGTTGTCATGTTTTCATAGTTATTTGTTTCTAGAAATTTTTTTATTTCCCTTTTGATTTCTTCAGTAACCTGTTGGTTATTTATAAACGTGTTGTTTAATATCCATGTGTTTGTGTTTCTTACAGGTTTTTTCTTGTTACTGATGTCTATTCTCATAGCATTGTGGTCGGAGATGATGCTTGAAATGATTTCAGTTTTCTTAAATTTACTGAGGTTTGATCTGTGACCCAAGATGTGGTCTATCCTGGAGAATGTTCCATGTGCACTTGAGAAGAAGGTGTATTCTTCTGCATTTGGATGGAATGTCCTGAAGATATCGATGAGATCCGTCTCATCTAATGTATCATTTAAGACTTGTGTTTCCTTATTTTCTGTTTTGATGACCTGTCCATTGGTGTAAGTGGCGTGTTAAAAGTCTCCTACTGTTATTGTGTTACTGTCAATTTCTCCTTTTATGTCTGTTAGTGTTTGTCTTATGTATTGAGGTGCTCCTATGTTGGGTGCATAGATATTTACAGTTGTCATGTCTTCCTCTTGGATTGATCCCTTGATCATTATGTAGTGTCCTTCCTTGTCTCTTGTAATCTTCTTTATTTTAAGGTCTTTTTTGTCTGATAGGCAGATTGCTACTCCAGCTTTCTTTTGCTTCCTATTTGCATGGAATATATTTTTCCATCCTCTCACTTTCAGTCTATATGTGTCTTTAGGTCTGAAGTGGGTTTCTTGTAGACAGCATATGTATGGGTCCTGTTTTCATATCCATTCAGCCAGTCTGTGTCTTTTGGTTGGAGCATTTAATGCATTTACATTTAAAGTAATTGTTGATATATATGTTCCTATTACCATTTTCTTAATTGTTTAGGATTGATTTTGTAGATCTTTTTTCTTCTCTTGTATTTCTTGACTATATAAGTCCCTTCAACATTTGTTGTAAAGCTAGTTTGGTGGTACTGAAGTCTATTAACTTTTGCTTGTCTGAAAAGCTTGTTATTTCTCCATCAATTTTGAATGAGATCCTTGCTGGTACAGTACTCTTGGTTGTAGTTTTTTCCCTTTCAGTGCTTTAAATATATTCTGCCTTTCCCTTCTGGCCTGAAGAGTTTTTGCTGAAAGATCAGCTGTTAAGCATATGGTGCTTCCCCTGTGTATTACTTGTTGCTTCTTCCTTGCTGCTTTTAATATTCTTTCTTTGTGTTTAGTCTTTGTTAGTTTGATTAGTATGTGTCTTGGTGTGTTTCTCCTTAGGTTTATCCTGTATGGGACTCTCTGTGCCTCTTGGACTTGATTGACTGTTTCCTTTTCCATGTTGGGGAAATTTTCAACTCTAATCTCTTCAAAATTTTTCTCATACCCTTTCTTTTTCTCTTCTTCTTCTGAGACCCCTATAATTCGAATGTTGGTGCATTTGATATTGTCCCAGAGGTCTCTGAGACTATCCTCAATTCTTTTTTTTCTTTTTACTTTATTCTGCTATTCAGAAGTTACTTCCGCCATTTTATCTTCCAGCTCACTGATTCGTTCTTCTGTCCATTCCCCTGCTGATGGACATTTAGGTTGCTCCCATGTCTTGGCTATTGTAAACAGTGCTGCAGTGAACATTGGGGTGCATGTATCTTTTTGAATTATAGTTTTCTCTGGATATATGTCCTGAAGTGTGATTGCTGGGTGAGATGGTAGTTCTGTTTTTAATATTTTAAGGAACCTCCATACTATTCTCCATAGTGGCTATACCAATTTACATTCCCAACAACAGTTTGAAAGGGTTCCCACTTCTCCACACCCTCTCCAGCATTTACTGTTTGTAGATTTTTTGATGATGACCATTCTGGCTGGTGTGAGGTGATACCTCATTGTAGTTTTGATTTGCATTTCTCTAATGATTAGTAGTGTTGAACTTTTCATGTGTGATTTTTGGCTATCTGTGTGTCTTCTTTGGAGAAATGTATATTTAGATCTTCTGCTTATTTGTTAATTGACTTGTCTGCTTTTTATATTGACCTGCATGAGCTGAAAGAATAACCTTTAAAATTAATATTAGTAAATTTATTTTCTGCCTTAAATAATAATAGTCAAAATTTACTGGATGCTTAACATTTACTTTGTTTTGTTCTTACTAAATGCTTTAGATGAAAAGGTACATTTAATCCTCACCACAATTGTAATACATAGATCCTCTTGTAATCCCCATTTTACATACGAAGAAGCTGAGGCATACAGAGGTTAAGAAACCTGTCCAAGACCACAGAGGTAATAAGTGGCAGAGTCAGCCAAATCTGGGCAGCTTGTGACTGAGATAGATTTTTAACCTGTAGATTTTTAACCTTTTTGTCTCTTGTGTTGTAAATGAGTCATAATTGGTTGCTTCCACCCATTGAATTTGAATGATAGAACTGGTGAGCAAAAGGCTCAAAGTACATACCCTTATGGATGTTATCACTGAACTGTGGACACAGATGTTATTAGAGTATCCTCTTGCGGATTGCCTGAGATATATCCATATTCCGTCATGAATGCATAATTGCAAATATAGATAAGTGAAGGAAAGGATCATAATCCTTTAGAGTTGCTCATAAACACACTTGACCTAGACTGGGGAGTTATGAAAAGTTTCCCTGAGAAAGTGATACTTTAACAGAGACTTTATACTTTATCAAGACTGTGTGTGTGGGCCCATGGAGCATGTGACTAGAATCTTCCTGAGGGAGCTGCAGGTGCCAGGGCCCTGGGGCAGGAGGCAAGGTGGCTGCTGTAACTGGAGCATGGAGATTTGGGGGAGCTCCACCGCTCACCATGGCAGCAGAGAGTTAGAGGTAGATGAGTGGCCAAGTCATGCAGGGCCTTGTAGGTCACATCACATACCTGTGAAGCTTTGTCTCCCTCTGGTTCTAGATAACACTGCAGAGTCTTTAATCACCCATGCAAAGCAAGAAAACCGAACAGAGGGCAGTGTACACAAAGGACAATGCTTTCTTGTGGAACAGGACTCTCATGATGGGAAGGCAGTGGGCCCAGGATCTCTTGCATAGTTCCTGGAAGGTTCTTGGAGCACTTGTCTTGCCTCAGGAGGTTTTTGGGTATATATGGGGACCCACTGATGGTGCATAGAAGCACTGTGAGGCTGACTTCTGTTCATTGTTAGGCTTGAAATTGTTACCGAGTTTCTCTAAACCGTATTGCAGACTGTGTATTTGGTGTCCTTGAGAGACTGGTAGGTCTCTCCATGAGCAGGGAAAAGTCAGCAAACAGACATAGGCTCTTGACTCTGCAGGTTTAACCACCCCAGACTTCAGTGAACCATGGCCATGTTAGAATGTAGCCTCATTTTACAAATATGGACAGGTTGCTGCTGCTAAGTCACTTCAGTCGTGTCCGACTCTGTGCGACCCCATAGACGGCAGCCCACCAGGCACCACCATTCCTGGGATTCTCCAGGCAAGAATACTGGAGTGGGTTGCCATTTCCTTCTCCAAGGGACAGGTTAACCCAACACAAAAAGACAGATTAACTTGAACAGTGTTGCAAAAATAGTGAACGAAAGAATCACAATGAGTTCTCATGGGCTTTGACCTCCTACCTACTTGACATGTATTTTGACACATGTTATTTCTAAAACAGATCAATGACAATCATTGTTTAAATGGCTTAATTTGATGATGCTGGCTGAAGCATTTGTGTTTAAGAGAAAGTAGATTCAAGAAACAGAGTTGAATTTTTCCTAGATACTACAAGTGCCTTTTCAGTAAACTAATTTAAAAGTCAGTAATAGAAGGCTTATAATTTTTTTTTTAAACTTTTTTTCATAATTTTACATTTGACTGATCTTTTATAATTACCCAAATGTATGGCCATGAGTTCGTGCTGAGAGGAAAACTTTCACAAATCTATGAACTGAAGAGGACCATGAGGCATTCAGAAAATAAGTTAATATTCTGAGGTCTATTAATTAATACTTTTGACTACCTTGACCAGTTAAGATCCTCAGAGACATAAACCCCAATTTCAAATCCAATTAAAGTGATATCCATTACTAAATTAACCCATGTACATTCAAATCTTGAAATAAAATGACATAGTCTCAAGACACCAATTAATTAATCAAACATGCAAGAATATGTCAAGAAAATTATTAATCCATCTATTCTGATGTTATATCTCAAAGGTCTTCAAGCTCCTTATATATTAGAAGTATTATATACCACATCAATTTGTCTTCACTTCGTTTAAAAGATAACCCTGAAAAAATCTTTCACCATATGCTTGTTTTAGATGCAGTGAAAAAATGTTCTTTTCAAAGCATATGGTGATATAATTAGGTGTCTCTGAATACAGCAAGGTTGGAAAGAGGAACTGTATGAACTAAATTGAAACAATTTGCTCCTCTGGTGTTCTCCGAGCCCCTACCCTCACCCCCACCATCACAGCCTCTTCTCAGGGTTAGCATCGTGTTAATGAAGAAATACTATCTTAAGCACTTGCAGATGAGACAAGCCTGCTGTCACCTCCCATAGCTGTGGCTAAGAGGATCCCAGCCTGCTCCCCTCGCCCTTTCCCTTTGTGAGCCTGTGTGATCGCGTTCCCTGGCTGAGGCGTCCTGGCCCCTCTCCAGCATCGTTGACATCAGTGTAAAGTTCTGCAGCCGGGAGCCCCTTTGTATCTATGGCTTCCCTCGCTTTCTTCATCCACCTCATGGGATTATCTTCTACTCGTGGTGAGAGGCCTCGAGTTCCTTTTACTTCAATAAAAGGGTTTGTTTTAAAATATTTCTTCCTCTCTTTCTAGACTCAGTCTCTGAAGGAAAGAAAAAGTTTGAAAATAGATTCTGTATGATTTAATAAGGACATTGGTTGTTTGTTAGGAGAGTTGTAAAGATTCATATTTTGAAATCTGGGAAACAGAGCATCCTGACTTCAAATAGATTTGGGCATGATCTTGTATACTGTTTTTTTTTTTCACTACCCCCAACTCATTAGCATCATTTATGAGTGCAATAAGGGTAGTGGGATATGTTACTTAAAAAAAAAAAATTATTTAGCTGGCTGCGCCGAGTCTTAGTTGGCAGCATGTGGAAACTTTGATCTTTATTGCAGCATGCAGGTTCTTTTAGCTGTGGCATGCAAACTCTTAGTTGCAGCTTGTGGGGTCTAGTTTCCTGACCAGGGTTGAACCCAGGCCCCCTGCATTGGAAACATGGTCTTAGGCACTGGACTAAGTGCCTAAGCCGCTGTGACAAGTCCCAGATTTGTCACATTTTAAACAAGCTCTTGAGTATATTTGAATAATGTGCCTTTCATTTTAGTACATAAGTGTCTAATATTCCACTGGTAACTGGAGTCTGGATATATATTTTTTAATTTTAATATTTTTCTTCAAAGTGTTTGACTGGAATGAATAATATGTGTTTATCTTAGGCATATGTTGTTTTCAGCCAAATTCATTGCTAACTGATACGGTAAGTTTCACTAATTTTAAGTCCTATTTTTATATCATTTATAGTGAGTATTCTTGGTTTTGGTTATCAAGTGAAACTGTCAGCAAACAAGTGTGGATTGTATAGCAGTATACATAGAAGATAGACGCTACTGAGAGTGGTGACTCATGATCCCTTAATGGATTAGTTGCCATGCTTCTTTTGTGACATTTTGATAGATATTGAAGAAATGAATCATTTCCTCTAGCTCTCCTAGCACAGGGACTTTCTAGTCAACTTGTTTTTGTTTTCACCTTTTTATCAGGGGACCAGTACCCCCTGAGGTGAAATGCTGTCAGGAGCCCAATCCTATTCCCTAGCTCAGGGGTTTGCAAACTTGTGTATTTGTCAGAGTCACCTGGAGGCTTATTAAAATACAGATTGCTGGGCCTCAGCTCCAGAGGTTTTAATTCAGTAGGTCACCAGCGGGGCTGCAGCATTTACATATCAAGTAGGTTCCCAGGCATAAATGACACACTGGCCTGGAAAGCACATTTTGAGAAGCACTCCTACAGGCCAGCTGCCAGCGCCTGTCCTTGGGCTGGTCGTCTCTTGTGTCCCAGGTGTGCCGTGTGCTCACGTCGCTCAGTCGTGTCTGACTCTTTGTGACCCCATGGACCGTAGCCCACCAAGCTCCTCTGTCCATGGGATTTCCCACGCAAGAAAACTGGAGTGGGTTGCCATTTCCTCCTCCAGGGGATCTTCCCGATCCAGGGATCGAACATGCATCTCCTGTGTGTCCTGCATTGGCAGTCAGATTCTTTACTGCTGAGCCATTGGGGAAGATGGTGCAATGTCCTGCTGCTTATTGAGATGGACCCCAACCAGCTCCCATGCACCCAAGTTCAGTCTCCCTCTCTTTCTTTTTTTGACCACAGAGCTTGGTCACTTCACTTAGGTTTTTCTGTCTTGGGCGCTTCTGCTGCAAACTGTCACTAAAGGTCTTCATTCTCCCTACTCAGCCTAGTTGTTAAAAAAAGAAGCTCCTTTTTTCTCTACTGTGCCTGAATATAAGCACCTAGATCCTCTTCCCTTTATGGGTTTTCAACAAATCACTTTGGACAAAAAGAAGTTAACGAGGTAAATATACCTAAGAAACTCCTAAAGTTTATAAATTTTCCTAACAGTGATTCTGGTTCATAGGCCCCAGCCTCCTTTAAAATGGTAGCTGGAAGCCTCAGTGGGGTTTTCTCTTAGCTTGTGTTCCCACAGATGGAGCCGAACAAAGTTAAAATTCCCTCTAATCCAGCCCCGTGGTTTCTTTCCTTCCTGGGGTCTTATCAAGGAAGAGCAGTGGTACCTTTGTGATTCAAGTGAAAGTATATATCTTTGAGGCCATCTATGTCTCTGTCTTACTTGAAAATTATTATTCATTTGATACTTTCTCTCTGAAGGATAATCAGCTATTTTGTTTTTGGAGTGGTATAATGGGTGGTAAGTATTTAATTTAGAGCTAGGCAGATTCAGATTGAATCTTGATTTTGTATTCTGTTAACTGCATGATCTTGCATATGCCATGTAAAGAGAAAGAACCTCAGTTTCCTCACCTGTAAAGTGGGATGATAATGCTTATCTCATGCAAGTGTTTACATGAGACTACATGGGGCACTTAGCATAAAGCCTTAGAAATACAAGTTTTCAGTGGTTGGCAGCTAATATTGTTAGTAGTAAAAATATTATTAATAAAAACACAAAGTGTCCCAAATGTTAGAATGCTAAACGATGCTCTTCTGAATGGACCTCTGGTAAAATGACAGAATTTTGGATTTGGATTAGACCCCTCAGAGGAATCTTCTATCATCACTTCATCTGTGATTTATTGAGCATTTACTATGTGCCAGCCATTGTGCATGCTCTAGTATATGGTCTTTGGTATAGCACTATTGATCCTCTGAATAAACACCTACAGGTGGATATGACTTGCTACTTTAGACCAATCTCCATTCCATGTCCAGATGACTTTAATGGTTAGAAATTTGTTCCATAATGTAGTAAAATCTGCATCTCTGTTAACTTCCACCCACTAAACCATTATATATTAGACTAAAAGCAACACAAAGCTCTTATCAGAACAGTAAGCCCACTACATACAAATGAGTTCCATTCTGAGAGCGTGTTAGTAGGTCCAATTGGTTCGTAAGTACAACAAAGTTAGTCTAGGTACCCAACTAACATAATCAGATATATGGTACTGTACTGTAGTAGGTTTATAATACTCTTCACACCAATAATATGTAAAAATAAACAAACATAAAACATACAAAAAAAAATTTTAATTTTACAGTGCAGTACCTTGAAAATACAGTAGTACCAGCTACATCACTGCTACTTTTACACTTGCTTCCAGACATCCTGGGCTTGAAATAAACATACTGTACTGCTGTCTCTCTATAGTACTGTACAGTAAAGTATTCCAAAGCCCAACCACTTGTAGAGGATGCACGCTTGTGACATTGTACGCCAGACACATGAACTAGCTTACGTGATTGGACATGTGAACGCACGTTTGCATCATTGAAAGTTTGAAACTTGAAAGTTTGTATGTAGAAAACTTACTGTACGAGGGAGTTATTATGCAGGAACTTCCTTTAAGAAGTTTGAAATAAAATTTATTCTTTGTTAAATTAAAAAACAATTAATTTTTTTGGCTGCACTGGTTTTTAAATTTATTTTTATTTATTTTTGGCTGCACTGGCTCTTTGTTGCTTTGCACAGGTTTTCTCTAGTTGTAACGAGTGGTTTGGTGCTTGGGCTTCTCATGTGCGCAGGCTTAGTTGCAAATGTCAAACCCGTGTCCCCTGCATTGGCAGGCAGATTCTTCACCACTGTGCCATCAGAGAGTTCCTGCGCTGGGTTTTGTTGTTGTTGTTGCTTTGTCGGGCTTTTTCTAGTTGTGGTGAGCAGGGGCTACTCTTCATTGCATTGAGCAAGCTTCTCTTGTAGCGCAGCTCAGACTCTAGGTGCATGGGCTTCAGTCATTGTGATGCATGGGCTTAGTTGCTCCATGGCATGTGGAATCTTCCCAGATCAGGGATTGAACCCATGTCCTCTGCATTGTCAGATGGATTCTCATCCACTGCTCCATCAAGGAAGTCATCGAATGTTAAATTTTAAGAACAATACAAAAGAGGACATACAGATACATACATAGCCGCCTTAAAAATGTGAGTGGTTCCAGGCGTACAAAAAATGGCCTCTAGCCAAGGGGTTGCAAACTTAGAAGCTTCAGAAAACTCAGTTCAGTTCAGTCGCTCAGTCATGTCCAACTCTTTGCGGCCCTATGGACTGCAGCATGCCAGGCCTCCCTGTCCATCACCAACTCCTAGAGCTTGCTCAAACTCATGTCCATCGACTTGGTGATGCCATCCAACCATCTCATCCTCTGTCATCCCCTTCTCCTCCTGCCTTCAATCTTTCCCAGCATCAGGGTCTTTTCAAATGAGTCAGCTCTTCGCATCAGGTGGCCAAAGTATTGGAGCTTCAGCTTCAGCATCAGTCCTTCAAATGAATATTCAGGGCTGATTTCCTTTAGGATTGACAGGTTGGATCTCCTTGCAGTCCAAGGGACTCTCAAGAGTCTTCTCCAGCACCACAGTTCAAAAGCATCAATTCTTTGGTATTCAGCTTTCTTTATAGTCCAACTATCACATCCATACATGACTACTGGAAAAACCATAGCTAGACAAAAAATAATTCAAGACCTATGAAATGGGTACAGTTTTTAGCACTATCAGTCAGGGGCATTATTTTGCTGAGCGTTGATTGAAAGTCACAGTGATCACAGGAATATACTCTCCCCAGGTAAACTAGGTTATATTGTTCATGAAGAAAAATTAAGATTTGATATTGTTATGGGTTGAACTGTGTCCGTACGAGTATGTTCAAATCCTTACCCCTGGTAGCTGTTGATGTGACCTTATTTGGAAGTAGGGTCTCTGCAGATGAAATGTGAGTTAAGATGAGGTAATACTGGTTTAGGGTAGTGAAGTGAAAGTCACTCAGTTGTATCTGACTCTTTGTCACCCCAGGGACTACATAGTCCATGGGATTCTCCAGGCCAGAATACTGGCCTTTCCCTTCTCCAGGGGATCTTCCCAACCCAGGGATTGAACCCAGGTCTCCCGCATTGCAGGTGGATTCTTTACCAGCTGAGCCATGAGGGAAGCCCGGTTTAGGGTAGGCCCTGATCAAATGACTGGTATCCTTATAAGAAGCGGGAAAGTAGGACACAGACACAGGCACCGGAGAATGTCATGTGACCATGAAAGCAGAAATACAAACCAAGGAATACCAATAGTCCTTGCATAATTTTATGTGATTTACTACAATGTTATAATAAATATACAAATATATGAAATCCACATGAGTGTTGATGATGTCAGGTTATATGTGATCATTGTACCCTGTGTAATCCATACGATCTATCTAATTATCCATAGAGACCTTCCCTGGCAAATTTGGATGGCAAGACTATCCAGAAAAGAATGCACCCATCAGAAGGGATGGCCCACTTACCCAGGAAACGGAAAAGAGTTGCTGGGGAAACATTAACGTTGCGAATCCAGTCCTTGATTCTGGGGAGTCAGATCTGAAGGTCTCCTCCAGTGGTAACGCACACTCCGTTCCTCTGGCGCTGTTCAGGATCTGAATTGTCTTATCGCTTCTTTACATTGGTGGTATGCTTATTGCTAGCTGTAATTTGGTCTCTGTAACTGGAGCTGGGCAGGCAGATTGAGCGACTGGTTCCGTATGACTGTTCTTTCACTGACCGCTTCAGGTTTGCCTTCTGGTATCGGTGTTGTTGTTGCTCTCTTGCTGAAGGGTGGACCCATTCTCAGTGTTCTGACCTGTCAGATTTCGTGGCATTGGCAGCATCCATTTCCTTGCTGGCTGATGGACAGAGACTGCCCTCACTTCCTTGTTGTGTGGCCCTCTCTCTCTACAGTAGCACACAGCAAGGAGGCTTGCTTCTTCAAAGCCAGCGAGGGAGAGTCTCATAGCATGATGGACATTATCATCTTGAGTGATGTAATCATATATTTGTAATCATATGCCTCCCATTACCATTACCATATTGTATCAGCTAGAAACAAGTCATGGGTCCTGCCCACCCTCAAGCAGAGGGCTTAATACAAGCATGTGAATAACCTGGTAAAAGGGATCACAGGGCCATCTTAGAGTCTGTGTGTCAAAACTGAGTATATACCTGTTCAGCTAGAGTCTACATTTCCTAGCCTTCCTTATAGCTAGGGGTTGCTCTAAGTTTTGACCAACGGGAAGATAGAAGAATTAATGGGTGGAAGCTTTGAATCTATCTTAATAAGGAAATTTCTTGCCATCCACTCTGCTCTTTCCCGCTTTCTACAAGAGACAGTGACAATATGGTGCTGGTGAGCCGTGTTGACCATGCAGATGAAGATAACCTTAGGAGGTGACAGAGGATGAGCCTGAAACGACTGCTTCCCTGGCCAAACTTGTATAGCAGAGCCACTTCACCAGCCCTGCGGTGTTTGCTTCTGAACTGTTACATGAGAGCAAAATAATCCTCTTTGTTTCTCTGTGCTTTGGAGCCTCTTTGTTACAGCAACTTCACTTATACCTAACTCATAGCATCCATTTTAATGACAGAGTGTCTTAACATGGTGGTCAGCCACTTGGCATTCTCTAAATCAGGGGGATCTCACCTGTACTGAAGGATAGTACAATTAGTACAACAGACTTCATAAACTTTTATTTTATATGATGAAGGTATCACATTAAAAGCAAACTTGTATGTAAATTACCTTAAAACATGCTTTTAGGAAAAAAGACTAGTTTCTAATGTTAACCTAATCCTTCTGGTATTAAAAAATGACTTTAATAAGTAGCTGCAACGGACATGAGTTTGAGTAAACTCCGGGAGTTGGTGATGGACAGGGAAGCCTGGCGTGCTGCAGTCTATGGAGTCACAAAGAGTCAGACACGACTGAGCGACTGAACTGAACTGTTCTAGTTTTCTATTGCTTTGTAATAAATTGTTCCAAAATGTAGTGGTTTCAAACAACAGGAATAATTTACTTTTTGTTCTGCTTATGATTCTGGGGGTAATTGGGCTCAGCTTGGTGGTTCTTACTTGGGATGTTCATCAAGTAGTGAGCAGTCAGATAAAGGCTGTGCCTAGATTATCCCTAAGGTCACTCCCTCATGTGTCTGGAGGTTGATGCTGGCTCTTGGCTGTGACCTCACCCAGGGCTGTTGGCTAGAACACCGTTATGTGGTTCTCAGTGAGATCTTTCCTCTTCCTCCTGATGTAATCACTGATTCCAAGAGGGAGTGTCCCAAGGGGCCCAGGTAGAAACAGTTTCACCTTTTATAGCCTGTGCTCTGAGACTGAATCACTTCTGCCATGATCCTTGACTTGCCCACATTCAAGGAGGAAGGGACATGTACTCCCTTGGTGGGAGGAGTGAGCTTACCAGTTCACATTGCAAAAACATGGATGGTGGGAGGTCTCACTGTGGTTAGGTTGGAGAGCACTGTCAGTTGCAGTCAACCCTTTGGCCATAACATTTTAAATCCCTCCCTTGTGCAAAATAACTTATTCCATCCCCTTCTTCCCAGTCTTATTCTATGATGGTATTTGCTCAAAGTCTGGGATCTTGTCATGGAAGTCAGGTACAGGTGAAGCTTCTTGAATGTGTTTCCTCAGGTACATCTCCTGGAGTTACGTTCCTCTCAGTTTGAAGACCTATAGCTAAAGGGATAAGACTGTCTTCCTCTGACCCCCAACATACAGCTGTGGGATAGTGCCCCGAGGATAAAGAAGAGCCAGCCACTGGTTTTCAGCCTGTTTCCTGTGTCCATGCACCTGCTTGGCTCTTGGATCCATCTACCTTCTGGGCTCTTGGTTCTGCCCTGAGTCATCCTTTAAAATTTTTTTTTTTTCCAATAGGAAAGCTTGAGTTTGCAATTGAGAGGCCTTATCAGCTTGCTTCCTGCCTATAAAATAGAAGTTCAAAGTCCTCTTTTTATTTAGTATTTATCTGTCCTTTTTGGTCTAAGATGGCAGTGGTTCCACCAGAATAATTCTCTTAAAATCACTGTGAGTTTGTGTGTCTTTAAATGTATCACTTTATAATCCTCTTTCTTCAAACTAAATTCTTCTTCACCAGAGTGCAAGTAACACTGGTGTGTGATGACATCCTTAAGATTCTGAAAGGCCCGATTATTCAACTAAGAGGGTCTGCAAGGCATGTTCTCAAGAGCCTTGAAAAGCTTTGGGGCCGATTGAAAGGGTCTGTGAGGTACTCTTTTAGATCTTTCTAAAATCTTAACAAAGAATTTTAGTCGTGCCCTCACTTTCATTTTTAGACCATGCTTTCTTGATAGTGCGCTGGATTTCATCTCTGCCCAGAAGCTACTTTTAATTTTAGAACCATTTGCTGTCTAGAGAGGCTGGGAATAAGAAATCGTTTTATTTTCAAACCCAGCGAGTCTTGGCACCTCTATATTAACAGTTCATTCTTTAGCTCTTTCCTTTTGCATTTTCTCACTGGCAGGAGAAGAAGCCAGGTGGCAATTGCAGTATCCTGCCTGAAAAGCTCCTTCGCTAGATCTTCAAGTTCGTTAGGTACACTTCACATTTTGCACTTTACCGCAGGCGACAGCATTGCCGAACTTTGCGATTCTTCATGAAAATTGCACCTTTTCCTCCTGCTTCCAGTGGCATTGACCTTCCTTTGCCAACCCTCGCTGGCAGCCTTCTTGAGGCCCTCAGGTTCCATGGACGCTTTCACGGAGGTTCTTTAGTTTTCCACTAACAGTCTCCTCCGTGTTCATCCATTTTCTGCTCACAACCTGGTCCCCCACACAATACTTCGTGTCTTGGGTTTTGTTACGACAGCATCCCAGTTACAGGAGCCAGAATCCTTCTTAATTATCGACTGTTAGGAAACAAATCACTCCAAGGCATAATGGCTTAAAACTACAACAATCTGTTCCTTATTACCTCCTGTGGTGATGGGGTGGCCTGGGCTCAGCTAGGCATTTCTCACTTGAGTTCAGTCCTGTGGGGGCCGTCAGATGGTGGCTGGGCCTGGGACTTCAGCTCAGGCTGGTTTTGTGGCCATGATGAAAAATACAAGCTGACCCAGTAGCAGTGTCAGAAGAGTTTAAAATGTAAATCCTATACAGAAACCCTCACTGATTAATTACAACAGGGAAAAAAGCAAAAAAGAACTTGGTGAGAGTAACTGTGTAAATTATAGTACTGATGGATTGGCAGGGAAACCAGCCCCAGAAAATTCAAACCCAAGAGCAGGTAGAAGGTAATGACAAGTTTGCACTGGATGAGGGGTGGAAGGGGAGAAGGATATAATTAATCATTGAAGGAGCAGGTAGTCCTGGTCTCTTACCTTGAAACATGGAGGTGATGAAAAATGCACTGACATTGTCAAGGCTTAATGTGTGGTAGTAGCGTTATGATTTCCTTATATTTACATTTTGTTGTCCTTTCATTATAATCATTACCCTATAATCTCCCACTGTTAAAATCTATTCATCCTTAAAAAGTTGGCTCAAATGCCAATATTCCCTAAGGCTTTGCTGGGTTTGCCAAGCAGAACTGACTCTCTCTTCTAACTCATAGCGCACTTTTCCTTTATCTTATGAAACTTACTGCAGAATGTTTAGTATTAAAGTATGTGTTAAAATGCCTTTTCAACCTAACCAGATATAAGTACCTTTAGGGCAAAGGCTTTGGCTTAGTTTGTTTTTTTTTTTTTTTTAATGTCCTAGAGTATCTCAAAGCAACAGGTGCTCAGACATATTTGTTGAACGAATGAGGCTGGGTACCAAGGTAGAGATTTTGTAAACAGCTTAGTAATGAGCTCTGCATGAATATTTCCAATTTAATGATTAAAAAACCCATAAAGATCATTCTCTTCCCTTAATGTGTCATTAATTAAAAGCTTTCAGAAGATCAGACATAGCAGAAGCTTTTTTTTTTAATTTGAAAATACTTTGAGGTTAATGATTGATATTACCTCAGAATATTGAATAGGATGAAACAGCAAAATATCTCAGTGCATGTACCATGGAAGCTTAAAAATTTGAAAATAAGATTTGAGTATGGTAGCCATCCTTTAAGATGGCCCTCAAGGATCCTCACCTCTGGTAGTGAAACCCTTGTGGAGTCCGCTCCATATTATGCCAGGTTTGGTTTGTGCGACTGTTAGAATATGGCAGAAGTGACGCTCTGTGACTCCTGCGTGTGCGTTTAGGAGACGGTGCCTCTTTGGCCTTGTACTCTTGGGTCAGACGTTGGGGTTTCCAGCTCTTGTGTCGTGAGGACATTCAAGGAGCTTTTTAGAGTTTCACATCAAAGGGACTGATATGTCTTGTCAAAGGGTCAGCACCAACTTGCTAGTCACATGTTAACCATCTTGCAAGCATATTCTCCAGCCACAGTCAAATCATAAGATGTCTACAGCACTGACTCCTAAACTCCAACCTCATGAGAGACCCTGAGCCTTAGCTACCCAGCCAAGCCACTTCTGATTTCCTGACCCACTGGAACCTTGAGATAGGAAGTTATTAATATTATTGTGTTTTGAACCATTACACTTCGGGAGTAACTTGTTACACAGCATGTAACTAATAAAAAGACATGTTGGTTCAATTTAAAATATGCAAATATAAGGCAAATACATAGAGACTGAGGATATTGTAAAGATTTCTTTAATTAGCTAACCATATAGCTCACAGTGCAGATATTTTCCCGTAAGTAGTATAGTTGTCAAGAACTAAGTAGAAAATGTGTTGGACATAGATTTGGCAAGGAATTTATTGTTTTTTTTTTGCTGTATGATGACTTGAAGATGGGTACCATACTGTACATATGTTCAACTGTGACAGCGAAAGTTATTTCTCCATTAGACTTTTGCAACAGGTTCTACCAATGTATCTTAAGCATATAGCTGTATTGGTAAGAAACATGTGTCCATTTATAGATGAAAATATTTCCAGAAAATCATCTTATTGTTTGTGAAAGTTCAGCATCTTAACAAATGATGTATGGGTTTTGTGACATTGCTGAATGCCTCTCCATATGGGGAGCTGAGCCTGCACACACATGGTAATGCATGCATCACCACATATTCACTAATGAAGCAAGGTAAAGAAATAGAAAAGCTTTCATTCCCTCAACATGCAGCTGGTGTGTGATGCCAGATGTAAAATCATTGATGCTCTTGCCAAGTTCTCAGGATCATGTCATGATTTATTGAAACTCAGACAGTCAAGAATACATTGATTTAAAAAACAATTGTCAAATTCAAGGAGACCAATTAGTAGGTGAATAGGAATCTCTCTTTTAAAATAAAATATTGGCTGTCTATTAAATATGAGATTCTTATTTACATCTTTCATTCTTTGTGGGCTATTGTGTGTTTTTCTGTGATGAAAGAGTTAATGACTCTACTTTCTAATCCCTCAACTCCTACCGAATTACTTTATAATGAGGCACATAAATTCACTAGAGCTGTAATTGGAAAAAAAAAAATCTATGGGTATTTTGAAACAAATGTTACAGATGCCTATCCAAAATGGATAGTAAGTAGCATGTCGTCTTTTAATAGTCTCAAGCATTTCATTTGGTACTTTGTAATTTATGATTAGAATTGATTTTAATAGAGATGAAGCTGTAGGGTTTCTTCCAGAGGGGCTATAGCTCCACCATCTGCAGTATCAGGACATGAACTGCTGCAAGAGTTAGAGACCTTTTTCTCCCTAGAGGAACCTTTTAATCTGGTGGTGGGAACTGCAGGCATTCTGGCTGACTTGTCACGGTCAGCGGCAGCTGTGATCTAGCACTATTGGGAAAGGGAACTGACTTTATCAAGCCTCTGCCATGTGCCAGGCACTCTGGTATCTCACTCCATTCTCAAGACAGCCTTGTGTTTCAGTAGCACAGCTTCCTTTTCGTTTTACCATAGATCCGTGGGGGATGTTTTTTAAAACTGTGGCAAAAAGCTAACATAATAATAAGTTTACAATTTGAATCATTTTTAAGGGTACAGTTCAGTTAGTTCAGAAGCAGTAAGTGCACTCATGTTGCTGTGCAACCATCTCCATCTTCCATCTCCACAGTCAAGGAGCCCTTCATCACTCCAGGGAATTCAGCCAGAGAACGAATAAAGGTGAAAAGTACAGTAAGGTATTTCATGTTTATTTAACCTTAGAGCAGATCAATCAATATTTTGGTGCCTACAAGAAACAAGATAGCATACTCAGCTATTTAGAGGATATACAGAGGATATACCTGCAGAAGGGAAGGGCTACCCACTCCAGGATTCTGGCCTGGAGAATTCCGTGCACTGTGTAGTCCATGGGATTGCAAAGAGTTGGACAGGACTGTGCGACTTTCACCTTCCCTTTCACAGAGGATATACAGACTAACGAGCTGAAAGCCCCACTCTCCAATGTAGACTGGATTTCTGCAGTCTGACCTCAATTCCTTTATGAAGCTATTCATTTGACAAGTCTAGAATATTTTCTCCATGCCAGGAGCTCTGCTTGGCGTTGACATGTAGTGTAGCGCAGTTGCAGCCTCCTTGTAACTACGTTCAAATCACTGTCAGCTCGGCCCTCGTCTGTTCCTCCTCAGCTTGTGTGAAGGGAGTTGGAAGGGTAATCCCCAAACTGTGTGGAAGGAATGACAGCAGCCTTTTGTTGTAGGTTTGCTTATAAAGCACTTTATCAATGGCTGTAATCTTATTGAAGTCATACAATGACCCTAGCACTTTATCAACAACTATAATCTTATTGAAGTCGTACAGTGACCCGAAAAAGTAGGTGTGCTTATCATTTTTATTTTAGAGACGGGATTCTAAGCAGACACATGTTAAATAAGGCCCATAGCCGCGCAGTGGTAGGACTGAGGTATAAGCCCAGGTCATCTTATTTTAGAAGCTGGGTGTTTAACCCTCCACCACACTGCCTCTGTTACGTGACCTTCATGGAGCTCCTTCTAAATTAATTGTTCAAAATAAACCACTCTTGAAGGGAGGGAGGGGAAAACAGAGGCCAGAATGTGCTCTTGGAGGTCTCCCTCCATGTGGGAGGGTTTCCTACATGGGGCAGCAAGGCCAGCCCCAAGGTCCTTTGTGAAAGTCAGAAATAGGTAAACACTCCTCCTGGAAGATTTCAGTTACCAAGTTTTCCTCAGGAAATGTTTCCATTAAAAGTGACATGCATTTATGATCACTGTGATGCGGATGACACGTGTTGGAGTTGTGTGACATGTAACGGGCACAACTGTATTTGGCGGCCCTGCCCCCTGACCTGCTATTGTGGCTGAATTGTGTCTCTCTGCCCCCTCCCCCCCATTTTTATTTTGAAATCTCATACCTCAGCTCCTCAGAATATAACTGTATTTGAAAGTCGGCTTTGTAAAAGAGGTGTTTGCGTTAAAATGAGGCCTTCAGGGTGTGGTCCTAATCCAACCTGACAGGTGTCCTGCTAAGAAGAGGTAATGGCAGGGGCGGCGGGTACAGAGGAAAACCGTGCCAAGACGCAGCAGGAGGGTGGCCGTCTGCAGGCCGAGGAGGGCGGCCTCAGAGAAAGCCAGTCCTGCTGGAACCTTGAACTTGAACTTCTAGCCTCTGAAACTGTGGGAAAAAGGACTTCTCTTGTTTGAGACACCAGTCTGAAGTGTTCTGCGACGGCAGCCCCAGAAGAATGATATGTGTCTGTAACCTGTTCAGCTGGGTAAGTTAAAGCATAACAGTGGATATGCCATGATGGAAATTGAGAGAGAGAGAGAGAGAGAGAAAAGAAGGGAAAGAAATGAAAGAAACCTTCCTTACTGAGGTAGAGACACCTCAGCATCTTAGAAGTCTGATGTTTCCAACTCAGCCCCGGGTACTGTAGTATATATCTTTTGTAGCATCAGTGTAATTATGTATTTATTTGTGTGCTTATTTGAGTAATTTCCCCACCCCACCACCACGATGCTTTATGCTTCATGAGAAGAGACCTTCCTTGTGTCCTTAGCCCCTGCATAGTGGATGGCATATACTAAGTGATCAATAATTATGTATTGGGTGAAAAAATAAAGGAAGGAAGGAGGGTATTTCTGAACTTGTGAATGTTTTCAACTAGATTATTACCAGCTGGGATACATACATCCCAGAAAAGTGAAAATATAATCTACAGAAGAATAATACATTTTTTCCAGTTAAAATGACTAAAGCATACCCAGAAGTAAAACATGACTTCTTTAGCATCCTTTTGCTTAAAAAATTTATTCGATGACATGTAAACCTGGATGAAGCACAAGCTGGAATCAAGATTGCCAGGAGAACTATCAATAACCTCACATATGCAGATGACACCACCCTTATGGCAAAAAGCATTGAAAAACTAAAGAGCCTCTTGATGAAAGTGAAAGAGGAGAGTGAAAAAGTTGGCTTAAAATTCAACATTCAGAAAACTAAGATCATGGCATCCAGTGCCATCACTTCATGGCAAATAGATGGGGAAACAGTGGGGTCGCACAGAGTCGGACACGACTGAAGTGACTAAGCAGCAGCAGCAGCAATGGAAACAGTGGCAGACTTTATCAGTTTGGGCTCCAGAATTACTGCAGATGGTGACTGCAGCCATGCAATTAAAAGACACTTAATCCTTGGAAGAAAAGCTATGACCAACCTAAACAGCATATAAAAAAGCAGACTTGACTTTGCCAACAAAGATCCATCTAGTCAAAGCTGTGGTTTTTCCAGTAGTCATGTATGGATGTGATGGTTGGACTATAAAGAAAGCTGAATGCTAGAGAATTGATACTTTTGAACTGTGGTGTTGGAGAAGACTCTGTGGTGTTGGAGAAGACTCTTGAGAGTCCGTTGGACTGCAAGGAGATCCAACCAGTCCATCCTAAAGGAGATCAGTCCTGGATGTTCATTGGAAGGACTGATGTGGAAGCTGAAACTCCAATACTTTGGCCACCTCATGCGAAGAGATGACTCATTGGAAAAGACCCTGATGCTGGGAAAGATTGAAGGCGGGAGGAGAAGGGGACAACAGAGGATGAGATTGTTGGATGGCATCACCGACTCAATGGACATGGGTTTGGGTAAACTCCGGAAGTTGGTGATGGATGGGGAGGCCTGGCATGCTGCGGTTCATGGGGTTGCAAAGTCAGACACGACTGAGCGACTGAACTGAACTGAACTGAATATTCCATTGTATGTATGTACCATACCTTCTTTATTCATTCATCTGTTGATGAACACTTAAGTTGCTTCCATGTTCTGGCTATTGCAAATAGTGCTGCAGTGAACTTTGTGGTGTATGTATCTTTCTGAATTATGGTTTTCTGCAGGTATATGCCCAGGAGTGGGATTGCTGGATCACATGGTAGCTCTATTTTTAGTTTTTTAAGAAACCTCCATACTGTTCTCCGTAGTGGTTGCACCAATTTACATTCCCACCAACAGTGGAGGGAGTTCCCTTTTCTCCACACCCTCTCCAGCATTTATCGTTTGTGGACTTCTTAATGAGGGCCATTCTGACTGGTGTGAGGTGATATCTCGTGGTAGTTTTGATTTTCATTTCTCTAATAATGAGCACTGTTGAACATCTTTTCATGTGCTTTATGGCCATCTGTATGTCTTCTTTGGGGAAATGTCAGTTTGTATCTTCCACCCATTTTTTTGATTGGGTTGTTTGCTTTTTTTTGATATTGAGCTGGAGCTATTTGTATATTTTGGAGATTAATTCTTCGTTGGTTGCTTTACTTGCAAATATGTTCTCCCATTCTGTGGGTTGTCTTTTCATTTTGTTTGTGGTTTCCTTTGCTGTGCAAAAGTGTTTAATTAGGTCATGTTTGTTTATTTTTGTTTTTATTTTCATTACTCTAAGAGGTGGGAGTTTTACTTTCAAAAGCATTTAAAACACATATTTTTGGGTCTCAGATTATCTTTTTTTAAAATTTGAATTATAGTTGCTGTACATATTAGGTAATATTATGTAAATTATAGGTGTATGAGATAGTGATTCACACATTTTAAAGTTTATAATCCATTGATAGCTATAAAATATTGGCTGTATTCCCTGTGTTGTACAATATATCTTTGTAGCTTATTTTATATCTGATAGTTTGAACCTTTTAATCTGCTACCTCTATATTGCCCCTTCCTACTACCGTCTCCCTGCTGGTAATCACTAGTTGTTCTCTGTAACAGACCATATCTTTTGAATCAGAATATCTGAACAAGCATCACAGGTAATTTTGTGGCATTGTAAAGCTTGAAAAAGTCTTTTTTTTTTTTAATATGAAACAGTCATTTTGGTTCGGCATTGACTCATATAAAACAGTTCCTGAACACTTGGTCTGTAAGAGGGACCATGCCAGGCACTGGGAAGACAAATTAGACAAATTAGACATGGTTTTTCCTAGCGCGAGCAGACAGTTTAATCGGGAAGGAAGATCCTTGAATAAAAACAACAGCTACAATACAAAGCAATATGTTTTCTTATCAAATGAAGGCAAATGAAGGCTCTAAGAGAACAGGAAATACTTCTGATGGGGAAATCTGTGGAGAAGTGAAGTGAGACTTGAAGGTGTGGAGGACATCTGAGCTGATGCCAAAATGTGTGTAAGTGTGTGTGTATAGGTGGTTGGAATGTGCTGGGCCTGGGGAGATTGTAGTACAGGAAAAGGAAATGGCAGGAGTTAGGGCAGTAGACTGTGGTAATGCCAGCTTGGCTGGTGCCCAGAAAGGAGGTAAAACTACAGGGCAGTTTGGGGTGCCTTTGAAAGTAAAGCTTGAAATATCTTTGTACTGTAGACAAGGGGGAGTCGCAAAATACTTCTGATAAAAATAGTGACCCAGTCAAGGCAGAGCTCAAACTCCAAGGGGACGCTACCTGCCAGATAGATTGTTTGGAAGAGTTAAGGGGCTGTAGTCAGGGAGCCGAGTGTGAGGTCAAAACCACATTAGAGATGAAGCAATGGGAAAAGAAAGCAGCAGAGAGAGCTGCAAAAAATTGCTGAAGAAAAAGCTGTTCCAACTTGGTGTTTAATTAGATATGATGGAGGTGGGTGAGGAATGAAGCAAGATGACTCATGTTTGGAGCCTGAGAGAACAAGTGTACCCTTAACAAACAAGGAAGTCAGCAGAAACTGGTTCTTGGGGAAGTTTAATTTTAGAAATGTTAAGCTTGGGGTGCTTCTGGGTATCCAAGTTTAACTTTTTTATTGGGCCTTCTATTGCCCAGACTAACAGGCAGATCTGTTCCATTACCAGAGAGTCCTGCTGTTAACCAGTCACCTACCTTACGTTTTTTCAGTGAGTTCCCTGCCCTCTTCCCCAGGATTCTTTAAAATCCTTCTTGCATGGGCAGTGTCAGGTCTTTTCAGCACATTCTTGAACTCAAGACACTGGATAATCTGCAAGACTTGTAAACATTTTTTCCTGTTAAAATTGATTACTTTCCATATTAAAATGTCAAAGGGTCGCTAGGGTAGCCCACGATGGTTCTTTTCACTAGATCTTATTAAAGATGCCTTCCAGACTAGCAGGAAGGTCATGAGGTAAGGACAGAGTGAATTACAGAGAAAAAATATTCCATTTTACTACCCAATCCAGTTACATAGTTAGGTGAGTGAAACTGGAACTCTTGGAGAGGTCAGGATTAGAAAAAGAGATTGATTGGGAGGGTTTTTTTTTTTTGAATGAAAATTGAGTAGGAAAGCAGAGAAGCAGTGGGTTTTCTGAGTGCATGCTTTAGCAGGTTCTGTTTTAGAGTTCACAGGTTTTGGTGGCTGGCTGTCTTCTAAAATAGACTCCACTGTCCTCAGGCACAGTGAGTCACTTCACATCGCTTTCCTCCTCAGTTCTACTCTGCATTTGTACCTTACCAGTTTGCTCTCATCTCTCACCCTTTTGCCAGTGTTTCTAAGCCTTTCTCTGGTCTCCACCAAGGTCAGAGAAGAGGAAAATAGACTGAATTCACCATCCCATCAGCAAGAGTTTAAAGGGTACCTTGTAGGCACTTTGCATCATTCCGGGTGTTTCTGTCATATCATATGAGTGATTGAAGTTAGATTAAAAAGGCTTACCTTTATATGACAATTGTTAAAAGTTGGCACAGTTTATCTAGAGAGGTCGTGTATTCTAAACATGGAAGAAATGGTTAGAATGGGTGCTGCATGGTCATTGATAATGAAACACAAATTCTATATATTCTTGAGATAATATGAATATGTTTTCAGTTATTTTCTTGCTGACACGTGGGTCAATTGCTTTCCACTTCTTTTCACACCTGTGTGAACAGAACCCTTATCACTGAGCTTGTGTCTCTTTTTATATATGATTACTTTAAATGGCAACCCACTCCAGTATTCTTGGCTAGGAAATCCCAGGGACAGAGGAACCTGGGGGGCTACAGTCCATGGGGTCACAAAAGAGTCGGACAGGACTCAGTGATTAAAACAACAATAACTTTATATCTGCCACGCCCTCCATATTTTCCTGCGCTTTGGCCAATACAATAGGAAATTCCATTCTTTCACTTGAGACTTTTTTTTTCTAGTCATTGTGGAAATAATCAGTTCTGAATCATGTTCTTTAAATGAGAATGATAGATAATTTTCTTCCTATACATAGTGGATATTATGCAAATAACAAAACTTACCAGGAGGTAAGTTCCATTATCTCTGTTCTATGAAGCTTGGATAGAAGTAGTTGCCTAGTGGCAGGCTCTTCAAGTCTGTTTGACACCTAGCTCTATACCCCTAGCTATACTATACTGCCTCCTTGTGGCCATCTTCTAAATATTGGTGTCATATTTTGAAAGAACAAACTTAAGCATGCTCAGTCACTTCAGTCGTGTCCGACTCCTTGAGACCCCATGGACTGTAGCCCACCAGACTCCTCTGTCCATGGGATTCTCCAGGCAAGAATACTGGAGTGGGTTGCCATTTCCTTCTCCAACAAACGTGAGCAGTTCTTTTGTACTGGTTGTGAAGTTGATCCAGGTAGGAAAATGTTGCAATTAAAGTGGAAGAAGATTATGGACTTGAAACTCTCTGATGGGGGTATGCCATGGATTGAATCAGCTGGGGGCAGCATTTCTTCCTTTCTAGAGTGTTGGCTAAGACCCCGGCTCTAGAATCATATAACCTGGGATGTATCCCAGCTCTACCACTTAGTAGATTTGTGACCTAAGGATAAGCTCAGCTTTCTGAGCCTCAGTTTTCTTATCTATAAAATGGGGATAATATTACTCACCTCACAGAGTTGTAAGAATTAGATGAGTTAATACATGTGGTTTCCTTAAAATAGTGGCTGACCCTTGGTGAATACTACCAGGTGTTATTAGTATTTCTATGTCCTTCACTTTATAGCTCCTTTCTGACAGCCTCTCTGAGCATAGTCGTACTCTTGCTAAGAAAGGCATGGTTTTACTTTGAAATGTTGTGATGCTTGTCCCTATGATCATAAGCTGCTTTTGTAGTTTTTAGTAAAGAGAAAAGTTAACTGTTACTCTTACAGATTTTCCACCTTCAGAAATAATTATTGCTTAAGAATGAATGAGATTAATAATCCTTTATGTGTTTATTTCTGACTTCAAATTAATGGCATCGAAACCTGTTTAAAATCAATATTAACAAAGGCCACATATATTAAGTGGCCTTATCTTTAGTCATCATTTCAGATTAGGAGCAAAGTGAATTTACACTATGTGACTATATAGAATCTTCTCTATTTCTGTGCATGCTTTGTGAGTGGAGTGCCTGGTTAGACATCTTAGCCTTTTTGCCCAGCTCAAGGAAGAGTTAATGAAGTAAAGTTACGTAAAGTGCATCAAACTCCTCAGGAGAGAAGTGTTATATTAATACCTGCCTCACAGTGATGTTCTCAGACTTAATGATAGAAAGTTTGTAAATTGCCTTGGTACTCCCAGTAACATCCTGATGAAGCATCATTTCTTTTGATTGCAAGGAGCTCTAAGTTACACAGACTGCAAGTTAAGGGGGAAATAATATCCCAGTTTTTACTTTATAATCAGAAGTACATAAAATGAAAAGAAAACATTTTGTTTTAGTTTTGAGTGATAGAGTTGATCATTTTTACATTATCTCTGTTATTTTGAGAGGAGGAGGAATTTATCATGCACAGTTTAATCAAGTACTCATCATTAAAGTGTATAATGGCAGAAGTAGGAATCGTGATAGAGACCTTTAAGAACACTAGTATTCAAATATTTAAAAATTAAATTCCAGTTTTAAAAGAGTCAAACTCTTTTTTTATACGATTACTATTAGGTTTGGCATTTTTGAGACATGTCTTCAATCAATACCTGTAATACTTACAAACATCAGTAGGGAGAATAGTATTGTAAACACATATTCTTGCTGTAGGGTACATTTTAAATGTCTAAACACTAATCAATATAGAGAAATTAAGTATTGACTAAAATAGCTTTATAATAAGTAATTATTGGTTTGCTCTTTTAGAAATTAGACATTTTCACTTTGGGAATAAAGAGTAAATTTACTGTCATGAAATTAAAGTGTTTTTGACCTTTTTGTACAACTTTCCTCTCTCTATGAAATGATTAGGTTTAAATATGATTGCACAGCTGTATTATGTTGCAAGCATCAATTTTTAATTATTATAAGGTCAATGTTAGAACAAATGTGATTATTATAGTACCTCAATGCCCTTATTTACTTTCCGCTCAAAAACCACCCAGTGTTTACCAAAACCAGCCTGAACCTCTCTTTATTGTTTTGACTAATTAGATTTATGCCAAATCCTTTATTTTTTTCCCTCAGTGTTCATCCTATGTATGTTATTTTGTTGATTCTTTCAGCTTTAAAAAAATACACATTGCTTGATTTGTCTCTTCCCTTCGTAGAAGGACTTTTATTTTCCTATGTGGCTGTGTGCAGGGTCTCTGTGCGTATAACCATAAGGATGAACAACTTCACAATTCTCCTGCCTTTGTGTAACACGTTGTCTTAGTCTACTTGGGCTGCCATAACAGAATACAGTAGACTGGGTAGCTTAAACAACAAACATTTATGTCTCCCAATTCTGGAAGCTGGGAAATCCAAAGTCAAGATGCCAGCAGATTCGGTGCTGGTGGGAGCCCTCTTCCTGCTTTACAAATGGCCATCGTCTGTCCATGTCCAAGGCCATGTCCTCATATGGCCTTTCTTTGGTGCGTATACATGGAGACAGAGAGAGAGAGAGAGAGAGAGAGTGCTTACTCTTCTCTCCAGAGCATTCATTCTGTTGTGAGGGCACCACCCTCATGGCCCCATTGGCATCATAGCCTAATTACCTCCAAAAGGCCCCACCTCCATAAATCAGGACTGATTTGTATGAAGTCCACCTAAAAAAGAAGTTTCCTTTCCAGACATGGGTTTATTTGCTTACATGTTTCTAGAGACTTGCCATTCGTCCCTCTTTTTCCTACTGCTCTGAGACTTTGAATTTAGCTCTTAAAATGAAATGATATTGCATATGAAACCCATAGAATAATACATGATCTACACAAACCATTAAAATTCCCCAGATGTTCATCTGCTTGATGTTATGTGGCAGCCTTGGGCGGGGGAGGGGAGTTTGGGGGATAATAGATATATGTATATATATGGCTGAGTCCCTTTGCCGTGCACCTGAAACTATCACAACATTGTTAACTGGCTATATTCCAATATAAAATAAAAAGTTAAAAAATATTCCCCAAATGTTCAGCCTGAATGGTAATTCAGGTTTTAATGCAAAAGTAGTTTTCTAATTCTTAGTGAGGTTTTTAGATTTCATTTTCTGTTGATATATTATTTACATTTAAAAATGACAACACTAGACAAAAACATTTGTTGTATTTAGTGAATGAGGTAGCATAAGGTTTCCTAGAAACTAGAAACACATGGGCCAGCTGAGCCATCTCTGTGGCTTGGGGAATGAATGGTCAGAAGCTTGTTGGGTTCCAGTGGGAATCTTAAGATGTGGTAGTGGAGAACAGACCATCACTAGGCTGTGACAAGGGGAAAAATGGCTGGTGGGGAAATGACTCATTATTATTGATCAGGGTGGGCTTAAAAGAAGATAAGTCTTGCCTTTGACTCATATTTCTTCAGTCAACTGAGTAGGGGCATAAAGGACACATGTGAGAATTACGAGAATTTACTCCTACATTAGATGGTGCAGCCCCCACCCCACCGCCCATTCCCTTCTCATCTATTAATAGTATGTTATTTTTGAGCCACATATTCTAAAACAGTTGCTTTAAAAAAAGAAATATGTAGGGTGCTCTTGTTGAGAAATTTTAGGGCCTAATATTTAAGGTCTAATGATCAGATTCTAGGCATTGAAGCAAGGAGTTAGGAGCTATTTGAAAATCAGACGGTTCTTTTCTGAACCTTTCAAATTGTTACCCAAGAAGAAGCTTATTCTAAATGGTTTTGTGAGCCACTTTTTCTCCTACTCCAGCTCCACTACTGCTTCTACCCTCACTACCTGCATAGCAAAATATTTATGAATAATGCGCCAGAAATATTGCTAGAGAATTTCTTTTCATTTTAAACAGGACATCATGAAAGCAAAGAAATAATTTATTATACACTAAACTTGTAGGAAGATCATGAATGTATGATTTGGTAGAATGTAAAAGCCACAGAAAAACTGTTGTTCAAAGTTAAAATCATGCTTTATTTCTCTCAGCCATGGAATTTGGGCAAAAGCTTTTTGAACTAGGAAAATGTCACTGATTTAAGCGATCACACATCTGATGCAGGAATTACATGGAGCCTTCTCAGTTACTTTTGTCAACTTAAAAAATAGTTACAGCCTTGAAGTTGGGAGTTCTTTTATTTAGCGGGAAACTTTAGGATTTCAAGCCCAGGAAACAGCATCTCAAGTGACCCTGAGAGAACCATTCTGAGAGAGTCAGGTTATATAGGAGTTTGCAACAAGGGGCAGGTAGCCTGAACATCAGAAGCATTTTTGTGAATTAAAGAAAACCAGATATCTCAGGAGAAGGCAATGGCACCCCACTCCAGTATTCTTGCCTGGAAAATCTCACAGATGGAGGAGCCTGGTAGGCTGCAGACCATGGGGTTGCTAAGAGTCGGAAACGACTGAGTGACTTCAGTTTCCCTTTTCACTTTCATACATTGGAGAAGGAAATGGCAACCCACTCCAGTATTCTTGCCTGGAGAATCCCAGGGATGGGGGAGCCTGGTGGGCTGCCGTCTGTGGGGTCGCACAGAGTCGGACATGACTGAAGCGATTTAGCAGCAGCAGCAGCAGCGGCAGATATCTCAAGTTAAAGAATCTGCCTGCAATGCAGGAGACCCAGATTCGATGCCTGGGTTGGGAAGATCCCCTGGAGAAGGAAATGGCAACCCACTCCAATAGTTTTGCCTGGATAATCCCATGGACAGAGGAGCCTGGTGGGCTATATATAGTCCATGGGGTCACAAAGAGTCAGACATGACTGAATGACTAACACTCTATATGGGAAGATACAGGAGTCGGGGCTTACTGAAATCATTCCTTTCACATACGTCTCAGCTATCTGGGCAAGTATCCTGTGCTTGTCACATCCTGAGTTCCTCAGAGCTCTCCTTAGGGAGTGGCTGTGGCCTGATGGCTGCAGGTATTCTCCTTTTCGATTTCCCTGAGGGCTCAGGAATTCACGTTTGGAGGGCTGGATGATTGTGACATCCTTGTTTACTGAGATGGCAGGAAGTACTCCATTTCTCACCTTCACTGAGCCCAGCCCTTTTCCCAAGACATAATTAAGACATCTTAGAAGATGAGATGGCCTGCTGTGACACCTCATTTTCAGTCTCTAACTGCTTCTAGATTTGCTTTACCTTTCAAGACTATGCTAATTATTATCCGGATTTTTAGATGTGTAATAATTTGTATGGATTGTAATTTTAGAGCCGATTTCACTGAGTGTATTTTGGTTAACTAGTGCAGGGAGTTTATAAATAGGGCCCGCAAAATGAAGGTTTTAATATAAGCACTGTAATATTAATATATGTTTCTAGGTCAAATAAAGCCCATGTATTCATTATCTACCTTAGTGTGACTAGATAATCAGTATTAATCATAGTTTGTTGCTTGCTTCTTTTTTGGTTTGGAACGGGATCCTCAGATGTCCTATCCAAACTGAAAACACTAGGGAAGTGCTTTTGGGTACCATTTAATTTGTTTTTTGGGTTTCCCTGGTGGCTCAGATGGTAAAAAATCTGGCTGCAAAGCAGGAGACCCAGGAACTCACTCCAGTATTCTTTCCTGGAGAATTCCATGGACAGAGGAGCCAGGCGAGATACAGTCCATGGGGTTGCAAAGAGTGGGACATGACTGAAAGACTAACAATTTCACTTTCACTAGCTTGTTTTTGCCATGGTGATAGATGCTCTCAGTACAAACTTTGATGGCCAATTTGAAAGTGTAGGGCTCTGACCCGAAGCAAAGCTAGGAGGGAGAATCATTCCAGAGTGATAATCTTTAAAAGACTATTAGAAAATGAAGTTTTTGAATAGCCTGGAGCCATTTTACCTAGCCTGCTCATATCAGCCTATCTCGGGCATAGTGATTTTTCCATAAAGCTATGTGAAGAGCCAGTTATCCTGTGCAACATGATCGGTCACATTAGGAAAATGAAAATTAATATTAGAATGAGATATTATTTTACACTCCTAGATAGCAAGAATTAAAAATGAAGACTATTGCAAGTGATGGTGAAGACAGGGAGAAGTGAAACACCTAAGTTGCTGGTGGGAGGATAAACAGGCGCATCCACAGTCTATAGTCGCAGTGTTTAACCCCTGGGTCAGACATTGACCTTTAGTTACTGAACTGTGGGAAGCTGGTCAAGTAGCGTGACCAACTTGTCACAGTTTGCTGGGAACTTTTTTGGTTTAAAAGTGAATATCCTGTGTTCCCCAAACCTTCTCGGTGTCAGGCAAACCAGAATGGTTTAGTCACACTGTGGCCATATTAACTGCAGGGGGACCCGTATGGGACTCAGGATGGCAGCTATTTCTTAACTAGGGAATCATTTCAACATTAGAAAAACTGGTGAAGCCACACTAGTGAGCACCTGCTGCACACTAGTTCTGGATACACCCACACTGGAAGACAATGTGACGTTATCCTGTGAAATTCAGTATACACATATCCTGTGACTCCCAAGTTCCTCTCTATTGCAAATATATCAGGGCATCTCTTGCACATGTATACTAGGAGTCCTGTACAAGAATTTTGTAGCATCATTGAGTGTAATAACAAAAAAAAAAACTGGAAACAACTTGAACATCCTACTGTAAGACACTGGATAACTACATTTAATTTTTTGTATAATGAAACACTATGATAGAGGCCTGGATGAAGTGCGGAACCTGCCTTGTGAGTATTTGGGGAAAGAGCATTCTAGGCAGAGTGAAGAGTCTACTCCCTTCCAAGGCCCACTGTAAAACCTTCCCCCTTATCCAGGGCATTTTGTGTAAAAAGTAGAGGTCACCACCCCTCACACCTACAAATACCCTCTGTTTTTCTAGCCTTGGGCAAGTGAACCTCTTGTCCTTGATTAAGCCACTTCCCATCCTCTCTGAACTCTGTGGCTTCCTGTAAGTAGAATATTTTCAAAATGGAGCCTTATTAACTTTTCCCTTTAGCAAGAGAGTCCCCAGCCCTTGAGCAGTCCAGGCTTCATTTGCTCTCTGGTAGAGGGAAGAGGAATATCTCTTATTCTTTTGAGTCTTGGAAGAAACAAGAAGAAAACACATGATTATTGTAGTAGACTACCTTGCCACATTATGCATGATGAAATGATTTTTTAAATGTTTCTTTTTGTTTATTATTTTTAAAATTATTTGATGAAATATTTTTTGTTTTCTTTTTTAAACATTTTTTTTAATTGAAGGAGAATTGCTTGGCAGAATTTTGTGGTTTTCTGTCAAACCTCAACAAGAATCAGCCATAGGTACATCCATGTCCCCTTCCTCCCAAACCTTGCTTCCATCTCCCTCCCTGATGAAATGTTTTGATGTCTGGTTGGTTATGATGTCTGCTAAAGCCCAAGAACCACTCTTCAAAAAGACCCGGAGTAGAAGATTTTCTGGGCTTCCCAAGTGGTCTACTTAATAGTTGTGATTAAGTTTCTGTTCTGAGTCTTCTTCATTCATAAGCTGAAAATTCATTCAAAAATATTTTGGTGGCTTACAGAATTAGACACTGTATTAGGCATTAGAAAATAATAATAATGTAATGATACTCATTATTAACTCAAAACTTTATCTCAAGGAATAAATAACTTACCTATAGTATCTGGGACATTGCTTGGTGGATAGCTGTAGAAGTAACTATTATGTATTACGTGAGTAATGCTTATATCTTCAGTTCTGATATTTTCTTTGAACTCTAGACATGTATATCCCATTGCTCTCTTATCTCTTCTTAGGTATATTATAGATCTTTCAAATTTCACGTGTCTAAAAAACAAACCCTCAATTCTTTCCTTAATATTTTTTTTTGCCATCTTTCTTATTTCGAGTAAATAGTAAAATCATCCATTATTTTGCTTAGGTCTCTACTGTCTTAATTATCCTTGACCCTGTGTGTTCTATCGCATGCTGCATCCAATTTAGCTGACACATTCATTATGATTTTGTAACTAAATCAATGAAGGCTTAGACAGTTTAAGTAATGTGTACGTGATCCCACACCAGTAAATAAGTTGGGGCACTGGCATTCCAGCTCAAGTCTTCTGCTTTGTAGTCCAGGGCTCTTTCCATTTTACTATTATTCTACTATTTTGAGGTGTCAGGGCATGAGTAGGGGTTCCTCTTTTGTCGTCTTGGTTAATTAAATGAATGACTACATGTTGATTTAATACTCATGTAATAATTATCACCTTTAGCAAATGCCAGAGATATAAATGGCAGCCAGAAAATTATGAAGTACCATTCAAAGAAAGGTATTTGTTTCTGAAAATCCAATTTCAACAGGAGGGCAAATGGAAATTTATATTATCAAATAAATAGAGCACAGATGAAAAGCAAATTTGTATGAGCTTATACTATGAGATACTGTCGTACAAACCCAATGACATCTTTCAGAATCTGTTAAAAGTCACAACATAAGCAATAGAGGGAACTGGAAATCTCTTCGAATATCCTTCTTTGTTTAATCATGAGGAAATCTCCAGGATGGTATGAATGGCAATTATATTTTCCAAGTAAAATAAACACTCTTCGCTGTTGCCAAATGTTAGCAAGAAACATAGCAGGCAAAGAGTGAGAAAAACATGAGAGAATTTATTTAGGCTGATTTAAAGAATGCTGAGTGTCACAGTCATTAATCGCAATAAAAAGGCACTAATTAGACTTACATTTGATGTTGAAAGCAGCAACTCTCTCTGTGATTTCTCAAACTCATTTTTAAATGAAAATGAGGAAATGGCAACCCACTCCAGTACTCTTGCCTGGAAAATCCCATGGACGGAGGAGCGTGGTAGCTTACGTACAGTCCATGGGGTTGCAAAGAGTCGGACACGACTGAGCGGCTTCACTTCACTCACAGGAACCCGAGAAAGTGACTTGGTTAAAGTCTTTATTTTTGACATTGGTGATTACCACAATAATTTTTTATTTCATTCTCTTTGAATATCAGTTATCTGTTTATGATGCCTGTCACTGACATACTAACTGCTAGAAGTTGATGTGGTGATACAGTTATCATTAGGGCTTACTGATGTGTGAATTAAACATTGGGATAAAAGATGCTCCTCATTGTCACAGAAATGTTAGTTAAATCGGTAAGTGTAAAACACTTCTTTGGAGGAACTTTTAATTTAAGCAGCCAGAATGAATATATTACATGTTAGGAGAGTCCAATAATGTATTTTGGGGTAAAGTGACTTTAGCAGCTTCCTTCTTAAAGTCATCAAATAGGCATATGTTTTTATAATTAAGTATTTTCACACAAACTTTGAGTGTAATAAGGTAATATTGAAAGCTGATTTATAGAAAGATAACTCATAAAGCAACCAGATGATGCTGCTAAGTCACTTCAGTCGTGTCCGACTCTGCGCGACCCCACAGACGGCAGCCCATCAGGCTCCGCCGTCCCTGGGATTCTTCAGGCAAGAACACTGGAGTGGATTGCCATTTCCTTCTCCAGTGCATGAAAGGGAAAAGTGAAAGGGAAGTCGCTCTGATGAGGCTGCCAAAAAAAGCTAGCACAGGGCTGGTGCACTGGGATGACCCAGGGGGATGGGATGAGGAGGGAGGTGGGACGGGGGTTCAGGATGGGGGCCACATGTACACCCATGGCTGATTCATGTCAATGTATGGCAAAAACCACTACAATATTGGGAAGTAATTAGCCTCCAATTAAAATAAATAAATTAAAAAAAAAGCTTGCACAATTTTTAACTGTGTTAAAGCTGTGGTGTACAGGAAGGTGTTGTACAACAACAGGTGGTGTTGCTGTACTTCCTGTTGGTGGGATGGGTGTGGGCTGTTGTCTTCATCTTAGAGGGCTTGGCATGGGATCAGGAGGATGACCAGCACTGGGAGAGGATTGGAAACCATGCGAATGAAGCCACTTCTAAAAGTCACCTGAATATTTAGTGTAGAGAGAGAGAAAGACATAGATGTCTCTTTCTTTTCTCTCTCTTTTTCTCTTTCTTTCTTTCTCCTTCCTTCATTCCTATCTTCCTTCCTTCCATTTATTCTGAGAAAGAAGCATTGGTTAGCTGGTGTCCTTGTTATAGTGGCTAGTAAATATTAATATTTTCCTCTAGTATGTCAGAAAGCCCATTAAAATGAGTGAAAAAATTTTTTTTCATGATCAGACAATCCTTTTCTTTTTTATTGAGGTATAATTGACAATTAACATTATATTAGTTTCAGATGTATAACATAATGATTCAGTATTTGTATAAAATGATAACTACAGTAAGTCTAGTTAACACCCATCACCATACATAGTTACCAAATTTTTTTTCTTGTAAGGAGAACTTTAAAGATCTACTCTTTTAAGATCCACCTCCAAATATGCAATACAGTGCTATTAACCATAGTCACCATGCTGTACATTACACCCCATGACTTAATCATTTAATAAATGGAAGTTTTTACTTTTTGATCTTCTTCATCCATTTTGCCAACCTCCATGCCCCACCTTTGGCAACCATCAAACTATGAAATTTGTTTTAACGGAGCTGCTAAAAGATCATTCACTTGAAAAAATCCATTCTTCATAAAAGGCAGTAGGGATTATGAACTATATGTGTATATATATTTTTTGGACCTACATATATTCAGAACCAGGACCTAAATGAGGTCAGGATTCATGTATAATTTGACAGTTATATAAGGAGTCATGTATTAAACATTAATTGACTGGTGCTGTGTTCTCAGTTTATTTAGGGGATTTTTGGTGTCTATTATGATCTGGCATCCTGGCAGCTGTCTAGCCTACACACATCTTAACACAATGTTAATTGGATGACGTAATTATTGAAAAAATACATAATAAAATCAAGTGGAGATATAGGACTCTTAAGCTTGTACCAACTCTAAAATACTGTAGTAGAAACTTACAAGATAATTTGGTATTGAGGGATACACAGAAACATCTTGACTGAAACTATTCAGCTAACCAATTGATCTGACTTCTGTGTCTTGATATTAGGACAAAATAGTTAGAGCTATAGACCAATTACTAGAGGGAAGAGTCAATAAAATTCATGTTCTGTTCTCCCTTGTATTCGTGCTGTATCAAAAGATTTTTGTTAGTTTTTGATTATAGAATCTTCCAAATGAAACCGATTGCATTTATAACTTTTCAGAATAAAATTTTAAAAGATTATGAGGTTGATATCCAGAGTGGAGAACCAACACTTTGCTTCATTACTAATGTTACTTGTGACTTCTAATTAAGACAGAGGCAGTTTGCTGAAGAGACAGTTTGTGTGAAGTATAAACAGTGGTTTGTAATTTGCAGATGGGGCTTTCCTGTTCTTGCCTCTAGTCAGCATTTTATTTTAAACCATTTACCATGAAAGCAGTATGTGTGTGTACGTGTGTGAGTGTATTTTAAGTTACTTGTTATAAAATATTCCAGTCAAACATTTATCAGGGGATAAATAGAATGCTTTTGTGTGTGTGTCTGTCAGTGACCATGGATTTGCTGTAGCTCACTTCTACTTTTTGCCTGCTGGGCATTGTAACTGGTCTACAACTGGGATTGCCCTATTATCTTGACTTTGTTAATGCAGGAATCTCATTAGCTCAGCTCTCTGGTATAATTCTGATTGAGAACTTGGTCATGGCCCATGCTAATTATCTGGGAGCCAGAAAGCAAGTTTGCAATTTAGTTGGGCTTATTTGCTCTTCACTACCACATTAAGTAGGAAAACGATGAAATACTAGAGCTAAACTTCTAAAGAAGGAAAATATACCTATATAAAGAAAACTGTAACATCTATTGAAGTGCAATAACTAATCTGAAAAACACTATGTTTTTGAATGGGAAGATTCAATAACATAAAATGTCAAAAATACCAAAGTAATACATACATTTAATGTAACTTCAGCTAGAATCTCAATATTTTAAAAATACACTGGATAAAATGATGCTCAATATTTGAATGTAAAATAATGAACCACAAAAGGTAGCCAAAAATGCTAAGAAAAGATGAACAGTGAGAATAAATTTTTCTTACTATGTATTAAGACATTAATCCATTATTAACAAATAATATGGATGGTATAGTATCAGAATTTATATATATACTATATATATGTACATATATATACATAAAATAAAATAGAGAGCTCAAGACAGTAAAAGGGATTTAATATAAGGCAGTTTTCTGGGAACGTATGTCTTGTTTAATAAATAGTGTTAATACAACTGGTTCATTTTGAAGACAGTAAAAATAGGCTCTTCATCCCTTTTATCATATATAAGACTCAAATTCCAACAGGAATAAGGATTTATATATTATGAATTCATTTAAACAAGTTATTAACTCTACCCTCTGCCAGTTGAGTTGGAGAAATTTTCAAAAATAGAGATAAACCATGCCAGTCCCCATCCCTCTCTAGCACATACAACAGTGAAAGCCACAGAAAACTGTTTTCTAGGTTTCTAACGCTGGTTGTCTTGATGAAGATGTGATAACTCATAGAAAGGTAGAGGGGAGACGGTTGGATGGCATCACTGACTCAATGGACACGAGTTTGAGCAAACTGTGGGAGATGGCGGAGGACGGGGAAGACTGGTGTGTTGCAGTCCATGGGGTCACAAAGTTGAACATGATTTAGCAACTGAATAAAAAGAGGGAAGATGAGGAAAGCAACACATAAGCAAAGAAGTCAATAAATAAAAGTTGTTCATAATAAAAAATACCTTGGATGATCTGAAGTGTATGTGTACAGATGCATAAGGAGACCCGTGAGCATTGATCACTGAAGTATTAATGGTGATCATTGCAGTGTTAGGGAATTTCTAATGATTTTTTGCCTTCTTCATTATGCTTTTCTGTGTTGATTAAATTTTATTTGTAAACAACATTTACAGTTATATATGCAGAAAAACAACTGATTATTGTATGGCAATCAAACCTGAGGGATAAGAGGAAGGAAAGGGCAGGGCTTTACATGCTCACAAGAAGATGCTAAGTCAATATGTAATTCAGCTACTGGTTAGTAGTTTTGCCTTCCTAAAAATTGACTTGCAAAGAAAAAAAAATCACAATTTATTATAGAATATGAAGCTTTTACTTGTTTTCTTCAAGCATTTTTGCAGTGTTTGTGGAGAAAGAATGGTAAGCTTGTAACAAAGGGAAGAACATAATTTTTGCTGCCTCTATGGCTATGATTGTTTTGTACTGTGTCAGCTAAGTTTGGTCTGTGTTTCCCACTGTTCATTTTCCTGTTTGGTTCTGGGTTAGAGTTGCCACAAAAGAAATATGAGTGAAATTTAGAGGGCAAAAGTGAAGCTACAGCGAATACACTGTGATACATGTACCTAATGAACTTAGAAATACAGTATTGCTCAATAGATTTAGACATTACCAAATGATTTTTTAGTGCTAAAAAAATGAGAAGAGAGCTATGAAGTCAAGAAGGAACTTTTTTGAATAGAATTTAGAGAAATTTATGAGACAGTTTTAAGCAAACTTAGAGGAAATATAAATAAATCAGGACTTTTCTGTGTTAAAAAAATAAAATTGTTTTCATCTTCATTGTCTCATTTTAAAAGATTCTTAAAGTCATTGATGACATCAGAGCAAGATCAAATCCAGGATGGTACAAATAAAGATATCAGCAATATAACTGTAAGACTCTTTGTTATGACCAGAGAAAAATTGAAGGGTGTATCTTTTTTTTTTTAGTTTGACATTAAATATGTTCTGTTTGTTGAGTGACTATTTTTTAAACGACAGAAGTCTAATCTACACCAAGATAATATATTTTTTTAAAAATTTATTTTACATTGGAGTATAGTTGATTAGCAATATTGTGTTAGTTTCAGGTATACAGCAAAGTAATTCAGTCATATATATACATGTTGTTCAGTTGGTCAGTCAGGTCTGACTCTTTGTGACCCCATGGATTTCATATACGTGTATCTATTCTTTTTTAAGTTCTTTTTCCATTTAGGTTGTTACAGAATATTGAGCAGAGTTCCCTGTACTAACAGTAGGTTAAGAGTGTGCTTAATAGAACTTCTAAGAATATTCTGATATTTCTTTTCTGCTAGAAAACAGAAACTGTGAGGAATCTTAAGAGTGTGATTCTTAGATATTTTCAACTAGACAAAGGAACTTCTACGTATTCTAAGGTCACTGTCTCACAGGGTCTTGGTGCATAGGTCAAGGATTTTGGGGGAAGAAATTGGGGTGTGACTTTTGTAGAATGGAGTGGATTATAATTTGACACACAGGAAGCTCATAAAGCTTTGAAAGAATTCTACAAACTTGGGATGAAAGGGATGAAGTGAAGTGAAATGCAAGTCGCTCAGTCGTGTCCAGCTCTTTGCGACCCCGTGGACACAGTCCATGGGATTCTCTAGGCCAGGATACTGGAGTGGGTAGGCTTTCCCTTCTCCAGGGGATCTTCCCAACCCAGGGATCGAACCGGGGTCTCCTGCATTGCAGGCAGATTCTTTACCAACTGAGCTACCAGGGAAGCCCATGAAAGGGATAAAATAATACAATGAAAAGCTTTTTTCCCTCTTAACCTGCAGGCTGAAGAAATTAGTTACAAGGATGGTTATTCTCATGGGGAAAGAAGGACGACTCAGAGGGTCAGAACCGAGATTTCAAAAGAGGCAACCAAAATCTCTAGTGACTCATTCTCAGGAAAATAGGGCTATGCCAGGGAGAAGGAAATGACGACCACTCCAGTATTCTTGTCTGGGAAATCCCATGAACAGAGGAACTTGGTGGCTACAGTCCATGGGGTTACAGGAGAGTTGAATACAACTTAGTGACTCAACAACAATAACGGAACAATTAAAGAACTGAGGAGCCAGGCCCAGATGGGTTTCGGAACTACTGCGGACCTGCTGTGTTCTTCCCATCCTGTCTCTTTGTGACAGAGAGTATCTTCAGTTATCCTACGCCTTCTCACCATTGTGTGGGGTGTGCCTCTGTGGCAAATAATTTGTCTCTCTAGTTACCAGGTCTTCAGACTGATAGAAACTATGCTGGGAGAACTAAACCTGAGGAAACATCACCTCTGATTTAAATGACGAGATCTTGGCCCTCAAGTCTGAGTCTGAAGTCATAGTGGGTTGAGAATGTCGGGAGTCTTAGAAGAGTGAGCCAGAAGAGCGTGGATTTTGGGGGTCAAAGGGTAGATTGTAATAGATAGTAAAATACTACCCTTGTAAATTCTGTTCCTCTTTATATATACATGCTCCTACTCGTGTTAAGAGGTTGAGTTTAATTTCTTTTTCCTTGAAGCCATGCTGACCTTAGTAACTTGCTTAATCAATAGAATGTGGTGAAAAGTGATGTTATGGGACTTCTGAGGCTACGTGATAAGTTTCCCAGCATCTCCTTTGCTATGTGGTGGTGCTTGCTTATGAGACGTCTCCTCTTAGAAACTAGTCGCTGCTGTGAGAAGTCCAAGAGACACAGAGAAGCCCCTTGCAGGCCCTCCGGTCACACACTCCAGCCGCGCTCCCTCCATGAGCCTGCAGTCCACCGCCATCTTGGATGAGCAGCCCACCGAAGCCTTCGCCGCTGTCTTAACTCCAACTGCGTGAGAGACCCCACATAAATGCCGCCCAGCAGAGCTCAGTCAACCAACAGAACCGTGAGAGACTATAAAACAGTGCTGAAGCCACCAGATTTTATGATGGTGAGTTACGCAGCAATATCAAAACAATAACCATTTCCTATACCTTGCACACCTTTCACAACTTTTCCCTCCACACGGGATACCTTGGTTTGACACTTTTCCAGCATTCCACAAGCAAACTTTTCATCTGGATTCTACTTCAAAACTCTAAATAAAATTTACTCTCTCCTTTACTGAGTAATTCACTTGTTTCTGACCCTCTCCTCAGCATTTGAGATATGATCGGTCTCATGTTAATTTGCACTTAGTCACATTTTGTTTTCAAAAGTCCTTGATTCATTCTCAAGTGGTGCATACTCTGCTTTCTCTACTTAGTTGTAGATTTCTTAAGACAGTCTCAATCTCTTTTTCTCCTCACCCCCTCTCCTTCACAGTCTCCAAGTTTATTCTGATCACTCAATAATTTTACCTGCCCATATCTCTTCTAGATTACTTTTTAGAACTGGATGGACAACACCCTTTGTTGTTCTTGCAGCCCTACTGAACTGGTTTAGTGTCAACTATTAGCCACCACGTGAAATTTTCTGTTCTGTACCACATTAATGGCTTGGAATTATGATGACTGCTGACATATCTTGTGTTGTTATTAATCTATTTTCTTATTTTTCTCTGATGCTGTCTTGATTTGATCCATTTTCCTCATTTCTTACCTGTGGGCCTGGTATTTTTTCCTGTCTTATGCCAAGTTTTTTTCTGTCTTAACACCTTTGCCTTTGGAGTTCCTTTAACCCTAATTCCAACCCTTAAATCGTTGTGTTTCTTCTGTTCCTTGATGTCTGCATTTCCTCGTGCTCCCAGATCAAATGTCATATCCTCGGAGATCTTTTCTCTGGCCATCCACTCCAAAGTAGTTCCAAACTCCAGTCCTGTCTCTGTCCTTTTATTTGGCTTTTCTTCCCTGTGTTCATCATTACATGGGATCATCCCCCTAATTTGTTTGTTTATTCTATGGTACTTCATCTTGTTTGCCCTCCTTTCTCACTAGTATGTGAGGTTCAAGAGAGAAGAATTCTGTTCTGGTTGTTGTTTATTTCAGTTATTGCTACATGCTCAGGATACGGCAGATTGCCTGGTGCATAGCAGACATTCAATCAATATTTGTTGAGTGAATAAATAAACTCATATTCTTCTTCCCCATCAGCCCTGGGTAAGCCTTGGGGAACCAGCTCCATCCAAGACCTCTTGATTCTGCCCACTGGGAACTCAGTGACAGCACCAGGGCTGACTACTGGGAGGGGTAACAGTGGCTAAGGCAACTACTTCAACGAATTTAAAGAAGCTCAACTCATTCTGCTAAGGTTACATTAAAAATCTTGGAGTTTTAGAGTTCTTGTTAATATTTTTTTTGTGCTTAAAATCTGTGTTTATGCTTTAACGAGCCAGGATTGGAATGACTGGTTGTCAAAATGGAAAATTTTGTTTTAAATTATTTTTACTACTTTGCCAATTGGAAGAAGTTAACAAAAATTTTAAAGATAAGTATTTTTATTAGCTTAAACTATAGGTGGAATATTCACTTTCCTCATATATATTTCTGGGGCAGCTTTAATAATGGAATCAGCTGTTACTCTTACCTGGTGTCATAGAGGGAATTTTTTTCTCTCAGTGTGTAATATGATAGATTCCAGAGGAAGTACCTGTTTCTCAAGATTCTACAAGGAGAGTTGCCTGTGATATGCTTGGAAATCTCTTTTTGAAAATTATTTATCTATATTTGGTTGTGCAGACTTTTCTCTAGTTGCAGTGAGCGTGGGCTACTCTTTGTTGCAATGTGTGGCCTTTTCATTGCTGTGGCTTCTCGTGTTGTGGAGCACAGGTTCTAGGGCGTGTGGGCTTTAGTAGTTGTGGCCCATGGACTCAGTATTTGTGGTTCTAGGGCTCTAGAACACAGGCTCAGTAGTTGGGGCTCATGGGCTTAGTTGCTCTGCGGCATGTGGCATCTTCCTGGACCAGGGATTGAACCTGTGTCTCCTGCATCGGCAGGCGGATTCTTTACCACTGAGCCAAGAGAGACGCCGGAAAACTTTATTCTTTAAAAACATGCAAGTTTGTTACTTCTTAAGTTCACCCATATCCCATTTTCTCCTTCTAGACACATAGGAAAATTCTGTTTTCTCTTGACCTTGCAGTTGGGAAAAGCCATGTAACTAGTTCTGGCCAATGGCTGTGAGCACAAGAGAGTTATAATTTAGTCGTGTAATCAGTGTCTTGGGACCTGGAGTTCTCCTTCTATGGTGTCTCGGGCGCCTGTGTACTGAGGTGTAGAGTCCTTGGAGATGGTAGGGCCTCCACAAACCCGGCTGTTTCAGTGACTCTCCAGTGACCTGTGTGGAGTAGGTAGTATGTAGGGTGGGTCCCTGAGCCATCGAGTCCTTAAATGACTTTCTGTGGACTGTTTGAGGTACATGGACTGAACCAAAAAGTACTGTGAGAGTTTGTGGTTGGTTGTGCCTGCATTGCAGGCAGTTCTGAATGCAAAATATAGTTGAGAAATGGGAACAAAGATTGATTTTTATTAGCTTATCTCAACAGAAAAGGTTTATAAGTGTTTAAGGAATCCCTTTAAACTATTTTGCAATTTTTTTTTTTAAAGAACAAAAGTTTGTATGATGTATGTCTGAATTTAATAAAGGGGAATACTTTATGCGTTTCCAGTTTTTCTTGATAGTATTGAAGGAGAAATTGAGTACTGAGGTACCTGGTTATAGTATTACAGATGCCTTGATCATATGTGGATACAGAGGAAAAAGCTCTGGGTCTTCTGTGGTTTTAATTCACAAAACCATCTTTTAATTCCACTTAAAAGTAGCTGTAGCTACTCTCACAAGGTATTTTTTCAGCTTTCATTGTGCCATGGAAAGTAGCGTTTTTATTAGCACAAATTATTCTTGTTTGCTAATTCCAGAGATGTCCAAAAGCAAGAACAGCCTCCTGGGCTGTTCAACTTTGGAAGAGAATAGTAAATCAACTGGTATATAGGACCATATATCATATTAAACACAGGGAATTCACCACAAAATCATTACACTAAAAAGTGACAATTTTGATTGATTAAAATGGTATGGGCTGGATAGTGTTAAATCACTCTGAGTGATATGACATTATAATTTTACATAGCATATTTCTGCCAAGACAATGAAGGTAAAAGGCATTGTCATCAGATGATAACAGACAATAAGAAGAATCCTGATGTTAGATTTATTACCTGGTGTAGATTTAGAAAGAAGTAATTCTTGTCCTGTTCCACTTATCAAATGACTGTAAATTCAGTGATGATGTAAAATCCTAAGGCTGAGCCACTTATAGGTTTGACAAAGTGCCAGCTATAAAGTATTTATTGTCTTCAATGTTTCTGCCTCACACACTTAAATATTTATCAGAAACATAAGCCCCTCTGATAAATGTTTCTGATCTTTGTGGCTAGATTATTTTTTTAACAACTAGATTTTTTATCAGAAACTACACCTACATTTTTATTACGTTAATAACTTTGAGCTGACAATTTGAAAAGGCAGTAGGTGAGTTTTAAAATTTTGCTTCTTTTAACTTCTGTATTTAAGTGTGAAATTTTTGCAGTAGTAGTCTTCGTATAGAAATTAGGACTTCCTTATTTTGCTATATGGGCAGAAGCCCAGCCAAATGTTCTAAGTTTCATCCTGTGGATAACCAAATGCAATATAAGTTGATGATAGTCTAGGTACAGTCTAAGAAAATGTATGGTGTCCAAGTACGTTAGGTGTTGATTCTAATGCCACTTAACTCCATATCCTGTCTTGAAGGATACAGGTACAGGGTGGTCCTTACCCTGGGCATAGGGGAATCCTGCTTGGGAGCACAGTTGTCTGGATCAAAGATTAGCACCCGATCAGTTGTGCTGGCCTGTGATAGGTGGGGAGGCATGTCATTGGCATGAGAGCCCTGGGCAACAGGGTGCTGTCCAGGAGGTGCGAGTCTGGTCCTGGTTAGATCTTAAGGCATTCAGTGTGAGACATATGAACGATAAAGCACCCTGAAGCACAGAGACTCACAGGAAGAAAGCAATGAGTAGACTCCGTAAGGTTTCCAAGGCCACCACGTACAAGAGCCAGAGGGTGAAGGAAGAAAATTACAGTCACCGAGTGAGCAGCAAGAGAAGTAGAAGCTATATGAGCTGCAGTAGAAAGTTGGGTAACCATTAGGAAACTGAAACTTCTGATTCAGGACTGAAGGTGGTCTAGGCTGCTAGAAGAAAGCTGCTGAGATTACCTTTTGTCATTCTTCAATTCCCTGGGTATCGGTTCAGGAAACTAACTTTAACAATAGTCAACTGGGCTTCTCACTCTTCTTCCAACTTTAAAAAGTCTAACACATGTAAGAAAGTAGAATGAACTCATGCAATCGCAGAATTTTAGCTCTACAAGAGAGCTTAGAGACGTCTTGCCAAAATACTTTTCTACTTATTTTTATTATGAAGAACTTCATAATAAAAATAAAGCTACCCCCCGCCTTTTTTTTTTTTCCTCTACCAGCTGATCATATACTGTGATCATGAGCTTCTTAAAGCCGCACACATATCTTAAGTAAGTGTTTCTCCTGGCTCTGGTACAAAGGCTCTGCTTTTTGAATAGTGAGTCATAGCAAAATCTGATGGCATTTGTTAATTTAGTTTTGCTGGCAGAGCTGGTTAATTATAAATAGTTAAAAGAGGGTATATAGTAAAAAAATGAAGTGGTAAGACTAACCCTCCCCAGTCTATTTTAACACTCTCTCTTCTGCACATCATACATACACTCACATACACACTCAAATAAAAGAGTTCTTAGCTTTGTCGGCTGATTAAGGAGGTTTTATATCCATCAAAATTGGTCTTGGAAAATTCATTGCACAAGGCTAGCATTTGGGGTTCAAAATTGCATGGGCAATAGGGCACAGACAGTATCCAAGTAATTTACAGTGAGGTCTCCACACTTGCTTAAATTCATGGATTAAATGTGAGAAGGGTTTTACGTTTGGAACATTTTCTGATTCAAGGATAAAGGAGGTTAGTATGAAGCTCAGTTCTCTTCTCTGTTCCTCTAATAATTTATGTGGAACATTCAGTATCAGTGTTATTTTCTTGAATATCAAAGGCTAAAGATTATTGTGAATAAATCTAAACCTAAATGAAGTCTCTAGGAAATATGACATGTCCGTTAAGCAGACTGTTTCATAGAAGGAGAACAATTAGTTGAATCCAGGGACATTTCTTCAATTCTAGTCATCTCTATGAAAGAACGGCTGTCAAAGTTACATCTGTCACACAAATTTGCTTCGACTTTAGTTTTATATTCCTTAGAGATAAATCCTTCAAAGCCAGAATAAATAATTCTCCAAAATAGCATATAACAAAGAAAGAATGCTATTTCTAATCTTCATCTGGGTTTTATCTTAGGAGTTATAAAGACGAAGCCCTAGTTTTGGAGTAATTTTGAATTGTGGTCTGCATTGGAGAGTTGGGTTCCTTTTGCTATGAAAGTGTTTGAATTTCCTAGTTGAAAGTGGCTTCAAATGGACTTCTGAGGATTGTGATGATTTATGATACATTAGTCAGGGGTTGAGTTTAGGAAAGAGAGAAACCCAGCAATTTCCATACTATGTTCTCTTGGAGGAGTGTAAGTGTTCAGGACAAAGGCAGACACAGGATGCATTGTGACCACTCAGAAATTACTCTGCTCATTGTGCCAAATGGGGTGTTTGAGTTCTGTTTGACAGCAATTTTTATCTGAATTCTGGAACAGAACAAATCAAAGACAAGCTCAAGAAGGTTTAGAGTCCTTATTTGTGTGAAAAGAAAGAAAGAAGAATGAAAGTGAAAATCCTGTAAACAGGTAAACTTTATCATGTGCTGAGAAGAAGACATTTCAAATGTTGAGATGTGTCTTTTAAAGGAGAACCTAAAATTGTCCTTCCCAAGGCTCAGGGCTGCTAGAATTTGAGAGGGAAACCCTAACCCTACTGAGGAGACAAGATTATCCTCAAAATTCTTTAGGAACGAAACTTTTTTTTTTTTTAAGAATTAGTTCTAAGGGGCCCAGGGACATATTCTGTCTACTACACATGATTTGTTTATCAGTTTCACTTGATTATCAGAAATCAGTTCATTTTGTGATCAAAGTTCTTTGCTGCTCTTGGCTATCTCATTCACAACCAGAATCCTGAGTGGTTCTCACTTGGACAGAAAGCTCCATGGTTATTCTCACCTTGCTTTGGTTGTACTGTTGAGAACAGGAACTTCAAACCCTGGGTCTGTCATCCACAAGGACGTCCTCTAGTAAATCCTGCTTCTTCCTGGAAAAATTGCAAAAGCTCCCCCATCAGGAGGGGCAGTCAGATAGGCACCAGGATGCACAGATTGGTTAGAAATTAAGAGGCAGATTACAGCACCGTCTCAGCAGGGTACAACCGGTACACAACAGCCCTGCTCCTTCACTTAAAATTTCTGCAGACTGGGTCTCATGCCTTCAGCCTCTGCCTTAAACCCTTGTTGGCTTCATACTTGGAGCCACCAAAGGGTAACCTGTATCTCATAATGATCCCCTAGGGCTTAGCTTAGTGCTGAACACAGTCAGCCATCTGAACCCTGTTCTGCTGGCATCTGTGGGTGGCAGCACAAGACCATAACCTCTCATTAGACAAAAGTTAAATGTTTTAAATTAAAAGTTTACAGATCTCTAGGATCTTACTTAAGATGACTAAGAGTCATTACAGGCCATCTTATGATAGGTTAAAAAAAATATATATATATTATATATATCGGGCTTCATCTTGTGTGATGAATCAAGGCTGAGTGCCCGGTCATCTGTTTTAGGCCCAAGGAATCAGCTACTCAGAGAACTAACATATGGCCAGGAACCCTCAGAGGAAGAATTCCTGTAACCACAATCATTCTGAGTTCCAGCTTCCCTGGAGAAAGTCGGGTGAAGTGTCTGACATTTTATGAAGACAGATTTTCTCAATAGGGTTCACTCAAGGAAGAATTTCTCTGCTGTTATTAGCTTTATTAAGCTTCCTGGACATTTGGGCGAAGAATTCTAGATGCCTTGTAGTCATTTTCTTATTCTACAGCCTCTCCTGAAGTCAGACGTATTAAGAAACAGTTGGTGACCTGGGCCGCAGGAGATGGATTGTGTTATTAAACAGTCTTCTCTTTGTCACAGGATAATAGTTAGATCTCTACAGGAGGATTTGCCATCCTGGGATTGAAGGTACTAAGGGTGAGACTAACCACAAGAATTTAGGAAAATTAATAGTAGACCTCAAAAATCTTTAATGATGAGATCCTGAAATTGCCCAAGATTCTGCTGGGCACGTGTGAAAAAAAATGCAATTCAAATCACCTTGAGAAGAAAGAAAATGGGATGGTTTTTGTAGCTGGAATAGCTCACAGGCCCAAAGGAACTGCTGGAGGAACCAGGACCTCAGATCCGAGAGGGGATCTCAGTACCACTGCACTCACATTCTCTTTCTATCCTGCTTTTATCTCTGCCGGTCTCTGATTGGCTTTGTTCTGCACGCTAGCCCGTTCAAACGACGGAGAAGGCGCCTGCTGGCAGCCCCAGTCCTGGCTTCCAAACTTAGCAACCTCAGCGGAGTGAGAACTCCTCTCTGCCAAGTCCAGATCTATGGAAGGATTCTGGTCTTCCTTACGTCCTCTGCTCAAATGCTCCCCCCAAACACCCTCTCTTGCCAGAGAGATGGGGAACTATGATTTGACCCTCCTGGCCCACGTTTCCTTGAACTTTCTGCTTACCTGTTGGTAGGAGGCACCCTGAGAAGAAGGTTATGAGTCAGAGGGGTCGGTACTAGGGTGAGGAGGGCAAGGCACTCACTTCAGATGCAAAATATAAGATGAAATTTAACAGTTCAGAAATCAAGATTAAATACGATATTTTAAAAAAGTCAAATTGGCCACCTGTGCCTTAAAGGATTGCCTGCCTGTTTTGGCTCATAAAGTTTTATTAGCACCAGGGCTGAGATGGGGGTGGGCCAGAGAGATAGGGTCGTGTGAAGGCAGGGTCAGCGTCCATCTATGTTTAAAATTGTGATATTTCGTTCAAAAGTTGTCCTGGGAAAACATAAAATGTAAGATGTAAAAGTCATGGAAGCAACTTGTTAGGGTTTAAAAGGCCAGTTTTATACTCTTTTATCCATATATGCCTATCATATTAGGCAGATAGCATTTCTTGTTTTTTTTAGATTTTGATTTATTTTCCTCCTGTCCTACAGGATAATCTTTTACCATGCCATGCGGCTTGTAGGATCCCAGTTCCTGACCCAGGACTGAACCCTGGCCATGGCAGTGAAAACCTGGAATCCTAACCACTAGTTAGGGAACTCCCAACATTTTAAAACATTACTTTTTTTTTCTCCTGTTAAAAACTTTTGGAGAAAGTGATTTTGCAATGATCCACTGACCTCCCCTCACCCGCCTCTTCACCCATTGGCTCTAACACCGAGGATGGCACACCGTGAAGCCAGGGGAGGTCAGCTGTTGAGAGGAGTGCCTTTTGCCTGGCTGCCTGGTTTAACTGGTTCAGGGCAGCAAGAAGGAGAATCCTGCTTTTCATTCCCTGTAGGTTTTTAGCAAATAAGCACCACCTTGCAGTCAAGGCAATCACTCCTAATTCACAGAAGGAAAACGGGGCAGGAGGCAAGGCGTGCTACCAGAGGGTCTCTTTGCCTGGAAACCAGGAGTCAGAAAGGAAAGCTGCCACTATTAATGACTTGAAAGCACCTATCCTTTGTTTACTTCCAAGTATTTGAAAACCTTGTTTTGCTCAAATAAATGGCACTGTCTTTGGAATGGATTTATACTTCTGCTTAAAAAACATCATATGTCCGAACTTCTCTACTTCCCAGCTAGGGTCAGGGTTATAAACTGCTGGTGACTACTGAGTGCTCCTGTAGGAAACTTCTCAGCGTTGCACTCTGGTTATAGAGTCATGTCCTAAAGTCGCTGAAGATCCATTGCAGAGGCGGGTGGGTGTTAGTGAAACAAGGTGAGTCATGTCAAGAACCAGTGACCGCTTCAAGCCAGAGGAAGGAGACATTGCGAGGAGAGCAGTGTTAAGGAAATTGTCATGAAGGAGGATGGACTTAGGCCTTGAAGACAGTGTGCTCCAAGCAAAGGGAACAGCATCAGTCAAGTTACAGGACCTGGAATATACATGGGATATTTGGAGACTGTAGGGTATTTGACTGGTGGTGAATCTAGTGCATGAAAGTTACCAAAGCAAATTACAACACATTCAACACTTTCTACAGGCCAAACTCTGCAGTGCTTTTCATGTATCAATAAATTTAATCCTTCCTCAATGAAGAACCTGAAATGTATACTGGTTATATAATGTTTTCTGGTCACATAGATGATATTTAAGACATTGGAATAAAATCCAGGTCTGTTTGACTTCAGTTTTCATGTCTTATTAATGACTTCTGCAATATGGTGAAGCTGAGGCTAGGAAGGCAGGAAAGAGACAGGCTGGGGAATCTGCCCGTAGGTTTGCTCAGTCGCTCATGAGGAGGGAGAAAGCAAAATGTGATTGTAACTGAGGTTTTGTGCCTGAGTGTGTATTTAAAAAGTTTGTGCACATACTGAATACTTGTTTTGAACATCCATAACGTAAAGTATGGGTAAAGAACCGGAAGAGAGCAGACGTAGCCTGGATCTTGTATTTTTTGTTTGTTTTGTTTCATGCAGGTAAGAGAGACAAGCCAGTAATCAGAGGCTAAAAGCACTATAAAATTAAGTCTCCTAAAGAACACACAGGATGGTAGGGTCTTCATGTGCTTACACAAAAATGGGAGATACTCGTTGAAATAACCTCTAGTTTTCCAAGGTAGCAATTTCTACTTTTATTGATCTTCCCAGGTGCCTCAGTGATAAAAGAATCTGCCTGCAATGCAGGAGACACAGGTTCAATTCCTGGACTGGGAAGATCCCCTGGAGAAGGGAATGGCAACCCACTCCAGTAATCTTGCCTGGAGAAGTCCATGGATAGAGGAGCCTGGCAGGCTGCAGTCCATGGGGTCACACAGAGTTGGACACTGCTGAGCAGGGCCATGGGCAGTCTATTTTTATGCATAATTGGAATAGATTAGTGAGTGTTTCCACTTATTGCCACTAGATGGCACTGTAAGACTAAAGTTAAATAACTTTTTTTCACTCTGTGCTCCCCCTGCAGCACCCCACCCATTTGTTTTCCAGTGAAAAAATGGATTAAGAAGTAATAAGAAGGCATCCATGTTAAGGGGAGGGGGCTTAAAGAAAGAATAGCTTTATTCTAAGTACTATTCTTTATTCTACAGCATTTCCTTTTGGGGAACATTTACTTGCAGAAAAAGTAATTTCCAGTAGGTATTTATTTAGAGTTAATATTTAAAATTAGTTTTGGTTTGAAAATATACTCATTCACTCATAGGTGGGTAGAGCTTTAGATCTAGACTTTGGGTTGTCCTTTTGTGATGGTGTTTTAAATTGTGGTTTTAATAAAAAGAAAGCAGACATGACACAGTGTCCTGTGACTATTGCTATCCACATTTATGAAAACAGTATATCTTCAGAATGATATGGTGTTGGGGAGATATTCTTTTGACTCTACAGTCTCAGTGAGTTTAACAGAAGATAGCTCAGCACCTTTTATGAATGTCGTTTGACTCAAAGCTTGGCTAAAATTCCCAGAGTTTTATTGTCTACATTATGTGATGAAGATTTTTCAAAGAGGAGGAAGATGTTATTTTTTCCCTTCCCTGGTGTAGTCCTTGCTTGAATATGCAGATTTTATTTCAGATAAAACATTTAGGATTTGGGGCTTCTGGCTTCATTTTGAATATTTCAGAATGTTGATGTTGTTTATGATCGTGGCCTTTATTCTGACGGTCTCGTATTTCATCCCGGCTCTGACACGTGAGTGCTTTCTGCCTCCCTTCCTCTCCTTGTGATTCTTTCTCTTTCTTCCTCTCTGGCTCCTGGCAAAACAGGTCCATCTCAAGAAACTTCTCTGCTGCATTCATGGCGCATGAATGCTTCCTTTTTCTATTTTATTTACTTTTCTGAATTTACTTCCTTATGTAGCCTTATCCTTTTCTCTCTAGCTTCCTTTTTTACCAACTTTCATTAACCTTAGATAACAATAAAGAAGGTGAAAATAACACTAGTTTATTTCCCTCATTTTACCTTTCTCATCATTTTTGTGACTATATGACAGCAAAGTAACTGGTTGAGAAACCAATTTAGAAGACCACTGTGTCCTTTTTATAACATCCAATCTAACACTTCCTTGGATTGATATTCATTCCCAGTGAAAAGACTGAATAGTTGGATTCATATGGAACTAGCCTTTGTTTCTTTCCATAGCCCACAGTTGCTCAGTATTTTCACTGTTTCTAGCCAATTTCATCCCACCATTTCCTTCTGCCTTTAGGAGATTTCTTCCTTATAGTTCTGAATGTTTGGGATTACACAGAACTTGGGAATAGGGTTTATGTTTCTCAAGGCCCACTATTAAACCTTTTTTTTTTTCCTATCGTGCAAGCAAACATAGGATGAAACCAACACATTTGAGACCTAGGTACAGGTTTCAAAATTTCTCCTTCTGTAGAACCTGATTTCTGCCACGTGAGGATACACTGTTCTTCTCAGTCCTGCAGACCTCATCTCACCTTGCATCAGCTTTTCTTAGATGTGACCAGTGCTGACTTGTTAGGGGGCCTGCTGCCTGATGATCTGATCAGCTAGCCTCAACTGTTTTCTTCCTTCTATACTGGGAGGAGATAGGTTTTTTAAAGTTTCATCAATAATTGAATAACCAATATGCAGGATATATGGGGCACAAGGGGCTTCCCAGATGGTGCTAGTTGTAAAGAACCCGCCTACCAATGCAGGAGACCTAAGAGACACGGGTTCAACCTCTGGGTCAGAAAGATCCCCTGGAGGAGGACATGGCAACCCACTCCAGTATACTTGCCTGGAGAATTCCATGGACAGAGGAGCTGGGTGGGCTTCGTCCACAGGGTCGCAAAGAGTCAGACACGACTGAAGCGACTTAGCTTGTACTCGTACACACATAGGTCCACAAGAAGAACCAATAATCAAATACCAGTTATCAAATAGTTCCTATGGAACGCAGCTAGGAGACAGAGACTATGACCCATAGTACACAAAAGAGAAATGATTGCGAAGTCACAAATTTAAGCCCAGGATTAAGTTTGCTTTAAATATCTTGGAGCAAAACAGACCAGTTGTAACTTTTGTTTGAATGAATCTATCTGGTAGGAACTTCTGTTGATATGCAGGGGAATCGAGGTCATTGCTACCCAGAGTGTGGTCCACGGACCATCCGCCAGCAACCAGGACCTTTTAGAAGTATGGACTCTCAGGCCCGATTCCAGACCTACTGAGTCAGAAGTTGAAGTTTAGCAAGAGCTCCAGGTGACTTGCATGAACATTATAGTGTGACAAATACTGACTCAGGTCCTGATTAGAATGAAGACGGCTTTGTCTGTTTTAGTTCAGCTGCTTCCTGTTTGGAATGTTCTCCTTCTTCCCTTCTCCCCATCTCCAGTCATCTCTCCTTTTCTCTCCCAAGCTTCCTCCTCCTCCTTCTTCTTCATTTCCATAAGCCATTTGGGAGAACACTGTTAAAGAAAGAAGTTTCAAATTTTTTTGAGACAACAGAAAAAAAAAAGAGGACCCCTTTAACTTTTTCCAATTCCACCTTGAGAGTCCCTGTAAAATAGCTCCAGTGGGTCAAGTCTATATATGACTTGAACTTTGTTCTAAGTCTTTGTCCCCAAACAAAGTGATTTTACACAAAGCAACCCCTGCCCCCCACTACATGTGTATTCATTTTCTTTCTTTTCTATGAAAATAATTAGATTCACTTATTTAATTTTGGCTGTACCGGGTCTTCACTGCTGTGTGGGCTTTGCCCTAGTCGCAGTGAGTGGGGGCGACTCTGGCTGTGGTGCAGGCGTCTCGCCTTGCAGTGGCTTCTTGTCTCTGAGCACAGGCTCGAGGCCCCGGCCTCAGCAGCTGGCGGCTCTCCGGCTCTGGAGCACGGGCTCAGTAGTTGTGGAGCAGGGGCTTGGTTGCTCCAAGGCATGTGGGGGTCTTCCCAGATCAGGGATCAAATCCGTGTCTCCTGCACTGGCATGTGGATTCTTTACCACTGAGCCACCGAGGAAGGCCTGCATTAATTTCCCCTTGTCTCCCCTGTCCCTTTCAGCTGTGCAATGCCTTTCTTTTCTCCTGTTTCTTTCCCTCAGGCCTCACCTGGTTTCCCCCCCTCCCCTCGCCCCTCTGCCCTCTCCTCCCCACCACCTCTCCTGGTTCCAGCTGGTAACAGTTTACAAAGCACGCTGCAGTGTTAATCCCGTGCTAAGGTGGTTTCAGCTGCTGGCTCTCGGAAACATCAGCGTCAGGACTGTTTCACCATGAATGCTTGACGGGTGGGGTAAACCTGCGGCCCTGCTGAACTTCTCTCTCCTCACACTGCAGGAAGCCCCACCGCTCTCGGCGTCTCTTCCCCTGATGCGGCGTTGCTGGCTGGGTAAGCAAGTAAAAGTATTCTGCTTCTGGTCAAATAATTAGGACGGTTCAAGACTTAAAATTATTTAGTGGACTTGACATCATTGGGATCCTCTGCTATTTTAAACTTCAGTGCAGTCAGGCGTTGGATAACGATGGAATGAATATTATAATCTTTATTTCTAACACGTGACATGTAACATTTTAGAGTTTATAGCACAGAAAAAAAGAAAATACTTTTTTTTCCTATTTTTTTTCATACCAGCATGTTGGTTAGAATCGTCTTCAACTTCATTAGGGAGTTTCAGTTTGGCAGTTGATGTTTTAGATTTTAGCAGTAATATTTTTTAAGTATTAAGTTTTTTTCCAATGTACCATCATTTATTTCTTTGTTTTTTATTTCTTTATTTTTTTTTTGTATGTACCATCATTTATTGAAAGCATTTTTTCCCTTCTCTTTTGTTCAAGAAACATACATTCTCCAGATCTCCAACTGTGAGAAGAAAGGGATTAAAGACACTTTGGTGGTTCAAATCTAATATAAGCCAGTTTCACCCAAAATGCAGCATACCTAGTCTTTTTTTTCCCCTCCACAAAAGAATGTGTAGTATGCAACATGTTGGTCTTTTTTCACACTTATTTTGGTTAATTTAAACATGCAGTTTGGTCAATTTTGACTCTTGCTTGCAAGGTTAACTATGGGCCAGCACTGTTTGTTTCTTTAATGTTGACTTAACTCTGACTGCTGTTGACATTTTTTAGGGTCTGTTTCTTTTAATACTACATAATTTAAGGGGGAAAATCAAGACTAATTAGTTGTTAATGAGAAACGCATATAATGAGAAACAAATGTAACATTAATGTCATGTACAATGTATGTCTGTGTGGTTTGAAAGGTAGGAACACAACCATTATTCAAAATTAGGGAATAAAATCATCGTAATAATCACTAGCAGATGTGTTGTAACTTGTGTTGCACGTCAAGATTTCTTTGTCAGGACAATGTGTTGCCGTGTTTGATAGCATGCGTTTGGTAGGATCTGTAAGGGTTTATGTATTTTTTTTCCACCAAAATGTTTTAAAATCCAGCTGCCTGGCTTCGTTGGAAGGTTAGAAAAGACAAGCAAATGCTTTCTCTTCCTCACAACTTTATTGTCCTCTCATCAGCACAGAGATGCTGGTTGACATATGCTGTTGTCACGTTGGGTTGTAGCAGCCTGTCACTTTGCCAGGACACACAGTGTCCTGTGTGTCCCAACTCCAAGTTTACAAATCACCCACTTATTTCGACAGACTGTTACATTCCATGCAGTAGCTGGAATGTAGCGATGAGAGGACCTCGCGTATGCCCAGTGTACCTGAAGCTGCCCAGCTGGTCCCCATAGTTCTCAGCCTCACTTCCCAGAACCTGCACAGCTGAGCAATCTCTCGGGTTCCAGAAATACTCTTGCTGCTTCAGAAAATTCTTATTGTTGTTCAGTTGTTAAGTTGTATCTGACTCTGCAACCTGATGGGCCCCAGGAAGCATGCCAGGCTTCCCTGTCCTTCACTGCCTCTTGGAGTTGGCTCAAATTTATGTCCATTGAGTTGGTGATGCCATCCAACCACCTCATCCTCTGTGGTCCCCTTGTCCTCCTGCCCTCAATCTTTCCCAGCATGAGGGTCTTTTTCCAGTGAGTCAGTTCTTCGCATCAGGTGGCCAAAGTATTGAAGTTTCAGCTTCAGCATCAGTCCTTTCCATGAATATTCAGGACTGATTTCCTTTAGGATGGACTGGTTGGATCTCCTTGCAGTCCAAGGGACTCTTAAGAGTCTTCTCCAGCGTTTGCAGTTTGAAAGCATCCGTTCTTTGGCTCTCAGCCTTCTTTATGGTCTACATGGAGGGAATTCTGAAATATTTTCCTATCAGAATTACAAACTAGAAGGACTATGGTCCTTTGGCTGGTGGTGGTGAAGATGTGAGGATGAGGGTAAGTAGGGCAAAGAAGACAAGACAGATGATAAAAGCCTCTAAAAATATCAGCAGGTGTGAAGTTTCAATTCTCAAGCTTTTGAATGGTGTAAACTTAAGTACAATTGCACTCATCTCACACGCTAGTAAAGTAATGCTCAAAATTCTCCAAGCCAGGCTTCAGCAATACATGAACTGTGAAGTTCCAGATGTTCAAGCTGGTTTTAGAAAAGGCAGAGGAACCAGAGGTCAAATTGCCAACATCCGCTGGATCATCGAAAAAGCAAGAGTTCCAGAAAAACATCTATTTCTGCTTTTTTGACTCTGCCAAAGCCTTTGACTGTGTGGATCGCAATAAACTGTGGACAATTCTGAAAGAGATGGAAATACCAGACCACCTGATCTGTCTCTTGAGAAACCTGTATGCAGGTCAGGAAGCAACAGTTAGAACTGGACATGGAACAACAGACTGGTTCCAAATAGGAAAAGGAGTACGTCAAGGCTGTATAATGTCACCCTGATTATTTAACTTATATGCAGAGTACATTATGAGAAACGCTGGGTTGGAGGAAGCACAAGCTGGAATCAAGATTGCTGGGAGAAATATCAATAACCTCAGATATGCAGATGTACCACCCTTATGGCAGAAAGTGAAGAGGAACTAAAGAGTCTCTTGATGAAAGTGAAAGAGGAGAGTGAAAAAGTTGGCTTAAAGCTCAACGTTCAGAAAACTAATATCATGGCATCTGGTCCCATCACTTCATGGCAAATAGATGGGGAAACAGTGCAAACAGTGTCAGACTTTATATTTTTGGGCTCCAAAATCACTGAAGATGATGACTGCAGTCATGAAATTAAAAGACACTTAATCCTTGGAAGGAAAATTATGACCAACCTAGATAGCATATTAAAAAGCAAAGACATTACTTTGTCAACAAAGGTCCGTCTAGTCAAGGCTGTGATTTTTCCAGTAGTCATGTATGGATGTGAGAGTTGGACTGTGGGGAAAGCTGAGTGCCGAAGAATTGATGCTTTTGAACTGTGGTGTTGGAGAAGACTCTTGAGAGTCCCTTGGACTGTGAGGAGATCCAACCAGTCCATCCTAAAGGAGATCAGTCCTGGGTGTTCATTGGAAGGGCTGATGTTGAAGCTGAAACTCCAATACTTTGTCCACCTCATGCGAAGAGTTGACTCATTTGAAAGGACCCTGATGCTGGGAAAGATTGAGGGCAGGAGGAGAAGGGGACGACAGAGGAGGAGATGACTGGATGGCATCATTGACTCAATGGACATGAGTTTGGGTAAACTGCGGGAGTTGGTGATGGACAGGGAGGCCTGGGTGCTGCGGTTCTTGGGGTTGCAAAGAGTCGGACACGACAGAGTGACTGAACTGAACTGAAACCTAAGTGATAGTAAAACAACAATTTTCATAGTTCTGCTTATTTATCCATCCAACAGATTTTTATTGTGTCTTCTATGTGTTGGAACAAAAGTTATAGCAATGAATAAAACACAGAAAGTCTCTGGTCTCATTAGACTAATGGTCTAGTGAAGAATAGCTAATAATATTGAAACTTACTGATTTGTAAGCACTCTTCTAATAACATGTGATACCTCATTTAATCCTTATAGTAATCCTCATATTGTTCTAATTTAAAAAGTAGTAAGACTTCAATGTGACATCATTGATGCTAAAAATTAGAATAACACATCCTTATAGAGATACCTACTTGTTAGAAAAATAGTTTTGATTATTGCAAACAAGTATTCAAGCTACTCGGAGAAGGCAATGGCACCCCACTCCAGTACTCTTGCCTGGAAAATCCCATGGACGGAGGAGCCTGGTGGGCTACAGTCCATGGAGTCGCTAAGAGTCGGACGACTGAGTGACTTCACTTTCACTTTTCCCTTTCATGCACTGGAGAAGGAAACGGCAACCCACTCCAGTATTCTTGCCTGGAGAATCCCAGGGATGGTGGAGCCTGGTGGGCTGCCGTCTATGGGGTCGCACAGAGTCGGACACGACTGAAGTGACTTAGCAGCTGCATTCAAGCTACTAGAAGAATTGTGTAAATATCAGTAAAAGTGAAAGAAAACATATTTATTATAAAAATAGAGCAAAATTTTCTAATACTGTAAAATTAACTCGGATGAAACACATTTAAAGGGAAAGGCAAGCATTGGAGTATGTGTAGGGAGGGTGTTTCACATTTATGTTGGAGCCAGTTACTAACTGGCTTCTAATAATGGACCTGTAATTTTTCCCCAAAGTATGGTAGGTACAGAGACCACTTGCATTAGAGCAACCTGGAATGTTTGCTAAAATTGCCAGTTGGTGGAATTTCTTTGACATAATGTATACGAGTAGTTGGAGGCACAGCTCAGGAATCTGTGTTTTCCTCCAAATCCCTATATACATTAAAGTTTGAGAAGCACTGATGCAAAAGGTCGTTTTCACAGTCTAGTATCTCAGATGGTCTCTATTTGAAATTCTCAAAGAGTTATGCTGTGAGCTGGTGAACATCTGCCTAAAATTCGAATACAGGCACTAATAGTGCGTAATAACATACAGTATCCATTAATGTGGAACAAGGGTGTCTGTTCTCTGGCACTATGAAACCCACAGTATTGTTTTGCTTTCTATGTGTGTTATGAACCAGTGGCATAAATCTCAATTTTTGTCTGACTTTATTTCTGATGTCTGTTATTTCATTTATCATACTCAATGTACTCAATGTTGTAGGTTAGTTTTGTTTGTTTCCTGAGATTTTATTATATCCCCAATCTTCTCTCCAAACCAATTTCTTTAAAGTTATTTTGAAAATAATTTTTTTTGTAAGGGTAAGGAGAACTGATTACTAATCATTCTGTAATCAGGATCATTAAATGATTAAAAATATATATATATATATATATATATATGTATGTTTGTCTTTTTATTGGTCAGGGTAAGAGATGCCGGGTTATGATAACAATTAATTTCAAAAATCTCAGTGGCTTGCCACACGTGACATTTATTTCTCAGTTTTGCCAAGAGTCTAACATGAGTGTGTGGGGTGCTGCCCATCACTGTCATGGAGGAATGTGGGCTCAAGAAGGCTCTGTGCTTTGCAGCTGCGCTGAGACATGTGCCTCTTGTAGGAGATATGACGGTTGAAGGGTCCTGTGAAGACTTGTAAACGCTTCGGTATAGAAGGGACATGTACCATTTTCTCTCCTAGACCGTGGGCCATAACTGGTTGCCTGGCTTTATCTAATAACCAGGAAGCACAAAAAGTTGGGACAGAGTTTGTATCTTCCATGGGCAGTAATATTCTCGCTATATTTTTGCTACCTTTAAAATTACAGTTCAGTTCCCTGCCACTTACCATGAACAAAGCAGATGTGGGTTACTGTATTTCATTTAACTAGGAAGGGGGCAAGAAAGAAGACACCTTTGTTACAAGACGTTGTTACTTGTATCTTTCCATCTGTGAAAACAAGTTTCCTTAAACCCCTGGGAAAAGTAGAAATAATGTGTAAGATACGAAAGGAGAAAAATCATGATGCAAAAGAGAAACAGAATACTTGATAAAATAAAACCCATGCAATAGTTTTTAAGTCAATTTTTTTTTAAACATAACAATGCTAGTACAAAGGCATGCTCTACTGGTCAGGCACTACAAGAAACTGCATAGAAATTTTTTTTGGCTAAAAATTTTTAATAAGTTGTATGAAAATGCATGTTTCTCCAGCAGAAGTTACAGCAGTGAATAAAACAAACAAGTGCCTTACATTAAATTTACATTAAAGAGCATAATAATGGTTGACATGTATTCAGGCTCACTATTAGTTTTCTTGTTACTCCTTTACAAACATTATCTGTTTTAATCCTTTATAACAATCTCATGAGGTGGTTGGAGTTGATGAGGAAATAGTAAGATAAATTTTGAGGATATCGGTGCCCTCTCTTTAATTTTGTTTTGCTTTTTAGTTCCTGTGAATCAGCAGTAGACTTAGAAATATTAGGTTGGACTATCTGAAATGATCATTTTTATAGGTCAAAATGATCAAATATTGTCAGTTTCATGCATTTTAACCTAACAATCAAAATTTCTGAAAATAATTATCTGAACAAAAACATTCATCATATAATCCACTGTTATTATGTTAGGGCTTCCCAGATGGCTCAATGGTAAAGAATCCACCTGTCAATGCAGGAGACACAGGAGACCCACGTTCGATTCTTGGGTTGGGAAGACCCCCTGGAGGAGGGCATGGCAACTCACTTCAGTTTCTTGTCTGGAGAATCCCATGGACGGAGGAGCCTGGTGGGCTACAGTCCATGGGGTCGCAAAGAGTCGGGCACAACTGAGCATGCATTATCATGTTAGCATTTATTGAATAATTTGATATTTTTATCATTTTTTATCATGTTTGCTGTACTAACATTTTGCATGTATTTTCTCAATTCTAGATTAGTTTCCTATGGTTTCTGTAAGTAAATTACCACTAACTTAAAAAGCCCACAGATTTATTATCTTTAAATTCTGGAAGTCAGAAGTCTAAATATTTGTTTCACTGGGTTCAGATTAAATTATTGGTAGGATTATGTTCCTTCTGGAGATTCAGGGGAAAATCTGTTCCCGGGCCCTTTTCAAATTCCAGAGTCTGTCTGCATTCCCTGACTTGTGGCCTCTGCCTCTGTCTTTAAAAGCCAGTGACCACACCACCTGACCTCTGATGTCATGGCCGCAGCTCTTTCCCTGACTCTAAAGGACACTGTAATTACACTGGACTCACCATGCTAATACAAACTAACCTCTCCACCTCAAGGTCCGTAATTTAATTGCATCTGCAGAGTCCCTTTGTCACATAAGGTAACAAAGTCCCACATTCCTGGGATAAGGATGGGGCAACTTCAGGAGTCATTATTCATGCCTACCACACGTGGCGTTATAAAGCACATTTCTTCAGCTTTTGTAGAACTACTTTTTGAGTACACTGATGTAACTGAACATTCTTAGCATAAATATTTACAGAAAAAATTCCTCAATGTTAGTAAGATATAAGTAATAAATCACCTTTCCTTTTATTTCTATGACTGCCGGGAAACTCAGGGCCTAAATTTGTACTCAGTCACTGAACAACTTCTTTTCTCCTTTTCTGTGAATTCATGTTTGTTTTTCCGTATGAACCATATATATACATGTTTCCATTTATTTAAGAAACATGACCAGGTTGTATATTTTCAGTAAGTAATACCAAAATCATCTCTAAGCTACCAGATACAGCTTCTTGGTGAGTGGTTTCAGGATAATGATTTCTAAACCTGATGGATTTCAGAAGGGAATGGGCTTACAGCTCTCTTTTGTAATAATAATATTGCGTCATTCCTCAAAGGCATCCATGGGCAGAAACTCTTACTGGCAGCTTCACTTTACTTCTTCAGGGGGTTGATGGCAGGGCCATGTCTATAATTCCACTTGTCATTCCTGTGACTTGCTCTGCCTGATGCTGAGATGGTAAGGTGTCTAAATGAATAATTTTAGGCAGATAGAACTTAATGAGGGGTATGAATTGCCCAGTGGCCCGAGGTCCTGACATCATCTTCCAGGGTGGTGGGTAAGCACATAAGTTGTACATCTTGAGCAGAACTTTCCAGTCTGGCATGCCATCACATAAACTAGAGTGTGGCTCTAACCCTGAAGTACTAGGCAATGGAAATCGTGTTATCAGTGCTCTGGCAGAATGCCTGCCACACAGTAAATGCTTTATAACTATTGCTGAATTACCAAGAACAAATTTTGAATAGTGCCCACCTTTGGAAGTATGTGTTGTTATCTAGCACTAAAATCAAGATTCAGAGTCTGGTTGTTTGTAGAAATGGTGGTGTCATGATGCCTTGGGATATCTATTTGCAAAGCTAACATAGTGTGAGGGCTTTTGAAGGTGAAATGAGTGACTGAAATGGGACAGAGGAATGTTATCATTCATGGATTCTTGGTGAGAAGAGGCCAAGTTAATGAGGATAGCAGAGATAGTAGGGTGAAACCTGTTTCTCTGACTGCTTTAAGGAACTGATTCACAGCCCCTGGGAGAGAAACTGAAGGAAGAGCCATGCTATGAAAGCTTGGGCGGAAGCAAGCCTGATGGGCCCCCAGGAAAGAAGTGTGCCGCACACTTTTGAGGGCAGAGTTGTCCTCTCCGTCGCTGAGCTGTTATTGTCCATCTCTAAGTCGTGTCTGACTCCTTGCGATCCCATGAACTGCAGAACGCCAGGCCTCCCTGTCCTTCACTATCTCCCCGAGTTTGCTCAAACTCATGTCCGTTGAGCTGGTGAGGCCATCCAGCCATCTCATCCTCTGTCATCCCCTTCTCTCGGTTGAGCTGAGGATCCCCTGTTCGCCTGGGTGCCGTGAGGGTCTTGGCTGCCATGTGTGTGAGAACCCTGCTGATTTCACAGAAGGCGTGGGCGGCAAACACGGTACCTCAGAAACAAGTTACCTTGTTCCCGGGCACCTGTGAGTTACCTCTGGTGGTTCTCAGACGTTACTGGGGAAGATTTTGAGTGGGTCTTTGTGTGCAAGGGCACACTGACTCCCTCCTCTTGAGTTTGTCTTTGGGAGGAAGCTGTTGGTGTCTCTCTTTCCCCTTAATCTGTTCGAGAAATTTTAAAGGAGCAACTGGGTTTTCATGCCCTATTTCCCTTTCCCTTTCTCTTGGGAAGGAGCCTGGTTGCAGGCAGTACAGATCCTGCTGGGCAGTGAGAGGGGCCTGTCTCACATGGACAAGCCTGTGGTTTTCCTCTGCTACCCGTGACTTGGCGGGGGTGTGTATAATGCTGGGTTAACATTAAAAAGTCCCACAGGCCTGCAGCCATGAGTCCCGGTCTCCCATCATATTTCTACTGCTGGTAAAGATGATATTTTGGACTCCCATCTTACTCTGGCTTTATTTCTCAAATGTTTCAGGACACAGGCAGAAACTGTAACAACCAAGAGGGCAAGATACATAATTCAAACGCAAAAATCAATCGCCTTCGTATACACCAGTGTTTCTTAACTGAGGACAATCTCAGCCTCTGCCCCCCGTGGCAGATGACAATGTCTGAAGACAGTTTGGCTTGTCATGACTGGGGATGTTAGTTTTCTACTGGCATCTAGTGAGTAGTGGTCAGAGATCTGCAAATATCTTACAATGCACTGGAAAGCTCCCACAGCAAAGAATTATTGGGCCCAAGATATGATTAGTGCAGTGTCAAGTTTGAGAGACCCTTATAGACACAAGTAGCAACTTGCTAGGAGATGTAATGAAAAAACTCCATTTAGCAGAAATTCCATATCTGCTAAAAATTTAAAATTTTCATCTGGAGAAAACTCCAGCAACAACAACAACAAAATGGAAGAATCCTTAGGAACAAACCTAACAATAAATGTGCCAGATCTGCATGAAGCAAACAGTGTACACTCTTGACTCAAACAAATTCAAAGACATCCCTTCCCTTTGGGTAGGATGTCTCAACCATATCAAAAGTCAGTGCTCCTAGGTTGATTTATAGACTTCATATGATCCTAATAAACATACCAATATGTGTTATTTTGTGGAGTTAGACACGTTGATAGCAAAGTTCATACTGAAAAAAACATGCAAGAATAACTAGGATAACATTGAGAAGGGAAAGCTATGAGAAGGACCATATTTTAAATACCCCATAAAAGCCTTTTTTTAGTAAAAATAGTGTGGGCCAGCTGCAAGGATAGGTAGACGAATCAGTGGAACAGATTGAAACATCTAGAAATAGTTCCACATACATGTGGAATTTTAGTATATGAAAAAAGTTTCAAATCATTGGCAAATGGATGGACTATTTAATGAGATGACTGAACAGTTATTTGGAAAAAAAGATAAAATTATATCCTTTTCTTATACCAGTAAACAAAAATAAGCTTAAAATGGATTGTATTTCAAAGTAAAAAGACTTATATAGGGTCCTACTAAAGTCTGGATTTAGGGAAAGATTTCCCAAGGATGATTCCAAGTAAAGATGAATTAAAAAATTTGATAAGTTTGACTATATAAAAATTTATTTTTTGTGTCAAAAATAATACCACAAGCAAAGTCAAAAGTCTAAAATTCCTAAAACATAAAGAACCTTTCAAAATTGAGAGAAGACAAAAATCCCATAGAAAAATGGACAAAAATACATGAAGAGACAACTTATAAAAAAATTTGCATCAGATGCCTGCTTATGATGTCAAGTTTATTTCATAACACCTTAATAAGTTCAAGTTAAATTTCTCTTCTCATATATACTCCTTCAAGATACGCTGTCTTTTGCTCCCTATTTTAATTCATACAATCCCTATGTACTGCATAAACTAGAAACCTTGAGATCATTGCTGTTTGTTTTTTTCCTCATTATCCACATAAATCTAGGAGTCTAGGTATTCTTGAGTTGGTATCTTTTATTTCTGTGCCATTGGTATTGCAGTAGTTGAAGTCATCATCTCTTCTTGCCTGAGTTAATGATGAGTTTTTAACATTGAAAGCAATTATCTAAATTCATAATATGAATAATTCATATTATTCATTCTTCTTCTAAATTCATACTATTGACTAATTTACAGTCTGTGCAAAATGGAGAAGGCAATGGCAATCCACTCCAGTGTTCTTGCCTGGAGAATCCCAGGGACAGAGGAGCCTGGTGGGCTGCCGTCTTTGGGGTCGCACAGAGTTGGACACGACTGAAGTGACTTAGCAGCAGCAGCAGCAATATTAAATGTAATTATGTGTAATATCTTTCCTTTAAAAATTTGTGAAATATTATCTTATTGCTACCAGATAGAAAAATCTAAGTATGTAAAAGAAAAGTGAATGATTTTCTTATAAAATTATGTTTTCACTTCCCTGAAATCAACCACATGAATAGCAGAGCATGTGACATTCTCTGCCTGTCTTCATGTACATAAAAAGATATCAAATATGTGTAAACATAAACAGGTTTTTAAATAAGAAAATACTACAGTACATATTAGAAATTAAAAGATACTTGCTTCTTGGAAGAAAAGCTATAACAAAGCTAGACAGCATATTAAAAAGCAGAGACATTACTAGCCGATGAAGATCCATGTAGTCAAAGCCGTGGTTTTTCCAGTAGTCATATATGGATGTGAGAGTTGGACTGTAAAGAAGACTGAGCACCGAAGAATTGATTTCAAAGTGCGGTGTTGGAGAAGATTCTTGAGTCCCTTGAACTGCAAGGAGATCAAACCAGTCAATCCTAAAGGAAATCAATCCTGAATATTCATGGAAGGACTGATGCTGAAGCTGAAACTCCAATACTTTGGCCACCTGATGGAAAGAGCCAACTCATTAGAAAAGACCCTGATGCTGAGAAAGATTGGAGGCAGGAGAAGGGGATGGCAGAAGATGAGATGGCTGGATGGCATCACTGACTCAATGGACTCATGGTTTTGAGCAAACTCTGGGAGATGGCGAAGGACCGGGAAGCCTGGTGTGCTGTAGTCCATGGTGTCACAAAGAGACACAACCGAGTCGTGTGGACAACAGACTGAGACTGAACAACAGCAACAACTGTACATATTATTCCACATTTTTTTTTACTTGAATTACCTTAATTAATTTTTTTTAATAGAGCAGTGTGTTCGATCACAAACTCCCAATCTAGCCGCCCCCCCCCCCAGTAACCATAAATTCTTTATCTAAGAGACTTTGGTTTTTAAAATAGGCATCCAGATTAATAGAAAACATTTTTATTGCCTGGTGTTGTATATTTCACAACGAACATACTATATAGTATTTTTTATCATCTTCCTGTACATAATAATCAAATTTGTTTTCCTTTGATACATTAAAATCTTTGTACATATATCCCTATATTCTAATGCTTTTATTACTGTCAAATATATTTTGCATAGTGAGATTTCTGCTTTTAAGAACATTCGGCATCTTGATTTTAACTTTAATTTTCCTGAATATTAGTGAGATTGTACATTGTTTCATTTGTTTGTTTGCAGTTTGGATATGTGCTTTCTAAGTTGGCCCACTTTTATGTTCACTCTTTGTCTTTTATCCATCTGTATGTGTACTTTCCACTCTCCTGGGCTAGTAATGGATGAGTTGGCCAATTCTCAGTCTTCTATGATTTATTGGGAAGAAGAATCTCTGTTCTGAGATTTTTAAGGTGCAAAGGGACAGTCCTTTCATTACAGAAACTGGGAACAGTTTTCTCACATTCTAGCTTTCTTCCAGGACAACGGAGCCTCGTGGGGTTGTGCTACTGGCCCAAGGATTCCATTTGTAAGGTTGTCTGGAGAAACTTTCTCTTGTTTTTGATGGGTCAGTGGATTCTGATGACTTTTGCTAGCTGTACCTTTTTAGAAAGCCAAGAAATTTCAGTTTTCTGCCTTGGGCTTTGAAGAGAAGCTATTTTTGTGTGTGATTTTTTTTTTTTCCCTCTTGACTCTCATCTGCCTCTGGGAGAAAAGCTCTGGTGATAGTCCTTGGAGAGTCAAGTAGAACTTAGAACTGTGGGCACATCCCCTAGTCTCTATCACCATGCTTGAGTGGTTGTTGACTTACTCCAGAGGGACCATGGAAGGCAGAGGTATTGCTGAGACCACACAGGTTCTCTGTGCTCAGATTTTATTAATAAATTATAGATTTGCTTGACTAGACATTTTTTGACTTGTGATTCTGAAATTATTTTCCCAAGGCAATGCTTCTCAGTTTGGGGTTGTCTAACCCTTAGGGTTATGTAGAGAGCATTCTGTAGCAATTAAGAACCAGAAATTTTGGAAAGAGATACATTTCAGGTCCTAGTTATTTTAATTGTTAACAGGGCTTCCATTTATTTATCTATATAATAAGCATGGTGATTATTACATTGTAGGATCATTTAAAAAATAGTAATAGAGTGAAGAAAAAGTTAAAAGTGCTTAGCGAAGTGTCTGACATGTAAAGACCTAATAAATAGAAACTGAGTAGGAATATTTATGATTGAATCTGTTGGTGTATGCATATCCTTAAGTCAATCTTTTGGTTCTGGTAAGTCTAACTACTGTGAATTGCCTCTGCTGATCAGTCTTCACCTTTGCTGTTCTAGCAAACATCTCTCTGTGTCATTCCTTTATATGTTTCAAAAGTTTGCCAAGTAGTTCAGTCCTTTTTCAACTGTATTTAGTGGTCAGATTTCCTTCACTTTCAGAATTTTACTTAGAATGCATTCAAATGAAAAGCACATTCCTGTGGGCTTTGTGAAAATCAGTATTTTACTTGTGTGCTGCTTTTGGGGGAATTTTAAGCATCATTTTTGAAAGTATTTTTAATGGATTAAAATTGGTTTAATATAAATAATGGTAGAGGCAGACAACTTGCAGAATTGAATGCTAATAAATTTTTTTGCCTTCTTCAGTAAAGGTTTTGGGTGAAACTTAAGTTTAAAGTAAAGTCTTCAGCAGCCTCAGGCTCTGCAAATAACAGCTCCAGCAACAAATCAAAGAATGATGTTTATGGTCTTCTTATAGAAAGATCATTACCAATTGATCTTTTCAGCAAAACCTACACACACGAATAGCTGTAGAATAATTGAAGTGGAATCAGTATATTTTTTTGAAAGTGACCAACGATGTTATGTGATGTAATTAACTCTTTGAAAGCCTTCTCTCTGGAACATGTGAACATGCTGAATTTTATTTTGATTATGTGTTGTTAGAAATTCCTGTTGGGCTTTTTGTCTTGGAAATTATGTTATTTTTCATTGTATATTTTATCATGAAATGTGCCTAGAGTGGCCATCCATGATTCTCATGACAGGCAGTTAACCTTAGTGAGTTTAGAGAGAAAGAGTTGGGCATCCATTCATTCGATGAGCACTGACTAACTGCTACTACCTGTGCTCAGTTCTGAGGCTGCAATGAAGGTAAACAGAAATGGACATGATCTTCTTGGAGTCATAGCCTGGGGGAGAAGACAGATGTTACATTTTAAGAGTAATTAATTACAGTTGTGAGAAATGCCATGAAGGAAAAGTGTAGTTAAAACAAGCAGGGTGACAGAGTATTGTTGCCTTAACAGGCAGATCTTACGCTGTAAATTTCACACCAACCCTTCCTGAGAGATGATATCTGGGAGTTTTAGATGTGACACTTGTAACTGGACAAGGGAACAGGAGAAGGATTTTTGAGTCTTTACTGCATGTCATGCACTTTAAATGCATTGTTTAATTTTAAGAACAGCTCTAAGAGAAATTATTATTCCTATTTACACATGAGGAAACAGATACAGAGAAGTCAAGTTACTTCTCCTGGCCTTCCCAGTAACTGTCCAGGACTGACCTCAACCCCTGCTGATCTCAGGATGCTACTTCTAGATAGGATTAGCTGTTCTAGCAGGTTCTTCACATTAACCGATAGCCTTCCTTTGCCTTAGGCCATTATGCTTCATGGATATTTTCTGTAAAATGTTAGAGAATACTGTCACACAAGTTCCCTCTTTTCACTTGAGGCTCTCAAAGCAAATAGAAAAGGAGGCATAATTTGGATGTCTTAAGTGACTAGGAAATAATTAGCATTTTCATGATTATTTGAAATAGTTTCACTTGAAAAAAGTCTGTAAGTGGTTAGGGAAACTTGTTTTTTTTTTAAAAAAGTGATACAGGAAGTACTGTTTCTTTGGTATTTACCAGGGAAAATGTTCAATTTCATGAATAACCTTTATTTATGTACTTGAATGCAATACAAGGCCTTTAAATTAGATTTTATAAAGTCTGGCTGTTAAGACAGTATTCAGTTAAATGGAAAAATATTTCAAAGTCATGTCAGGCATATGAGGGTGAACTATTTTATATGTATACAAACTTTTGATTCACGTAATATCCTCTGTGAATGTAGAGATGATTCACAAAGTAGAAAAGACTGACACAAAATACAGGAAAGGAGAAGAAAACTGCTTTCAGGTGCAGAGTAGTGAATGCATAATTCAACCATTAAAAAGAATAAATTTATGACCCACTGATCAGTTAACATTATTTGTGGCTTCCTGTGGTTAAATGATACAGCTAATTCCATTCTCTTTCATGATCCACAAACATTCATTTGCCAATGAGAATTAAACTGACATACTCAGTAAATGGGTCTAAAAACCAACTAATAAAAGTGGAAGTTGTGAATAGCGGCCCATCAGTGTCAGTTCCAGGCTTCATACAACACCAAGCTTGCTTCCCAGAAATCTAGTCCATTGGTATTCATTTGGTATTGGACATTAGTTATTTACTTATAAAATATGTGCTCATTACAAAGGTCTGTGAGTGCAGTTGCATTAATTATTCATCCTAAGATTCTCAAACATGTTGGAAGTTCCGAAAGGTAATTTCAACTACTGATGGGAAACGTTCCACATGAGAGCCCATCAGCAAGGTTTCAGGAAGTGGGTCATGGATTTGGAAGGTCACAACCAGTCAGGCACTTTTACCATCTCCCGTAAAGTTCTCTGCCATTTAGAAAGATAGAAGAGATAATTAGGAAACTAGACACACTTTTTTCCCTGAAAAATCAATATATTAAAATCTGTTGAAATACATAAATTTGTATCTTATTTACATCCTTTTCCTCCCCAACCACAGTCCCTTGAGTGGCTAGAGACTAAGAATTACAATATCATGAGATTGTAGAAATCAGGTTTGTTTTACTACATTTTTGTTTTAATGGAGTAAGAGTGAACCACACATTGAGGACAGCCTCTATCAATGTAGAAATCTAGGCATGAAGACAGAAAAATTATAATATTGTTAATTAATTTTAAGAAATGTTTTCTTTTTTTCAGTGTTTAATATTTTCCATAGTTTTTGTCTAAATACTAAGCTCTCAATGCCTTAAAATGATTTATCTTTTGAAATTTAGTTTTAATTACTCTAAAACATTCTAAAAATATTAGTCATTAATTTCACATATACACACATATTATACAAAGCAAAACTATACATCATTGTTTAAAAAACCAAACTGTACATACCTATCATCAGAAAAATGTGGAAATGTCCCTTCATTATTCTCCTACCTCCGTTCCTCTTCTGAGCGAGAACAGTGTCAATAATTTTATGAGCTTCTTTCCTGTCCTCTTCCTCTTCATTGGCTAATAGTAGCACACACACACACACACATATATTCATATATATCTCCTTGACTTGTAAAAATCGGATAAAGTACTTTAAAAAATAAATTTATTAGAAATATTAGGATAAACAGTCTCACATGAAGTAAAATGTCAGAGAAAGACATCACTTATATGTGGAATCTAAAAAACAAAACAAAGGAATATATATATGTGTGTGTGTGTGTGTATATGTACATGTGTGTATATATATATGTGTGTGTATATGTACATGTGTGTATATATATATGTGTGTATATGTACATGTGTATATATATGTGTGTATATCTACATGTGTGTATATATGTGTGTGTATATGTACATGTGTGTATATGTGTGTACATGTGTGTATATATATGTGTGTACATGTGTGTATATATGTGTGTGTATGTACATGTGTGTATATATATGTGTGTGTGTGTACATGTGTGTATATATGTGTGTGTGTATATGTACATGTGTGTATATATGTGTGTGTACATGTGTGTATATATGTGTGTGTATGTACATGTGTGTATATATATGTGTGTGTGTATGTGTACATGTGTGTATATATATGTGTGTGTATATGTACATGTGTATATATATGTGTGTGTGTGTGTATGTGTACATGTGTGTATATATATATATGTAACAGACTCACATATAAAAAGAAAAAACTGGTAGTTACCAGTGAAGAGGGGAGGGGAGATGGGGGTATGGGACTAAGATACACAAACTACTATGTATAAAATAAATAAGCAACAAGGATATATTGTACAGCACAGGAAAATATATCCATTGTTTTGTAATAACCTTAAATGAAGTGTAGTCTATAAAAATATTGAATCACTATGTTGTACACTTGAAGCTAATATAAATTATCTATACTTCAGTTAAAAAGAGATGAGTTTAATGTTTTGAACACACACAAAAAATGAATAAAAATAAGTTTACATTTGATTCTTTTTCTTGAGAGTGATATATTTAGTATTTGTTAGTGTTTCACCTAGAAAAAAAGTCTCTCATATGAAGCTATGTCTATTTTTATAGTCATTATTAATGCATTCTGTTTTCTTTTGTGTTAATTACCTAGTGTAAACTTGTAGTGGTCTTTCATTAATGGTAATTCATGTAATCTTTTGTTCCATGTAAATGCAAAGTGCTTGGAATATATTACTGTTTAAAATTGTTTTCTCTGTAATTTACAGTGAAGACATACGTGCATTTTCTGATTAGAAAATTTGTGAAGGCATAGTCTAAAATAGAAGCAAGTACATAACCATGTACTATTTGATCTTGCAAAGAGAAGAAAGATATGTAATAAGAAATCTCTAACTTCCTTGTGAGACATAGTGAACTGAAAATGAACCCTGGGATTTCAGGAGAGTTAGAGCCCTTTTGTTAAAGGTACAAAGATGCTATTGTATATGTAAGGGGAAAATGAGTAGAGAGAAGAAGCAGTTTTTAAAACATTTAACATATGTATATATATATTTATTTCCAGAGGATATTAAACTATTTTATCTTACTGTAAACTTTCTTTTCCTTTTAATTTCAAAAGGGATTTTTGCACGTGGATAAAATAATTCAGACAGTATAGAATGGTACCGAATATAAAGTAAAAACCTCTGACCCTCATCCTATGCCTATTATCAATCCCACTCTAAGAGGTACCTATTAAAATGTTCCTTTACTCCCTAAATCCCAACTCAAGAAGCAATTAAAAAGCTTATTGATACTGAATTTGATGAAACCATGAGACAGAGATCCTTTATGCTCTAATAATAGGGCTCTGTGTTATCAAGATAACCTGAACCCTTAACCATAGGTTATAAATTTTCCATTGTTAAAAGCTTCTGGAGTTCTAACTATAATAGCTCTGGATGGCTCATGGTAACAGATGCAGACAACAAAGGTTTACCTGGATTTATCTGTTCTTATGTTTCTGTGGCACATCTGTGACTAAGAAGTATGTGGGTGAAATGTTCATTCAATAAACATTTATTGAATATCTATTATATGAAGCCACATGTAGGCATGTTCTAGGTTATGGAGATGCAAATATGAACTAAACAAACCACCTGTCCTCATAGAGCTTACATTTTAATAGGGTATTCTGTCAATAAACAAGAACAAATAAATTTATAATGTGAGGTAGTAATAAATTCTTTCTATAAAAATATAATACACAGTAGGGTATATTTAGATAGAGTGTCAAGGAAAGCCTTTATGAGAAAGATAAATGTCAACAGAAATTAGAATGAAACTAGGAAGCAATCCATCAGGAGGAAAAACATTCCAGGTGAAGGGAATGTCAAGTACAAATTTCCATGGCAGCAGCATAGTGCTTTTGGGGAACTGCACAAAGGTCAGTATCCTGGAGTGGGGTGAGTAAAAGGGAAAATAGTAGGGTTTCATCTGAGAGACCAGAAATGTGACTAGGGGACAAACCAAGTGGGATTTAGAGGCTAAGGAAAGAATTGTTGATTTATTTGATATGATGAGAAACCGTTGGAGAATTTTGAGCAAGAGATTGGCAACATCTATTTGTACATTTGAAGAAAACTGATCTGGCTGCCATGTGTCTTTCTATGTGCAATGGTTGGAAATCTTGGTATAGAAAGCATCCCATAGAGGGTAAATGCAGACTTTGAAAGTGTGGCAGATTCATGCTGGAGCTATTCTGTGTGAAGCCCTCCCTTGTAAGTTCTTTCGACACAGGATGCTTATCCCAGCTATTAAAACTGGTCAAGGAACAGGAGGAGGGGAAGCTAAAGGCAGACTAGGAGGCCAGCAAAAGCACTTCTCAGAAGCAGTCCTACTCCTAACATGTGCAGGGCCTGAGGTACGTATTTACCACTTACGTACCAGGAACGTAAATACCACGGCATTTCTAAATATTTAAAAGTTGGTAATCAAGCTAATAACTAAGAATAGCAAGGAGAGATAAGAGAGCCTTCATAAGAGAACAATGCAAAGAAACAGAGGAAAACAATTGATTGGAAAAGACTAGAGATCTTTTCAGGAAAATTATAGATACCAAGGGAACATTTCATGCAAAGATGGGCATAGTACAGAACAGAAATGGTAGGGACCTAACAGAAGCAGAAGGTATTAAGAAGAGGTGGCAAGAATACACAGAAGAACTATGCAAAAAAGATCTTCATGACCCAGATAACCACGATGATGTGATCACTCACCTAGAGCCAGATATCCTGGAATGCAAAGTCAAGTGGGCCTTAGGAAGCATCACTACAAACAAAGCTAGTGGAAGTGATGGAATTCCAGCTGAGCTATTTCAAATCCTAAAAGATGATGCTGTGAAAGTACTGCACTCAATATGCCAGCAAATCTGGAAAACTCAGCAGTGCCCACAGGACTGGAAAAGGTCAGTTATCATTTCAGTCCCAAAGAAAGGCAATGCCAAAGAATGTTCAAACTACTACACAATTGCACTCACCTCACATGCTAGCAAAGTAATGCTCAAAATTATCCAAGCGAAGCTTCAACAATACATAAACTGAGAACTTCCAGATATTCAAGCTGGATTTAGAAAATGCAGAGGAACCAGAGATCAAATTGCCATCATCTGTAGGATCATAGGAAAAGCAAGAGAATTCCAGAAAAACATCTACTTCTGCTTTATTGACTAATCTAAAGCCTTTGACTGGATCACAACAAACTGTGGAAAACTCTTCAAGAGATGGGAATACCAGACCACCTTACCTGCCTCCTGAGAAACCTGCATGCAGGTCAAGAAGCAACAATTAGAATCAGACATGAAACAATAGACTGGTTCCAAATTGGTAGAGGAGTACATCAAGGCTGCATATTGTCACTCTGTTTATTTAACTTATATACAGAGTACATGATGAGAAATGCCAGGTGGATGAAGCACAAGCTGGAATCAAGATTGCTGGGAGAAATATCAATAACCTCAGATACGCAGATGACATCACCCTAGTGGCAGAAATTGCAGAGGAACTCGATGAAAGTGAAAGAGGAGAGTGAAAAAGCTGGCTTAAAATTCAACATTTGAAAAACTAAGATCATGGCCTCCAGTCCCATCACTTCATGGGAAATAGATGGGGAAACAATGGAAATAGTGACAAACTTTATTTTCTTGGACTCCAAAATCATTGCACATGGTGACTGCTGCCTTAAAAGACGCTTGCTCCTTGGAAGAAAAGCTGAGAAACCTAGACAGCATATTAAAAAGCAGAGACATTACTTTGCCAACACAGGTCCGTATGGTCAAAGCAATGGTTTTTCCAGTAGTCACGTATGGATGTGAGAATGCTGAGTGCCAAAGGATGGATGCTTTTGAACTGTGGTGTTGGAGAAGAATCTTGAGAGTCCCTTGGACAGCAAAGAAATCAAACCAGTTAATCCTAAAGGAAATCAATCCTAAATATTCACTAGAAGAACTGATGCTGAAGCTCTAATACTTTGGCCACCTGATGCAAAGTACTGACTCTTTGAAAAAGACACTGATGCTGGGAAAGACTGATGGCAGGAGGAGAAGGAGGAGAGGGTGAGATGATTGACTGGCGTTGCCTACGCAGTGCACATGAGTTTGAACAAGCTCTGGAAGATGGTGAAGGACAGGGAAGCGTGGCATGCTGCAGTACACGGGGTCACAAAAAGTTGGACATAACTGAGTGACTGAACAACAACAAATCAAGCTAAAGTGTATTCATACTGCTCGTGGGGTTCTCAAGGCAGGAATACTGAAATGGTTTCCCATTCCCTTCTCCAGTGGACCACATTTTGTCAGATCTCTTCACCATGACCCGTCCGTTTTGGGTGGCCTTGCACAGCCTGGCTCATAATTTCATTGAGTTAGACAAGGCTGTGGTCCTTGTGATTAGATTGGTTGGTTTTCTGTGATGGTGGTTTTCAGTCTGTCTGTCCTCTGAAGGATAAGAGGCTCATGAGAGCTTCCTGATATCAATAACCTCAGATATGCAGATGATACCACCCTTACGGCAGAAAGTGAAGAACTAAAGAGCCTCTTGATGAAAGTGAAAGAGGAGAGTAAAAAAGTTGGCTTAAACCTCAACATTCAGAAAACTAACATCATGGCATCCGTTCCCATCACTTCATGGCAAATAGATGGGCAACAGTGGAAACAGTGGCTGACTTTATTTTTGGGGGGCTCCAAAATCGCTGCAGATGGTGACTGCAGCCATGAAATTAAAAAATGCTTGCTCCTTGGAAGAAAAGTTATTACCAACCTAGACAGCATATTAAAAAGCAGAGACATTACTTTGCCAACAAAGGTCTGTCTAGTCAAGGCTATGGTTTTTCCAGTGGTCATGTATGGATGTGAGAGTTGGACTATAAAGAAAGCTAAGAGCAGAAGAACTGATGCTTTTGAACTGTGGTGTTGGATAATACTCTTGAGAGCCCCTTGGACTGCAAGGAGATCCAACCAGTCCATCCTAAAGGAGATCAGTCCTGCGTGTTCATTGGAAGGACTGATGTTGAAGCTGAAACTCTAATACTTTGGCCACCTGATGTGACGACTCACATTTCCCGACTCACTGGAAAAGACCCTGATGCTGGGAAAGATTGAAGGCGGGAGGAGAAGGGGACAACAGAGGATGAGATGGTTGGATGGCATCACCGACTCAATGGACATGACTCTGGGTAAACTCCAGGAGTTGGTAATGGACAGGGAGGCCTGGCATGCTGCGGTTCATGGGGTTGCAAAGAGTCAGACACGACTGAGCGACTGAACTGAAAGTGTATTCTGTTCTCATTCTTTAATAATAAGTATAGTTTCAAAATTCCCCTGAAGAAGGAAATGACAACTCACTTCAGTATTCCTGCCTGGAGAATTCCATGGGCAGAGGAGCCTGGCGGGGTACATCCATGGGGTTGCACAGAGTGGACATGACTGAGCACACATCATACCTTCAAAATTAGCTGGAAGACAAAATTTAAGATTCTATGACTTCTTGGAGTTGCTATATTCAACTGTACTAAATAAGATTACTTCCTCATCAAAAGACATTATAGAGTCAAAAAATAAACTACAGAACATAAAATAAAGATGTACTTGAGACATATTTAGCTGGCAAAATTAGTTTTCAAATACATGAAAAGAAAAAGGAAAAAGAACCTAAGAGCAAAATGGTCCAAACATGTGAATAGATATTTCACAGGGGCAAAAAGAAATCAGAAAATATAAAATGTTTTACAGTATAATTAAGATCAAGGAAATAGGAAGTAAAACCAGAATAAGATATGACCTTGATAGGAAAAAATTAAAATTGATTGGGAAAAATTAAAATTGAAGAATGCAAGTTTTGAAGAGGATGTAGAGCTGTAAATACTTTAAAAAACATATAAAAATTGTATAAATATAGTTGATATAAAATATAAGTTTCAGGTGTAAAGCACAATTTTTTAAGGTTATATTACACTTATAAAATATACATAATATAACATAAACAAGCTCCAAGGATACATTGTACAACATCTGGAATATAATTTGTACTTCTTAATCCCCTACCTCTACTTGCTCCTTCAACCTTCCCTTCCCCTACTGGTAACTACTAGTTTGTTCTGCATATGAGTCTGTTTTTTTTTGTTGTGGTTGTTTTATTTTATCTAGTTATATTTTTCAGATTCTACATATAAGTGATATCATACAGTATTTATCTTTCTCTGTCTGACTTGTCTCACTAAGCATAATACCCTCCAAGTCCATCTATGTGTTGCAAATGGAAAAATCTCATTTTTTAAAAGGAGCTTCACATGCAACCTCTTTGAAGAAACTGCTTAAAAGATTGGCAAACACTGTAAGATACTGATCCACTTTATCCATTCATTTGTCGGGTGCGTGGGCTGCTTCCGTATCTTGTAATTGTAAATGATGCCGCTGTGGACATTTTTGATTCCTTGCATATCTGAAAAACATGTCACTCTATCTTCATAGTTCTTTGATTCATTTTTGTGAAGGATTTTGGGTTCAAGACAGTTTTTAACATCAGAATCGTAAAGCATTCCCCCCATCACATTTACTCTAGCATTCAGAACCAAAAGGTAACACAGTTCAACGCTAATATTGGTCTGTCTTTAGGTAATTTTTGTTTTAGGTCTCATGTCATCAGTTGTATTTTTCTTTTTTTTTCAAAATACAAATTAATTATATTTTTTAATTTACAAGGATTCTTCTGTGATTGCTTCTTTTTGCCCACAGAAGCTTACTCTTGCGCTTTGAATATGGCAAGAACACTGGAGTGGGTTGCCATTTCCTTCTCCAGTGCATGAAAGGGAAAAGTGAAAGTGAAGTTGCTCAGTCGTGTCCAACTCTTAGCGACCCCATGTATGACAAACCAGTGGCTACAGTGTGTCACACCTACTCTGGATAGAACCACACTAGATGATGCTCTTTATTGGGATGGGGAGGGAAATGGGAGAGAGTTTCAAAAGGGAGGGTATATATGTATACCTATGGCTGATTCACGTTGAGGTTTGACAGAAAACAGCAAAATTCTGTAAAACATTATCCTTCAATAAAGAATAAATTAATTAAAGGAATCCTGTGTGCAACAATGAAGACCCAGCACAATCAAAAATAAACGAGCAAAGAAATAAAAAAGAAAAAAAAAGGTGTTAATGTGGAAGGAAAAGGGAGTGTCTTAGAAATAATGAAAAAGCAGAATTTATTCTTTACCTCTGAAAGACATAATTTCTAATTTCTATCAGTTCAGTTCAATTCAGTTGCTCAGTTGTGTCCAACTCTGTGACCCTGTGGACTGCAGCACACCAGGCTTCCCTGTCCATCACCAACTCCCAGAGTTTACTCAAGCTCATGTCCATTGAGTCGGTGATGCCATCCAACCATCTCATCCTCTGTTGTCCCCTTCTCCTCCTGCCTTCAATCTTCCCCACATCAGGGTCTTTTTCAGTGAGTCTATTCTTCGCATCAGGTGGCCAAAGTATTGGAGTTTCAGCTTCAGCCTCAGTCCTTCCAATGAATATTCAGGACTGATTTCCTTTAGGATGGACTGGTTGGATCTCCTTGCAGTTCAAGGGACTCTCAAGAGACTTCTCCAACACCACAGTTCAAAAGCATCAATTCTTTGGTGCTCAGCTTTCTTTGTAGTCCAACTCTCACATCCATACATGACCACTGGAAAAACCATAGCCTTGACTAGACAAACCTTTGTTGGTAAATTTCCATCACCCCTACAAATTTTAATAAAGTCCTTATAAGAAATACAGGTGTGTTTTTTTTTTTTTTGGGTAATGATAACAGCTAACATATATTAAGCACTTACTATGTACTAGGGTGGGTATTATTTTCCACTTTCTAGGTGTTAACTCAGTAACAACAGCATAATGTAGTAGGTACTATTTGTTTTTTAATTTTTAATTTTATGTTGGAGTATAGCTTATGGACAATGTCATGATAGTTTCAGGTGGACTGTGAAGGGACTCAACCATACGTATACATGTATCCATTATTGCCCAAACTGCCCCCTTTATCCAGCCTGCTGCATAACATTGAACAGAGTTCCCTGTACTGTACAGTAGGAAAAATGCAGGTATTTTTAATGATACCAAATGTCAAGTCAGTAGATGATGATTATAGGAAAATTGGTAAGATAGAGTTGGTTATTTGACTCTTAAAGAACATTTTATTTCTGAGAAAAGCAAACTGTGTTAAAAGCTGTAATTGTATCCATAGTTGGGCTTCTTTTCATATGTGCTTCTTCTCTCCATATGTAGTTGTCTATACCGTTTGGATTTACTTCCGTCTCCACTCTGTGTCTGTCTCAGGAGTCTTAGCCCACTTCAGAAGACCCTTCGCTTTCTTTAGAAAGCGCTTCTGTGGTTTTATTCTGAGGCATTGCTGCTACCTCATCCTCTGTGAGAAGGAAGAGAAAGGCTTGAGAGGAAAGCTCACCGACCAGTCCATGCAAAGTCCTTCCCTTTATCTCCTTGATTACAGCCCCACAGCCTCACAACTGTAATCTGTTGTTCCTTGCGCTTGTTCACTCAAAACATGACACCTCTGTGGTGGTCTTCTGTGGCTTTTTAGCCTGTACTCTCTTATTGGCCTCTGTTTAACCTCTAAGTTGAGAAATTCTGTGGTCTACTGATGGCTGCTATTCTCATCTCAGTACGAGTCAACATTTAGTCCCTTCTCTTCATATTTCTATTATTTTCATGTGATTTTAGGAAACAAGGAAGGTGAATGTGTATAGTCTGCCATTTTGACCTGGAAACCCATAGGATTTTAAAAGATGTCAAGATTGTACATTCCAAGAAACTAAGATTTTTTTTTGTGTGTGGTTTAGATGCACCTTAAATTTGAAGATATAAATAGATTGAGTCTGTAGCTAGGTATTATGTTCAGCTTATGTTCTCATGTTGTACAGATATTGTAGGTGCATGCATCAGTTTGGCACAAAGGTTTGGATTTACTCTTTAAGTTATTCCAATTTAGTTTGGGATATCCCAGTTGAGCATCTCAAATTTAGAAAAATTTCAAGTTCTTAAGGAACAGATTATGTTTTAATTATTGCATTTCAGAGTCACAAAATACTCAGTCATTTTTACCACTAGAATATGTTCCATAAGGAAATAAAATCTAAACTGAAGTACCGTTCCTTCTGTTGCTAAGAGAAAAATGTTCTTAAAAGGCTTACCTCATAGAGTTGGATTTACAGACTACTTTCTAAGCAGCTCACCTCTCAGCCATCATTGACTTCCATAACTTAATATAAAGAAAATCTGTTTCTTCATAGATGAGGGTTGTAAGATTTATTGGTGACTGAAGCATATAATTCCCATAAATAATTCTGGGTTGCATTCTTCAAGGCCAAAGGGCTCACGTGACATTTTTCATTTAGGTACAGAATGGCCATTTGGGCTTATAGGATCATCGAGCCTACATTTCTAGTAGTTGACACAGATCCATTCAAAGTCTATAAAATATAGGAGATGCCTCAGATGCCTTTAAAGTTTTGAAATAAATAATTTAGAGACCTTATAATTTTTTGCCTGCAGGCTCTCTGAAACTAAGTGAAGACAAACTTGGTCAGTACTTACATGGGAAATAGTCAAATAAAAAGTGAAACACGGGATGGCTAAAGCTTCAGTAATCCTTCCCTTCCTCCCAGCATTTTTACAATCTTCATGGAGCAATTTCTGGTATAGTATTAATACTGTTTTTCAGTGAGTAGTAGTTTTTCAGATGGTACTTTCTAGTTCTTAGATGAAAGAAGGAAGGTGATCTTAGTTCAAATACTACAAAATAAAGCTGCTTGGACACAAACTATTTAATCTTTATAGTCTGGCTTAAATAACCTGCTAGGAATTAATGGAAACATTTCTAAATGTTAGTAGAGTGAATTTTTTTTTTTTAGAAATTGAATTTCAGATTTTTTCTTTTTATTTTTTTCTATTCATATCTCAGATGAGTAAAGAAGTAGATTAGTGCATATTCTAAACACTTTTAACAGAAATATAGTAAAATATGTACTATTTACATACATATTTGTATATAGGTACAGCTATAGTTCTTCAACAGTTAGATAAAATTTTTATGTGTTGCAGGATATAGCATTTGGGATGCTTCAAATTCCTTTTGCAAAGTGGTGGGATATAAAATGGGCTTCTCAAGTGGCACTAGTGGTAAAGAACCTGACTCCCAATCCAGGAGACATGAGAGATGCGGGTTCAGTCCCTAGGTTGGGAACATCCCCTGGAGGCAGGGACGCAACCTATTCCAGTATTCTTCCTTGGAGAATCCCCATGGGCAGAGGAGCCTGGCAGGCTACAGTCCATGGGGTTGCAAAGAGTTGGACAGGACTGAAGCAACTAAGCATGAACACACAGGATATAAAACAATAACTGTGACTCACAGTATCTGAACTTTTTATTTAGTAGGTACTCATAGTGGAGAGAAAATCAACTGTACGTGTGCGCTATGTGATATAGAGTGGAAAAAAGCAACATCATTAACTTCCTGTTTTGTCCTTGACATTTCCTGTATCTGACAACAAAAATAGATAAATAATAGTGTTAGATGTTCCTTGCTGTTATTTTTCAGTATCACATATTCAGTCGTATTTTCAGTGTTTCTTAATCTTATATATAGTGTTACAGGAATACTCTAATCTAGTAAGTATTTGATGTCTTGCAATGGATTATGGCTAGTGGTGGTCTTAAGGGTGTTCTCCATTCATTCTGATGACTTGAGTCATAAACTGATGGTCCTCAATCCTGTCTCCAACATGGCTTTTCTCCTGAGCTCCAAATTTCTGAGTCCATATTCAACTGCCCTTGTTTTAGGATCCTGCTAACTGCAAAGGAGATGGGGAATGTAGTCCACTGGGATGTCTGGGCAGAAGGGGAGCATGGATTTGGTGAACAGTTACCAGTCTTGATCACAAAGTTTCACCTTCCTAACTCTAAGTTTAGTTAATAGTTTCACTTTTTTTTCAAAGTTAGAAGTCTTGGATATACTGTGAATTGTTTTCACTCTTTCTACAATTACTTGAAATTGGTCACCAGATTCCACCAATTCTGTCTCTTTAATCCGGTTTCTCTCCATTCCACTGTTGTTGTTCAGTCACTCAGTTGTGTCTGACTTTTAGTGACCCCGTGGACTGCAGCACACCAGGCTTCCCTGTCCTTCACCATTTCCCAGTGTTTGCTCAAACTCATGTCCATTGAGTTGGCGATGCCATCCAACCATCTCATTCTCTTGTTCCCTTCTCCTCCTGCCTTTGGTCTTTCCCAGCATCAGGGTCTTTTCCAATTAGTCGACTCTTTACACCAGGTGGCCAAAGTACTGAAACTTCAGCTTTAGCATCAGTCCTTCCAGTGAATGTTCAGGATTTATTTCCTTTAGGACTGACTGCTTTGATCTCCTTTCTGGCCAAGAGACTCTCAAGAGTCTTCTCCAGCCCCACAGTTGGAAGGCATCAGTTTTTTGGCTCTCAGCCTTTTATATTGTCCAGCTCTCACATGCATGCATGATTGCTGGAAAAACCATAGCTTTGATTAGAATGACCTTTGTTGGCAAAGTAATGTCTCTGCTTTTTAATATGCTGTTTAGATTTGTCATAGCTTTTCTTCCAAGGAACAAGCATCTTTTAATTTCACGGCTGCAGTCAGTCCACAGTGATTTTGGAGCCCAAGAAAATAAAGTCTATCACTGTTTCTATTGTTTCCCCATCTATTTGCCATGAAGTGATGGGACTGGATGCCATGATCTTCATTTTTTGAATGTTGAATTTTAAACCAGCTTTTTCACTCTACTCTTTCACTTTCATCAAGAGGCTCTTCAGTTCCTCTTCACTTTCTGCCATAAGGGTGGTGTCATCTGCGTGTCTGAGGTTATTGATATTTCTCCAGGCAACCTTGATTCCAGCTTGTGCTTCATCCAGCCTGGCATTTCACATGATGTACTCTGCATATAAGTTAAATAAGCAGGGTGACAATATACAGCCTTGACGTACTCCTTTCCCAATTTGGAACCAGTCCATTGTTCCATGTCTAGTTCTGTTGCTTCTCACCTGCATACAGGTTTTACAGCAGGCAGGTCAGGTGGTCTGGTATTCCCATCTCTTTAAGAGTTTTCCACAGTTTGTTGTGATTCACACAGTCAAAGCCTTTAGTGTAATCAATGAAGCAAAAGTATATATTTTTCTGGAACGCTCTTGCTTTTTCTATGATCCATCGGATATTGGCAATTTAATCTCTGGTTCCTCTGCCTTTTCTAAATCCCTCATGAACATCTGGAAGTTCTCAGTTTACATACTGTTGAAGCCTAGCTGGAAAGATTTTGAGCATTACGTTGCTAACATGTGAAGTGAGTGCAGTTGTGTGGTAGTTTGAACATTTTTTGGCATTGGTCTTCTTTGGGATTGGAATGAAAACTGAGCTTTAGAAGAAAAAGGTAAAGGAGAAAAGGAAAGATATACCCATCTGAATGTAGAGTTCCAAAGAACAGCAAGGGGAGATAAGAAAGCCTTCCTCAGTGATCAGTGCAAAGGAATAGACGAGAATAATAGAATGGGAAAGACTAGAGAGCTCTTCAAGAAAATTAGAGATACCGAAGGAACATTTCATGCAAAGATGGGCACAATAAAGGACAGAAATGGTATGGACCTAACAGAAGCAGAAGATATTAAGAAGAGGTGGCAAGAATACACAGAACTATCTGAAAAAGATCTTAATGACCCAGATAACCATGATGGTGTGATCACTCACCTGGAGTCAGACATCCTGGAATGTGAAGTCAAGTGGGCCTTAGGAAGCATCACTACCAACAAAGCTAGTGGAGGTGATGGAATGCCAGCTGAGCTATTTCAAATCCTAAAGGATGATGCTGTGAAAGTGCTGCACTCAGTGTGCCAGCAAATTTGGAAAACTCTATTCCACTGCTATCTCACTATTTCTTGTGTGGCCAGTTGCCTCCTGCCTATTTCCCATTTACCTTAGTCCTCCTTCCAGACTGGTGGAGCAGTTATATTACTCAGAAATGAGATGAGAATTAAAGACATCAGCTCTCTTCACTTCTTTTAAACAGGGCCTCATGACTCACTGAAGTGTAAATTTTAAACAAAATCAGTTTGGTGTATACGTTGCTCCTTGCAATCTGACCTTTATTAAGTCATGCTCTAGTAACACTGAACTGTGTTTATTTACCCAATACATTATTCCTCTTGCGTCCTTATGAATCTTGTTTCTCTTGCTAGCAGTTTCCTCTCTTACCTTTCTAAGTGGGCTAGTACTCATCCTTTTCCCTAATTCACGTGTTGGCCTGCCAAGGGATTCTGCAATGCATCTTCCTCTGTAGCCATGATGACATTTTTCATGCCTTTGTTAGTAACACTGATAACATTCTTTGACAATTTGAGTGTATGTGTATTATGTTAACATTTAGCATGGTACCTGGAACATTATGGATACTCAATAAATGCTGATAGAATTAATAAATACCATAAATTGGTATTGCCAAGAACTCATCACTAATAGTTATTGTGTAGCTATCCCAAGGCTTTTAGATAACCAGAGGATGACATTAGTTTAATTTCTGATGCATAAACCAAGAATACTTAATGCTAAAGAACTGAACTGTGACTCATTCTGAAATCACGTGGTCTCCTGGAGCGGGTGGTGGTTAAGAAGACCGACAGTTGAGGCAGTGGGGGATGTACTAGCAACTGGCCGTGCTACATTCCCTGTGATGTAGAGCAGTATCAATCAGGGTGGCCGCCAGTCATAGCTTTCCACATAGCAGAAATAGAAATGTGTCAAAAGAAGATTTTTTTTCTTTAATTTGAGGCAACGATCTCATAATTGTTCATGATTAGGATTGACTTGTTTAGGCCACCTGGTCTCATCTATTTAAAACTTTCAAAGCCTGAGCCCTCTTCCTTTTCTTCAAATGGGATAAAAAAGCATGTTGGGAATCCAGTTGATACCTTTGAATGCAAATATACTTCCAGTTGATGAGACCTTGTCTTTATATACTCAGCATTCAGCAGTAATTTTAAAAGATTGCAAAGAGCATCATTTTCCTTTGAACCAGTTTCCTGTTTTCTATAGTCGTGCTTATTAAACCTTTGAAATCCCAGATTTTGGACCCTGTCTTTATAATCTTACCTTCCTGACTTTGTTGACTTCCTGAAACTTTTATATTCATGTTATCCATCTAGTTTCTTGCTTACTGAGTTTTATCTCTGGTCTCTTATGACCATCCTAGCTATTATGAAAATTTTCAGGATAGCTGTTGTAACCAACGTGTATGTAACTTCTCTCTCCACCTCTCTGCAATGGACTGTCTTCAAAAGAATTTTTAATCTGATTGGATCTAAATAAAAAAGGAAGGAAGTACATAGAATGAGTCTGGAGCCAAGAAATACTCATGATGATTTTTGCCAGCAATACAAGAGTTGCCATATTTTCCAGTGGCTTTAGAGCATCAGCCAGAGCATTAACACAGTATGGTGCCTGTCCCTACAGAGATTGCAGTTTACTGAAACTGTGAAATGTCATTTTATAAAAAGTGAATGTATGAAATGGAAATTCATGACGATAATTTATCTGTAGAGTTAACAATACGTGTTTATCTGCTCCTTGTCTCTTTGAGGGGGTTACCTATCCTTCATTCTTGGTCACTGTAACCCAGAGGACTGAACTCACTCCTTGAATCCAGGGCTGGGTGTGTGATCATGTCTTACCAATCAGTATGACACACAGTTTGGACAGAACAAACCGTTCAGAGCTGCAAGTTCACTAAAGCTCAGTCTGAGTCAGTTTGAGATTTTTAGCCGAAACTACTGGGAAAGACATGTTCCTTTCCACTTGGGTTACTACATTGATAGAAAATTCTCTTGGAGTTATCAGGGGGCATCCTTACTCACTGTGTGGGGAAGGCATATTTGACAATAAAGCAGATGGAGGAAAATAGAGTTAAGACATAAAGAGACAGGAAGAGTGTTCTGAGGAAATTATTGAAGCAACTGGATTCAGCACACGATTTAGTCATGTGAAGTGTTAGATTCTCTTTTTGTCTTAAGCTGGTTTGAGTTGGATTTTTGTCCTCTGTAACTGAAAGAAACTTGGCCAAGTCCATCATTTGAATATAGCCTTTAGATAAGAAAGTTAATGGTTTGTAATTAATAGGCTTACTTTTCTTGTTGGAAACAATGTAAGGCCTTAAAGCCTTTTTCTTGTTTTCCTTAAAAAATATCACATCCCTCTGAGAAGATAACTATCTTGCTAACATCATAGTTGTTTACATCTTGATGAATTTTTAAAACACAGTAGTTATCAGACAAATTGGGAAACATATTAGTTACCTTTTCCTCAGCTTGAGCTCTGAGGACCATAAGCACCCATTTCCCAAACATTATGGAGAAAACCTTGTTTTGTTTTTTTTTTTCTTTCTTCTGTGATTGTATACAGATAGTTAATGACCCTTGTAGAATGTACCTAAACAGTAGAATCCTACTTAAATCCGTTTAAGCTTTCTCTGGACCTGAAATTGTGTACGTCCCATAACTGTTAAAGGCGTGGTTAGCTGAAGGACTTTCTACCTTCCATGTCTTGGGAATTTCCATTTCACTCTTTGACCCATCACTGAACTTGAGATGGCACAGTGGCCGTTTCTCATGTCAGATCTTACCCTTTTAGATTTCTAAGGCTGCCTGTGAATTTCTTTGTTATTTTATGACTATATAGGCTTGTCTCTGAGTAAATTTCCAGAATGAAAGGGAGCTTGGAAAACATCTCATTATCATGAAAACACGGTTTCTTATGAGCTCTATTCCATATGTAAATACCCACTCATTTGAGTTTCTTTTCAATGTTTGGCATTTCAGTTTGTATACATCTACATATTTATATATAAATTATTCCACACATTTTAGGAAAAACTATTATGGGGGTGGGAAACATTATGTTAAATAATTATCATTTTTACAATTTGAAAGACTTTTTTTCCTTTTCTGTTTTAAAAACACTACCCCTCTAGAGCTTATGTAGTAGTGACATTGCAAGTTCTACCATTCCGATCCCTGGATTTCAAATAACATTTTATTCTTGAATAATCAGAGTTCATTGTAATTGGAGATTTCTGTAGAGACTATTCAGCATATTTCCATGGTCTCTCTACCTTGTCTGTTCAATTGATGAGCTACTGTTTCCAAACTTCTCAGAGAAAATTGCACCTAACAGCTTGTGATGCAAATTATGCACGTGCAGGATTATATATTTATATACATAGAGCAGTATTTGTGGTGGCACTTGTGTATAGAAATGATGTTTCTGACCCCTGCTTACTACCTGATCACATTAGACCACTGCTTGAAACGAGGAAATGATACTCCATGGTCAGAAAGTTGAGTTCCAGCACCTGTGCATGCTGACGTGCCTTGCATCTTGCATTCCCTGGTTCCAGTCCAATTCACATGTCCCAGGCTCTCATGTGGTTTCAGACTGTGGGCTTCGACACAGGCTGTTGTCTCAGTCTGCAGTACTCTCTCTGCCTGCTTTCGTCCCTGGCAAGCTCAAGGCTCAGTTTAAGTGCAGTGTCTTGAAAGCGGAGGTTTCTCAGTAGTGTCCAACTCTGTGCGACCCATGGGCTGTAGTCCATAGAATTCTCCAGGCCAGAATACTGGAGTGGGTAGATGAGGCCTTTACTGACTGCTCTGAGCAATCTTTCCCTCTTTGACCCTCATGTACTTTTTGTACACCGTTATCACAGCGATTGTAGTATTCTTATTTGTTGAGATGTAATATTAATATGGTAGACTAAGAACGGAAGCAGACTTTGCCTACCCTTACTTTGCTGCATCTTAAGGCAGGGTGGCTTCAACTGAGGAGTCATAGTTTCTTTCTCAAAACTGGTGGAAATAGCGTACTTTGTGCAATAAACCTACTCCCAAATCTAGACCTCTTTTACAGAACTTGCTTTAAACAAGTATGATTTTATAGTTTTGGATTTGTTTACCGCTTCATGATTCATTCATGTCTGCTTCCAGGGACCTTTCATCAGAGAATATTCTACTCTGTCCCTTGATATGGAATCATTGGATAAATGCATTAACTTATCTGTATCTAAGTCCAAGGCCTTGGTTTATATGTGAGACAAAAGTTCAAGGTAACATGATTAGAGTTAGGCTTTAGAATCCATGGGCTTCCTTAGTGGCTCAGTTGGTAAAGAATCCGCCTGCAGTGCAGGAGACCTGGGTTCAATCCTTGGGTCAGGAAGATCCCCTGGAGGAAAAAAATGGCAACTCATTGCAATATTTTCACCTGGGAAATCCAAGGGACAGAGGAGACTGGTGGTTTACAGTTCATGGGCTCGCAAAAGAGTTGGACATGACTTAGCAACTGAACCATCACCACCACTGGAATCCATCTTCTGGACTCTGTCCCAAAGTACTTGGCCCTGCCAAAGTCAGTGCAGAGCCAACACTCAGATGAATCTATCCTCTGCTTGGTTTATAACTGTAGAAAACTCATTCCCAGGAATTATGACAGCTGTCCTTCTCATGGATATAGGTGATGATTGACTGTGTGATCCAGCCACCGCTTTGGGCTTTACTGTCTCATATACCCCAATGGTGCTCAGTCCTGTTTGACTCAATCCATGTGAACAGATGTCCTCTCTTTAATGACCTAGGTCACTATAAAGCCTGAAGAGGGGAAGGTGGGTCTGGGATACACGGACCACAGCCCACACAGTGCTGGACCACAGCAGAGATGTTAAGGGGGAAAATACCAGCTTTCCCCCTCCATGGTCATACATATCAGTGAAGCTGAAAATGACCAGATAGAACCAGACATCTCAGGGTAAAAAAAACAAAAGGTGCTAGCCCTCCTGATTACATTCCCTCTCACCTTGGCTTTACATGAGTGGTGCATTGAGACAGTGGTGGATTGGTAGGAGGAGACTTAGAGAAGTCATTGCAATTTAAGAATTGGTCTACACTGTGGCCTGAGTCCTAGATGTAGATGCTAAAATGTCTCTTGAGGTTATGTAGGCCAAATTGTTTCCACCTTCCATGTCTTCATTTCTGTTATTCCAAGACCCAGAGACCTGACTACAGCAGGAAAGGAGTCCTCCGTAGCAGTAAAAATACTCTTGTCTGTTACATGTCTTAAATGTCTTTTCCCCTTTCCATATGAACATATTGTAGCATATACTTAGTCTTTTCATTTCCGTATCCTTAGCATCTAGCATAATGCCCAGGTCTCCACGAAATAAATGAATTCTGAGTGAATGAATGCATGTTTTGCTTTGATGAAAAACACACATTTCAGGAGGCTGCTGGTGTGCTTATTTGTATCAATCTTACGACCTCCCTGAGCATGTCACTCTGTAAATATTCCTATGTGAACATGCCCATTGTTAGCTTTTGTTTCAAGACCTTTTTGCAGTTGTAAGCTAGCAAGATCAATGCAGGATTCTATGAATGCCATTATTTTCAGCATCCACTCATTTTAGAAGGAAAGGAAGTTCTTTTCCTCACCTCCCACAGCCTGAAGAAAAGTTTCTTTTTTGAGCACAAAATTACCATTTGTTTCAAGCTTTCTCTTCATTTATAGCAATTTCCACATGTTTTAAACTATTCTCAGCAAGAGGAAAATCAACATGTACACTTTTGATACATAGGCTAAGCTGATTGACACAGGTTTAAAGGCCTCATGGCTACAACAGATAAATTGGAAGATTTTTCTTGATTTGCTCTTGACTGTTGCCAATGCTGTCTATGAACTCAGAAGCACAACAAGCTGAACTTTTTTCCTTTTTTTTTGAGTGCCCCTTCGGGAAGGAGCTGAGAGGGCTCACGGATGCCCGCCTCACTTGCCCTTTGCCTTGTGATGGTTCTCCATCTTCTTGGGGAGCAACCTTGTCTAGGAAACTGAGCTGTTTTTTTGAGTGCTGTTAAATGGGCCACGTAAAGTGGACCTTGAACTGTACTACCCAGCAACTTAATCTCTTCTTGAGGACGAGACAGCATACCATTTAGCTGAAGTTTTGCCTGCTTATTTATTACGTTGCACAGACTTTGGTTGGGAGGACAATAAGACAGCATCCTTTGCGGTCACCCAGATGTGGCCTGCCACTTCCAGCTCCTGACAGGTAGCAGGCTGGATTCTTGGCTGCAAAGAATCTCAAAAACAGTTTTGAGATGCTCTAGGGAGGGCAAGTGTTTAGCCTGAGCAATTCAAAGAAGCATAATTGTGCTTCACACTACACAGAAAGTCACCACATCTGTTTCATATTTTTGGCTTTTAGAACTGAACTAGAACAGAGAAATAAACATACAGCTTTGAATATAGAGTAAAAACAAGTTCATGGTGCACAGATGAGCATATTGTATGTAACTCAGTGAAAATTTCCTTAATGAGGGTTTCTTTTGGTTAAGTGAGAAATATTTCTGGTGTTAATCAAGGTTTTTAAAAAGAGATTTAATAGAAAATATTATCTATTTAAATGTCAAGGCAGCCTATCATCCCCCCTTAAATCTATTACAGTCAATTGTTGAGATGCCGCAGCGGTGTTCACGTGACTTATTGCAAATATTTGGGGAGTCATCTGCACTGCATTAGCCTTCCTAGTGGTAGTTATTTAAAAAAAAATAATTTGGATGTAGTAGGCTAAAAACATTCAAGGCAATGAATTAGAACTTCATTAACCACTTTCATCTTTTATTTTGGTTCAAATGTAAATGCAGTCATTTGATATCTAAGTGTATATAATATGTGATGACGGTCTTTTAAAAGTGTAATCTAGCAGAAAATACATCTTAATTTGAATGTAACACTGTCTTAAATATAATTTTAATATTCTTCAGCATCTGGCGTCTCAAAGAATGAGGTCATTTGAGGTTAAGAAACTTTTCCCTGCAAAAATAATAATAATACTAATCTTCAGACAAACAGTGAACAAAGCAAGCACTTATCTAAATGATCAGATGCCATGGAGAAAAGGGAAGAAGGACACTAACGTGCACTAAAGTTTTCCTTTTGCTAGGGATTTTTATATTATTATACTCATGTATTACATACATAAGTATCATAATGTAAGAATTAGAAGTGTATGTCCACACAAATACTGATATGGGTATATTCATTTCACTATTATTCATAATAGCCCAAATGTCCATTGACAGATGAATGGATAAACAAAATGTGATATATCCATACAATGAAATATTATTCAGCCAAAAGAAAGACTGAAATACTTATTCGTACTATAACACGGATGGCCTTGAAGTTCTCACGCTATGTGATAGAAGGCAGACACAATGATCCCATTTATATGAAGGGCTTCCCTGGTGGCTCAGCTATAAAGAATCTGCCTGTAATGCAGCAGCTGCTGGAGACTTGAGTTCAATCCCTGGGTTGGGAAGATCCCCTGGAGAAGGGAATGGCAACCCACTCCAGGATTCTTGCCTGGAGAATCTCATGGACAGAGGAGGCTGACAGGCTATAGTCTGTGTGTTGCAGAGAGTCAGCCGACTGAGCAACTAACACTTTCACTTTCACTTTGGGCTTCCCTGGTAGCTCAGTTGGTAAAGAATCCACCTGCAATGCGGGAGACATGGGTTCGATCCCTAGGTGGGGAAGATCCCCTGGAGAAGGGAACTGCTACCCACTCCAGTATTCTTGCCTGGGGAATTCCATGGACAGAGGAGCCTGGTGGTTTGCAGTCCATGGGGTTGCAAAGAGTGGAACACAAATGAGAGAGTCATTTTCCCTTTTTTAGGCCTCCCTGGTAGTTTAGATGATAAAGAATCTGCCTGCAGTACAGGAAATCGAAGTTTGATCCCTGGGTCAGAACGATCCCCTAGAGTAGGAAATGGCAACCCAATCCAATATTCTTGCCTGGAGAATTCCATGGACAGAGGAGCCTGGCGGGTTGATTTCCATGGGGATGCAAAGAGTTGGAGACACCTGAGTGATTTTGACCTAAGTATTTCCTACCATAATATATAGATAATATTTTTGAGATCTTTCAGATGATGAATCTGACATGAAATAATTAGCTCAAACATCACAAGATCTGCCATCCTCTCTTATTTTCTTTCAGTCTTGCAATTACATGTTTTTGTATTTCTTTTTTAATGTCTATCTTCCTAGAGATCTGGAAGCTCCACAAGGCCAAGTACTATGTCTGTCCTTCACTGTGTACTCACGAATTGGCTCACATATGAATAATAAGTAATTGATAAATATTGGCAGTAATAGATGCCAGGTCCTGTTCTAAACTACTCAAATGTATTGACCCATTTGATGCTCCCCCCCCAACAAAAGTTTGAGTGGATCATTATTATTCCTACTTTATAAGTGGGAAAAAGGCACACAGAGAAGTTAAGTAACCTGTCAAAGTCACACAGCTGTAGGTGGAGGGAAGCAGAATTTAATCCTCAGAAGTCTGATTCTATCTAGGTCCAAACTTTTAACTATAAGAGGCATTCCTGGCTGAGTAAGACATATTCTGAAGTTCATCAAGATTTAAAAAAAAACCCTCATATACAAAATTGCTCACTTAGATGTTAAGGTCTAACATGATCACTTAGATGTTACCATGACCCCTTTAAAGCAGGGTTTGCCCAACTCCAAAATCAGTTCTCTATTACTGTGTAGTGCTCAAATCTCTTTCCCTTCTCTGATTATTAATCCAGCAGAGGTAGGTCTTACTAGCCAAAATGTGGTGACACCTAGAAAGATATTAATCTCCTTGATTTTTGGCTTCCTGTTTTTCATATTTAATGACGTGGACTTTGTGAGTAATGTGGGTCTGTTTCTTCCTTGCCTGGTGGAACTGTAAGATGGGGCAGAGGCTCGCCTTTGTACCTGATCTAGGCTGATGGGAGTTGAAAGTGTAGCCCTGAAGTTATGGCCGAGAGACTCCATGGTTCTGTGCCACAAGCCAGAAGGAATAAATTATTCTGTTCCCTTCTTCTGTCATTTTAAATCTGAAAAGGAATTGTGTGCTATAAAAACCTGAAACCTGTTCCTCTATTGTTAACATCTAATTTTTTTTTTATAGTCTGTCAGAGATAAGAGAGAGAGGTTGCATAGTTCAACCGTTATTTTCAATCAGGTACCTATCATGCATTTTATATCAGAAAGCCAACGAGTATTTGGTAATTACAGCGATCATATAATCTTTCAAATGCAAATAGTCTGACTCAGATTTCCGTTTGGTACCAAGCGATGAGGGAAGAATGGTATAGCCTGAGCGTTGTTTTACTCCCATCTGTGTGCACCAGGCAATCACCACTTACAGATGGTTGTGATTCAGAGACAGGTTGCACATGCAAAAAAAGTATGTTTCAGTTATTTTAATAAGATTTATTGCAGTAGTCACAGTTAAATGCTTAAACCTTAATGATAATTGCTGCTAATCTTTCAAGAAAATGATTAGAGTTTAATAAACCTCAAGAAGGATATTTTGCTATAAACTTCAGCAAAATTACAAAGGTAAATTTTATGTTTACTCCCTGATCTCATAAATTAGAATGCTGCTTACACCCTTTTCCGTCTTCTGAAATTAGATTTTGTATATATACACACACATGTTTATATGTACTGGGGACAAATGAAGACACCCAGTTGCATTGAAAAACATAATTGGTCAAGTGGCAGTGAATATTTTTAAACAAACATACTAAAACAATTTCTGTTAGCCTTGGACTTTTTTTGTGGTTAATATATATAATATATCTATCATTTATCAATATAATATATAAAAATATAGCTATCATTTATAATATATATAATATAATGTCACTTAAAAATGATATTATTAAGTGGTATTAAGTACACTTACAATGCCGTACATCTATCACTACTATCCATTTACAGAACCCTTTCATTTACCAAACAGAAAACTTGTGCCCATTTAACAGTTACTCCCCATCCGCCTTAGCCCAGATCCTGGTAAACTCCATTCTGCTTTCTGTCTCTTTGTCTATTCTAGGGACCTCATATAAGTAGAATCATAACATTTTTTTGTCATTTTGTGTCTGGCTTATATCATTTAGTGTAATTTTTTTCACTTGATATACTGCCTTCAGGCTTCTTCCATATATCAGGATTGCATTCCCTTTTATGGCTGAAGAATATTTCGCTGTGTGTATATATACAATGTTTTTTTAACCCATTCATCTGTTGATGGATTTTGGCATGGACAGGGGGAATAATGCTGCCATGAACAATGGTATAAATCTGTGACTCTTTGCCTCTAATTCTTTTGGATATAAACCTAAGAGTGGGATTGTTGGGTCATGTAGTAGTTCTACATTTAACTTTTTGAGGAGCTGATGAACTTTTTCACAGTGGTGACTCCATTTTATATTTCTACCAGCAATGCATGAAGGTTCCAGTTTTTCCAAATCCTTGCCAAAACATGGAGAAAAGGTATTTCTCAACCCCCTCCTTTTTTTTTTTAAATAATCATCATGATGGGTATTAACCTTGTGATTTTTATGTTAAATACTTTGAATAATTGTATGTAAATTTTTATTTACTAATTCTGTGCAAATGTTCACAAAGTTGGGAATGTAGAATGATCTTAATTTTAACTATTCCATTATTTTTGTATGATCACTTCAAGAAAATTAGACATACCAAGGGAACATTTCATGCAAAGATGGGCTCAATAAAGGACAGAAATGGTATGCACCTAACAGAAGCAGAAGATATTAAGCAGAGGTGGCAAGAATACACAGAAGAACTATACAAAAAAGATCATGATCTAGGTAATTATGATGGTCTGATCACTCACCTAGAGCCAGGCATCCTGAATTGTGAAGTTAAGTGGGCCTTAGGAAGCGTCAGTACGAACAAAGCTAGTGGAGGTGATGGAATTCCAGTTGAGCTATTTCAGATCCTAAAAGATGAAAAGATGATGCTGTGAAAGTGCTGCACTCAATATGCCAGCAAATCTGGAAAACTCAGCAGTGGCCACAGGAATGCAAAAGGTCAGTTTTCATTCCAATCTCAAAGAAAGGCAATGCCAAAAAATGCTCAAACTACAGCACAATTGCACTCATCTCACACGCTGCTGCTGCTAAGTCGCTTCAGTCATGTCCGACTCGGTGCGACCCCATAGGCGGGAACACTCCAGGCTCCCCCGTCCCTGGGATTCTCCAGGCAAGAATATTGGAGTGGGTTTCCATTTCCTTCTCCAATCTCACACGCTAGTAATGTTCAAAATTCTCCAAGCCAGGCTTCAACAGTATGTGAACCATGAACTTCCAGATGTTCATGTGGGATTTAGAAAAGGCAGAGGAACCAGAGATCAAATTGCCAACATCCATTGGATCATCAAAAAAGCAAGAGAGTTCCAGAAAAACATCTACTTCTGCTTTATTGACTATGCCAAAGCCTTTGACTGTGTGGATCACAACAAACTGTGGGAAACTCTTAAAGAGATGGAAATACTGGGCCACCTGACCTGCCTCTTGAGAAATCTGTATGCAGGTCAGGAAGCAAGTTAGAACTGGACATGAAACAACAGATTAGTTCCAAATTGGGAAAGGAGCACGTCAAGGCTACATATTGTGATCCTGATTATTTGACTTCTATGCAGAGTGTATCATGAGAAATGCTGGGCTGGATGAAGCACAAGCTGGAATCAAGATTGCCAAGAGAAATATCAATAACCTTAGGTATGCAGATGACACCACCCTTATGGCAGAAAGTGAAGAAGAACTGAAGAGCTTCTTGATGAAAGTGAAAGAGGAGAGTGAAAAAGTTGGCTTGAAACTCAACATTCGGAAAACTGAGATCATGGCATCTGGTCCCATCACTTCATGGCAAATAGATGGGGAAACAGTGGAAACAGTGACAGATTTTATTATTTTGGGCTCCAAAATCACTGCAGATGGTGACTGCAGCCATGAAATTAAAAGACGCTTACTCCTTGGAAGAAAAGTTATGACAACCTAGACAGCATATTAAAAAGCAGAGACATTACTTTGCCAACAAAGGTTGGTCCAGTCAACGCTATGGTTTTTCCAGAAGTCATGTATGGATATGAGAGTTGACCTCTAAAGAAAGCTAGGTGCTGAATAATTGATGCTTTTGAACTGTGGGGTTGGAGAAGACTCTTGAGAGTCCTTTGGACTGCAAGGAGATCCAACCACTCCATCCTAAAGGAGATCAGTCCTAGGTGTTCATTGGTAGGACTGATGTTGAAGCTGAAACTCCAATACTTCGGCCACCTGATGCGAAGAGCTGACTCATTTGAAAAGACCATGATGCTGGGAAAGATTGAGGGCAGGAGGAGAAGGGGACAACAGAGGATGAGATGGTTGGATGGCATCACCGACTCAATGGACATGAGTTTCAGTAAACTCCGGGAGTTGGTGATGGACAGGGAGGCCTGATGTGCTGCAGTCCATGGGGTCACAAAGAGTCAGACACGACTGAGCGACTGAACTGAACTGAACTGAATTTCCACAACTGTGAATAGAAAAGTTTCTTCACTTAAAGGTGATGCCAAAAAGGCAAGTATAAATAATTTTCCACCATTTATGAAAGCTTAAATAGCAAAATAATTTTATCTTAGTGTATAAAATAGGGACAGGAATAAAATGCATAAATACATGAAAGAGATAATACAGCTTAAAATTCAGAGGATTTCTGTTGTTCAGATAGGAGGTTGTGTGTTTGTTCAACTAAGTTGAAATGGGATGTATGTGTGTGTGTGTGTTTATACATACATACATACATACATACATACATAGAGACCCACACCCATATACACAAATCTCTATTAATTAGGAGGCTATTGCAGAGAAGATATGGGTAGTTAATTGGAATCCTGATGGCTCTCAAAACCTGGCTGCTGCTGCTGCTGCTAAGTCACTTCAGTCTTGTCCGACTCTGTGCTACCCCATAGACGGCAGCCCACCAGGCTCCACCGTCCCTGGGATTTTCCAGGCAAGAGTACTGAAGTGGGGTGCCATGGCCTTCTCTGCAAAACCTGGCATACCCTCGTTAACCTTGGATTTCAGAGTTTGTCTTTACTGAGAATGTAGTGGTTTTTTTGAGAATGAATTAACAAACAGGTGTCATCTATTAGGCACATTCTAATTACAACTATTTCCTTTTCAAGCCAAGAACTAAATCTGCCTCTTTATTTGAGTGAAATTAGTGCCTTTTTAAAGATTGTGCTGTGTTAAGTCAAGACTTCTGGCTGGGGCAACTGTGGAGATTGGGTGCTGGGGAAGAGTTCCGTGTGAGAGAGGCCACTCAGAGGGGAACCAGGCCTCCTGTTTTCGGGAAAAAATCAATGGGTACTGAGTTTTGATTGAAGATGGCTACAAAGCATCTGTTAGACACATTTTAAGGTTTAGTATTTCATTTCTTGTACTAAGCACCAACATTTTATCACCATATAATTCTAGGTTTATATGGCTTTGGAGCTTCAACTTTGGGTTCATGTCTGAAATAAAAGTCCTTAAATTATTTATTTGTAGTTTTAAGATGAAATAACTTAGTTGTATTTATTTTTTTCAGAATCAAGTACACCATGTTTTGTAGAACTATTATGTAGAAACACTCATTTAAGAAAGTAGATACAAGTGAAATAATTCTTCTTTGAGATCTACAATGTTGGTAGCATTTTCACTGATAACATTCAGTGTTTATAAGTAAATTGTAAGATGCTAGTGTTATAACAGATGTTTTGTGGCTCTGATCAGGGCACTGAAAAATATGAATTTCAAAAAATGTGTTATTTTCTCAGGCAACTTACCTTCCAAAATGCACTATAGTGCACTGCAAGATGGGCTATTGTACATGTATTTAAAATGCAACCATAAATGAGAGACCGCATTGTCAGGAATAGCCAATATTCTCATTGTGCTGGAAATGCGTCTTAGCCTGGGTAGTTGTGGAAAGGAATGAATCAAAACCTCTTTTCCAATGAATGAGTCATGGCTGGCTGAATGGAGGTAGGAGTTTTAAGCGCTTTTGCTTTGAGTGATGGAAAGAATTTTTCATTGTTTTATATATTATTCAATATCTCTGTCACTATCGCTGTTGAAAAATGATATGAAAAATGATCATTTATCATTTAAAATCAATTGAGATATTTACAACTGATACTTTTCTTCCATGGATCTCAAAGTGCTTTCCAAAAATCAATCAATTTGCACAATATACTACTGTAAGGTTTGTCTTATTATCACCGTTTTATGGACAAATTCATAGCAAGAGAGGTTAATTAACCCATCACAGAGTCCAAAGGGCCAAAGTGGCAAGGCAAAATGGACTGAACACCGACTTGAAGGCCAGGAACTCTGCTTTTATCATGAATTTTAATTGATTTAGATCAGTTTTTCTAGCCTAAAAAGCACAGGCAATAATTCTGAATTATCATGCAGCAATATAGGGTGGATTAAATAATTAATATTCTGAAGCCCTTTATAAATGTGAATTATTATTACTCATTCTAGCCTAGACTGCTAAGTCGGCCAAACTACCTTCCAGCACTGGTGACTAAAGTGTAAATTAATTGACTAAGTGAGAAATTCATCTCACACATTTCCTGCTGAGAGATAACGACTCCTCTGTTCTGTTTGGAAATCTATATATACAGGGCTGTATTTTACTCTGCTTCCCTTAATGTATATATTTGCATCTGATCCCCCAATAAGCTGGGGATTCATCTTATACCGAGAGATACATATTTAAGGTACCAGTATAAAATGCTCATCCTATTAGAAAATCATAGCTCCCGTCTTTTAGAGATGTACTTTGAATATTGCTTTATGGCTAGCCAAATAATAATTTGCTTTACTACTCTTTTACATATTTGTAAGGATTACCAAAAAATAATAGTTTCTCCAAAAATATACTTTCCTGGGATGCTAATCTTTGTGCTTATATTTGATGCTTTTCTATAAATGTACTTTGGGAACATTATAGTTACTGGAATTCCAAGGGTTGCTTGATTGACAGCTTTTCCCCCCTAACTATTTGATTAGAAAAGCTATTGTTAAGAGAGGAAAAACCCTCAAAACACTTCATGTAAAGGAAAGGATGGCTGGAGATCGAAAGGTATGAGGGCTAAAGCTAATTAGTGTTAGGCATAAGGAAGGGCATATAACGATGTCTTAACCTATTATTGAATACATGATAAGAATAATTTTCAAGATTGTGTTATGACAGCATTTCAATCATTCATTCAACAAATATCTTTTGGGCGCCTATTTTATGCTGGACACACAGTTCTAGATGCTGAGAATAAGAAGCAGGTCTGTGACTCTGTCCTCTGTCACTTGCAGTAAACAAAAGAATACAAGTGTGTGTGTGTGAGTGTATATATATGTATAAATGTGTGTGTATTCTAAGTTAATTAGATCAGGGCTGGGGTGAAAGGATGAAATGGTGAAAGCAGATGGAGTATAGTGAGAGTACTGTTTTCAAAGGACTGGCCAAGAAAGGAGGGGTTTAACAGAGCAGAAGTTTGAACAAACTGAAGATGCAAACCCTATACATATTTCTGGGAAGAACATACTGCCGTATAGAGGCAGTAGTCATGCAAGAGCCCTGAGAAGGTGACATGTGGCAAGAGAAAGCATGGTGATGATTCTGAGTCATCCCAGGGCTTAGATATCCGGCAGCACACTCAATTCTCAGAAAACAGCACAGCGACCTTTGGTGACAGTAATTGTGTATAGGAACCTGTGGGAAGACAAACTGTTAACGCTTGAATACTGGTACAGACTCTCAAGAGCCAGCAGATGCCCAGTTTATATAAAGCTAGCAGAAGCTTGACGTCAATTTCAAGGATATTTAGTGAATAATTCTTAGAGTTTCAAACCATATTCATGAATATGATTTGGAAGAAGAGTAAATGTTGTATACTGGAGAAATGTATTTAATTTGGACAACTGTAGACTGGGTCCAAAGGCCCACTGGATAGCCCAAACAAAGCAGCAGAGTGTTCAGTGATTCATACATCAATAGATCATAATTTTTGCTTTTAATTCTTTTTATAAAGTTAAAATTCACGTGCCATAAAATGTACCCTTTTAAGTATACAGTTTAATGGCTTATAGTATATTCACAAAGTTAAGGACATTTCACAACTATCTAATTCCCCTAGGTTTTCATGATGCCAAAAAGACACCATGTATCTCTTACCAGTCACTGCTTGGTTTTCCTTTCCCCAGCTGCATGCAAACTTTAATATACTTTTTGTTTCTGTGAATTTCCCTATTCTGGACATTTCATATAAAGGGGATCATACAGTAGGTAGTTTTTTGTGTCTGTCTTCTATCATATAGCATAACAACTTCAAGGCCATTCATGTTATAGTATGAATAAGTGCTGCTGCTGCTAAGTCGCTTCAGTCGTGTCCGACTCTGTGCGACACCATAGACGGCAGCCCACCAGGCTCCCCCGTCCCTGGGATTCTCCAGGCAAGAACACTGGAGTGGGTTGCCATGTCCTTCTCCAATGCATGAAAGTGAAAAGTGAAAGTGAAGTCGCTCAGTTGTGTCCGACCCTTAGCGATCCCATGGCCTGCAGCCTACCAGGCTCCTCCGTCCGTGGGATTTTCCAGGCAAGAGTACTGGAGTGGGGTGCCATTGCCTTCTCCAAGTATGAATAAGTACATCATTCTTATTGTCGAATAATACTCTGTTGTATGGATATATCACATTTTATTTATCCATTCGTCTGTCAGTGGACATTTGGGCTATTATGAATAATATTGCTATGAATATACCCATACAAGTATTTGTGTGGGCATATATTTCCAATTCTTACGTGTGTATGCCTAGGAGTGAAATTGCTGCGTCATATGAGAACTCTGTGTTCAGCTTTTTGAAAGTGAAAGAGGCTCAGTCATATCCAAATCTTTGTAACCCCATGGACTTGCGAGTACATGGAATTTTCCAGGCCAGAATACTGGAGTGGGTAGCCTTTCCCCTCTCCAGGGGATCTTCCCAACCCAGGTCTCCCACATTGCAGGCAGATTCTTTACCAGCTGAGCCACAAGGGAAGCCTAAGAATACTGGACTGGGTAGCCTATCCCTTCTCCAATGGATCTTTCTGACCCAGGAATTGAACCAGGGTCTCCTGCATTGCAGGTGGATTCTTAACCAACTGAATTATCCAGGAAGCCCACTCACCTTTTTGAGGAACTGCCGAATGATTTTGCAACCTGGCCACACCATTCTACATTCCCATCAGCCATGTATGAGGGTTCCCATTTCCCCACATCCTCTTCCATAGTTTCTGTCTTTTTGATTACAGCCATGCTATTGTGTATGATTATATCTGTCTCACTGTGGTTTTTATTTGCGTGTCCTTAAGGTGGCTCAGCGGTAAAGAATCTGCCTGCAATGCCGGAAACTTGAGTTTGATCCCTTGGTTGTAAAGATCCCCTGTAGTAGGAAATGGCAACCTGCTTCAGTATTCTTTCCTGGGAAATCCCATGGACAAAGGAGCCTGGCGCCCTACAGTCCATGGGGTCACAAAAGAGTCTGACGTGACTGAGCATGTACACATGAGTGGGGTGCATATTTAATCTGTAGACCTATTTGGAGAGTGTTACCATCTTGACAGTCCATGAGGACAAGATATAGCTCCATTTGTTTTAGGTTCGCTTTAATTTCTCTCTACAGTGTTTTATAGTTTTCAGTATATACCTTGTGCTTCTTTTGTCAAATTTATTCCCAAGTATTTTTTGAATGCTATGGTAAATAGAATTGTTTTCATAATTTAATTTTCAGAGTTTTTATTGCTATTATATAGAAATGCAATTGATTTTGATATATTGTTCCTGTATCCTGAAACTTTGCTGAAGTAGTTTATTACTTCTAAAAGATTTCTAGTGGATCTCTTAGAATTTCCTATATGCATGATCATGCCATTTTGCAAATATAGTTTAATTTTTCCTTTCCAGTCTTGATGGCTTTTATTTGATATTTTCCTTGCCTGGTTGCTTTGACTAGCATCTGTACAATGTTGAATAGAAGTTACTTGAGTGGTTTTTGCCATACATTGATATGAATCAGCCATGGATTTACATGTGTTCCCCATCCTGAACCATTACAATATTGTAAAGTAATTAGCCTCCAACTAAAATAAATAAGTTAAAAAAAAGAAAAGAAGTGACTTGAGTGGATATGCTTGTCTTTTTTTGTGATCTTAGGAGAAAAGTTTTCTGTTTTTCATTGTATCATGTACCTATAGATTTTTGTAGATAGTAGTTGAGGAATTTCTCTTCTAATCTTGGATTTTTGAGTGTTTTCTTAAAAAAATCTTGAAAGGGTGTTGAATTTGTCAAATACATTTTCTGCAATAGTTAATTTTTGTTCATTGTTCTATTTCTCTGGTGCCTTAGTTACGTTGATTAATTTTCATATGTTGGATGCATCTTTGCATTCCTTGAATAAATCCCACCTGGTCATAATGTATAATTTTTTTTTTAAGTTGTTGTATTTTATTTGCTAGCAATTTGTTGAGGATTTTTGTAATGTGTTTATCTATTTTTTTAGTATGAGGGTAATTCTGGCTTGATAGAGTAAATTGGAAAGTGTTCCCTTTTCTATTTTAAAATTTTTAGGGAAAGATCTGAAAAGGATTGGTTATTTGTTGTTTTTCTTTAAACATTTGGTAAACGACCAGTGAAGATTTCTTGTCCTGGGGTTTCCTTTGTGAAAAGTTTTAAAAATTACTCTTCCAATCTCTTTACTTGTCATGTTGTTGTTCAGTTGCCCAGTCGTGTCTGATTCTTTGCAACCCTGTGGACTGCAGCAGGTGAGGCCTCTCTGTCCCTCACCATCTCCCGAAGTTTGCTAAAGTTTATGTCCATTTCATCAGTGATGCCATCCAGCCATCTCATCCTCTGATGCCCTCTTCTCCTTCTGCCCTCAATCTTTTCCCAGCATCAGGGACTTTTTCAGTGAGTCAGCTGTTTGCGTCAGATGACCAAAATACTGGAGTTTCAGCTTTAGCATCAGTCCTTCCAATGAGTATTCAGGATTGATTTCCCTTAAGATTGACTCGTTTGATCTCCTTGCTGTCCAAGGGACTCTCAGGAGTCTTCTCCAGCACCATAGTTTGAAAGCATCTATTCTTCAGCACTGAGCCTTCTTTGCAGTCCAGCTCTCACAACTGTACATGACCACTGGGAAGCCGTAGCCTTGACTGTATGGATCTTTGTCAGCAGAGTCATATCTCTGCTTTCAACACACTGTCTAGGTTTCCTGTCAAGAAGCAAACGTCTTCTGATTTCATGGCTGCAGTCACCATCTGCAGTGATTTTAGAGCCCAAGAAGAGGATATCTGTCAGTACTTCCACCTTTTCCCCCTCTATTTGCCATGAAGTAATGGGGCCGGATGCCATGATCTTAGTTTTTTTAATATTTGGGTTTAAGCCAGCTCTTTTCCTCTCCTCCTTCTCCCTGATCTAGAAGCTCTAGTTCCTCTTCACTTCCTGTCATTAGAGTGGTATCATCCACATATCTGAGGTTATTGATATTTCTCCCTCCTGTCTTGATTCCAGCTTGTAACTCATCTAGCTGGCATTTCTCATGATGTGCTCAGCATACAGAGGAAACAAACAGGGTGACAGCAGACAGCCCTGTTGTACTTCTTTCTCAATCTTGAGAAATCCTCTCACAATCTTGTCTTATTCCTTTCTTACTTTCATAGGTGTATTTATATTTTGCACTGCTTTTTGAATAAATTTTGGTGGTTTGTATCTTTTTCGGTGTTTGTCCATTTCATCTTGTTGCCCTATAATATTTCAGAGTATTCCCTAATAATATTTTTGTTTCTATAAGGTCAGTAATGACATGTATGCCCAAAGATAGAGCTTTATAATCGTGGTTTTATGCTGTCATCTTTTAAATCATATAAGAGAAAAATAGTTAAGACAAAAATATATTTATACTGTCTTTTAAATTTACTTATGTAGTTAGCTTTACCAGTGTACTTTATTTCTTTGTGTAAATTTGAGTTACTGTCTGGTATCGTTTCATTTTAGCCTGAAGGGCTAACTTCTTTTTGATTTCTTGTAGATCAGGTCTGCTAGCAACAGATTCTCTCAAGTTTTGTTTATCTCTGAATGTCTTAATTTCTCCTTCGTTTTTGAGTAATGGGTTTATACTAGGCTTTCCTGTTGGCTCAGACTGTAAAGAATCTGTCTGCAATGCAGGAGACTGGGGTTTGATCCCTGGGTTGGAAAGATCCCCTGGAGAAGGGAATGGCACCCCACTCCAGTATTCTTGCCTGGAGAATTCCATGGACTGAGGAGCCTGGCAGGCTACAGCTCATGGGGCTGCAAAGAGTCAGACACGACTGAGCAACTAATACTTTCACTTACTAGATACAGAATTCTTTACTGACAGTTATTTTCTTTAACACTTTGAATGTCATCCCACTGTTTTCCTACCTTCATGATTTCTGATGAGAAATTAACTGTTAAGGTTTTTGAGAGTCCTTCTATATGAATATTTACTTCTCTGTTTCTACTTTCAAGATTCTTTCTTTGTCTTTAACTTCTGATATATGTCTAAGCTGTGGACCTCTTTAAGTTTATTCTTCTTGGATTTCATTGAGGTTCTTGGTTGAGATGTATAGGTGAATGTTTTTCATCAATTTGAGAAGTTTTGGAAATTATTTCTTGAAATATTTTTTCTGTGTTGTTCTCTTTCTCCTTTTTTTTCTAGGATTCCTTTTAAATGTATGGTGGCACACTCAGTCATGTCTTCAGGTCTGAGGTCTGTTCACTTTTCTTCATTCTTAAATCTCTATTCCTCTGATTGAATCATATTGATTAACCTGTCTTCAAGGTTACTAATTTTTTCTTCTGTCTGCCCAAATCTGGTGTTGAGCCCTTCTAGTAAATTTTTAATTTCAGTTATTGTATTTTTCAACTCCAGAATCTTTGGTTCTTAAAAAATATTTTTTTCCCATTTTTATTGATATTATGGGTTTGGTGAGACATAATTCTCATACTTTTCTTTAGTGTTTTGGGGATGGTTTCTCTTAGTTTTTTTAATATAATTAAAATAGTTAATATAAAATATTTGTCTGCTTAGTCCAACATCTGAGCTTTCTCAGGAACAGTTTCAATTGGTTGCTTTTTTCTCCCAGTGTGTGTGCCACACTCTGTTGTTTATTTGCATATTTCTTGACTGTTTTCTGAAAACTGCTGCTCAGTCGCTTCAGTCGTGTCTGACTCTGTGCGACCCCATAGATGGCAGCCCACCAGGCTCCCCCGTCCCTGGGATTCTCCAGGCAAGAACACTGGAGTGGGTTGCCATTTCCTTCTCTAATGCATGAAAGTGAAAAGTGAAAGGGAAGTTGTTCAGTTGTGTCCGACTCCTAGCGACCCCATGGACTGTAGCCTACCAGGCTCCTCCGTCCATGGGATTTTCCAGGCAAGAGTACTGGAGTGGGTTGCCATTGCCTTCTCTGTTTCTGAAAACTAGACATGTAATATAATGCAGCAACTTAAAAGTCAGATTCTTCCCAGTATTTGTTGTTGCTTTTTGTTGTTGCCTGCTTCTTTAATAACTTTTCCTAACTAATTTTGTAAAGTTGTATTCTTTGTCATAAGTAGCCACTGAGGTCTCTGTTCAATAAGCTCTGTGGTCAGATAGTAATTCAACAGATACTTGCTTAGATTTTTAGACTAGTCAGTCTCCCTGTGTTTTATGAGGGGCTCTTTGTGTCACGGAACGTGTCTTCAGCTCTTAGCCACGAAGTTGACGACTCTACCTTAGCCTTCACTTCCTGCTTTTGCAGGGTGTCATGTCTGACACATGTGAGAATTTAAGGTTTTCTCATGTCTTTCTTGACTATTTGTACAGCTTCAGTCATATTCACTGCCCTATGAATGTGCGACCTCCTAGATTCCCAGGAACATGTCAGGAAATTTCAGTTATCTATGGACATCTCATTCTCTGTATTTTCCTTTCATGTTTTATGATTAGCTTATTGTTTTTCTCAACCATTATCCACTACCTTGGGCAGCTGATTTATTCAACAGTTGCTCCTGATTGTTTTCAACAAACATCGCAGGATAAAGGCTATTCTGCAATGAGCAAACTCTGAGTCAGGTGCCATAAAGCCAGTCTTGCTAGTGTGGTCTTCCAAGGAATCAGGTCAAATAATGACATTTTCCTGGGAGTGGAACTTTGAAAGACCTTCAGTCATGTTTTCCCCCCTTCAGTGGCTTCCAGGCAGCTGATTTTCACCATGAATGCAGATTCTTGGCTTTTACAATTACCAGGTATTAGCAGAGGGAAGAATGAAAATAAAGCAATTCCAAGTGTCACAAAGCTCACTGATCTTATCAAGATTTAGCTGTTCTTCTCAAATAAACACTCCCTAGATTTCTACAAGTCTTTGGTTAATTTTGGTTTGAAAAAATTGAATCTGACAGTTTTTGCCAATATTCTTGTTGCTTTTACAGAGGAGAGAATTTTCAGAGGTCCTTACTTGTGTCAACTACAAATTGGCACTTGCTAAGGGCATTAGCCATCTGCCTCTGCGGGAATTGAATCATGTGCTGCTGCAGCTGTTGACCTTTGACATGTCCTGAAGGGAGTTCATGGTGGAAAATAGGAATGAGGCACTTTGTGCTCTAGAAAAACTGGTGAAACAGGTCTTTAAATAGTTAGATATTTTCAGGAACTGATTTCATGAGCCCAATCCTTGCATCTCCTCATATTTAGAAAAGCACTAAATCCCTTCATGGTGACATCAGCTCCTTGTGACTAGCAGAAAACCTTTTGTAAGATAACTGCTTGATTACATTGAACTCCCCCTTCACCAAAATCACATGTATTGACCTTTTCCCCACAACCTCTTTGAAGCGGTTCCTTAGAGCTATCTGAGGTGCTGTCTCCCAGGCAACAGTCCTCATTTGGATCCAAATGAAACTTAATTCACAACTCTCATGTTGTACATCTTTTTTAAGTCAACATTTGATGTTTTCACTGATGTCACTAGAATACTTATGTGCATCAATTTGGCCTCTCATAGTTTGTTACCTTGTTTCAAATTAAAGTCAGTTGTCTTAGCTTGGGTTTTATTGGAAGCAGAGCCTGAGGTAAAGACTTGTGTGCATGTAGTTTATTTGAAAGTTGATTCTAGGGAGCAGGGGTGAAGTAGAAGAAAAAATGAAGAATGGGAAGAAGGGCAATATTGAGCAATATAAGAGCATGTTACTGAGCTCACTGCTACAAACAATGGAGGCTTAGCTGCACCAGGACCTCCATGGAAGCCATCTTCCCAGGCCACAAGTGAATGCATTTTTTCCATCAGCTTTTGTCTTTCATTGTTTGAGGATTACCCGCAAGGTTCTTAACTCCCTAACATGTCCAAGTCTCAAATTGCTGTGGAGTTACTGTGCCATCCAGACATTGGTGGCAGAGGGTAGTACTTGCAAGAGACACTATCAGCACAAAATAAATCAAAGCTCTCAATGATATTATCTTCCCTAGATGAGACTGTGATCAGAGGTGAGGCAAGAGAACATGAATAGAGTATCTATGTGTGTGTTTGTTTTTGCAAAGGTAATTTATGAAATAAATTCCAATAAAAGCAATAGAAAAAATTAAATAATATATATGCTATATTTAATGTTTCCATCTCAAGTGACTATACTGTTATTACTAAGGTGTACTTTATATAGACATTTGTATAGTATATCAGTGTTTATTAATTTTGACCCAAATTTCTCTTAAGTAGAGCTGTGAGTTAGTTTCCATTTTATTTAATATCATAATTTTAGGTGCTATTTTATGTTAATGTGCAATTCATTAAATTCATCCTTAACAATCTAGTTTCTTCTATTTTAGTGCTGTGTAACACAATTAGATTTCTAGCCCTAGGGTACTGAAAGGTGACAGCAAGTTTATGTTACATCTTGCAGTTTATTAGATATGTTTGGAAGAAGACATGTCAGATGCTTAGATTAATAAAATTTGGACTTTTACAAGTGCCTTATGGTCCTAAAGAAAAAAAAAGAGTATTAGTAGAGAAGTTTCAACTCTCTTAAGTGTTACTAAAATTTTATTATTTTTTTAATAACAAAAATCTTATGGAGTTATAAGCAACATTACACTGCAGTGTCATAACAAGATGGTAGAGTAGAAGGATGTGTGCTCATATTCTCCTGTGAAAACTGCAGAATTACAACACGCTGCTAGACAACCATCGATAGGAGAATGTTGGATCCCACCAAAAAAAGATACCCTTAGTCCAAGGGCAAAGGAGAAGCCCCAATGAGACGGTAGGAGGGATGAAATCAGGTTTAGAATCAAAACCCCATACCTGCCAAAGATTCTCGGAGGGCTCAAAACCTTGTGTGTACCAGGACCCAGAGACCCCAAGGAGACTGAGCCAGACCTGCCTTTGAGTGTTTCCTGTGGAGGCATGGGTCAGTAGTGGCCTGCCACGGGGACAGGGACTCTGGCTGCAGCAGACCTCGGTCATGCGGCATGTGGCATAAGTCCTCTTGGAGGAGGTCGCCATTAGCCCTGCCACAGAGCTGCCGAGCAGATGACTCACAAACTGCAGAACAATTATACCAAATATATTCTCACACTGGTAAGAAATTTCTAGGACCCACAACAGATTTCCTAACCTGGGGATCTGGCAAAGAGACTGAGAACCCCCAGGGAGAACCCCCAGGGAATTTGACATAACTAACTCAAGTTAGCCTTGTCTAACTCAATGAAACTATGAGCCATGCTGTGTAGGGCCACCCAAGACAGAAGGATCATGACAAAATGCGGTCCACTGGAGAAGGGAATGGCAAACCACTTCAGCATTCTTGCCTGGAGAACCCCAGGAACAGTATGAAAAGGCAAAAAGATATGACGCTGAAAGATGAACTCCCCAGGTCAGTAGATGCCCAACATGCTACTGGAGAAGAGTGGAGAAATAACTCGAGAAAGAAGGAAGAGATGGATCCAAAGCTGGAATCAAGATTGCTGGGAGGAATATCAACAACCTCAGATATGCAGATGACACCGCCTTATGGCAGAAAGTGAAGAGGCGCTAAAGAGTCTCTTGATGAAAGTGAAAGAGGACAGAGGAAAAGCTGGCTGAAAACTCAACGTTCAGAAAACTAAGTTACGGCGTCTGGTCCCATCACTTCATGTCAAGTAGATGGGGAAACAATGGAAACAGTGAGAGACTTTGTTTTCTTGGACTCCAAAATCACTGCAGATGGTGACTGCAACCATGAAATTAAAAGATGCTTGCTTCTTGGAAGAAAAGCTGTGACAAACTTAGACAGCATATTAAAAAGCAGAGACATTACTTTGCCAAAAAAGGTCCATCCAGTTAAAGCTATGGTTTTTCCAGTAGTCACATAGGGATGTGAGAGTTGGACCATAAAGAAAGGTGAGCACTGAAAGTTTGATGCTTTTGAACTGTAGTGTTGGAGAAGACTCTTGAGAGTTCTTTGGACTAAAAGGAGATCCAACCAGTCCATCCTAACGGAAATCAGTCGTGACTATTCGTTGGAAGGACTGATGCTGAAAGCTGAAACTCCAATACTTTGGCCACCTGATGTGAAGAACTGACTCATTTGAAACGACCCTGATGCTGGGAAACACTGAAGGCAGGATAAGGGGATGACAGAGAATGAGGTGGTTGGATGGCATCACTGACTCAATGGACATGAGTTTGAGTAAGCTTCAGGAGTTGGTGATGGACAGGGAGGCCTGGCGTGCTGCAGTCCATGGGGTCGCAAAGAGTCAGACATGACTGAGTGACTGAACTGAACCTAACTGAACACTGCCCTAGATTCTGTCAGGTGGATATTTATTTTATGCCAATAAAGAAACTTTTCAGATTATTATATGGTATTATCTATTAGGTAATATTTATCTGTGATTAACAGCATTCCCTGGTGACTTAGACAGTAAAGCATCTGCCTGCAATACAGGAGACTCCGGTTCGATCTCTGGGTCTGGAAGGTCTCCTGGAGAAGGAAATAGCTACCCTCTCCAGTATTCTTGCCTGGAGAATTCCATGGACAGAGAAGCCTGGTGGGCTAGTGGGCTCACAAAGAGTCAGACATGACTGAGCAGCTAACATGTATGTGATTAAAACACAGCTTCCAAATTAATGACTAAAGGAGCAGGTCTTCCCTACAGGGCTTAGAGAACAGAGCATTGAAACAGCATTGTTCTCAGGTCTTGAAACCAAGTAGAATTTTTTTCTGCTGGATTTTAGGCTCATTTGGGAACTGTGACCCCCTTCTGCTTTCCAGCTTCTTCCTTATGTAATGGGAGTATCTATCTTAAGCCTGTTCCACCATTGTATTTTAGAAGAGGATAATTTATGTCCGAGTTTTCACAGATTCAAGGATGGAGAGAAATTTTGCTTCATAGTGGACGGTACCTAGTGAATGTATTTTGCATATGGTATAGACATAAGTTTGAGGAGAGGGCGGAGGTGGAGTATAAGGTGTTAGATAGTGTCCTTCCAATGGTCTTGTCCATTATGAACCTCAGGATTTTACTTGAAGGTAAAATCTTTGCAGATATATTTAGTTAAAAAAAGGTCACACTGAATTAGGATGGATTCTAAAGCCAATGACTGGTAACTTTAGAAGGCCATGTGAAGTCACACAGACACTCATCCACACAGGTGAGATAGTCATGTGAAGACAGAGACAGAGATTGGAAGAATGTATTAAGGAACACCAAGAATTGCTGGCTGTCACCAGAAGGCGGAAGAAGCAAAGAAGGATTCTTCCCTAGAGTCTTCACAGGAAGCATAGCATTGCTGATAACTTAATTTTAGACTTCTAGCCTCCATAACTCGAAGAGAATAAATTTCGGTTATTTTGGAAATTTAAGACTTCTATTTTGTGGTGTTTTATTACAGCAGCTGGAAGGAATTAATGCAATTTTGTGCTCAGACATGATAGGAGTGACTAAATAAAGAGGAGTTGGAGCTTTTAGGACACATAGATACAGGACAGTAATGCATTTACTTGTCAAATATAGCATTGATGACTACGTTCACACCATAGTATTGTTAGGAAGTTGCTAGGTTATGTACAAAGACTATATACTTTCAACTATTTAAGAAACTGTGCTATTATTGATATAATAATTTTTTAGAGATCCAGGACCCAATTAAATTCTTTTTCCCTAGGATCTTTACCCAGGAATCGAACCAGGGTCTCCTGTATTTTTGCAGGCAGATTCTTTACCAACTGAGCTATCAGGGAAGCCTGGCTCTTTGCCAAGTAGCATCAGGTATGTCCTTGATATGCTCAATTGTGCCTACTCAATTTGCCAATGCTATGTTAACTAGATACTAATAATTTTTTGTTTTCACCCAACCTTTCATATTTCATGATCATGTGTACTTTATCCATAAAATGAAAACATTTAACATTGAAGCCTGAGAAAAGGAAAGGGAATAAATATATATGTGAAAAGGACATGAGTCACTGAACATTTCTCATAAGGAAAAACTATAGTGGAGGTTAAAATGATATTTTTTTTAACAATACTATGAAGCTAACCAACCAAAACTAAAGTTTAGAGGGCTCATCCTTTTCTGCTTGTTTTATCTCTACTGTCATCTCCCTTCAAGGCACATCAGAAACATCATTTCTTCCAGGATGCTATTCTTGAGCTCCAATTCTAGATAATCACCCCACAGCTAGAAGCTGGCTCCTCAGCACTCTTTCAGATGTCTCACTGCACTGTAATGATTTGTTTCTGTGATTGTCCTCTCCACTTGATTATCAGCCCCAAGGAAGTTCATTGGACTAGATAGGCTGTTTAATTTTTTTCAATATGAACATGACTCATTTTTTAAAAAAGCTTTAACAGTATGAGTGACACAAAATAAAATGCTTGTATTTGAAGTGTACAGTCTAATAAGTTTTGACGTATGTATGCACTCATTGGACCATCACCATAACAGGAGAGCAAACATACTCATCATCCCCAAACGTTTCCTAATGAAGATGAGATATATTTAAATGAAGCTCTAGAGGAGAAGTTTATTGTAGAGAATTTAAAGAATTTTGATGAAAAAAGTCAGTGGGTTGGTGGAAATTTATATAATTTGAAGCAGCTAAATCAGAAGCACCAGGCAGACCATTGAGCTAGATTTCAGAGACTCATTCTGACCTGTTGCAATCCCTTCCTTGAGCTATAAGTGAAGGGAAGTCACTCGGTCGTGTCTGACTCTTTGGGACCCCATGAACTGTACTCTACCAGGCTCCTCCGTCCATGGGATTTTCCAGGCAAGGGTACTGGAGTGGGTAGCCTTTCCCTTCTCCAGGGGATCTTCCCAACTGGGGGATCGAACCCAGGTCTCCCCGCATTGTGGGCGGTGTGTGTGCATCTCTCTCTGTCAGTGTGACATACACACACACACACAGAGACACACACACACACATTGAGAGAGAATGCACACACTGAGAGACACACACACACACACACACACACACACACTGAGTCCGCCCACAATGCGGGAGACCTGGGCTCCACCCCTGGGTTGGGAAGATCCCCTGGAGAAGGGAAAGTCTACCCACTCCAGTATTCTGGCCTGGAGAATCCCATGGACTATACAGTCCATGGGGTTACAAAGAGGCGGACACTACTGGGTGACTTTCACTTTCATTCTATTCCTTGAACCATAGCTAGTCAATAAATGGTGTCTTGGGTTTGATGTCAACCTTGGTGAGTCTGGAGGTCAGTAAGAAGCAACAAAAGAAGCAACAATGCTGTCATTCATTAATTCTAAAGGAGTTTTCCTGGTGGCTCAGATGGTAAAGAATCTGCATGCAATGTAGGGGATCTGGGTTTGATCCTGGAGTCAGAAAGATGCCTTGGAGAAGGAAATGGGCACCCACTCCAGTATTGTACAGTTTTTGTTCACAAGTTAACTCCTTCAAATGAGGAGGCATCTTATAATTGTAATATAACATGTAATAGTTTGATGAACATTTTTCTTGTTATTAGTATATAAAGTAATAGTCATTTTTTATTAAATTTATTTTAATTGGAGGATAATTACCTTACAATATTGTAATGTTTTTTTCCATACATCAGTGTGAATTGACCACACGTGTACAGGTTTCCCCCCACCATCCTAAACTCCCCGCCCACCTCCCAAGTAATAGTCTTAATATAAATTTTGCCTTATACATTACCAAAAAACCTTCTACTTCTCTATGGTTAAGAGATCAGAGACAGAATGCCCATTATATTTTCTGTAGGTTTCAGTTGCCTGCTTAGCATACTCAATTCCATATTCTTGGCCAGTCTCCAGAGGTATGGGTGTTGCCATAGGGTGCAGGAGCAGTCAGTTGGAAAGACTCAGGAAAATAGTAGAGCCATATGATGATAAAATGACCTGACGTACCAGTGAGATGTTATTCTTTCCAAAAACAAATTAGAACTATATTCAAAATTCCTCCATTGTGTAAAGAAAGACATGTTTCAAAGTTCCACCAAATAAGTGGGAACAGAGTAAAGGACTAAACAAAGACAGCAGGAAGAACATGAAAAATGAACCTTTTGCAAGTCATAAAGTTGTTGTTTAGTTGCTAAGTCATCTGACTCTTTTGTGACCCCACGGACTATAGCCCACCAGGCTCTCTGTCCATGGGATTCTCCAGGCAAGAATACTGTTGCAGGTTGCCATTTCCTTCTCCAGGGGATCTTCCAGACCCAGGGATCAAACCCAGGTCTCCTGCATTGCAGGCAGATTCTTTACCATCTGAGCCAATTGCTTAATATTTTAATAGTTTATTTTTCAGATCATGATCTAATTCTTGGACAGTGAGACACTTTATCATTGCCCAAACATATCATAATAAGGTATTACATTCCGTGGTATCGTTAGATATTTCAGGTCCTTGGAAATGTGTCTGAAACTTGGGTAGGCCATGGGAAAAAAGGAGATTTAAAGAGAGACAAAAGCATTGGCTTGGCAGTTTCCTTAAAGCAAGTTTTCAGTGTTCTGGTATAATCAAAGAGTTGGCTTAAAAATGAGATGGATACATCAAGCTTTTCTCAAAGACCCATGTTTCCTCCATTACAGTCACTCTGGCAGATTTATTAGTCTCTTTATATTCTTTTTTTGTTTCACTTTTTTTCCTATCAGTAATGGAGAATGATTCTCAATTCATGCAAATGAATATTACTATACAGATAAGTGTAGCTGACATTCACTGAATGCTAATTTTATTATTCAGATTTAGCATGTGCATAAATTAAGTTGTGTTGTTCAAGTTTCTTTATACAATTGTTATGAAATGAATACTTCCTAAGCTAAAGTCATTCTCTTACTAACTTTGTTTTTACACTTTTTTATAAATATACCTATGAAGACTATTTCCCTTTCCTATCTTTTAGAAAGGAAGAATTATAAGTAGAAGGTTAACAATGGGAAGGATGTGCATTAATTTGCATAAAATTATTGTTAAGGAGAAAATTGCAAGTATTGTAATGTTGAGATTGCATGCAGTACATAATAATTATGTTATTATACTTTAAATATTCTGTTATTTGTCTGTTATAACAGTAACCTTTGAGGAAAAATAGGTTAAGGAAAATGGGTAGGGAGATCAGTGAGAAATCTTATTGGAGAGGTAGTAGTGTGGCAGAGACCGACTAGCTATTCACCAAACTAGTTTCTCTTCTCTTCTTGTTGACCACACAGTTAAATCATATTTCCTAGCCTTCTTTCTACTCAGGTATAGCTGTGTGTTGGAGATCTATCCATTGTCATGTGAACAGAAGTGACAAGTTCCATTTCTATGATTGGCTTGTAGATTCTAACAGATGATTCTCCAACCTCTTCTTCTACCATCTTGGCACAGCTGGGCCCAGGGCTCTTGGAAACCACATGATAGACATAAGAAGTCACAAAAAGGAAAGTCTCTGACTTCCTGAATGGCTACTTAGGTGAAGGTCCCTCACTGCCTAGAAAAAAAAATGTTTGACTTTATATGAGAAATAAACTTCTATTGCATTTGAGCTATCATACAATTTTTAGTTTGCTACTCTAGCTAGTATTACCTTAATACATACAAATGGAAGCAAAGAATTTCTGGGTAATCCATTCTTAATTTTTAGTATGCTGTTAAATCTACCCAAACTATGCGTGCATGCTCAGTTGCTTCAGTCGTGTCGGACTCTTTGCAACCACATGGACTGTAGCCCACCAGGCTCCTCTGTCCATGGGGTTCTCCAGGCAAGAATACTGGAGTGGGTTGCCATGCCCTCCTCCAGGGGGTCTTCCCAAACAAGGGATCGAACCTGCGTCTCCTGCGACTCCTGCATTGCAGGTAGATTCTTTACCACTGTGTTGCCAGGAAAGCCCCCACCAAAACTGTACATAGTCTTAAAAAGATATCCTTTATTTTTATTTGTGACAGACTTGTTTGCTATGACACAAGCAGTTATTATTTGTAGGGACTTTATTATTAGTAGGTGACAACAAAAAATAAGGAAATCTTTGATGTATAAGGGGACTTTAAAATTGTGTTGAAGCAAAAGTCGTAGGGTTTTATTTTTATTATGTGCTTTGACTCTGAGAAAGAAAAAAAGATCCAGAACACTATGAGAAATATGTTGGTTTCTTCATGGTTGGTGTTGTGTTTGGATTTTGTATGTTATCTTTATATTCAGCAGTGTGTGTAAGATTTCCCTCCCTCCCTCCCTCCTTTCAGCCAAGTGACTTACCTAATGTGTGTCTGTAACTAGAGGGGCGGATTAGGGGTCTGTTAGAGCACAGATCTGGATTGGAGGTAATGTTTGAATATAATTGATCCTTAGAAATAATTTTATCCTATGCCATTTTATTTTAATGAGGGAAATTATTCCTAGGAGGCGTGCATTCTTATAGTGCTTACTGTTTACGTAACACTTTGTATCATCACATTTATTCTTTACAACTTATCATTTGAGGAATTGTTACCTCCATATTTGTAACTGAGAAGTTGAAGACTTGAAAGTAAACATTTTTAAGGTTTCCGACTACTTTGAAGATGATGAACCCTTCAGTAAAGGATAAAATGCTTTACACACCTAGTGGCAGATAAAGACATTGCAAGGGCAAAGACGGAGATTTGGCTGGTCCTGCAAGGTCATTTCCTTCATGGTCTCCTTTCCATGGAGACTGAGTGAAATTGCTGAGTAGAGCAAGGGCAAAACAATGGAATGTGTTACCTGCTCTTGAGACAAGGTAACCTCGCCTCTAGTTCATGGGACATACCTAACAAGAGGTCCAGCCTTCAAAGGTGTTTTTCCATTGGTGAAAATAGTAAGAGATGTGCCTTAGTCTGTTCAGCTGCTTTAACATAATATCATAAATAGAGTGGCTTATAAACAACAGAAATTTATTTCTCGCAGTTCTTGAGGCTGGAAAGTTCAAGGTCAAGGTGCTGGCAGATTGGATTTCTGGTGAAGATTTGCTTCCTGGCTCACAGATGCTAACTCATATGTCCTTACATGTTGGAAGGGGCAAGAACACTCTGGAGTCTCTTCTGTAAGGACATTAATTCCATTCACGAGGACTCCACCTTTGTAACGTAATCATTCCTAAAGGTGCAACCTCCAAATATTATAACGTTGTGTGCCAGGATATAATATAAGAATTTTGGAACAAGTTGGGGGAACAGACAAAGGGAACACAGACATTCAGTCTATAGCAGGGTAGAGAGAAGTACATATACTTTCTCCCTCAAGGGAATGAAAGACTCAGGTGGCCTCCTCCTCTCTGTGATTCAAGGTAAAGACATGAGGACAGAGAAGAGTTCTTCCCTATAAAAATGACTCGTATTTTTAGAATTCAGAACTTAACTTTCCATATCCATGAAGATTGAATACATAATGACATGTCTTTAAGATGTAAATATTAAAGGGAAAAGAATACCTCTTTGAAAATTATTATTCTATCTGGTGGCTGTGTGCACTTTCTTTCTGAAGGCCTTGCAAATAGAAAAGTTCTCTTACTACGAGAAGGCATGGGAATGAGCTAAGGAGTCTTTTGAGAATTGCTTCTGCCCAGTGATGTTAAGGTTGAACGACATTGTGGTGTGATTTACAAGTGCAATAAAAACACTGTAATTGCTTATTATCTTTGCTATTTTAAGTGGCTTTCAGTGAAAAAAATTGTACTATCTAAATAATCTGGAATTTCTAAAATTGTTTTACTTTCTTTGAACTTTAGCAACCCTATTTTAACTATTTAAAATAGGGTTGAAACTCTTGAACTCTTGAAACTCTGAAACCCTTGAACTCATCCAGCTAACAACCATTAGCTTTTGAATGTAAACTAGGATCCATTTTCCCCAGTAGAATAGAGAATAGAATAATTGTGTGCTCAGTGGAGTCTGCCTCTTTGCATCCCGTTGGACTGTAGTCCACCAGGCTCTTCTATCCATGGGATTTTTCAGGCAAGAATACTGGAGTGGGTAGCCATTTCCTTCTCCAAGTGATCTTCCCAATCCAGGGATTGAACCCATATCTCCTGCTTCTCCTGCATTGGCAGGCAGATTCTTGACCACAGCGCCATTGGGGATTTACTCAATACTAGTTCTAATATTTACATTCTTAAAGAATCATAGTAAGATTTAGATATGTTGAAGAAAGGGTCTCCCTCAGAAAAAAGGGAGCATTTTTGAAACAGATGAAGGGCATCTTTGAAAAGCTCGTATCATTCAGCAATTGCAAGTTTAGTGGAAGAATCATCTATAAGCTTCTGAAATTCAGTCATCCTCAATGTGATTATGTATCATCAGAGAGAGATTTGTACAAGATCTTGTGAAGAGAGAGTCTTTATTGGAGGCTTCTAGAGACTCCTCTAGCCTGATTAAATGTGTTAAGTCTAATTGTGATTGAATACTTCTAATCTTAGCCACACGTGAGTGACCATGACATACCAGCAAGTTCTTGTATCTTTTGAATCATCAAGGGACATTTGAAATACAGTTTCTCTTGCCAGTCCTTATTTTAGGAAGAAGAAAATACAGTCCTTACCAATTAGCCCCAGAGAAGTTTCATCACTGGTTCACTGCATATTTCCCCACTGTTTTTTTATTCTAATTTTATTAGAAGTGATGTTCCTTACATAGTAAAACTGTCATTATATTATATGTAGGTTGAAGACTACCATCAAAATAACTTGGCTCTATTACATTTCAAGTACTTAGTGACTGCATAATGAAAGGCAAGGGGATTTTAGAAAAAAATTAAAAACACACCCAAGCCGATATTGGCTACAGAATGATACTCTCATGAAATACATAATGCCAAAATGCTGAGTTAGGGGAAAAATATTAATAGATTATCTAGGTTATTAAAACTATTAAAATTGCAACGAATCAGTTTCAGAGTCTGAGTTACTGCCAAAGTGGGTACGATGCCAGAAAAAGCATGCCTCTTCTTAAAACTTCTTATGGTAAGAATTGAGAATTAAGGAAGTGAATAGAGGCATTATATTTTAGGGGTAGAGTCTCCAGCTTTGGTAGGCAGCATAATTGTTGGATGAGTTCATAAAAATTAGAAATTTGAACTTCACTTCCTCCCTGTCTTTTAAAAATGAAAATCTTTGTGTAATTATAATGCAGGTGGTATACAAAGCATGGGACTGCTTTAGTATTTATTGAAAGTAAATTTTCTGGCAGTTTAGATAAATCTCAGTATTATAATATTGATCAAAAACATCCAGGACCATTTTGGTACATTATTCCACAAGTATTGAAAGTGATGCCCTTCTGAGTACATCATTATTTTATTATTTTTCTACATGTTTTTCTTTGTAATATTCATAATATTGTGGATATTTTTCTTTTTTGGCCATGTGGTTATAATTTCTTTGGCTTATTTGCTAATTTTTGTATTGTAAAATAAAGGAGGAATTATTAATTTTTTTTAATCATCAAATGGGTCCCTCTTTCTAAGCCTTTAATTTTCCCCCTTATTTTCCTCTGCACCTTTAATATACGAATGGCCTTCCATGTCAAAAATCTGCTGAGGATTCTCCTCTCTCTGTTTCCTGTGACCTTCTCTCCTTTATTTGTTTACGTACGGAATCAGGCACAGCTTTATTTTCTTCATGTTCATTGAAATATCCTGAAACTCATTCCAGCAGAGTATGTTGAACTTTTCCTCCATACTTGTTTCCTTCCAGAAACGTGTAAGTAAGGATTACAGAGATGTGGTAGGATCTTGCCTTTATTTAGGTCACATATCAGTGAAGTCCAGAAATGCAAAGCTGAGGGGCACAGGGTAACAGCTATGCTTAAAAAGCATTTGCACTACCAGGAAGCTCAGATGTACATAAAGAGCTACTTTTACATATTTTATTAACTTTATGTAGAAGATGTTTTAGTCTATTTTTTCTGCTGGAAGAGATTAATAATTAGAAACATGAGGTAAAAGTTTTAGGTGAAATAAGTCTAATCCAATATAAGAGAGATTTTTCTTGAAATTAGAAGCATCAAAGAGCATAAAGAGTAATTTCAGTGTTGTGGTAAGCGCCCCACTCTTGGAAATAGTAACACATTGTTTAGATTACTTGCAGCACACAATGTTTTAAAGGGAATTATCATTTAATTAGAGGCTGGACAATATAGCTTATAATAACCCCTTCCAATTCTTAGATTTTGTGATTCCAGGAGGAACAGTAGAGATGTAGTTATATCTTAATTAAAAAAATTCCAATCACCCCATTAGCAGTCTGCCTGCCCCGCCCTTTCCCCCCCCCCAATCCAACTTGACTAAATCATTTACAACAAGACTCAGGTTAACCCCTGTAATTTAATGTAATATGAATAATACTATTCATAGTGGACTGTAAAAGATAAAGAGAGAACAAACAGTGACAAGATACATAGCTTTGATTGAGATGTCACAACTGTAGGATAATAAACTGTGATAAACATAAATGATTTTTAAACATTTAATGATTATAAACATGTATCTTCCTTCAAATACACATGCATTTATTCATGGTAGGCTTGAAAAATTCTGTTATTTCAATTTGCCAAAATTATTAGCACAGATGGACATGGTAGTATTAAAAGAAATTGTGTAAATTAATTTAAAGTTCAAATTCGTTGGTATAATTTTTTTACAAGAATCGACTGGGTTGGATATTTTTGCACTACTCTGACCATAAAGCATATATTCCTTTTCTGTTGTGTTCAAGTTTTGTATATGGTGGAAACATTTATTATGCTAGTGGGAATTTTTTTAAAAAAATTTTTATTTATTTGGCTGTGCTGGGTCTTAGTTGCAGCATGCAAGATCTCTTAGTTTTGGCATGTGGGATCTAGTTCCTTGACCAAGGATTGAACCTAGGCCCCGTTTATCTAGGGCATGGAGTCTTAGCTGGCCAACAGAAAAGTTATACTAGTTGGAATTTTTGTCTTGAATTTGTGTTAAGCTCAGTTATTTACTAAGAGGAAGGCAAAAATAGCTATAATTGTAAAGGCAGTCAGTGGTAAATTGTGGAAAAATTTTCAATTAAGAGGGGTCATTGGAACTTGATAGAATTAGGGTGTATAAATTTCCAAGTAATTCCTTTGATTTGATTTGACAAGTAATAAGTATTGTAAATAAACCTTACAAAAATCAGTTAGGCTTATTGAGATGATTTTGTCTTTATTCCTTCTCCCACATGATAGCATTTGATTAATTGGAATAAATACCAAGGGCCATAGCTAGAAATATTGAGAAACAAGTCGTAATTGGTTCATTTTCAACCCCAACCTCCACTGTTCTAGGTGATCATAGCCAAATATTCTAGCTACCTAATTGATAACATTAACTAGAGTTGTGCTTCATGTTTTAAACCTGTTCCTCCAATTAAAGATTACCTGTTGTTTCACTTCATCAGAATCCTTATTCTGAAATTAACCAAAATGATAAATTAGCTTATGTGAAGATACTAACAGGCTTCCAAGTACCATATCTGGTTCTGTGTTAAATTCTAAACTAGACCTTGCTTTCTTCAATTGATACACTTTTTAGATTTGTAGAGGAGATCATGTAATTTCAAATACTAATTTCATAAATGAGGAAGATGAAGGAAAAATTTTAGGTAAATGATATTCTGGTTTTCTTTCAAGACTTGTCTGCTGATGCTCAAGCCAGTTAGTAGTCATAGGTTTGCTAACCTCTTTAACTATAACATGATACTCTTTATCCATAACAGGGGGAATTGTTGAAAAGTACAAGAAAATCTATTGTTGACTGGAATATGAGGATATATATATATATTTATATATATATAGTCACCTACCATAGAAATGGAAATTTATACTGTTAGAGATGTCTCGAAAGCAGTATGATGTCTGTTAAAAATAGTGGTACACACACTTTTGACATAATAATCCCCTCTTATTGTAGTCTAGCCCACAGAAATGAAAGCTTCAGTATATAAGGATCTATTAGCCACTTATTGTAGCATTATTTAAGTAGAGTATATAATTTATAACAAATGCTTTTCATAGGCAAATGATTGATTAATTAATCCAACAAATATTTTTCAAGTACTTTCTATGTGCCAGGAAGGTTTCCCTGGTGGGTCAGTTGATAAAGAATCTGCCTGCAATGCGGGACACCAGGGTTCGATCCCTAGGTTGGGAAGATCCCTTGGAGGAGGGCATGGCAACCCACTCCAGTATTCTTGCCTGGAGAATCCCCATGGACAGAGGAGCCTGGTGGTTGCAAACAGTCAGACATTACTGAGCAACTAAGAACAGAACAACATGTGTCAGGAACTGCTTTAGGTACTTTGACTACTCTAGTGGACAAAACGGTTGAAGATGGAGCCTACACTGGAGTATGTTTGGGAGGGGGGGGAATAAAGAAAATAAATGAATCATATAGTGTGACATAAGTGTGCAGTATAATCAAATGAGATTGTGGTTATGTAGGTTTACATTTTAGCTGGCTGTTATGATGGCTTACTTGGGAAGGTAACATTTTAACAAAAAAAGTGAAAGGAATTATTAGAAGAATATTCCAGACAGACAGATTAAGTAGAGCAAATACCTTGAGAAAGGAACATCTCTGAAATATTTTGTGTGAAGAAGAGCTATGAACGATGAGGAGAACCATAGGAGGTACAGCAAGCATCATAGTAGAAAACCCATGAGACGGGTTGTATCACCAATGGAGTGAAAAGATCTGGAGACCTGGGTCCTAGGACTGCATCCTGGAATATTCAAATGTTAAGAATTCTGAGAGATGTATAGGGACCAGCGAAGGAGAGGGACCAGGAGCAAACAGTGAGGTAGAAGGGAAAACCAAAGTGAGGAAGAAAGAAAACCTGAGGAAAAAAGGGAAGAAAATATATCAAGGAAAAGGATTTGATAAATAAAATTAAATGCCTTTGATAGATTAATCAAGGTGAGGGCTGCGAATTAATAACTTATGTAATGATTTTGGAGGTCATTGATCAGCTGGATTAGGACAATTTGAGGGGCGATATGAGGGCAAAGTGAAATGAAATTGCTCAGTTGTGTCCGACTCTTTGCGACCCCATGGACTTAGTCCGTGGAATTCTTCAGCTCAGAATACTGGAGTGGGTAGCCTTTCTCTTCTTCAGGGAATCTTCCCAGCCCAGGGATCCAACCCAGGTCTCCCGCATTGAGGGCAGATTCTTTACCAGCTGAGCCACAAGGGAAGCCCAAGAATACTGGCGTGGGTAGACTGTCCCTTCTCCAAAAGATCTTCCTGACCCAGGAATTGAACCAGGGTCTCCTGCATTGCAGGCGGATTCTTTACCAATGGAGCTATGCTAAAGCCTGATTTAAATGATTCTGTCCTACTGTATTAGAACTGCTATAATGAAATATAAACTGGGTGGTTTAAACAACAAACATTTAAACTGTATTTCTCACAGTTCTGGAGGTTGGAAGTCTGAGATCTGGGTGCCAGCAGGTTAGGGTTCTTGATGAGAGTGCTCTTGCTGGTTTACAAAAAGCCATCTTGCTGTGTTGTCATGTGGTGGAAAGAAAAGTTGGTAGCTTTCTGGCCTCCCATTATAAAGGCCTCCTCTCATCCTGTTAATGATAGCTCCATTCTCATGACTTAATTACATCACCAAAGCTCCATCTCCAATTACCAATGCATTAGGATTAGGATTTTAACATGTGAATTTTGGGAGGAGACACCAACATTTGGCTCATTGCTTTCTGCCCTGGGCCCCCAAATGTATATTCTTCTCAGTGTCAAATATGTTCCATCCCAACAGTTCCAAAAGGCTTAACTCATTCCAGCATCAGTTCTAGTCTAAAGTCCAAAGGCTCATTTAATTATCATGTAAATCAGGTATGAATGAGACTTGAGATATGATCACCATGAGGCAAATTGTTCTTTAGCTGTGAACCTATGAAATCAAATATATTCCTTCCAAATTACAATGATGGGACAGATAGAGGATGGACAATTACATTCCGAAATGGATAAATTTGGAAAGAAGGAGGAAGAAGAAGGGGTAACAGATTTCAAGTAGGTCCAAAACCTAGCAAGACAAATTTTGTGAGGTTTTAAGCCTCAAGTTTACCCGTGTTTGGCTTGACGCTTTGCCTTCCAGACCCACTGAGGTGGTGGTCCTGCTTTTCAGACCCATAGCAGTGGAGGTCCTGCCCCAGTAGCTCTGCCAAGCAGGGGCCCCTAGGCCTCTGCTGGGTGGTCCCACCTCATGACTTTGGGTGGTCCTGTTCCCCTACAGCTTTGAGCAGAGGTCATCTGGCTTGTTGAAAGGGAGATGATGAGTTCTCCATTTGAAACCGAGGAGGCAGCCCTGGTCTTGGACTCTTCTTTGGAGTCCATTCTTTTGTGTTGAAGAACAGGGCACATTTTTCAGCTGAACAAATTTATGGTCCTGGATTGTAAGATCCAAGAAGTCTGACATCTTCATTAATCTTTTTTCCCATCTCCTTCTCCTTCAGCTCAATTAAATATTATAAGAAATCTGTATTTACTAACTTATAGAGATGTCCAGGATATATTATGCATGTTTGGAGCAATATATATTTAATGATTCTATTTCAGTATCAACAATTAAATGTCAATGTATGGCAAAACAAATAAAAAATAAAAATAGAAAAAAACCTCTTAGCATCATATATATGCTTGTTTATGTACATATCTATTTGTATATGTCTGCTAATAAGGAGAAATGTGTAAAAGTTACAGCAGCGAACTGTTATGGCCAGTCACTTGTTATGATAAAGGGGCATAAGGAACTTAGCAGAGGGCATGGGCATTGTTGGAAGGGGATGATGTTTAGCTTTGCCTTAAAATAGTTTTGTGTTTTATAATTTTACTTGTTTCAAAGAGCATGTATTAGAGTTAAACTTTGATTTTCATTTAAAGAAATAAAATTTGGTTAAACCAAACAATTTATGAATTATCAAAGATCCAAATCAAGGAACTGCAGCATCTAATTGACAACTTGCAATAAAGCTGGATATTAACAAAATGATTCTTATAATGGAAGTTTAAATAAGAAAATAATAGTTTTACATTTGTAAATACTACACCTGAATTGACACAGAAGAAAATGAATATATCTTAGCTCTCTTTTTGAGGGAGCCTTAGGGACAGCATTGCCTTCTTATCAGTTTTGACAGTGTTCATCCTAAGACATAACAAAGGGAAAGCTACCAACACCAACAATTCAAGTCAAGTTGTAGATCTCTTGTTTATGGACTTTTGATACCAAACAGAGTTATCCATGGAAAGACCCATTTAAAAGATAAGTTTATTAAATCTGCATATTATTGAAGCCTATGTTGCCTTTCTGTTCTCTTTCCTGAATTCTAACCAGGAAAAAAATCTGCCTAAGATTTCAGAAACTGTGAGTGATATACATGCCCAGAACTAAAAGGGTTTGAGAGAGTATACCATTTACCTACCCTGGTTGGGGCCATCCATCTACATGATTGTATAGTGTTCAGAATGTAGAGGTTTTCAGCTTTAAGTACATTTCGGGAGCTGATAGGTAACTCAATCAGAAAGAAAGACTTCAGAAAATAGAGTCAGATGTCTGTCATCCTGGAGTACACATACTCCCTACAAACTTATTTTAGAACATTGTGAAACCAAATAAAATACTATAGATTGGGCTTAAAATATTCATTTTTTTTAATGTTAATGGTCCATGTGGTACTATTGACATTTTGGACAATTCTTCCTTGTAAAGGACTGTCCTGCACACTATGTAATGATTATTGTTGTGTCTCCCCATCAGGCCTTGCAACTAATTGCATATAGCACCCCATATCCACCTCTGTCCCCCAGCTCTGGATATGGCAACAAGCACTTTCCTTTCCAGTTTAGGATGCCTGCTAAGGGGAGAAGTCTCCCTGGGTTGTGGACCCAGTGTTAGGCTTATGAGTGATGAGTGTTATTTTATAGTAATATGTGTTGTTTCACCCAGTGTGCTCTCAGGCATGTCCCACTCTTTGCAACTTCATGAACGCAGAGCCTGCCAGGCTCTGTCCATGGCATTTTCCAGGCAACAATACTGGAGTGGGTTGCCATTTCCTATTCCAGGGGATCTTTCCAGCCCAGTGATCCCACCTTGTCTCTTACATCTCCTGCGTTGGTGGATTCTTTACCATTGAGCCACCTGGGGATCCCCTGTTTCACCTGGCCCAACTCGGAAATGTTGAACAAGTAATTTGCTTTTGCCTTTGCTGTTGAACTCTGTTACCTTCAGTGACACTGCCTCATCTTTCCATGGAGACATTGCCTCTTATATGGACAAAAGTCCTTTTAGAAATGTTAAAGTTTATTACCTTAGCCAAACATTAATTAGGTTTATATATTTCTTGAATGTATGAAAAATGTTCCAACAATTCATGAAAGGTTGATGGGTTTTTTCCTCTATTAGATAGCACTCAAAAAAACCTTACTGATTAATTTTTTAAAAAGCTAATGAATCAAAGAGCTGTTTAAGGCACAGGAAGTGAACCAAGTTTCTGACCTTTCTGGCACAGGCTTTATCCCCATCAACAGAGCTTCACATTTACGGTACTACATAAATAAAAAATAGCAGTGGGTGACAAACCCCCAGGGAGAAGCGAGCAGGAGATGAGGCGTTCTACAGTCTTTCTGTGCATTATCCTCAACACATTTGTTGCATTGTGGTTTTTTGAGGACTAGGCTTCCAGGGTGTTGCTTACTTGCTAATGGATACTAACTAGAAGGTGAGAAATCTCTGTCGTTTGCTGTGGTCAGAGAAGGAAAAGATATTTGTTGAATGGTTAGGCATACATCCAGTAGTCAGCGGATGGCCTACTGAGGAATTTATCGGAAGGACTAGAACCTTCCCCACTGGACAGAACTTGGTTTTAAGCATGCGTTGATATTATTCCTAAATCAAAAAGTAGGTGGCCCAAGAAGATATCCTGGGGATGAGAAAAAGGAGTGTGGAATATGGATTCAGCAAAGACCTGAATTTAAATGCTAATTCTGTTCTGTATTTACCTTGGGAAAAATAGTATTTCCAAAGTAGTTTTTTCTTATATAAAATGCAGACAATAACATTTTTCCGTTACAGGGGTCTGACATGAACCGATGTAGATAATGTCTGTAGAGTGTTCAGTTCCTTCCAGGCTTTCTTCTTTGTCTTCTCTTTTCTTCATTTCCCTTCAGTTTTCTTTCTTCTTTCCTTCAAAATGTTAATACATGGTAAATTTGACTGTAACACACTGGAGTATTTCGCTACAAGTAACATAAAGAATGCAGAACTTGAAATGATTTCCCGTATCAGATTCTATGTATTTGTTGTGCTGTGTCACTTCAGTCGTGTCTGAGACCCTGTGGACTGTAGCCTGCGATGTGCCTCTGTCCGTGGGATGCTTCAGGCAAGAATACTGGAGTGGGCAGCCAATGTCCTCCTCCAGGGATTCTGCCGATACAGGGATTGAAACTGAGCCTCTTATATTTCCTGCATTGGCAGGCAAGTTCTTTAGCGCTAGTGCCACCTGGGAAGCCCATGTATTTGTTAGTGATACTAAAATAAATATACTGGAGTAAGGCTTAGTTTGCAGCAATATCAATGTATGTGCAATTCTTAGAATATCTCACTAGATTGACTTAATTCCTTAGCACCAGTTTCATCATGTTGCACATATGGATATAATTAATTTCTCTCTTGAGGCTCCTATGTGGTAATACAGCAGTTTGTCTAGAGCCGTATATAATACTTCTTCAGTTCAGTTCAGTCGCTCATCGTGTCTGATTCTTTGCGACCCCATGAACCACAGCACACCAGGCCTCCCTGTCCCATCACCAACTCCCGGAGTTCACCCAAACCCATGTCCATTGAGTCAGTGAGGCCATCCAACCATCTCATCCTCTGTTGTCCCCTTCTCCTCCCACCTTCAATCTTTCCCAGCATCAGGGTCTTTTCAAATGAGTCAGCTCTTCGCATCAGGTGGCCAAAGTATTGGAGTTTCAGCTTCAGCATCAGTCCTTCCAATGACTGTTCAGGACTGATTTCCTTTAGGATGGATTGGTTGGATTTCCTTGCAGTCCAAGGGACTCTCAGGAGTCTTTTCCAACACCACAGTTCAAAAGCATCAATTCTTTGGCGCTCAGCTTTCTTTATAGTCCAACTCTCTCATCCATACATGCATCTTAACAAATATTAATTGAATAGATTGAGTGTAAAAAGAAATAAAGAGCTTAAACTTTTTTTTTTTTTTTGAGGCTGCTATCCAAATACTCAGCAGGAAAAATTTCTATTGCTTATACTTTGCCACGGGGTCCATCAGATAACTTAGAACTCTTAGTGCCAAGTATATTGTAGAATTATTTTAAATTCTGGGTTTTGAAGTTTTGGAAATACTGAGCTTTGATTTTATTTTATTTTTTTTAGATCAAGTTAGATTTTTGTCAGGCATGCGTTGTGCTCTCAAGGATACAAGATTAATGTCAAATTACCACAGTAAGATTATCTAAAAGGCAATGAAATCCTGGTAAGGGGGAAATTTCAAATCTGCTTCTTTCTATAAAGAAAATAATGACACATATACATGCATGTACATATTTTATGTATGCATTTTTGCACTGTGTGATGACGAGTTGATTTATTCTCAATAATAACTTTTTTACAAACTGATCAAGAACAAATCAGTAGTGTTGAAAGACTTAATTGTGAAAGAGAAAGTAAATAGTAAAGGGAGAAGGTCCTAGAAAATATTATTTATGAACATAAATGTGTCAGGAAGCTCTTATAAGAAAAACTTACTGCATATAGGAAAATGGTAAGTAGTTTAAATGTGTTGTATCTCATAATAGTGTTTAAATATTCTGAATACTGTTTATCCCATATTAACTAGGTATTATATTTCATATGAAAAATGCTGATCTGTGTTTATAACTGCAGAGTGATGTTTCGGATAGTTTGATATGTATGATTTTTTTTGCCTTAAATGATGCCATTCATTCTGTCTCTACTGTGTCCATCTCTCTTCAGCCGATACTAGCAGGATGTAGCATTGTGAAGTACTATATTTTAAACTAGATGCTTATATTATAAATTGTGGTACTTTCTGAAGCTGAAAGCCTTTTAAAAATGAAAAATTATATTTTTGTTTTCTTTTAGCGAATGTATTTAATGTTTTAACTGTGAAATATTTGATGCTGAAATTTGAGGAAATTCTTGACGGTTGAATCAAGTTCACTTTGAAGGCAGAGAAGAAATTTTAATAATTGTTTAATAATTTTAATAATAAATGTAAAAGTTCTCAGAATATTAAAAAAATAAATTTTAATAATTGTAGAAAAGGAAATTTTATCCATTTCATAAGTTATACCTATGACAGCACGCTTGTTGTCCCATATCCGGCTGAGGGCTCCATTCATGAATGAGTCAGACTCTGTCCATGCTTCTTTTTTGTGTAGTGCATGTAAGTTTTACTGACAAGTCAAGTAATGTGCCTTTTTCTTTAAAGAATATACAACACTGAAAGGGCATGCTCGAACATTAGGTGGTGTTTATATCAGTGTAATGGAGAAGGCAGTGGCACCCCACCCCAGTACTCTTGCCTGGAAAGTCCCATGGACGGAGGAGCCTGGTAGGCTACGGTCCATGGGGTCGCTAAGAGTCGGATAGGACTGAGCGACTTCACTTTCACTTTTCCCTTTCATGCACTGTAGAAGGAAATGGCAGCCCACTCCAGTATTCTTGCCTGGAGAATCCCAGGGACAGCAGAGTCTGGTGGGTTGCCATCTATGGGGTCACACAGAGTCGGACACGACTGAAGTGACTTAGACTTAGATTTAGATATCAGTGTGATGACAGATTTTTTTCAAGTTCTTTCCCTCAGCATGAAAGCAGCATTCAATTTATCTTAATATAATAGCTGTATTGAGCTTTATTTTTTAATAGACTGTTTTATTTACTTTTAAAGAATCGACTTGATTATTTAGTGTAGTTTTAGGTTCAAAGCAAAATTGAGATGGTAGTACAGAGATTTCCCATATATCCCCTGCCTCCTGATGCATAGTCTCCCCCTTTACCAATATCTCCCACCAGGGTGATATATTTATTACCATTGATGAACCTATGTTGACACATCGTAATCATCCTAAGATCATAGTTTACATTAGGGTTCACTCTCAACTTCTATTTTTGAATCGGTAAGTATAATGGCATTTTCTTAGATTTCAATGTGTGTAATACAGGGATCTGATGTTCCCCTCTATATTTGAATCATTGTGATGGCTTTCTGACCTAGGTAGGCAAGGTGGAGAGTGCAACTGAAGACACAGTTACTTTTTTTCCAGTGGCAGTCTTATTGATTTTGAACATTTTGTCAAAAGAAGACCAAATGGTAATCCTCTTAATTTAACTAGTAGTATGGATTAAGAAGAACATTTATTTGAGTCCTAAAGGATAATATTCAGATTACATCCTTCTTCACTTTGAATTTGAAAACCAGCTATATATGTTTCTCAAATTGGAGCAACATGCATGTAATATTTGACATCCAGAATCCTTCTGCCTTTCTAAATTAAATCTTAGATGCAGAATTCTTTTGATACTTTTCTACCCTTTAGACTTAATACACTGTCTTCCATCACTTTTGATAATACCACTAGTAATGATGACCAATATTTACTGTTTTCTACATGATGGATATTCTGCTCAGCAACTTACATACAATTGCTCAATCTTCCCTCCTCTTCCTACTCTTGAGTTAAACATTTATTTTACTCTTAAGCAGAGTTAAAAAGTTAAAACTAAGAGAGAGAGAGAATCTCTTTCTCAAGATTCAATTTGATTGGGATTTTTCTGAATAAGGAGCTCATATCCTTAACTTATGCAGTGTTCCTTGACTTCTGATATAGGACAATTCTTCATTGTTTAACTCTTTGTTGAGTATGTCAGGACAGTTGGGATCTCTGGTCCAGTCTCTAAATGATAGTAGCATTTCCTCCCACCCCCTGATCAGTGTGTAGCGATAAATACCTGCACATTTCCAAACATCCTCTGGAGAAGGTAGGGTCCCAGCAAACCCATGGAGGTGGATATGATTGCTGTAGTTATGTGGTCAAAGAATAAAAAATTAAAAAATAAAAAAAAAATTTTTAATAAAAAATTAAAATAGACAAAGAGTAAACCTGGATTAGTTTTATAGTCATCGTATCTTTAAATCTGATTATGCTTGGTTCCCTTAACAGGAGGCAAGCATATGGAAGGGATCAAAAGGCAGAACTACTTCCATACTTGAGAGGCTCAACTGATTTTTACAAAACTACGTAGTGTCCTCTAAGTGTTGCTGGCAACTATGTGTGTTTATTTATTTATTTTGGCTATGGTGGGTCTTTGTTGCTGTGCACGGGCTTTCTCTAGTTGTGCAAGCAGGAGCTACTCTTCATTTCGTGCATGGACTTCTCATTGTTATGGCTTCTCTCATTGCGGTGCCCAGGCTCTAGGATGCTTGAGCTTCAGAAGTTGCAGTGCACGAGCTCAGTAGTTGCTACTTGCAGACTCTAGAGTACTGCTTCAGTAGTTGTGGTGCATGGGCTTAGTTGCTCCATGGCTTGTGGGATCTTCCAGGACCAGGGATTGAACCGGTGTCCTCTGCATTGCTGGGTAGATTCTTAACCACTGGACCACCAGGGAAGCCCTATGTGTTTTTCATGATTGTATTATTTCCTATTTTCTGTGTAACGTAGTATATTTACAGACTGCAGTACTAGGACATTGTCATCTATGGGGTGGGGAGTCCATTGTTCTGCCTGCCAAACTCAGAAAATATACATTGTATGATTTAATCCTTCAAAAATTTGAGATTTGTTTTATGGACAGGAATATGGTGGATCTTGATGAAGGCTGTATGTGCACTTGTTTTCAGCTGTTTTGAGTTGGAGTATAAAAAATGTCGATTAGGTCAAGTAGATTATATTCTTACTGATTTTATTGTCTACTTGTTTTATTACTTACTGAGAGAAGACGTGAAATTTCCAACTAAATTGGATTCTTCTTTCGGTTCAGTTTTTGTTTTAAAACATTGAAGCTTTATTGTTAGTTATATACACATTTAGGATTATTTTGTCCTCCTGAACTTTTTGTCACCTTGAAATGTTCTTTATCTGATAATATTTCTCGTTCTGAAAAGTCCTTTGGAATTAATGCAGTCACTCTAGTTTACTATGATTCATCTTCCATCCCTTTTATCTTATATTTCAAGTAGATTTCTTGTTTGTAGTATGCAGTTGGATTTCACGTTTTTTAATTATAATTTGATAACCCTATCTTTTAACATAGGCTTTTAGACCATTTGTATTTAATAGAATTATCTATATGATCAAATTTAAATCTATTATTTGCAGTTTTTTAAGTAGACAGTTTTTTTTAGATCAGTGTTAGGTTCACAGAAAAATTGCGAAGTTACAGAGAGAGTTTCTGCATACCTTCTGTAGTGTATTCCCCAGTCTGTATTGACATCCTACACCAGCATGGTACATTTATTACACTGATGAACCTATATTGACATATTGTTATCACCCAAAGTCCAAAGTTTATACCAGGGGTTACTTCTGATGCTGTACATTTTGACAAATGTCCGACACATATCCACCATTACAGTGTTGTATAGAATTGTTTCACTGCCCAAGAAATCTTTTTTCTGCCACTGATTCCTTCTTCCTTCCCAGCCCTTAGTAACCACCTTGATCTCCTTGCCACTTGATAGTTTTTTCCTTTTTTCAGAATGTCATGTGGTTGGAATCACACAGTATATAGTCTTTTCAGATAGGCTTCTTTCACTTAATAAAATGTATTCAAGGTTCCTCCCTGTTGTTTCATGACTTGGTGGCCCATTTCTATCTAGTGAGGAATAAGATTCACCTATCTGCATGTACCATAGTTTATCTTTTCACCTCCTGAAAGACATCTTGCTTGCTTTCAAGTTTTTGTAATTATGAATAAAGCTACTACAAACATTTGTGTGCATGTTGTTGGGTGGATGTAAGTTTTCAGCTCCTCTGGATAAACACCAAGAAATATGATTGTTGGCAACTATATGGTCCCCATCTTTTGGGTTGAACTTTGGGTGTGTTTTTGGCCTACAGCATTCTTGTGAGGCCAACAAAGTCAGTCAGTCAGTTCAGTCGCTCAGTTGTGTCTGACTCTTTGTGACCCCATGGACTGCAGCACGCCAGGCCTCCCTGTCCATCACCAACTCCCAGAGTTTGCTCAAACTCATGTCTACTAAGTCAGTGATGCCATCCAACCATCTTATCCTCTGTCGTCCCCTTCTCCTCCTGCCCTCCATCTTTCCAACAAAGTAAACATCCCTCCAAATCTAGGCCTGATTTTACTAAGACACCTTGTTCTTAAAATCACTAATCTGTTCTGTTTCTGCTTACGTAGAAACCCTTTGGAAGCGTACACAATCAGGTACTTGCAACTCCACCTACTCTTCAACCAAATACATTGTCTGCATTTGTCACCTAACTCAGTGTATCTTCCTCTCCCAATACAGTAGATTTCCATTGATTAACACCTCCCACCAGATCGCATTCCATTCTCTCTGTTGGTAAAATACTCACAACGCCCAGCCCAGCTATTGCCATGTCTGAAAACCTTTCCTGGAAACCACCAGTCAAAATTGATCACTATTCTCTGTGCTTGAAAGCACTTCTTAGTCTGTATTTTGATTAATAGCATATTGCTTCTGTCACCATTGCTAGATTTTGATCTCCTTGAGAACAGAGATCAAATCTTTTTCATCTTTTTAACCTCCGGGCTTACAACACTGTACGCGATGGAACTCGATAAATGTCATTGAACTGAATTCAGTGAATTCGGCTCCTGCAGGTATGATGGCGAGCATTTGACAGTACAGGGCTTCAAACGCAGTTCTCTTCTCACTCCTGGGTCCAAGCTCTCATCTACGATAATATGGGTGGTTTTCTAATGGTTTCACATCTGGGAGATGCAGTTTTATTTTTGTTTATGTTAGATTTGCTTATAGTTTAAGACATTGATGGTTTCTTATGTGGATCCTCACATCTAGTTTATATGTGCATTGATTGGTTTTGTGTTCTTTGTACCATAAATCCAAATGAGAAGAAGGGTTTCAAAACATGTCACGGGATATATGCTTTTTTAAGAAGCTTAATTTCAGTTTCTTTTCTTTCATGGCAGAGAGTGGGAGCAAAATGAGAGGCAGAGGTATATAAACTACTCGCAGAGCACCAGAGAAAGCCTGATGTATAGTAATGGGTCCAGGCTCATAAACGTCTCTCTTGGCACTCTTACCACTGTCAGATTATTACCGTGTTCTCAGATTCAGCTGAATGTGTTCAAGGATCTTCTTTGGTCTGAAAGGTCAGCTGCTTTTAGTTGTGCACTGGTAGAATACTAATATGTCCTTATTCAAATTACCTGCTACAGCACTTATTAAATTGATGGCCTTGTGCTCTAATTTAATACTGGTGTCGTTCAGAGGCGGGCTGCGGCAGCACTCTGCTGAACTGGGTGATGCCGAGGCAAAGTTCAAGCTGAAACCGTGGTTTGGGGCTGCATTTTCCCACCAAATTAGCAGTCAGATGCGGTGTATAATTAATTAGCACAAACCAGGGAAAGCTTGTCATTTAATAAGCCTTTTTTATTTCTACATTACACAAACAGTGGGAATTGATCCATTAAGTGCCTGGCTATTAATGCTGTTTAATGTATGTCTGGTTGTTAAATTGAGATGTCTATGTACATACATCCAGAGTTTAAGAGCCCCTCATAGTCGGTTCAGTATTTGCTCAGGTTTGCAGTCATGTTCCACAGAATCAATAATAGCTTCGTTACTAAATTTGAACCCAGTTCAAACATGCATATGAATTTAAACTGAAAGTTTCATTATGGCCTCAGAAATAAGGTTTTGTATATGTCAACCAGTTAATCTTAAAGGAAATAAACCCTGAATACTCATTGGAAGGACTGATGCTGAAGCTAAAGCTCCAGTATTTTGATCACCTGATGCAAACAGCTGACTCATTGGAAAAGTCCCTGATTCTGGGAAAGATTGAGGGCAGAAGGGAGAAGAAGGTGTCAGAGGATGAGATGGCTGGATGGCATCATTGATGCAATGGACATGAACTTGGGCAAACTTTAGGAGATGGTGAGGGACAGGGAGGCCTGGTGTGCTGCATTCCATGGGGTTGCAAAGAGTTGGATACGACTGGGTGACTGAACAGCAACATATGTCTTTTTAAAAATTGTATTTATTTTTAATTGAGTGGCAATTACAGTATTGTGTTGGTTTCTACCAAACATCAAAATGAATCAGCCATAGTCTTTATCTTAAAGTTCAGTTAGTCCCTGTCCTCCAATATTAAATATTGCATTGTGTTTTGCAGCATTATGTATTTACTTTCTTTTTTATATAATCCTTTCTCGCAGTTGCCTTAGGCAGAGAATAGCTTTGTCTTTGCAGTATTCAGCATAGACATGAAATTGTAGCGTTGGAAGGAGCCTAATGAAATATACAGAATGAGATTTCAGCAGCCCTGTCAAAATATCTGGAAAGGCACACTGTCTTACTGTGGCCTAAGAATAATCCAAAATATTGAAATGTTTGAAACAGCCCTTCAACCTAATGATTTTCTCTAAAAATGATTAAGGATGATCTACACTGTTTTGTCGGAGAAGGCAATGGCAACCCACTCCAGTACTGTTGCCTGGAAAATCCCATGGACGGAGGAGCCTGGTAGGCTGCAGTCCATGGGGTCGCGAAGAGTCGGACACGACTGAGCGACTTCACTTTCACTTTTCACTTTCATGCATTGGAGAAGGAAATGGCAACCCACTGCAGTGTTCTTGCCTGGAGAATCCCAGGGACGGCGGACCCTGGTGGGCTGCCATCTATGGGGTCGCACAGGGTCGGACACGACTGAAGCGACTTAGCAGCAGCAGCAACACTGTTTTGTGAACTGGCTGTTTGTTAGTTTTGAGATGATTAATAAATGTGTTCTTTATAGCATAAGTGTCATTATATATTATGCACAATTTAAAACATTGAAAGCTTTTTAAAAAATTTACTTAATGCAGAGAGGAAAACTAAAAACCCGAATGTGAAAAAATTGCTTGAAGAATAGGATAATTTGTTTGAGCAGTTGCTAAGGGTCATTTGCTACAAGGAGAGATTATTGTATTGGGTTGGCCAAAAAGTTCGTTCAGGTTTCTCTGTAAGATGATAGTGTCAGTCTCATTTAAATTAGTGAAATCAATCCCTATGTAAGCTGTTAAATATCAAAGTTCATTATGTGTTTATGTGTGTGTGTGTATGTGTGCACACATATATATGAAAAGGTACCTTGAAGACTTTTAAGAAGACCAACAAACATAATCATAAAGCTACATTAACATCTCTGATTTTTTTCTAAAAACTGAGAATCCTTTGCAGGCTTGCATAGGGGATGTTAAGGATGCATTTTTGTTAAAGGATATCACTTGGGGTTATTTTTCCTTCTATAATTAGAAGAAATATTTGCGCTGCAGGAATTCCTTGAGCTGTGAACATTTATTTTTGAAAAAATAGTGAAGTAAAATGCCTATGACACAAAATACTCATGTTTTGGGGCCAGTTCAGTTCTGGGTAGTTGTACTTACCTCATTCTGCTCTATATTGCAATCAGATGTTTCTGTGCTTGTTTTCCTATATCGACTGAAAAGTCCTCTCATGCTGGGACATGGCTAAAATATGGCATTATACTTTTTATTTTTAATTATTTTTGCAGAATCAAGAACAGTACCACACATTGGGTAGTACCGAGGGGAAAATAATTCAGTTGGGTGGACAATTATCTTAAAATGAAAGCAATTTAGGAAAATATTTTGTTTCCCTATGCTTCATCCACATAATGCCAAAAAGTCATTTATTTTGCTAGCAAATACAACGTTTTAGATCTTCCATTAAATTTTCTACCTGGCCAATTATTCATACAGTAACAGAATTACCTTCATGATGTCATTGTCATGTGACAATGACATGAATTTTCTCAGTGAAAACGGTTTGTGATTATTTACTCACTCACAGACTCATTCATTCACTCATTCATTAATTCTCCAATACTTAAGAAAGGGCTGTTTTATGGTAAAACTCAATAATATACAACTACATTGAGAAATTTATTTTTTTACTATTTCGTTATGCCTTGCTTTTTCATTAATTATCCCATAAAATGCATATTTAATCACTTACTATGCTTAAGTTTTTGTGCTAGAATTAGTGCCAATCACTAAATATTTCTAGTTCTTCTTTGCCTACACAGAGTTAGATATATAAAGTGTAGCTTTGGCAAATGTGTTGTGAGAAGTATGTGATTTGTCACATTCTCTTCCCTCTGGCATTGTGATCATGGAATATGCATCAAGATAATCTTCATCAATCTGGATCCTGGGGCCTCTACAATGAATAGAAGCTTTTATCCACCTGGTGACTAGATAGTGTTAGCTAGAAATACATTTTTTTTTAATGTTAAATCACTAATATTTGGGTATTGTTTGTGCTACATAATCTTGTCTATCCTAATATGAACAATCATTATAGATATAAAATTTCTTCTTGAATGCAATACCTGAAAAGCACTGCCTAACAGTGCAGGAGACACAAGAGACACAGGTTCAAACCCTGGATTGGGAATATCCCCTGAAGAAGGAAATGGCAACACACTCCAGTATTCTTGACTGGAGAATCCCATGGACTGAGGAGCCTGGTGGGTTATAGTCCATGGGGTCACAATGAGTCAGAAATTACTTAGCAACTGAGCACACATGTACACAAGCAAAGATAAAGGAAATCTTTGAAATGTATATTCAAAAACACTTTAGCTCCATATAATACAATTTGGTGGAATATGTGCATTTGTCATAAGTTTTGTTATACATAAAAATGGTGGCCTATGTACTAACATTTAAACTATATCATGACGATTCTTTAAAAATTTTTAGTTAACCAAAAGAAGTGCTACCCATGACTCTTCCTAAACCCCAACAAGATTGCGATTTACCTAATTCTGTGAAGGGCATGTCTAATTTGTAAAAATGAGTCAAAAGAAAAACATGATTTATTTTCATTTAGTTTTTCTAGTAGTCTTTTTCAGTATATTTGGATAATTCAGATAATTATTAATCTGGAAATAAGCAAATAAAATGAACAATATTAGGTTTGCTTATCAAAAATTCTACTTCACAAAGAATTCCATCAACTTTATCCTTTGATACTTTTGTTATAGCCGTATATACTTTTGGTATATAGTATTTATTGATACATTTCTAAATTAAAATTTTCATTGTTACTAAAACTGCTATCCTATTGATTTTTGCACTGATCAAAGTCAATCAAATATTAGTTTAATACAATTATTTTAAAACTTAGCATTTAAAAATGTTGACTACTGATGTGTTAATGTAACTAACTACTGATATATTAATGTGAAAATATTTGAGTTATTTTTAAAGTCTTTGGAATAAAGGGTGACTTTAATTTTCATGTATTTATATAATAAGAAAAATTTAAAGTGAATTTTAAGTTAATGAATGTAGATAAACAAGCAAAGGGCAATATATAAAGAATTTTTTTCATCTAAGTCCATATTGGATAATCCTTTAGAAAGGAAATTATGCCAAAAATACCTTTAATTGGGATTTTGGTTTGTGTTAGAATTTGGAAATAGTGAGTTTTTATGTTGAATTTCCTAACCAAGTTGACTTTAACACATCTGAAAAAAGTTTTGGTTTGATACTTATTTTATTACTATGCGAAACGTTGGGCTGGATGAAGCACAAGCTGGAATCAAGATTGCCGGGAGAAATATCAATAACCTCAGATGTGCAGATGACACCACCCTTATGGTAGAAAGCAAAGAAGAACTAAAGAGCCTCTTGATTAAAGTGAAGAGGAGAGTGAAAAATTTGGCTTAAAGCTCAACGTTCAGAAAACTAAGATCATGGTATCCAGTCACGTCACTTCATGGCAAATAGATGGGGAAACAATGGAAACAATGGCAGATTTTATTTTTTGGGGCTCCAACATCACTGCAGATGGTGATTGCAGCCATGAAATTAGAAGACGCTTACTCCTTGGAAGGAAGGTTATGACCAACCTAGATAGCATACTTAAAAGCAGAGACATTACTTTGCCAACAAAAGTCTGTCTAGTCAAAGCTTTGGTTTTTCCAGTGGTCATGTATGGATGTGAGAGCTGGACCATAAAGAAGGTTGAGTGCCGAAGAATTGATGCTTTCGAACTGTGGTGCTAGAGAAGACTCTTGAGAGTCCCTTGGACTGCAAGGAGATCCAACCAGTCCATCTTAAAGGAAATCAGTCCTGAATATTCATTGGAAGGACTGATGCTGAAGCCGAAGCTCCAATACTTGGCCACCTGATTGGAAGAACTGACTTATTTGAAAAGACCCTGATGCTGGGAAAGATTGAAGGTAGGAGGAGAAGGGGACGGCAGAGGATGAGATGGTTGGATGGCATCACAGACTCAATGGATATGAGTTTGAGTGGACTCCGGGAGTTGGTGATGGACAGGGAAGCCTAGCGTGCTGCAGTCTCTGGGGTAACAAAGAGTCGGACACGACTGAGCGACTCAACTGAGCTGAACTGAACTTACTACTAATACATTCTATTGGATAACATGTAACCTCAATAATAGTCAAATTTTATCTTTAAAATGGCTACAAACTTAAGAATCTAGGACATTCTAGAAGGATATATATGCCTGTCATACTGTGCTCCTCAGTCATGTATGACTTTTTGTGACCCCATGGACTGTAGCCCACCAGGCTCCTATGCCTGTGGAATTTTCCAGGAAAGCATACTTGAGTGGGTTGCTATTTCCTACTCCAAGGGAACATCTTGACCCAGGGATGGGACCTATGTCTCCTGATCTCTTGCATTGGCAGGTGGATTCTTTCTTACTGAACCACCTGGAAAGCCTTGTTATACTATATTCAACCTGTAAAAGCTGACTAAGTTTTCTTAATTTCCCTTTGTGTGATTGAAGATGATTGAATATCCAGTATTGCTTATTAAAAATAAAATTTTGAACAAAAGCAGTGATTAGAAACTTATTAGTTATTGACTACTGAGAAAAGTAAAGGGAACTTGTAAAGCCTACTGTGGAGCATAGTATGGCATCAGGGAATTATGTGAGTGCGATGGTCAAAATGTTTCCATTCTTTATTTGCTTCATGAAGTTAACAATGAAATTTTCACAGTTTGAGAGGTTACTCCTCTACCCTGTCTGAAGTTTTATGACTTTTTGTGTCCTTTGAGCCTTTGATTCTTTTTCTAGGATATTTTTTCCTAAATATAGCTGAAAATTTATCACAGCTTCATCTGTGATAGTACTAAAAGGAAAATAATTTTAATGCTTAAGAAGAGGAAAAAAGGATAAATTGCTGTGGTTAGTCAATAAAGTAAAATTTGATATACTCATTAATATCAAACTGAAGAATATATAAGTATATGCAAAGATATTCATAGTATAAATTACTAGGAGAAAAGTTAAAAAAATTATATGTCTCACTCTGTGTGTGTGTGTTAGTTGCTCAGTTGTGTCTGACTCTTTGCGACCTCATGGACCGTAGCGCGCCAGGCTCCTCTGTCCGTGGGATTTGCCAGGCAAGAATACTGGAGTGCGTTGCCATTTCCTCCTCCAGGCATCACTCTGACCCCATTATAAATACATTATATTTTAGATTTTTTTTTACATATGTATATGTATAGCATATATAGCATATATACTGTGTCTTTGTACACATATATACAAAAGACTGGATGCATGGGTAAATACATAAGGTGAAAGGTCTTTTAATTTTTGCATATTTGAATTTAATTATTATACATGTAAAATATTCTACTTTTATTGAGATAAAATAGGCATAACATTGTGTAAATTTAAGGTGTATAAAGTGATGATTTGATACACACATATTGCTAAATGATTAGCATAGTTGCATTAGTTAGCACCTGTATCACCTCACATAATTACAATCTTTATTTTGTAATAAGAACACATAAGATCTATTCTCTTAGTAAGTTTCAAGTACATGATATATTGTTTACTATAGTCTCCCGCATTGCAGGTGGATTCTTTACCAACTTAGCCACAAGAGAAGCCCAATAGTCACCATGCTGTACTTAATTTTATTAATTATGTAAAATGAACAAGTGCTGTCTTTGTACTAACTAAAAAAATATACTTTATTATCATTTTTTGACTCATTAGTGAAATTGTTATAGAAAATTTATTTTATTAGACTATCTGGCAACTTTATTACAATAATAGTTTGAACCTTTCAATAAAGGTTTTGTGAATATCTTAAATAATTTTGAAAATATAAAGGAAAGGGTCTTTTTTTTTCCTTTTTCCTATTTAGGTATTTTGAAATTGATATAGTGAAAGGACAGCTACAGATGTGTTCTACAACAATTATCAAAAAATCAGCCCATTAAACTTGTTATCCTGATCTAAGTGATGTTTTTATTGAGAGAAACTTAGTGCTTGAGATCATTCCCATATAAGGCACTAAAATAAGCATTATTAAAGAGTTTGAATTATAGCTCATGAGTATGTAAGGCTGAAAGGAGACATTAATTTTTTAAGCATTCTAAATTTCTGAGATAAGAGATGCATTAATAGAGATTCATACATATCTTTTTCTCCCTTTTTTGCACATATGAACACATAAGAGTACAAAAGACAATGACCACACATTGTTTTTTCTTTAATACTTTGTTAGGATTTGAAGGGATGATTATTATTTAGATAAAAAAATGCACTCTTGGAAGTGTGTTTTTTTCTAGGTTTTACTTAAACATGAAAAAATTGTTTATAGTTCATACTTATTATGACCATAGGAAAAATAACAATATATACATTTTGAATATTCATTGGAAGGACTGATGCTGAAGCTGAAACCCTATACTTTGGCCACCCGATGTGAAGAACTGAGTCATTGGAAAAGACCCTGATGCTAGGAAAGATTGAAGGCAGGAAGAGAAGGGGATGACAGAGGATGAGATGGTGAGATGGCTTCACCGACTCGATGGACATGAGTTTGAGTAAACTGCAGGAGTTGGTGGTGGACAGGGAGGCCAGGCATGCTGCAGTCCGTGGGGTCGCAAAGAGTTGGACACAACCGAGCAACTGAATTGAACTGAACATTTTATTCTGAACATTATATATATGCATGTTAAATGCAATTATAGAACTCAAAATATGCAAATATTGTATTAGGCATTCAAAGTTATCACATTATTTGTAATTTGTCGTTTAGTAACTAAGTTGTGCCGGACTCTTTGCGACCCCATGGACTGCAGCCTGCCAGGCTTCCCTGTCCTTCACTATCTCCCGGTGTTTGCTCAAACTCATGTCCATTGAATCGATGATGCCATTCAATCATCTCATCCTCTGTTGTCCCCTTCTCCTTCTGCCCTCAATGTTGCCTAGCATCAGGGTCTGTTCCAGTCAGTTGGCTCTTTTGAATTAAGTGACCTGTATTTCCCAGGAAATATCTTTAGCTTAAAGGACAGTATATGGGAAAGTTGAGTATAAAAATACCTTTGGAAGATTTTTGAAATATCCAATCTCGTTTGCTCACAATCCTTTCTTTAGGGTGCTTAGGTCACTAATGCTGTGTTTGCTAAGAATGAGCAAATGTATTTAGTTGTTGCTCTTTTGTCTTATTTTTAAGAGCTTTGTTCTTAATTATCTTTTTTTTTTCTACTATAGGTCATTTTCTATCATATGGCCTATAAAATCATTCCCAATAGGATAAAGTGGCAAAAAAGTCATCATCTTTTGAAGACAAGTTTGATTAAAAGGTAAATTCAGACCTCTAGATATCATATGGGTGATTGCTTCACAACGAAATTGTTGTTTTCATCGAAATTACTGATTATTGCCCATTTTGTTTGTTTTTAAGGCAGAGGCTGTTGTTGAGGATTAAAACTAAATTTTCTTGAACTATACAAATACAAAAGTTTGTTTTTAATGTATAACATTTTATATATATTTAATTTTTAAAAAAGTGTTTTAATTTTAGCATTTTATTTATTTTTAATTGATGGATAATTGCTTTACAATATTACATTGGTTTCTACCATACATCAACATGAACCATTCATAGGTTAAACTTTTAAACACTTGTTTAAAATAGTTTGAAATAGGATTTATGAATTAATCATTATTTTAAATAGTTTAAGGGTTCTGAACACTGTATCTCCTATAAAAAGAGGGAGTAGAAGGCAGAACATTTATATTGGAGTGCTTTACATACTAATCATCGAGAATGGAATGTAATCAACTCTTTCAAATATCCTTCTACTTGTTATGATAGGATGTCTTTAGATAAATTTACAGGATTTATTTTATTTTACTAATTGATTGATATATGTAATTCATCCACAGATACATTAGTGAAAGCTGGATTCTAAATAACTTTCCTATGATAAGCTTTCCAATTAATTCTTTTCACACTGTTTTCCTGGTGACATTTGAACTTCTTTCATTATATAAAGCACATCTGGAAGGAGGCATTGCTGAATAATATTCATGGATGCTAACATGTTAAAGATTGAACCCCTGACATAGTCAAATGTGTTCTGGTTTAAAACAGTGACCTCAAATAATGCTGGTGTAAGTGAATCATATTTAGAAAGAATCTGTAGGCAGCTTGCCTGTCTTGGGCTTGAATTGGTGAAAAAGGAAGAAATCAAATTGCAAACTGTCTTCATTTCTTACAAGAGTTGACTATATTGATTCATATTTTTCCTATTTGTGATTATTTTTCCTTTATCTTGTCTGATACAAAAATTTTGCAGTAAGTAGATATTAAAAATGTGTTATCTAAAACATATGTTTAATCATGTATTACTTATAATTTACATTTGTGTCAAAGGATTACTAAATTTCTTCCATGGTATATTTCATAGAAGAGATAATATTGGTAAGATCTTGTTTAAATGGCTTGCTAATACAAGAAGCAGATCATTTAAAATGGATCTTACATCTTTATAGGATGTAGAAATGAAGACATTACTTCAAAATGTAGGTAATTATTGCCTCCTCTTTTATCAGTGCTATTTTCTGAGGTATTATCATAAGAGAGCACTTTAGTATTAAGCAAGGCCTTCGAGTGGCAATAAATCAGTCCAACTGAGTCATCATTGTCTCAGGCATCTGAACTGCTGCAGTGTTGTGGATCCGACCGAGAGTGTGAAATCACTTGACCCTTGGCATTAACCTTTGCTGAATGAATAGACACTGCTTTCCACATTGAGGAACAAAGCAGAAGACTATTGATTAAACACCACATTCACTTGATATTAAATACTGGCTGAACTCACTTCTTGCTTCCAGTTCCAGAGGGAGAAACCCAGAGAGTTGCTGAGTCTCATGAGAATGGATGTTTGTGATTCAGAGCAATGTTTTTCCTGCAAAGTACTTTTTTTCTTCTTTGATCAATAACTAGCAGCCATGATCAGCCATGAGAATGTATTGTCAATTCTGACCTGTGTATTTTATCACCTAAGGTGAGAGGTCACAGTGCTGTGACTAATATTTCAGTTCTAAGCATGGATTGTTCGCTGACTTTAATATCTCTTTGAAAAAGCAATTTATTTTATTTGTTGCTCTTGAGTCATTGTTTTGGCAGTTGATCTGACTACATTAGTAAAATACATGACTTTTCTAAAATTCTTTGGTTTAATCACTCTTTTTGCAGATATTGAATTTTCTAGAACTTGACATTATTAGAAGAAATCATAAAAAAGTATGTTTTAGGATTTATGATTGTAGTTAAAGAAGCATTGTAGTTAAATAAATTTCTCAAGTTAGAAGAAAGCATAAGCTTTGGAAGAGAGTATAGCAATACCTATGAGAATAAAGGGAACAAGAAAAGACGTTTTACCAGAAGTCTCAAGCTAATTATCTTCTAATCCATCGCTTGTCCTGCACAATTGACAACAGTTTGACAGATTCTTTGTAGACCTATTTTATCCAGAAGAACATGTGTTATTGACAGATAAATAATTTCAAGGAACTAAAGTTAAATTTTAGCCACAGATAAGAAAACCACTTTTTAAATTTAAATAGTTTTTATGTGCTCATATAACTAGAACTTATTATAGGGAGCATCATAAAAGCTATAAGTTCTTTCTTTCCTCTCCAGGGTTTCATATTATTTTGGACCCAGGATTTTACACCAGTAAAATTCTATAAATAATTGTTTTCATTGCTAAAGGCTTTAACTGGCTTGTGTTCAACACCAAAAATTCCAGATCAGTTGGTTGTGATTCTGTCATGGCTGAGCAAATATCATTTCTTGCCTGAATAGTAGGAAATATTTCCTCTAAGGACATAATGATATAATTTAATACACTCACAGTCTCACACAGTTTGCAGTTTTTGAAAAGGAGTATTAGAAGACTGGGGAAAGTTGATAAAATGAATCATGCTGCTAAACTTAATGGTCAATCCTTTTGATTTGGTGCTTTCTATAGGATGTATAGCCCTTGAAATCTTTCTTTGAAAGCTACTGAAGCTGTGAAAAATATGAACAGCATTCTATCTAAACACCATTTTGGCTATGTATCTTATAGTTCCTTTTCTTTATTACTGAGGACATTTGTATAGAAGTCATTTTAGTTCACTATTATCTTGAGCACAGACTTGCTATATGTACACAAGAACCTTGAACTTGAGGTGGAGGTAACTATGTACAATTTCCTTGACTGATATAATACATTACCAGCTTGTTCTGTGCATGGGAAATATGATAAAGACAATCATTTGCAAATAGTAATATTTTAAAGTTACATTTAATGAAAACATTTAATGAGAATTCTTGGCTTCAAAGTACCAAATAAATGATTTTTGTTCTGCTGTGAGGGAGATACTTTTATGATATTTGAGACAAATCAGACTGAATAAAGTGTCTGGGTCAAGGTCACACGGCAAGTCTGTGACATGGCTGTGATTAGAATCCATGGAACACATACTGCAGACCCATTGATAATCTCTGTGGTGTCTATATGTGATTTCTAAATGGAGATTATTGTAAAATGAGGTGGGTGAGATACAATAAAATGATAAATAATTACAATTTATTGTAACAGAAATATTGGAATATTCCCATTCAAAATTGGAAGAATAAGGAAGCAAAAGAGAGAGGAAAGAGAAGAGAAAGAGAAAGAAAAAAAGGGGAAAACACTTTTGGCTTTGCCCTACAGATTTCAAAAGAAAAGACTCAGATAAGCATCTCACTTGAGACACATGCAAAAATAGTGTTTATGCTAACAGGCATGAGGAGTTCATAATTAAAAAAAAAGTTTATTATTCTTTTTAATTAAAAGAATAAATAGGTTCTCATTGAAGTCTCTGCTAGATTAACTGCCCCATTCCCTGTCCCTGTCTTTAAAAATAATTCAGAGGTGCTTTAGAATGTACTTAGATCAGTTGAAGAGCAAATCTTTCTGCTGTTAAAGGTGAGTTCCAGGATGGGCTGTTTATGAAACTTTGTTGTTTCTGTATTAAAAACAAACGTTCCTGTGGGAGTTTTTGAAAATTTGGAGATAATAGAAGCTGCAAAAGTATTCTGCCACAGGTAGATTATTCAAAATTGATCTTTTCTGAGGTTTAACAAGTTTGCCATTTTTATCTGCTGCCTCATGAGAAACTTCTTTTTAAAAGTTCCCTGTAACAGTTCACATCTAAAAAGGATGGCTCTCAAGACGTTCATAGCCCTGAACATAACAGTCTCTCTAGCCTGGTCAGGGATCTTTTTAGTGCGAGTGTTTCGTTTCCTTGAATTAACAGAAGACTTTGGAATTGACTACATGCTGTTAAATCTTTGCTTGGGATCTAGTAAAACCCCGGATAGTTTATCTGACACAGTAGAGTTTATCTTCGTACGTTTGTCATTCCTCATAAAAGATATCGACCAGAATTTTTGTGACTTTGACCAGCAGAAAACCTTCGCTGCCACACTCAAGGATGAAATGCAGTCAGCGGAAATGGAAACGCTTCAACCCTGCCCCTGTGGCAAGAATGGCTTCCCGTTAGACAATCTGGTCAGATTCTTTATGGACCCAAAGGGAGGTGCGTGTGCTGGGCATTGCGTTTATGTTTTTCTTGACCTACCTGCTCCTTAGAGCTCCATCCTAAGGCTGCTGCTTGTGTTAAAACCTCTCAGAAGTATGCATCATTGATCTAGCCGTAATCACTCTGATCTGTTGGCTTTTCACTAAACTTTACTTAAGTGAAAACTAACCTTCTTCTTCCTATATGGGGTTATGATTGACTGTATGTCCTTTGAATGGTGTGAAGATGCTGGCTGCGAAACTAGAACACTGCTTTTAAATGTCTTTAAAAGAAGGAAAGAAAAATGTGTCCCCTCGACCACTATAGAGCAAGATAAAAAAAATAATGATGGTGCACACTGCATTGCCCATGTTGACCTTTTAGGAATCTTTTTACACCATCTCAACAGCTTGAAAAAACTTTTCTCTCCTCCTGCCTACATTTATTTACTCCCAAATTGTCTTTTAAAACAAGCATTTTAAAAGGATGCATTTTAATTCATTGTTGCAAACATGTTACATACACTATTTATTGAGAATTCCTTAAATAGTCAGTTTCCTGGATGGCAAATAGATTCCGCTACCCACCTGAGATATGTGGAACCAGGATAGCTGAAGAAAAGGAAAAAGAGACATAGGGCTGTGAGGATATGAAAGGGGGGTAGCGAAAAATAAGACCATCAGGAAACTATAGGCATGAGATGTCAGATGGAATGACCCTCCTGCATCACTTAGAATCTGCGGACTGGGTGTATGAAGTTAAGCTTTACCAATACATAGGTAATAAGGTTTAAAATACTTAATAATGAAAGCTATGTTAAGTGTCTTTATGTGGGCAGAGTTGACTTCAGATGCTAAGCTTTCACTATATGCAGCTATAATTTCATGACACGAGGGGAGTCTAAGCACTTAGTAATACTTGTGGGCCTCGGTCATTTCTCCCAGTACTCTCTGGACATGTATATAATTTTTCCACAACTAATAGCTTATTCTTTTATAAAGAATGGTAATGGGGTTGGGTAATTATCATCTAGTTGCTTAGGGCTGTACTTTCGTGTATGCAAGAGCAGACCTCTTGCTTCACCTTTCAAAATAGCATTCGTAAACATCACAGAGCACCCAGAGCAGCTGAGTGGGGGCGTGTGTGCTGACCCAGAATATCAGCACAGCCAGCCAGCCAGCAACACCGTGAAATACTTTCCATTTTTCACATTGCATATCTTTAATGTGAAAACACACACACACACACACACACACACACACACACACACACACGCACACACACACAATGGAAGCTTTAATCAAAACATAGCTCTGTTTAAGAATTAATGTTTGCAGTCATGATTTCTTTTCACATGTTATCTTAGTTCTAAAATTAGTAATATATGGTAGTTAAATAAGCAAATATTTTTAAGAATTTTGGTTTCTTTAGATTCTTTCTTTTTCCTTATTTTGTTCTCATTGTACTATAAAGGTGGTTGTTAAAAAAAATTCTTTCTAGTTGGGTCTAAAAACGGTCCACTTTGGTATAATTAAATGCTGATGAGTCATTCACCATTGTCTCCAGGTTAGTTTAATAAGTAGGATAGAGAGCACTCAGGAACCAAACAGTGACTGTGGAATTGTGATCAATAGCCGTTGATCTATTGACACAAAGGAATATTTTTAGCAGCAAATTACTCTGTTATGTAATAATCAACTGTGGCTCTTGTTAAGGGAAAAGTTTTATACCAAAATGCAAGAAATGAAATCTGATACGCAGAGAAGAATGAAAACTTTGAGAGAACTTTGAGACATAGTTAATATATTTGCTAATAATCTGGAGACTGACTTCAGCAAAGAACTGTTGTCTTCCATTCCTCCAGAGTTCAGACTGCATTTAATGCTCTTTGGTTCATTTGTTTTCTGGTTCGGTAAAAAATTTCCTTTTATGATCTTTAGAAGGCCAACCATCTCATCCTCTGTCTTGCCCTTCTTCTCCCAACTTCAATCTTTCCAAGCATCAGGGTCTTTTCTAGTGAGTCAGTTCTTCTCATCAGGTGGTCAAAGTATTGGAGTTTCAGCTTTAGCATCAGTCCTTCCAATGAATATTCAGGACTGATTTCCTTTAGGATGGACTAGTTGGATCTCCTTGCAGTCCAAGGGACTCTCAAGAGTCTTCTCCAACACCACAGTTCGAAAGCATCAATTCTTTGGTGCTCAGCTTTCTTTATGGTCCAACTCTCACATCCATACATAACTACTGGAAAAACCATAGCTTTGACTAGATGGACCTTTGGTGGCAAAGTCAAGTCTCTGCTTTTTAATATGCTGTCTTGGTTGGTTGTATAATTATGAACAAAACAAAATGCACCTGTGGCAGAATTTGATCTCAACCTCACAGTGTTGTAAGAGGTAAACATTTAGCTTTCACTTACCTATAGCTATTGGAGGCCAAAGATATTTACAGCGAAGTATCTAGTAATTGTGACTGACCATATTTGGCGAGGTTAGTTCACAATGACTAAGTGAAAAAGTCCCATGTGGAATGAGCAGAAGGGAGCCCGTGGCAGTCACATGGTTCTGCAATGTTTGAGTCTAATCTGAGCTGGGGGGGCACTTCCTGTCTCAGCATCTCCTCATCATGTTTTCTCTTGTGAGAAGCTTCGGTACCCTATGTCGTGATGGCCCCATGTGATCTAGATTGCAGAGGGTGAGCCCCCTTGGTAGTTATGCACGTTTCCTCCCACTTCCTGTGGTGCAGATAGGGAGGTCTGGGGATTCCTTTGCCCGGTGCATAGTCACAAGTAGTTCTTGGCCAGCTTGTTTATTTCCTAGTTCACTTCCCTGCAGATCTTATTTGGAATTCAGTCTGTTTTTATTAACACTTATGAAGAAACACAGCCAAAGATCCTGCCTGGATGTAGCCCTAAACCCAATAATTTTGGGAACTGGCCTCCAGCTCTGTCCTTTTCTCCTGTATTTAAGAGACACACCGTGAAGCCGGTTGGAACAACAGGATGTTGTAGCAAGGCTCTTCCTTAAACTTTGTTGGACTACACTTGTTCCCATTGTTCAGCAGAACACTCTTAAGGGAGTGTGCTGCCTGACAGCATTTAGGACATAATTGTTTTCTATTTCCAAGCCTACTATTTTTGAATAATCTTTTAATTTTAGAACACTTTTAAATTTATTGAGAAATTATGAAGGTAGTACACAGAATTCCCATATACCTGGTAACCAGGTTTTCCTGTCTTTAACTTTTTACATTAACATGGCAAATTTCATTAGTTAACAATCTTGATTATGATTAGTATCTGCGCACTTTATTCAGATGAACATTTTTCTCTTCCCGGATCTCATCCAGGATACCACATTGTATTGTTTATTTATTGCAGTTTTGTTTATTTATTTTTGGTTGTGCTGGGTCTTCATTACTGCATGGACTTTTCTTTAGCTGTGGTGAGCGGGGACCACTCTCCAGTTGTGGTACATAGATGTCTCACTCTGGTGGCTTCTCCTGTTGTAGATCATCAGCTGTTGAGTGCAAGCTTTAGTAGTTGTGGTGTGTGGGCTCACTAGTTGCAGAAATTTTAAACTTCAAGCTTCCCAATTTTTTCTTTCACACATTCTGCTTTTATCCTTGTATCTAAAAACTTGTTAGGAAATGAGTTGAATCAGGTGGCATCGATTTTTCTCCTGCGTTCTATAAGTTTTATAATTTGCATGTTAAAGTTAGCTCTCTGTTTTGCATCAGTTTAGGTGAAAGCTGTAAGATCTGGGTCTAGGTTTGTTCATTTATTTATCTATTTGTATTTGGACATCCAGGTGTTTCAGCACTATTTGTTGAAAGTGAAGTGAAGTGAAAGTCGCTTAGTCATGTCCGACTCTTTGCGACCCCATGGACTGTAGTCCATGGAATTCGCCAGGCCAGAATACTGGAGTGGGTAGCCTTTCCCTTCTTCAGGGGATCTTCCCAACCCAAGGATTGAACCCAGGAAAAGACTATCTCTTTTCCATTAAATTGCATTGCATTTGTGTCTGTCAAAGATCAACAGAATATATTTGTATTGGTTTATGTCTGAGTCTTCTATTGTTTTATTGATATATGTGTCTGTTTTTTGCCTAATACGCTGATGTCTTGATTATCATAGTTTTAGAAGTCTTTGAATTGAGTAGTGTGTGTCATTCATCTTTGTTCTTCTTAAGTATTATGTTGGCTAATATAGATCTTTTGCTTTTCCATATAAGTGTTAGAATCAGATTGTAGATATTTACAAAATAAATTGCTAGTTTTTTTGCTTGGGCTTGTGTTGAGCCTATAGATCAAATTGGAAAGAATCGACAACCTAGTAATATTATCTTCTTATCCATGAACAAGAACCATCTCTCTGTTTATAAAGATCTTAGTTGTTTTTTTACAAGAATTTTTAGTTTTCTTTCTATAGATTTTGTCATATTTTGTTAGTTTTATACCTATGTGTTTGATTTACTTTTGTGGTGCTAATGTAATGGTATTGTGTTTTTAATTTCACATTCCAATTATCGAACATTGGAATATAAGAAAGTATATTAACTTTATATCCTACAATGTTGCTATAGTCATTTATTATCCAGGAGGTTTTTCTGTTGATTTTGGGGATTTTTTTTTTTGCGTACAAAATCATGTCATCTGTGAACAAAGACCTTATTTCTTCCTTTCCAGTTTGTGTACCTTTGACTTCCTTTGTTTGCCTTTTTGGTCTCACCTTAGCTGCGGTTTGCTGTATAGTGTTGAAATGGAATGGTGGTAGTTTGATCTTGTTTCTGTTTCTGATCTTAGAGGGAAATAAAGCATCTGTTTTTTCATCAGAAAGTAGGATGTTAGCTGTAGGTTTATCGTAGATGTTCTTCATCAAGTTTGGGAAGTTCCTTGCTATTCCTAGTTTCCTGAGCATTTTTTATCAGGCGTGTGTGTGTGTGCATGATTGCTCAGTCATGTCTGACTCTTTGCAACCCCATGGACTGTAGCCCACCAGGCTCCTCTATCCTTGGGATTCTCCAGGCAGGAGATACTGAAGCAGGGTGCTGTTTGTTACTCCATGGGATCTTCCTGACCCAGGGATCAAACTGACATCTTTTGTGTGTTTTGAAGTGGCAGGCAGATTCTTTACTGCTGTGCCACCTGGGCAGCCTTTTGTTATCTCTTTATGTGAAAAAGAAAGGCTGGAGGGGGCTGGAAGGAGAGAAGTGCCCTTCCCTCCAGCTGTGATATCTGAGGTTACTGATAATTCTCCTGACAGTCTTGATTCCAGCTTGTGATTCATCCAGCCCAGCATTTTGTAATATGTACTCTGCATATAAGTTAAATAAGCAAGGTGACATATACAGCCTTGATGAACTCCTTTCCCAGTTTGGAACCAGTCCATCGTTCCACGTCCAGTTCTAACTGTTGCTTCTTGACCTGCATACAGATTTCTCAGGAGGCTGGTAAGGTTGTCTGCTAGTCCCATCTCTTTAGGAATTTTCCAGTTTGTTGTGATCCACACAGTCAAAGGCTCTAGCGTAGCCACTGAAGCATAAGTAGATGTTTTTCTGGAATTCTCTTGCTTTTTCTATTATCCAGTGGATGTTGGCAACTAGAATCAGGTAAAGTCTTTTCTTCTAGAAAGATGTGCTTTGTTATGCAGAATGCTTTGGATATATCTTACAATAGTTATTGTAATAATTGCCCTCTCTCTCTGCTGTAACCTGAGCAAACTCTGGGAGATAGTAGATGGCAGAGGAGCGTGGTGTGCTACAGTCCTTGGGATGGCAGAGTCAGACACGACAGCAACTAAACAAGAACAACAAGGAACTTCTCATTTTCATGCTAGTCCATACTGAGGCTCCAGCAGTTCATCACAATTACCATTTAAGTGTTACTACCAATTTATATTTCAGTAGCATCCATCACAGATCTTGTTTAACTTTCTAAATTTTTCTGTTCTCCAGATTTTGGAATGGCAGTTTTTCTTTCAACTAAGCTTTTCTAGTAGGTCCAAGAAAAGTCATTGAGGGCAAGACCTAGCATTAAATTTTTGAATGCTTCTATCTTGACTACAGGAACTTTTGTTCATATCCAAAGTGAAGAACATTCAGTCTATTTAGATTTTGCCTTATAAACTGGGGCTATATTTCAACTCTCCCAAAATGGCAAATCCCATGTTCCCTTGATAATGGGAGTTAGTGTAGTGTAGGTTCCAGCTTCCTAGGGTGCAGGAAAACAGGGCTTGAGTTCTGTTGCTTCCCTTTGTTAACTATGGGACTTAAGACTTTCAATTAGTTTCTATGATTCTGATGTTCCTTGTTGGCAATAAGTTATGTTTGGATAACATTATTTACTCATTAAGTGTTTTTTTGCTTGTTTGTAGGGCACTGTGTTCGCTTTAGAGAGGAGTCATTAAAAAATGAGGCAGATACAAATTTGCCATCAGTCTCAGACCATAATAATGGAGATGATATAAATGCCCCAAAATGGAACAGATAAAGTGTGTTTGGAAAGGTCACTATTGAGCACTAGGTACTGGGAGGAGAAGTAAAAGAGAGGTGTCATTGGACTTATTCTTGAAGAGTAAGTGGGATTTGGGCATGCTGAAACAGGGAGAAAGGCATGCGAGCAGAGCCATCTGCATGAGCAAAAGGTATATATGGTGGTGGCGTGTTTCATTTGGTTAAATAATAGGCTGAATATGGAAAAGGAAAAATGAAGAAACCTCTATGGAGCATCTACCACGTGTTAAGAAATACACTTCTCAAAATCAGTTTCATTTAATGGCGAAAATAACCCTTCGAATTTGATAGTATTAGCTCCATTTAAAAGATAAAAGAGTCCATTTTTATTGTGTGCAATTTATCTGCAGTTCATATAGCTAAGAAGTGACACAACCTATTGGTCAAATACTTTGCCTCCAATAGTCCTAATTAACATATAAGTGATAGCCACACACACACACACACACACACACACACACACACACGTGTGCACACATGTACACAGGTCAAACAAATCAATAAATAAGTAAATAAATTGTTCACAAAAATATTCACAATAAAATTAATGGCCTGGAATCCAAATCTCTTTTCAGTTACCAAGCACTCTGATGTTGTAGGCCTAGGATTACACCAATGAACAAAATTGACGTAAGTCTCTGTTTTCCTACTTACATTGCTTCTTCATCATATTGTTTCTACTACATCACACTGCCTGAAGAAGGCAGGGGAGCATGAAAATCATATTAGAAAATTATGTGGCCAAATGTGGGAATGTGGGCAAATTTGAACATCAGGCTGAGGAACTGTGACATCATTCAATAATTTTTTCACCTCTTGCAAATATTTTAGTTGGAGGTTTATTCTGTCAACATAAAATTTTTTGAGCAGTGAAGAGAGTTTCATCTGTTCAGTTCAGTCGCTCAGTCGTGTCTGACTCTTCGCGACCCCATGAATCGCAGCACGTCAGGCCTCCCTGTCCATCACCAACTCCCGGAGTCTACCCAAACCCATGTCCATCGAGTCGTTGATGCCATCCAACCATCTCATCCTCTGTCATCCCCTTCTCCTCCTGCCCCCAATCCTTCCCAGCATCAGGGTCTTTTCCAATGAGTCAACTCTTCACATCAGGTGGCCAAAGTATTGGAAGTTTCAGCTTCAACATCAGTCCTTCCAATGAACACCCAGGACTGATCTCCTTTAGGATGGACTGGTTGGATCTCCTTGCAGTCCAAAGGACTCTCAAGAGTCTTCTCCAACACCACAGTTCAAAAGCATCAGTTCTTCAGTGCTCAGCTTTCTTTATAGCCCAACTCTCACATCCATACATGACCACTGGAAAAACCATAGCTTTGACTAGACGGACTTTTGTTGGCAAAGTAATGTCTCTGCATTTAAATATGCTATCTAGGTTGGTCATAACCTTCCTTCCAAGGAGTAAGCGTCTTTTAATTTCATGGCTGCAATCACCATCAGCAGTGATTTTGGAGCCCAAACAAATAAAGTCAGCCACTGTTTCCACTGTTTCCCCATCTATTTCTCATGAAGTGATGGGACCAGATGCCATGATCTTAGTTTTCTGAACGTTGCGCTTTAAGCCAACTTTTTCACTCTCCTCTTTCACTTTCATCAAGAGGCTCTTTAGTTCTTCTTCACTTTCTGCCATAAGGGTGGTGTCATCCGCATATCTGAGGTTATTGATATTTCTCCCGGCAATCTTGATTCCAGCTTGTGTTTCTTCCAGCCCAGCATTTCTCATGATATACTCTGCATATAAGTTAAATAAGCAGGGTGACAATATACAGCTTTGACGGACTCCATTTCCTATTTGGAACCAGTCTGTTGTTCCATGTCCAGTTCTAACTGTTGCTTCCTGACCTGCATACAGGTTTCTCAAGAGACAGGTCAGATGGTCTGGTATTCCCATCTCTTTCAGAATTTTCCACAGTTTATTGTGATCCACACAGTCAAAGGCTTTGGCATAGTCAATAAGGCAGAAATAGATGTTTTTCTGGAACTCTCTTGCTTTTTCGATTATCCAGCGGATATTGGCAATTTGATCTCTGGTTCCTCTGCGTTTTCTAAAACCAGCTTGAACATCTGGAAGTTCACGGTTCACGTATTGCTGAAGCCTGGCTTGGAGAATTTTGAGCATTACTTTACTAGCATGTGAGATGAGTGCAATTGTGCAGTAGTTTGAGCGTTCTTTGGCATTGCCTTTCTTTGGGATTGGAATGAAAACTGACCTTTTCCAGTCCTGTGGCCACTGCTGAGTTTTCCAGATTTGCTGGCATATTGAGTGCAGCACTTTCACAGCATCATCTTTCAGGATTTGAAATAACTCAACTAGAATTCCATCACCTCCACTAGCTTTGTTCATAGTGATGCTTTCTAAGGCCCATTTGACTTCACATTCCAGGATGTCTGGCTCTAGCTTTAAACAGGTTCAATGGGCAAAAATGGATAAATACTGGGATGAAAATGTGGGAGGTAGGGAACCAGTTTGGAAGCAAGTGAAATAGAACAGACAAGAGAGAATAATGGACTGGATGAAGATGGAGATTTGGTCAGTAAATGGGAAGGTGAAGACACAGCCAAACTTGGAAGAGTTGGGAGTCATAGGCAAGGAAAGGGATGTCCCTGATAATCAAAGTTTTGAGCCTGTTGCTAAGAGGATATTAATACTATCCTTATAACTAGAGATACAAGAAAAAAACTAAGCTTGGAAAGAAAATTAATTCTTTTCTAGACATACAGTAAATTTGGAGTTCTGGTGGAACACACAGATTGTTGTGCCAAAGAGAAGGTGGGAAAATTGAGACTAGAGCTTTAGAGAGAGCTTGGTGTTGTGGCTGTGTGTTTATGAGTCAGACTCTGCAGGTGATAATCA